>JBBPBQ010000008.1:17359677-17375034 GCA_037974755.1 Cicer yamashitae | reverse complement strand
AATTAAGGTTTTTAACCAAATATTGTGCATGCAATATGTGATTTTGTGTCATTTTGTGTCATTGGTTGAAGATTTAGGTCATTTTCGTCCACCCTAGGCTTATTCTAATCCAATTAGGGTTTTTAACAAATCTAGTGCATCCAATATGTGATTTTGTGTCATTTTGTGTCATTGGTTGAAGATTTAGGTCATTTTCGTCCTCCCTAGGCTTATTCTAATCCAAATAAGGTTTTTAACCAATCTTGTGCATCGAATATGTGATTTTGTGTCATTTTGTGTCATTGGTTGAACATTTAGGTCATTTTCGTCCTCCCTAGGCTTAATCTAATCCAATTAGTGTTTTTAACCAATCTTGTGTATCCAATATGTGATTTTGTGTCATTTGGTGTCATTGGTTGAACATTTAGGTCATTTTCGTCCTCCCTAGGCTTAATCTAATCCAATTAGGGTTTTTAACCAATCTTGTGTATCCAATATGTGATTTTGTGTCATTTGGTGTCATTGGTTGAACATTTAGGTCATTTTCGTCCTCCCTAGGCTTAATCTAATCCAATTAGGGTTTTTAACCAATCTTGTGCATCCAATATGTGATTTTATGTCATTGGTTGAACATTTAGGTCATTTTCGTCCTCCCTTGGGTTATTCTTATCCAATTAGGGTTTTTAACAAATCTTGTGCATGCAATATGTGATTTATGGTCATTTTGTATCATTGGTTGAACATTTAGGTCATTTTCGTCCTCCCTAGGCTTATTCTAATCCAATTAGGGTTTTTAACCAATCTTGTGCATCCAATATGTGATTTTGTGTCATTTTGTGTCATTGGTTGAACAACTAGGTCATTTTCGTCCTCCCTAGGCTTATTCTAATCCAATTAGGGTTTTTAACCAATCTTGTGCATCCAATATGTGATTTTGTGTCATTTTGTGTCATTGGTTGAACATTTAGGTCATTTTCGTCCTCCCTAGGCGTATTCTAATCCAATTAGGGTTTTTAACCAATCTTGTGCATCCAATATGTGATTTTGTGTCATTGGTTGAACATTTAGGTCATTTTCGTCCTCCTTGGGCTTATTCTAATCCAATTAGGGTTTTTAACCAATCTTGTGCATCCAATATGTGATTTTGTGTCATTGGTTGAACATTTAGGTCATTTTCCCCTAGGCTTATTCTAATCCAATTAGGGTTTTAAACCAATCTTGTGCATCCAATATGTGATTTTGTGTCATTTTGTGTCATTGGTTGCACATTAAGGTCATTTTCGTCCTCCCTAGGCTTATTCTAATCCAATTAGGGTTTTTAACCAATCTTGAGCATCCAATATGTGATTTTGTGTCATTTTGTGTCATTGGTTGAACATTTAGGTCATTTTCGTCCTCCCTAGGCTTATTCTAATCAAATTAGGGTTTTTAAGCAATCTTGTGCATCCAATATGTTATTTTGTGTCATTGGTTGAACATTTTGTTCATTTTCGCCCACCCTAGGCTTATTCTAATCCAATTAGGGTTTTCAACAAATCTTGTGCATCCAATATGTGATTTTGTGTCATTGGTTGAAAATTTAGGTCATTTTCGTCCTCCCTACGCTTATTCTAATCCAATTAGGGTTTTTAACCAATCTTGTGCATCCAATATGTGATTTTGTGTCATTTTGTGTCATTGGTTGAACATTTAGGTTATTTTCGTCCTCCCTAGACTTATTCTAATCCAATTAGGGTTTTTAACCAATCTTGTGCATCCAATATGTGATTTTGTGTCATTTTGTGTCATTGGTTGAACATTAAGGTCATTTTCGTCCTCCCTAGGCTTATTCTAATCCAATTAGGGTTTTTAACCAATCTTGTGCATCCAATAAGTGATTTTGTGTCATTGGTTGAACATTTAGGTCATTTTCGTCCTCCCTAGGCTTATTCTAATCCAATTAGGGTTTTGAACCAATCTTGTGCATCCAATATGTGATTTTGTGTCATTGGTTGAACATTTAGGTCATTTTTGTCCTCCCTAGGCTTATTCTAATCCAATTAGGGTTTTTAACCAATCTTGTGCATCCAATATGTGATTTTGTCATTGGTTGAACATTTAGGTCATTTTCGTCCTCCCTAGGCTTATTCTAATCCAATTAGGGTTTTTAACCAATCTTGTGCATCCAATATGTGATTTTGTGTCATTGGTTGAACATTTAGGTCATTTTCGTCCTCCCTAGGCTTATTCTAATCCAATTAGGGTTTTTAACCAATCTTGTGCATCCAATAGGTGATTTTGTGTCATTGGTTGAACATTTAGGTCATTTTCGTCCTCCCTAGGCTTATTCTAATCCAATTAGGGTTTTTAACCAATCTTGTGCATCCAATATGTGATTTTGTGTCATTGGTTGAACATTTAGGTCATTTTCGTCCTCCCTAGGCTTATTCTAATCCAATTAGGGTTTTTAACCAATCTTGTGCATCCAATATGTGATTTTGTGTCATTTTGTGTCATTGGTTGAACATTTAGGTCATTTTCGTCCTCCCTAGGCTTATTTTAATCCAATTAGGGTTTTTAACCAATCTTGTGCATCCAATATGTGATTTTGTATCATTTTGTGTCATTGGTTGAACATTTAGGTCATTTTCGTCCTCCCTAGGCTTATTCTAATCCAATTAGGGTTTTTAACCAATCTTGTGCATCCAATATGTGATTTTGTGTAATTTTGTGTCATTGGTTGAACATTTAGGTCATTTTCGTCCTCCATAGGCTTATTCTAATCCAATTAGGGTTTTTAACCAATCTTGTGCATCCAATATGTGATTTTGTGTCATTGGTTGAACATTTAGGTCATTTTCGTCCTCCCTAGGCTTATTCTAATCCAATTAGGGTTTTTAACCAATCTTGTGCATCCACTATGTGATTTTGTGTCATTGATTGAACATTTAGGTCATTATCGTCCTCCCTAGGATTATTCTAATCAAAATGGGGTTTTTAACCAATCTTGTGCATCCAATATGTGATTTTGTGTCATTGGTTGAACATTTAGGTCATTTACGTCCTTCCTAGGCTTATTCTAATCCAATTAGGGGTTTTAACCAAACTTGTGTATCCAATATGTGATTTTGTGTCATTTTGTGTCATTGGTTGAACATTTAGGTCATTTTCGTCCTCCCTAGGCTTATTCTAATCCAATTAGGGTTTTTAACCAATCTTGTGCATCCAATATGTGATTTTGTGTCATTGGTTGAACATTTAGGTCATTTTCGTCCTCCCTAGGCTTATTCTAATCCAATTAGGGTTTTTAACCATTCTTGTGCAACCAAATGTGATTTTGTGTCATTTTGTGTCATTGGTTGAACATTTAGGTTATTTTCGTCCTCCCTAGGCTTATTCTAATCCAATTAGGGTATCTAACCAATCTTGTGCATCCAATATGTGATTTTGTGTCATTGGTTGAACATTTAGGTCATTTTCGTCCTCCCTATGCTTATTCTAATCCAACTAGAGTTTTTAACCAATCTTGTGCATCCAATATGTGATTTTGTGTCATTTTGTGTTATTGGTTGAACATTTATGTCATTTTCGTACTCCCTAGGCTTATTCTAATCCAATTAGGGTTTTTAACAAATCTTGTGCATCCAATATGTGATTTTATGTCATTGGTTGAACATTTAGGTCATCTTCGTCCTCCCTAGGCTTATTCTAATCCAATTAGGGTTTTTAACCAATCTTGTGCATGCAATATGTGATTTTGTGTCATTGGTTGAACATTTAGGTCATTTTCGTCCTCCCTATGCTTATTCTAATCCAATTAGGGTTTTTAACCAATCTTGTGCATCCAATATGTGATTTTGTGTCATTGGTTGAACATTTAGGTCATTTTCGTCCTCCCTAGGCTTATTCTAATCCAATTAGGGTTTTTAACCAATCTTGTGCATCCAATATGTGATTTTGTGTCATTGGTTGAACATTTAGGTCATTTTCGTCCTCCCTAGGCTTATTCTAATCCAATTAGGGTTTTTAACCAATCTCGTGCATCCAATATGTGATTTTCTGTCATTGGTTGAACATTTAGGTCATTTTCGTCCTCCCTAGGCTTATTCTAATCCAATTAGGGTTTTTAACCAATCTTGTGCATCCAATATGTGATTTTGTGTCATTGGTTGAACATTTAGGTCATTTTCGTCCTCCCTAGGCTTATTCTAATCCAATTAGGGTTCTTAACCAATCTTGTGCATCCAATATGTGATTTTGTGTCATTTTGTGTCATGGGTTGAACATTTAGCTCATTTTCCTCTTCCCTAGGCATATTCTAATCCAATTAGGGTTTTTAACCAATCTTGTGCATCCAATATGTGATTTTGTGTCATTTTGTGTCATTGGTTGAACATTTAGGTCATTTTCGTCCTCCCTAGGCTTATTCTAATCCAATTAGGGTTTTTAACCAATCTTGTGCATCCAATATGTGATTTTGTGTCATGGGTTGAACATTTAGGTCATTTTCGTCCTCCCTAGGCTTATTCTAATCCAATTAGGGTTTTTAACCAATCTTGTGCATCCAATATGTGATTTTGTGTCATTGGTTGAACATTTAGGTCATTTTCGTCCTCCCTAGGCTTATTCTAATCCAATTAGGTTTTTTAACCAATCTTGTACATCCAATATGTGATTTTGTGTCATTTTGTGTCATTGGTTGAACATTTAGGTCATTTTCGTCCTCCCTAGGCTTATTCTAATCCAATTAGGGTTTTTAACCAATCTTGTGCATCCAATATGTGATTTTGTGTCATTTTGTGTCATTGGTTGAACATTTAGGTCATTTTCGTTCTCCCTAGGCTTAGTTTAATCTAATTAGGGTTTTTAACCAATCTTGTGCATCCAATATGTGATTTTGTGTCATTTTGTGTCGTTGGTTGAACATTTAGGTCATTATCGTCCTCCCTAGGCTTATTCTAATCCAGTTAGGGTTTTTAACCAATCTTGTGCATCCAATATGTGATTTTGTGTCATTTTGTGTCGTTGGTTGAACATTTAGGTCATTATCGTCCTCCCTAGGCTTATTCTAATCCAGTTAGGGTTTTTATCCAATCTTGTGCATCCAATATGTGATTTTGTGTCATTGGTTGAACATTTAGGTCATTTTCGTCCCCCTTAGGCTTATTCTAACCCAATTAGGGTTTTTAACCAATCTTGTGCATCCAATATGTGATTTTGTGTCATTTTGTGTCATTGGTTGAACATTTAGGTCATTTTCGTCCTCCCTAGGCTTATTCTAATCCAATTAGGGTTTTTAACCAATCTTGTGCATCCAATATGTGACTTTGTGTCATTTTGTGTCATTGGTTGAACATTTAGGTCATTTTTGTCCTCCCTAGACTTATTCTAATCCAATTAGGGTTTTTAACCAATCTTGTGCATTCAATATGTAATTTTGTGTCATTGGTTGAACATTTAGGCCATTTTCGTCCTCCCTAGGCTTATTATAATCCAATTAGGGTTTTTAACCAATCTTGTGCATTCAATATGTGATTTTGTGTCATTTTATGTCATTGGTTGATCATTTAGGTCTTTTTCGTCCTCCCTAGGCTTATTCTAATCCAATTAGGGTTTTTAACCAATCTTGTGCATCCAATATGTGATTTTGTGTCATTTTGTGTCATTGGTTGAACATTTAGGTCATTTTCGTCCTCCCTAGGCATATTCCAATCCAATTAGGGTTTTTAACCAATCCTGTGCATCCAATATGTGTTTTTGTGTCATTTTGTGTCATTGGTTGAACATTTAGGTCATTTTCGTTCTCCATAGGCTTATTCTAATCCAATTAGGGTTTTTAACCAATCTTGTGCATCCAATATGTGATTTTGTGTCATTTTGTGTCATTGGTTGAACATTTAGGTCATTTTCGTCCTCCCTAGGCTTATTCTAATCCAATTAGGGTTTTTAACCAATCTTGTGCATCCAATATGTGATTTTGTGTCATTTTGTGTCATTGGTTGAACATTTAGGTCATTTTCGTCCTCCCTAGGCTTATTCTAATCCAATTAAGGTTTTTAACCAATCTTGTGCATCCAATATGTGATTTTGTGTCATTGGTTGAACATTTAGGTCATTATCGTCCTCCCTAGGCTTAATCTAATCCAATTAGGGTTTTTAACCAATCTTGTGCATCCAATATGTCATTTAGTGTCATTGGTTGAACATTTAGGTCATTTTCGTCCTCCCTTGGGTTATTCTTATCCAATTATGGTTTTTAACAAATCTTGTGCATCCAATATGTGATTTTGTGTCATTTTGTATCATTGGTTGAACATTTAGGTCATTTTCGTCCTCCCTAGGCTTATTCTAATCCAATTAGGGTTTTTAACCAATCTTGTGCATCCAATATGTGATTTTGTGTCATTTTGTGTCATTGGTTGAACATTTAGGTCATTTTCGTCCTCCCTAGGCTTATTCTAATCCAATTAGGGTTTTTAACCAATCTTGTGCATCCAATATGTGATTTGGTGTCATTGGTTGAAAATTTAGGTCATTTTCGTCCTCCCTAGGCTTATTCTAATCCAATTAGCGTTTTTAACCAATCTTGTGCGTCCAATATGTGATTTTGTGTCATTGGTTGAACATTTAGGTCATTTTCGTCCTCCACAGGCTTATTCTAATCCAATTAGGGTTTTTAACCAATCTTGTGCATCCAATATGTGATTATGTGTTGTTTTGTGTCATTGGTTGAACATTTAGGTCATTTTCGTCCTCCCTAGGCTTATTCTAATCCAATTAGGGTTTTTAACCAATCTTGTGCATCCAATATGTGATTTTGTGTCATTTTGTGTCATTGGTTGAACATTTAGGTCATTTTCGTCCTCCCTAGGCTTATTCTAATCCAATTAGGGTTTTGAACCAATCTTGTGCATCCAATATGTGATTTTATGTCATTGGTTGAACATTTAGGTCATTTTTGTCCTCCCTAAGCTTATTCTAATCCAATTAGGGTTTTTAACCAATCTTGTGCATCCAATATGTGATTTTGTGTCATTTTGTGTCATTGGTTGAACATTTAGGTCATTTTCGTCCTCCCTAGGCTTATTCTAATCCAATTAGGGTTTTTAACCAATCTTGTGCATCCAATATGTGATTTTGTGTCATTTTGTGTCATTGGTTGAACATTTAGGTCATATTCGTCCTCCCTAGGCTTATTCTAATCCAATTAAGGTTTTTAACCAATCTTGTGCATCCAATATGTGATTTTGTGTCATTTTGTGTCATTGGTTGAACATTTAGGTCATTTTCGTCCTCCCTAGGCTTATTCTAATCCAATTAGGGTTTTTAACCAATCTTGTGCATCCAATATGTGATTTTGTGTCATTTTGTGTCATTGGTTGAACATTTAGGTCATTTTCTTCCTCCCTTGGCTTATTCTAATCCAATTAGGGTTTTTAAGCAATCTTGTGCATCCAATATGTGATTTTGTGTCATTTTGTGTCATTGGTTGAACATTTAGGTCATTTTCGTCCTCCCTAGGCTTATTCTAATCCAATTACGGTTTTTAACCAATCTTGTGCATCCAATATGTGATTTTGTGTTATTGGTTGAACATTTAGGTCATTTTCGTCCTCCCTAGGCTTATTCTAATCCAATTAGGGTTTTTAACCAATCTTGTGCATCCAATATGTGATTTTGTGTCATTGGTTGAACATTAATATCATTTTTGTCCTCCCTAGGCTTATTCTAATCCAATTAGGGTTTTTAACCAATCTTGTGCATCCAATATGTGATTTTGTGTCATTGGTTGAACATTTAGGTCATTTTCGTCCTCCCTAGGCTTATTCTAATCCAATTAGGGTTTTTAACCAATCTTGTGCATCCAATATGTGATTTTGGGTCATTTTGTGTCATTGGTTGAACATTTAGGTCATTTTCGTCCTCCCTAGGCTTATTCCAATCCAATTAGGGTTTTTAACCAATCTTGTGCATCCAATATGTGATTTTGTGTCATTGGTTGAACATTTAGGTCATTTTCGTCCTCCCTAGGCTTATTCTAATCCAATTAGGGTTTTTAACCAATCTTGTGCATCCAATATGTGATTTTGTGTCATTGGTTGAACTTTAGGTCATTTTCGTTCTCCCTAGGCTTATTCTAATCCAATTAGGGTTTTTAACCAATCTTGTGCATCCAATATGTGATTTTGTGTCATTTTGTTTCATTGGTTGAACTTTTAGGTCAATTTCGTCCTCCGTAGGCTTATTCTAATCCAATTAGGGTTTTTAACCAATCTTGTGCATCCAATATGTGATTTTGTGTCATTTTGTGTCATTGGTTGAACTTTTAGGTCATTTTCGTCCTCCCTAGGCTTATTCTAATCCAATTAGGGTTTTTAACCAATCTTGTGCATCCAATATGTGATTTTGTGTCATTGGTTGAACATTTAGGTCATTTTCGTCCTCCCTAGGCTTATTCTAATCCAATTAGGGTTTTTAACCAATCTTGTGCATCCAATATGTGATTTTGTGTCATTGGTTGAACATTTAGGTCATTTTCGTCCTCCCTAGGCTTATTCTAATCCAATTAGGGTTTTAAACCAATCTTGTGCATCCAATATGTAATTTTGTGTGATTTTGTGTCATTGGTTGAACATTTAGGTCATTTTCGTCCTCCCTAGGCTTATTCTAATCCAATTAGGGTTTTTAACCAATCTTGTGCATCCAATATGTGATTTTGTGTCATTGGTTGAACATTTAGGTCATTTTCGTCCTCCCTAGGCTTATTCTAATCCAATTAGGGTTTTTAACCAATCTTGTGAATCCAATATGCGATTTTGTGTCATTGGTTGAACATTTAGGTCATTTTCGTCCTCCCTAGGCTTATTCTAATCCAATTAGGGTTTTTAACCAATCTTGTGCATCCAATATGTGATTTTGTGTCATTTTGTGTCATTGGTTAAACATTTAGGTCATATTCGTCCTCCCTAGGCTTATTCTAATCCAATTAGGGTTTTTAACCAATCTTGTGCATCCAATATGTGATTTTGTGTCATTGGTTGAACATTTAGGTCATTTTCGTCCTCCCTAGGCTTATTCTAATCCAATTAGGGTTTTTAACCAATCTTGTGCATCCAATATGTGATTTTGTGTCATTGGTTGAACATTTAGGTCATTTTCGTCCTCCCTAGGCTTATTCTAATCCAATTAGGGTTTTTAACCAATCTTGTGCATCCAATATGTGATTTTGTGTCATTGGTTGAATATTTAGGTCATTTTCGTCCTCCCTAGGCTTATTCTAATCCAATTAGGGTTTTTAACCAATCTTGTGCACCCAATATGTGATTTTGTGTCATTTTGTGTCATTGGTTGAACATTTAGTTCATTTTTGTCCTCCCTAGGCTTATTCTAATCCAATTAGGGTTTTTAACCAATCTTGTGCATATAATAAGTGATTTTGTGTCATTGGTAATCCAATTAGGTCATTTTCGTCCTCGCTAGGCTTATTCTAATCCAATTAGGGTTTTTAACCAATCTTGTGCATCCAATATGTCATTTTGTGTCATTGGTTGAACATTTAGGTCATATTCGTCCTCCCTAGGCTTATTCTAATCCAATTAGGGTTTTTAACCAATCTTGTGCATCCAATATGTGATTTTGTGTCATTGGTTGAACATTTAGGTCATTTTCGTCGTCCCTAGGCTTATTCTAATCCAATTACGGTTTTTAACCAATCTTGTGCATCCAATATGTGATTTTGTGTCATTTTGTGTCATTGGTTGAAAATTTAGGTCATTTTCGTCCTCCCTAGGCTTATTCTAATGCAATTAGGGTTTTTAACCAATCTTGTGCATCCAATATGTGATTTTGTGTCATTGGTTGAACATTTAGGTCATTTTCGTCCTCCCTAGGCTTATTCTAATCCAATTAGGGTTTTTAACCAATCTTGTGCATCCAATATGTGATTTTGTGTCATTGGTTGAATATTTAGGTCATTTACGTCCTCCCTAGAGTAATTCTAATCCAATTAGTGTTTTTAACCAATCTTGTGCATCCAATATGTGATTTTGTGTCATTGGTTGAACATTTAGGTCATTTTCGTCCTCCCTAGGCTTATTCTAATCCAATTAGGGTTTTTAACCAATCTTGTGCATCCAATATGTGATTTTGTGTCATTGGTTGAACATTTAGGTCATTTTCGTCCTCCCTAGGCTTATTCTAATCCAATTAGGGTTTTTAACCAATCTTGTGCATTCAATATGTGATTTTGTGTCAATGGTTCAACATTTAGGTCATTTTCGTCTTCCCTAGGCTTATTCTAATCCAATTAGGGTATTTAACCAATCTTGTGCATCCAATATGTGATTTTGTGTCATTTTGTGTTATTGGTTGAACATATAGGTCATTTTCATCCTCCCTAGGCTTATTCTAATCCAATTAGGGTTTTTAACCAATCTTGTGCATCCAATATGTGATTTTATGTCATTTTGTGTCATTGGTTGAACATTTAGGTCATTTTCGTCCTCCCTAGGCTTATTCTAATCCACTTAGGGTTTTTAACCAATCTTGTGCATCCAATATGTGATTTTATGTCATTTTGTGTCATTGGTTGAACATTTAGGTCATTTTCGTCCTCCCTTGGCTTATTCTAAACCAATTAGGGTTTTTAACCAATCTTGTGCTTCCAATATGTGATTTTGTGTCATTTTGTGTCATTGGTTGAACATTTAGGTCATTTTCGTCATCCCTAGGCTTATTCTAATCCAATTAGGGTTTTTAACCAATCTTTACATCCAATATGTCATTTTATGTCATTTTGTGTCATTGGTTGAACATTTAGGTCATTTTCGTCCTCCCTAGGCTTATTCCAATCCAATTAGGGTTTTTAACCAATCTTGTGCATCCAATATGTGATTTTGTGTCATTGGTTGAACATTTAGATCATTTTCATCCTCCCTAGGCTTATTCTAATCCAATTAGGGTTTTTAACCAATCTTGTGCATCCAATATGTGATTTTGTGTCATTGGTTGAACATTTAGGTCATTTTCGTCCTCCCTAGGCTTATTCTAATCCAATTAGGGTTTTTAACCAATCTTGTGCATCCAATATGTGATTTTGTGTCATCGGTTGAATATTTAGGTCATTTTTGTCCTCCCTAGGCTTATTCTAATCCAATTAGGGTTTTTAACCAATCTTGTGCATCCAATATGTGATTTTGTGTCATTGGTTGAACATTTAGGTCATTTTCGTCCTCCCTAGGCTTATTCTAATCCAATTAGGGTTTTTAACCAATCTTGTGCATCCAATATGTGATTTTGTGTCATTGGTTGAACATTTAGGTCATTTTCGTCCTCCCTAGGCTTATTCTAATCCAATTAGGGTTTTTAACCAATCTTGTGCATCCAATATGTGATTTTGTGTCATTTTGTGTCATTGGTTGAACATTTAGGTCATTTTCGTCCTCCCTAGACTTATTCTAATCCAATTATGGTTTTTAACCAATCATGTGCATCCAATATGTGATTTTGTGTCATTTTGTGTTATTGGTTGATCATTTAGGTCATTTTCGTCCTCCCTAGGCTTATTCTAATCCAATTAGGGTTTTTAACCAATCTTGTGCATCCAATATGTGATTTTGTGTCATTGGTTGAACTTTTAGGTCAATTTCGTCCTCCCTAGGCTTATTCTAATCCAATTAGGGTTTTTAACCAATCTTGTGCATCCAATATGTGATTTTGTGTCATTGGTTGAACATTTAGGTCATTTTCGTCCTCCCTAGGCTTATTCTAATCCAATTAGGGTTTTTAACCAATCTTGTGCATCCAATATGTGATTTTGTGTCATTTTGTGTATTTGGTTGAACATTTAGGTCATTTTCGTCCTCCCTAGGCTTATTCTAATCCAATTAGGGTTTTTAACAAATCTTCTGCACTTAATATGTGATTTTGTGTCATTGGTTGAACATTTAGGTCATTTTCGTCCTCCCTAGGCTTATTCTAATCCAATTAGGGTTTTTAACCAATCTTGTGCATCCAATATGTGATTTTGTGTCATTGGTTGAATATTTAGGTCATTTTTGTCCTCCCTAGGCTTATTCTAATCCAATTAGGGTTTTTAACCATTCTTGTGCATCCAATATGTGATTTTGTGTCATTTGTTGAACATTTAGGTCATTTTCGTCCTCCCTAGGATTATTATAATCCAATTAGGGTTTTTAACCAATCTTGTGCATCCAATATGTGATTTTGTGTCATTGGTTGAACATTTAGGTCATTTTCGTCCTCCCTAGGCTTATTCTAATCCAATTAGGGTTTTTAACCAATCTTGTGCATCCAATATGTGATTTTGTGTCATTGGTTGAATATTTAGGTCATTTTTGTCCTCCCTAGGCTTATTCTAATCCAATTAGGGTTTTTAACCAATCTTGTGCATCCAATATGTGATTTTGTGTCATTTTGAGTCATTGGTTGAACATTTAGGTCATTTTCGTCCTCCGTAGGCTTATTCTAATCCAATTAGGGTTTTTAACCAATCTTGTGCATCCAGTATGTGATTTTGTGTCATTTTGTGTCATCGATTGAACATTTAGGTCATTTTCGTCCTCCCTAGGCTTATTCTAATCCAATTAGGGTTTTTAACCAATCTTGTGCATCCAATATGTGATTTTGTGTCATTTTGTGTCGTTGGTTGAACATATAGATCATTTTCGTCCTCCGTAGGCTTATTCTAATCCAATTAGGGTTTATAACCAATCTTGTGCATCCAATATGTAATTTTGTGTCATTGGTTGAACATTTAGGTCATTTTCGTCCTCCCTAGGCTTATTCTAATCCAATTAGGGTTTTTAACCAATCTTGTGCATCCAATATGTGATTTTGTGTCATGGGTTGAACATTTAGGTCATTTTCCTCCTCCCTAGGCTTATTCTAATCCAATTAGGGTTTTTAACCAATCTTGTGCATCCAATATGTGATTTTGTGTCATTGGTTGAACATTTAGGTCATTTTCGTCCTCCCTAGGCTTATTCTAATCCAATTAGGGTTCTTAACTAATCTTGTGCATCCAATATGTGATTTGGTGTCATTTTGTATAATTGGTTGAACATTTAGGTCATTTTCGTCCTCCCTAGGCGTATTCTAATCCAATTAGGATTTTTAACCAATCTTGTGCATCCAATATGTGATTTTTTGTCATGGGTTGAACATTTAGGTCATTTTCCTCTTCCCTAGGCATATTCTAATCCAATTAGGGTTTTTAACCAATCTTGTGCATCCAATATGTGATTTTGTGTCATTTTGTGTCATGGGTTGAACATTTAGGTCATTTTCCTCTTCCCTAGGCTTATTCTAATCCAATTAGGGTTTTTAACCAATCTTGTGCATCCAATATGTGATTTTGTGTCATTGGTTGAACATTTAGGTCATTTTCGTCCTCCCTAGGCTTATTCTAATCCAATTAGGGTTCTTAACCAATCTTGTGCATCCAATATGTAATTTTGTGTCATGGGTTGAACATTTAGGTCATTTTCCTCTTCCCTAGGCATATTCTAATCCAATTAGGGTTTTTAACCAATCTTGTGCATCCAATATGTGATTTTGTGTCATTTTGTGTCATGGGTTGTACATTTAGGTCATTTTCCTCTTCCCTAGGCATATTCTAATCCAATTTGGGTTTTTAACCAATCTTGTGAATCCAATATGTGATTTTGTGTAATTGGTTGAACATTTAGGTCATTTTCGTCCTCCCTAGGCTTATTCTAATCCAATTAGTGTTTTTAACCAATCTTGTGCATCCAATATGTGATTTTGTGTCATGGGTTGAACATTTATGTCATTTTCCTCTTCCCTAGGCATATTCTAATCCAATTAGGGTTTTTAACCAATCTTGTGCATCCAATATGTGATTTTGTGTCATTGGTTGAACATTTAGGTCATTTTCGTCCTCCCTAGGCTTATTCTAATCCAATTAGGGTTTTTAACCAATCTTGTGCATCCAACATGTGATTTTGTGTCATTGGTTGAACATTTAGGTAATTTTCGTCCTCCCTAGGCTTATTCTAATCCAATTAGGGTTTTTAACCAATCTTGTGCATTCAATATGTAATTTTGTGTCATTTTGTGTCAATGGTTCAACATTTAGGTCATTTTCGTCCTCCCTAGGCTTATTCTAATCCAATTAGGGTTTTTAACCAATCTTGTGCATCCAATATGTGATTTTGTGTCATTGGTTGAACATTTAGGTCATTTTCGTCCTCCCTAGGCTTATTCTAATCCAATTAGGGTTTTTAACCAATCTTGTGCATCCAATATGTGATTTTGTGTCATTTTGTGTCATTGGTTGAACATTTAGGTCATTTTCGTTCTCCCTAGGCTTATTCTAATCCAATTAGCGTTTTTAACCAATCTTGTGCATCCAATATGTGATTTTGTGTCATTTTCTGTCATTGGTTGAACATTTAGGTCATTTTCGTCCTCCCTAGGCTTATTCTAATCCAATTAGGGTTTTTAACCAATCTTGTGCATCCAATATGTGATTTTGTGTCATTTTGTGTCATTGGTTGAACATTTAGGTCATTTTCGTCCTCCCTAGGCTTATTCTAATCCAATTAGGGTTTTTAACCCATCTAGTGCATCCAATATGTGATTTTGTGTCATTTTTTCTCATTGGTTGAACATTTAGGTCATTTTTGTCCTCCCTATGCTTATTCTAATCCAATTAGGGTTTTTAACCAATCTTGTGCATCCAATATGTAATTTTGTGTCATTGGTTGAACATTGAGGTCATTTTCGTCCTCCCTAGGCTTATTCTAATCCAATTAGGGTTTTTAACCACTAGTGCATCCAATATGTGATTTTGTGTCACTTTGTGTCATTGGTTGAACATTGAGGTCATTTTTGTCCTCCCTAGGCTTATTCTAATCCAATTAGGGTTTTTAACCAATCTTGTGCATCCAATATGTGATTTTGTGTCATTTTGTGTCATTGGTTGAACATTTAGGTCATTTTCGTCCTCCCTAGGCTTATTCTAATCCAATTAGGGTTTTTAACCAATCTTGTGCATCCACTATGTGATTTTGTGTCATTTTGTGTCATTGGTTGAACATTTAGGTCATTTTCGTCCTCCCTAGGCTTATTCTAATCCAATCAGGGTTTTTAACCAATCTTGTGCATCCAATATGTGATTTTGTGTCATTTTGTGTGATTGGTTGAACATTTAGGTCATTTTTGTCCTCCCTAGGCTTATTCTAATCCAATTAGGGTTTTTAACCAATCTTGTGCATCCAATATGTAATTTTTTGTCATTGGTTGAACATTTAGGTCATTTTCGTCCTCCCTAGGCTTATTCTAATCCAATTAGGGTTTTTAACCAACCTTGTGCATTCAATATGTGATTTTGTGTCATTTTGTGTCATTGGTTGA
>JBBPBQ010000008.1:17300250-17358688 GCA_037974755.1 Cicer yamashitae | reverse complement strand
GCTTATTCTAATCCATTTAGGGTTTTTAACCAATCTTGTGCATCCACTATGTGATTTTGTGTCATTTTGTGTCATTGGTTGAACATTTAGGTCATTTTCGTCCTCCCTAGGCTTATTCTAATCCAATCAGGGTTTTTAACCAATCTTGTGCATCCAATATGTAATTTTGTGTCATTTTGTGTGATTGGTTGAACATTTAGGTCATTTTTGTCCTCCCTAGGCTTATTCTAATCCAATTAGGGTTTTTAACCAATCTTGTGCATCCAATATGTAATTTTGTGTCATTGGTTGAACATTTAGGTCATTTTCGTCCTCCCTAGGCTTATTCTAATCCAATTAGGGTTTTTAACCAATCTTGTGCATTCAATATGTGATTTTGTGTCATTTTGTGTCATTGGTTGATCATTTAGGTCTTTTTCGTCCTCCCTAGGCTTATTCTAATCCAATTAGGGTTTTTAACCAATCTTGTGCATCCAATATGTGATTTTGTGTCATTTTGTGTCATTGGTTGAACATTTAGGTCATTTTCGTCTTCCCTAGACTTATTCTAATCCAATTAGGGTTTTTAACCAATCTTGTGCATCCAATATGTGATTTTGGGTCATTTTGTGTCATTGGTTGAACATTTAGGTCATTTTCGTCCTCCCTAGGCTTATTCCAATCCAATTAGGGTTTTTAACCAATCTTGTGCATCCAATATGTGATTTTGTGTCATTGGTTGAACATTCAGGTCATTTTCGTCCTCCCTAGGCTTATTCTAATCCAATTAGGGTTTTTAACCAATCTTGTGCATCCAATATGTGATTTTGTGTCATTTTGTGTCATTGGTTGAACATTTAGGTCATTTTCGTCCTCCCTAGGCTTATTCTAATCCAATTAGGGTTTTTAACCAATCTTGTGCATCCAATATGTGATTTGGTGTCATTGGTTGAAAATTTAGGTCATTTTCGTCCTCCCTAGGCTTATTCTAATCCAATTAGCGTTTTTAACCAATCTTGTGCGTCCAATATGTGATTTTGTGTCATTGGTTGAACATTTAGGTCATTTTCGTCCTCCACAGGCTTATTCTAATCCAATTAGGGTTTTTAACCAATCTTGTGCATCCAATATGTGATTATGTGTTGTTTTGTGTCATTGGTTGAACATTTAGGTCATTTTCGTCCTCCCTAGGCTTATTCTAATCCAATTAGGGTTTTTAACCAATCTTGTGCATCCAATATGTGATTTTGTGTCATTTTGTGTCATTGGTTGAACATTTAGGTCATTTTCGTCCTCCCTAGGCTTATTCTAATCCAATTAGGGTTTTTAACCAATCTTGTGCATCCAATATGTGATTTTGTGTCATTGGTTGAACATTTAGGTCATTTTCGTCCTCCCTAGGCTTATTCTAATCGAATTAGGATTTTTAACCAATCTTGTGCATCCAATATGTGATTTTTTGTCATTTTGTGTCATTGGTTGAACATTTAGGTCATTTTCGTCCTCCCTAGGCTTATTCTAATCCAATTAGGGTTTTTAACCAATCTTGTGCATCCAATATGTGATTTTGTGTCATTGGTAGAACATTTAGGTCATTTTCGTCTTCCCTAGGCTTATTCTAATCCAATTAGGGTTTTTAACAAATCTTGTGCATCCAATATGTGATTTCTTGTCATTTTGTGTCATTGGTTGAACATTTAGGTCATTTTCGTCCTCCCTAGGCTTATTCTAATCCAATTAGGGTTTTTAACCAATCTTGTGCATCCAATATGTGATTTTGTGTCATTTTGTGTCATTGGTTGAACATTTAGGTCATTTTCGTCCTCCCTAGGCTTATTCTAATCGAATTAGGGTTTTTAACCAATCTTGTGCATACAATATGTCATTTTGTGTCATTGGTTGAACATTTAGGTCATTTTCGTACTCCCTAGGCTCATTCAAATCCAATTAGGGTTTTTAACCAATCTTGTGCATCCAATATGTGATTTTGTGTCATTTTGTGTCATTGGTTGAACATTTAGGTCATTTTCGTCCTCCCTAGGCTTATTCTAATCCAATTAGGGTTTTTAACCAATCTTGTGCATCCAGTATGTGATTTTGTGTCATTGATTGAACATTTAGGTCATTTTCGTCCTCCCTAGGCTTATTCTAATCCAAATAGGGTTTTTAATCAATCTTGTGCATCCAATATGTGATTTTGTGTCATTGGTTGAACATTTAGGTCATTTTCGTCCTCCCTAGGCTTATTCTAATCCAATTAGGGTTTTTAACCAATCTTGTGCATCCAATATGTGATTTTGTGTCATTGGTTGAACATTTAGGTCATTTTCGTCCTCCCTAGGCTTATTCTAATCCAATTAGGGTTTTTAACCAATCTTGTGCATCCAATATGTGATTTTGTGTCATTGGTTGAACATTTAGGTCATTTTCGTCCTCCCTAGGCTTATTCTAATCCAATTAGGGTTTTAAACCAATCTTGTGCATCCAATATGTAATTTTGTGTGATTTTGTGTCATTGGTTGAACATTTAGGTCATTTTCGTCCTCCCTAGGCTTATTCTAATCCAATTAGGGTTTTTAACCAATCTTGTGCATCCAATATGTGATTTTGTGTCATTGGTTGAACATTTAGGTCATTTTCGTCCTCCTTAGGCTTATTCTAATCAAATTAGGGTTTTTAACTAATCTTGTGCATCCAATATGTGATTTTGTGTCATTGGTTGAACATTTAGGTCATTTTCGTCCTCCCTAGGCTTATTCTAATCCAATTAGGGTTTTTAACCAATCTTGTGCATCCAATATGTGATTTTGTGTCATTTTGTGTCATTGGTTGAACATTTAGGTCATTTTCGTCCTCCCTAGGCTTATTCTAATCCAATTAAGGTTTTTAACCAATCTTGTGCATCCAATATGTGATTTTGTGTCATTGGTTGAACATTTAGGTCATTATCGTCCTCCCTAGGCTTAATCTAATCCAATTAGGGTTTTTAACCAATCTTGTGCATCCAATATGTCATTTAGTGTCATTGGTTGAACATTTAGGTCATTTTCGTCCTCCCTTGGGTTATTCTTATCCAATTATGGTTTTTAACAAATCTTGTGCATCCAATATGTGATTTTGTGTCATTTTGTATCATTGGTTGAACATTTAGGTCATTTTCGTCCTCCCTAGGCTTATTCTAATCCAATTAGGGTTTTTAACCAATCTTGTGCATCCAATATGTGATTTTGTGTCATTTTGTGTCATTGGTTGAACATTTAGGTCATTTTCGTCCTCCCTAGGCTTATTCTAATCCAATTAGGATTTTTAACCAATCTTGTGCATCCAATATGTGACTTTGTGTTATTTTGTGTAATTGGTTGAAAATTTAGGTCATTTTCGTCGTCCCTAGGCTTATTCTAATCCAATTAGGGTTTTAAACCAATCTTGTGCATTCAATATGTGATTTTGTGTCATTGGTTGAACATTTAGGTCATTTTCGTCCTCCCTAGGCTTATTCTAATCCAATTAGGGTTTTTAACAAATCTTGTGCATCCAATATGTGATTTTTTGTCATTTTGTGTCATTGGTTGAACATTTAGGTCATTTTCGTCCTCCCTAGGCTTATTCTAATCCAATTAGGGTTTTTAACCAATCTTGTGCATCCAATATGTGATTTTGTGTCATTTTGTGTCATTGGTTGAACATTTAGGTCATTTTCGTCCTCCCTAGGCTTATTCTAATCCAATTAGGGCTTTTAACCAATCATGTGCATCCAATATGTGATTTAGTGTCCTTTTGTGTCATTGGTTGAACATTTAAGTCATTTTCGTCTTCCCTAGGATTAGTCTAATTCAATTAGGGTTTTTAACCAATCTTGTGCATCCAATATGTGATTTTGTGTCATTGGTTGAACATTTAGGTCATTTTCGTCCTCCCTAGGCTTATTCTAATCCAATTAGGGTTTTTAACCAATCTTGTGCATCCAATATGTGATTTTTTGTCATTGGTTGAATATTTAGGTCATTTTTGTCCTCCCTAGGCTTATTCTAATCCAATTAGGGTTTTTAACCAATCTTGTGCATCCAATATGTGATTTTGTGTCATTGGTTGAACATTTAGGTCATTTTCGTCCTCCCTAGGCTTATTCTAATCCAATTAGGGTTTTTAACCAATCTTGTGCATCCAATATGTGATTTTGTGTCATTGGTTGAACATTTAGGTCATTTTCGTCCTCCCTAGGCTTATTCTAATCCAATTAGGGTTTTTAACCAATCTTGTGCATCCGATTTGTGATTTTGTGTCATTGGTTGAACATTTAGGTCATTTTCGTCCTCCCTAGGCTTATTCTAATCCAATTAGGGTTTTTAACCAATCTTGTGCATCCAATATGTGATTTTGTGTCATTGGTTGAACATTTAGGTCATTTTCGTGCTCCCTAGGCTTATTCTAAACCAATTAGGGTTTTTAACCAATCTTGTGCATCCAATATGTGATTTTGTGTCATTTTGTGTCATTGGTTGAACATTTAGGTCATTTTCGTCATCCCTAGGCTTATTCTAATCCAATTAGGGTTTTTAACCAATCTTGTGCATCCAATATATGATTTTGTGTCATTGGTTGAACATTTAGGTCATTTTCGTCCTCCCTAGGCTTATTCTAATCCAATTAGGGTTTTTAACCAATCTTGTCCATCCAATATGTGATTTTGTGTCATTGGTTGAACATTTAGGTCATTTTCGTCCTCCCTAGGCTTATCCTAATCCAATTAGGGTTTTTAACCAATCTTGTGCATCCAATATGTGATTTTGTACCATTGGTTGAACATTTAGGTCATTTTCGTCCTCCCTAGCCTTATTCTAATCCAATTATGGTTTTTAACCAATCTTGTGCATCCAATATGTGATTTTGTGTCATTTTGGGTCATTGGTTTAACATATAGGTCATTTTCGTCCTCCCTAGGCTTATTCTAATCCAATTAGGGTTTTTAACCAATCTTGTGCATCCAATATGTGATTTTGTGTCATTGGTTGAACATTTAGGTCATTTTCGTCCTCCCTAGGCTTATTCTAATCCAATTAGGGTTTTTAACCAATCTTGTGCATCCAATATGTGATTTTGTGTCATTGGTTGAACATTTACGTCATTTTCATCCTCCCTAGGCTTATTCTAATCCAATTAGGGTTTTTAACCAATCTTGTGCATCCAATATGTGATTTTGTGTCATTGGTTGAACATTTAGGTCATTTTCGTCCTACCTAGGCTTATTCTAATCCAATTAGGGTTTTTAACCAATCTTGTGCATCCAATATGTGAGTTTGTGTCATTGGTTGAACATTTAGGTCATTTTCGTCCTCCCTAGGCTTATTCTAATCCAATTAGGGTTTTTAACCAATCTTGTGCATCCAATATGTGATTTTGTGTCATTGGTTGAACATTTAGGTCATTTTCGTCCTGCCTAGGCTTATTCTAATCCAATTAGGGTTTTTAACCAATCTTGTGCATCAAATATGTGAGTTTGTGTCATTGGTTGAACATTTAGGTCATTTTCGTCCTCCCTAGGCTTATTCTAATCCAATTAGGGTTTTTAACCAATCTTGTGCATCCAATATGTGATTTTGTGTCATTTTGTGTCATTGGTTAAACATTTAGGTCATATTCGTCCTCCCTAGGCTTATTCTAATCCAATTAGGGTTTTTAACCAATCTTGTGCATCCAATATGTGATTTTGTGTCATTGGTTGAACATTTAGGTCATTTTCGTCCTCCCTAGGCTTATTCTAATCCAATTAGGGTTTTTAACCAATCTTGTGCATCCAATATGTGATTTTGTGTCATTGGTTGAACATTTAGGTCATTTTCGTCGTCCTTAGGCTTATTCTAATCCAATTAGGGTTTTTAACCAATCTAGTGCATCCAATATGTGAATTTGTGTCATTGGTTGAACATTTAGGTCATTTTCGTCCTCCCTAGGCTTATTCTAATCCAATTAGGGTTTTTAACCAATCTTGTGCATCCAATATGTGATTTTGTGTCATCTTGTGTCATTGGTTGAACATTATGTCATTTTCGTCCTCCATAGGCTTATTCTAATCCAATTAGGGTTTTTAACCAATCTTGTGCATCCAATAGGTGATTTGTGTCATTTGGTGGCATTCGTTGAAAATTTAGGTCATTTTCGTCCTCCCTAGGCTTATTCTAATCCAATTAGGGTTTTTAACCAATCTTGTGCATCCAATATGTGATTTTGTGTCATTGGTTGAACATTTAGGTCATTTTCGTCCTCCCTAGGCTTATTCTAATCCAATTAGGGTTTTTAACCAATCTTGTGCATCCAATATGTGATTTTGTGTCATTGGTTGAACATTTAGGTCATTTTCGTCCTCCATAGGCTTATTTTAATCGAATTAGGGTTTTTAACCAATCTTGTGCATCCAATATGTGATTTTGTGTCATTTTGTGTCATTGGTTGAACATTTAGGTCATTTTTGTCCTCCCTAGGCTTATTCTAATCCAATTAGGGTTTTTAACCAATCTTGTGCATCAAATATGTGATTTTGTGTCATTTTGTGTCATTGGTTGATTATTTAGGTCATTTTCGTCCTCCCTAGGCTTATTCTAATCCAATTAGGGTTTTTAACCAATCTTGTGCATCCAATATGTGATTTTGTGTCATTGGTTGAACATTTAGGTCATTTTCGTCCTCCTTAGGCTTATTCTAATCCAATTAGGGTTTTTAACCAATCTTGTCCATCCAATATGTGATTTTGTATCATTTTGTGTCATTGGTTGAACATTTAGGTCATTTTCGTCCTCCCTAGGCTTATTCTAATCCAATTAGGTTTTTTAACCAATCTTGTGCATCCAGTATGTGATTTTGTGTCATTTTGTGTCATCGATTGAACATTTAGGTCATTTTCGTCCTCCCTAGGCTTATTCTAATCCAATTAGGGTTTTTAACCAATCTTGTGCATCCAATATGTGATTTTGTGTCATTTTGTGTCGTTGGTTGAACATATAGATCATTTTCGTCCTCCATAGGCTTATTCTAATCCAATTAGGGTTTTTAACCAATCTTGTGCATCCAATATGTGATTTTGTGTCATTGGTTGAACATTTAGGTCATTTTCGTCCTCCTTAGGCTTATTCTAATCCAATTAGGGTTTTTAACCAATCTTGTCCATCCAATATGTGATTTTGTGTCATTGGTTGAACATTTAGGTCATTTTCGTCCTCCCTAGGCTTATTCTAATCCAATTAGGGTTTTTAACCAATCTTGTGCATCCAATATGTGATTTTGTATCATTTTGTGTCATTGGTTGAACACTTAGGTCATTTTTGTCCTCCCTAGGCTTATTCTAATCCAATTAGGGTTTTTAACCAATCTTGTGCATCCAATATGTGATTTTGTGTCATTTTGTGTCATTTGTTGAACATTTAGGTCATTTTCGTCCTCCCTAGGCTTATTGTAATCCAATTAGGGTTTTTAACCAATCTTGTGCATCCAATATGTGATTTTGTGTCATTGGTTGAACATTTAGGTCATTTTCATCCTCCCTAGGCTTATTCTAATCCAATTAGGGTTTTTAACCAATCTTCTGCATCCAATATGTGATTTTGTGTCATTTTGTGTCATTCGATGTGCATTTAGGTCATTATCGTCCTCCCTAGGCTTATTCTAATCCAATTAGGGTTTTTAACCAATCTTGTGCATCCAATATGTGATTTTGTGTCATTTTGTGTCATTGGTTGAACATTTAGGTCATTTTCGTCCTCCCTAGGCTTATTGTAATCCAATTAGGGTTTTTAACCAATCTTGTGCATCCAATATGTGATTTTGTGTCATTTTATGTCATTGGTTGAACATTTAGGTCATTTTCGTCCTCCCTAGGCTTATTTTAATCCAATTAGCGTTTTTAACCAATCTTGTGCATCCAATATGCGATTTTGTGTGATTTTGTGTCATTGGTTGAACATTAAGGTCATTTTCGTCCTCCCTAGGCTTATTCTAATCCAATTAGGGTCTTAAATCAATCTTGTGCATCCAATATGTGATTTTGTGTCATTTTGTGACGTTGGTTGAACATTTAGGTCATTTTCGTCCTCCCTAGGCTTATTCTAATCCAATTAGGGTTTTTAACCAATCTTGTGCATCCAATATGTGATTTTGTGTCATTTTGTGTCATTGGTTGAACATTTAGGTCATTTTCGTCCTCCTTAGGCTTATTCTAATCCAATTAGGGTTTTTAACAAATCTTGTGCATCCAATATGTGATTTTGTGTCATTTTGTGTCGTTGGTTGAACATTTAGGTCATTTTCGTACTCCCTAGCCTTATTCTAATCCAATTAGGGTTTTTAACCAATGTTGTGCATCCAATATGTGATTGTGTGTCATTGGTTGAACATTTAGGTCATTTTCGTCCTCCCTAGGCGTATTCTAATCCAATTAGGGTTTTTAACCAATCTTGTGCATCCAATATGTGATTTTGTGTCATTTGGTGTCATTGGTTGAACATTTAGGTCATTTTCGTCCTCCCTAGGCTTATTCTAATCCAATTAGGGTTTTTAACCAATCTTGTGCATCCAATATGTCATTTTTTGTCATTGGTTGAACATTTAGGTCATTTTCGTCCTCCCTAGGCTTATTCTAATCCAATTAGGGTTTTTAACCAATCTTGTGCATCCAATATGTGATTTTGTGTCATATTGTGTCGTTGGTTGAACATTTAGGTCATTTTCGTCCTCCCTAGGCTTATTCTAATCCAATTAGGGTTTTTAACCAATCTTGTGCATCCAATATGTGATTTTGTGTCATTGGTTGAACATTTAGGTCATTTTCGTCCTCCCTAGGCTTATTCTAATCCAATTAGGGTTTTTAACCAATCTTGAGCATCCAATATGTGATTTTGTGTCATTTTATGTCATTGGTTGAACATTTAGGTCATTTTCGTCCTCCCTAGGCTTATTCTAATCCAATTAGGGTTTTTAACCAATCTTGTGCATCCAATATGTGATTTTGTGTCATTGGTTGAACATTTAGGTCATTTTCGTCCTCCCTAGGCTTATTCTAATCCAATTAGGGTTTTTAACCAATCTTGTGCCTCCAATATGTGATTTTGTGTCATTGGTTGAACATTTAGGTCATTTTCGTCCTCCCTAGGCTTATTCTAATCCAATTAGGGTTTTTAACCAATCTTGTGCATCCAATATATGATTTTGTGTCATTGGTTGAACATTTAGGTCATTTTCGTCCTCCCTAGGCTTATTCTAATCCAATTAGTGTTTTTAACCAATCTTGTGCATCCAATATGTGATTTTGTGTCATTTTTTGTCATTGGTTGAACATTTAGGTTATTTTCGTCCTTCCTAGGCTTATTCTAATCCAATTAGGGTTTTTAACCAATCTTGTGCATCCAATATGTGATTTTGTGTCATTGGTTGAACATTTAGGTCATTTTCGTCCTCCCTAGGCTTATTCTAATCCAATTAGGGTTTTTAACCAATCTTGTGCATCCAATATGTGATTTTGTGTCATTGGTTGAACATTTAGGTCATTTTCGTCCTCCCTAGGCTTATTCTAATCCAATTAGGGTTTTTAACCAATCTTGTGCATCCAATATGTGATTTTGTGTCATTGGTTGAATATTTAGGTCATTTTCGTCCTCCCTAGGCTTATTCTAATCCAATTAGGGTTTTTAACCAATCTTGTGCACCCAATATGTGATTTTGTGTCATTTTGTGTCATTGGTTGAACATTTAGTTCATTTTTGTCCTCCCTAGGCTTATTCTAATCCAATTAGGGTTTTTAACCAATCTTGTGCATATAATAAGTGATTTTGTGTCATTGGTAATCCAATTAGGTCATTTTCATCCTCGCTAGGCTTATTCTAATCCAATTAGGGTTTTTAACCAATCTTGTGCATCCAATATGTGATTTTGTGTCATTGGTTGAACATTTAGGTCATTTTCGTCCTCCCTAGGCTTATTCTAATCCAATTAGGGTTTTTAACCAATCTTGTGCATCTAATAAATGATTTTGTGTCATTGGTTGAACATTTAGGTCATTTTCGTCCTCCCTAGGCTTATTCTAATCCAATTAGGGTTTTTAACCAATCTTGTGCATCCAATATGTGATTTTGTGTCATTGGTTGAACATTTAGGTCATTTTCGTCCTCCCTAGGCTTATTCTAATCCAATTAGGGTTTTTAACCAATATTGAGCATCCAATATGTGATTTTGTGTCATTTTGTGTCATTGGTTGAACATTTAGGTCATTTTCGTCCTCCCTAGGCTTATTCTAATCCAATTAGGGTTTTTAACCAATCTTGTGCATCCAATATGTGATTTTGTGTCATTGGTTGAACATTTAGGTCATTTTCGTCCTCCCTAGGCTTATTCTAATCCAATTAGGGTTTTTAACCAATCTTGTGCATCCAATATGTGATTTTGTGTCATTGGTTGAACATTTAGGTCATTTTATTCCTCCATAGGCTTATTCTAATCCAATTAGGGTTTTTAACCAATCTTGTTCATCCAATATGTGATTTTGTGTCATTGGTTGACTATTTAGGTCATTTTCGTCCTCCCTAGGCTTATTCTAATCCAATTAGGGTTTTTAACCAATCTTGTGCATCCAATATGTGATTTTGTGTCATTTTGTGTCATTGGTTAAACATTTAGGTCAGTTTTGTCCTCCCTAGGCTTATTCGAATCCAATTAGGGTTTTTAACCAATCTTGTGCATCCAATATGTGATTTTGTGTCATTGGTTGAACATTTAGGTCATTTTCGTCCTCCCTAGGCTTATTCTAATCCAATTAGGGTTTTTAACCAATCTTGTGCATCCAATATGTGATTTTGTGTCATTTTGTGTCATTGGTTGAACATTTAGGTCATTTTGGTCCTCCCTAGGCTTATTCTAATCCAATTAGGGTTTTTAACCGATCATGTGCATCCAATATGTGATTTTGTGTCATTTTGTGTCATTGGTATAACATTTAGGTCATTTTCGTTTTCCCTAGGCCTATTCTAATCCAATTAGGGTTTTTAACCAATCTTGTGCATGCAATATATAATTTTGTGTCATTTTGTGTCATTGGTTGAACATTTAGGTCATTTTCGTCCTCCCTAGGCTTATTCTAATCCAATTAGGGTTTTTAACCAATCTTGTGCATCCAATATGTGATTTTGTGTCATTTTGTGTCATTGGTTGAACATTTAGGTCATTTTCGTCCTCCCTAGGCTTATTCTAATCCAATTAGGGTTTTTAACCAATCTTGTCCATCCAATATGTGATTTTATGTCATTGGTTGAACATTTAGTTCATTTTCGTCCTCCCTAGGCTGATTCTAATCCAATTAGGGTTTTTAACCAATCTTGTGCATTCAATATGTGATTTTGTGTCATTTTGTGTTATTGGTTGAACATTTAGGTCATTTTCGTCCTCCCTAGGCTTATTCTAATCCAATTAGGGTTTTTAACCAATCTTGTGCATCCA
Organism: Cicer yamashitae; assembly: GCA_037974755.1. Taxonomy (NCBI): domain Eukaryota; kingdom Viridiplantae; phylum Streptophyta; class Magnoliopsida; order Fabales; family Fabaceae; genus Cicer; species Cicer yamashitae. Next base: position 17,347,234 of record JBBPBQ010000008.1, on the reverse strand, counting down.
ATATGTGAATTTGTGTCATTTTGTGTCATTGGTTGAACATTTAGGTCATTTTCGTCCTCCCTAGGCTTATTCTAATCCAATTAGGGTTTTTAACCAATCTTGTGCATTCAATATGTAATTTTGTGTCATTTTGTGTCAATGGTTCAACATTTAGGTCATTTTCGTCCTCCCTAGGCTTATTCTAATCCAATTAGGGTTTTTAACCAATCTTGTGCATCCAATATGTGATTTTGTGTCATTGGTTGAACATTTAGGTCATTTTCGTCCTCCCTAGGCTTATTCTAATCCAATTAGGGTTTTTAACCAATCTTGTGCATCCAATATGTGATTTTGTGTCATTTTGTGTCATTGGTTGAACATTTAGGTAATTTTCGTCCTCCCTAGGTTTATTCTAATCCAATTAGGGTTTTTAACCAATCTTGTGCATCCAATATGTGATTTTGTGTCATTGGTTGAACATTTAGGTCATTTTCGTCCTCCCTAGGCTTATTCTAATCCAATTACGGTTTTTAACCAATCATGTGCATCCAATAAGTACATTTGTGTCATCGGATTAAAATTTAGGTCATTTTCGTCCTCCCTAGGCTTATTCTAATCCAATTAGGGTTTTTAACCAATCTTGTGCATCCAATATGTGATTTTGTGTCATTTTGTGTCATTGGTTGAACATTTAGGTCATTTTCGTCCTCCCTAGGCTTATTCTAATCCAATTAGGGTTTTTAACCACTAGTGCATCCAATATGTGATTTTGTGTCATTTTGTGTCATTGGTTGAACATTTAGGACATTTTTGTCCTCCCTAGGCTTATTCTAATCTAATTAGGGTTTTTAACCAATCTTGTGCATCCAATATATGATTTTGTGTCATTGGTTGAACATTTAGGTCATTTTCGTCCTCCCTAGGCTTATTCTAATCCAATTAGGATTTTTAACCAATCTTGTGCATCCAATATGTGATTTTGTGTCATTGGTTGAACATTTAGGTCATTTTCGTCCTCCTTAGGCCTATTCTAATCCAATTAGGGTTTCTAACCAATCTTGTGCATCCAATATGTGATTTTCTGTCAATTTATGTCAATGGTTGAACATTTACGTCATTTTCGTCCTCCCTAGGCTTATTATAATCCAATTAGGGTTTTTAACCAATCTTGTGCATCCAATATGTGATTTTGTGTCATTGGTTGAACATTTAGGTCATTTTCGTCCTCCCTAGGCTTATTCTAATCCAATTAGGGTTTTTAACCAATCTTGTGCATCCAATATGTGATTTTGTGTCATTTTGTGTCATTGGTTAACTTTTAGGTCATTTTCGTCCTCCTTAGGCTTATTCTAATCCAATTAGGGTTTTTAACCAATCTTGTGCATCCAATATGTGATTTTGTGTCATTGGTTGAACATTTAGTTCATTTTCGTCCTCCCAAGGCTTATTCTAATCCAATTAGAGTTTTTAACCAATCTTGTGCATCCAATATGTGATTTTGTGTCATTGGTTGAACATTTAGGTCATTTTCGTCCTCCCCAGGCTTATTCTAATCCAATTTGGGTTTTTAACCAATCTTGTGCATCCAATTATTGATTTTGTGTCATTGGTTGAACATTTAGGTCATTTTCGTCCTCCCTAGGCTTATTCTAATCCAATTAGGGTTTTTAACCAATCTTGTGCATCCAATATGTGATTTTGTGTCATTGGTTGAACATTTAGGTCATTTTCGTCCTCCCTAGGCTTATTCTAATCCAATTAGGGTTTTTAACCAATCTTGTGCATCCAATATGTGATTTTGTGTCATTGGTTTAACATTAGGTCATTTTCGTCCTCCCTAGGGTTATTCTAATCCAATTAGCGTTTTTAACCAATCTTGTGAATCCAATATGTGATTTTGTGTCATTTTGTGTCATTGGTTGAAAATTTAGGTCATTTTCGTCCTCCCTAGGCTTATTCTAATCCAATTAGGGTTTTTAACCAATCTTGTGCATCCAATATGTGATTTTGTGTCATTTTGTGTCATTGGTTGAACATTTAGGTCATTTTCGTCATCCGTAGGCTTATTCTAATCCAATTAGGGTTTTTAACCAATCTTGTGCATCCAATATGTGATTTTGTGTCATTGGTTGAACATTTAGGTCATTTTCGTCCTCCCTAGGCTTATTCTAATCCAATTAGGGTTTTTAACCAATCTTGTGCATCCAATATGTGATTTTGTGTCATTTTGTGTCATCAATTGAACATTTAGGTCGTTTTCGTCCTCCCTAGGCTTATTCTAATCCAATTAGGGTTTTTAACCAATCTTGTGCATCCAATATGTGATTTTGTGTCATTTTGTGTCATTGGTTGAACATTTAGGTCATTTTCGTCCTCCCTAGGCTTATTCTAATCTAATTCGGGTTTTAAACCAATCTTGTGCATCCAATATGTGATTTTGTGTCATTGGTTGAACATTTAGGTCATTTTCGTCCTCCCTAGGCTTATTCTAATCCAATTAGGGTTTTTAACCAATCTTGTGCATCCAATATGTGATTTTGTGTCATTGGTTGAACATTTAGGTCATTTTCGTCCTCCCTAGGCTTATTCTAATCCAATTAGGGTTTTTAACCAATCTTGTGCATCCAATATGTGATTTTGTGTCATTGGTTGAATATTTAGGTCATTTTCGTCCTCCCTAGGCTTATTCTAATCCAATTAGGGTTTTTAACCAATCTTGTGCACCCAATATGTGATTTTGTGTCATTTTGTGTCATTGGTTGAACATTTAGTTCATTTTTGTCCTCCCTAGGCTTATTCTAATCCAATTAGGGTTTTTAACCAATCTTGTGCATATAATAAGTGATTTTGTGTCATTGGTAATCCAATTAGGTCATTTTCGTCCTCGCTAGGCTTATTCTAATCCAATTAGGGTTTTTAACCAATCTTGTGCATCCAATATGTCATTTTGTGTCATTGGTTGAACATTTAGGTCATATTCGTCCTCCCTAGGCTTATTCTAATCCAATTAGGGTTTTTAACCAATCTTGTGCATCCAATATGTGATTTTGTGTCATTGGTTGAACATTTAGGTCATTTTCGTCCTCCTTAGGCTTATTCTAATCCAATTAGGGTTTTTAACCAATCTTGTGCATCCAATATGTGATTTTGTGTCATTGGTTGAACATTTAGGTCATTTTCGTCCTCCCTAGGCTTATTCTAATCCAATTAGGGTTTTTAACTAATCTTGTGCATCCAATATGTGATTTTGTGTCCTTAGTTGAACATTTAGGTCGTTTTCGTCCTCCCTAGGCTTATTCTAATCCAATTAGGGTTTTCAACCAATCTTGTGCATCCAATATGTGATTTTGTGTCATTTTGTGTCATTGGTTGAACATTTAGGTCATTTTCGTCCTCCCTAGGCTTATTCTAATCCAATTAGGGTTTTTAACCAATCTTGTGCATCCAATATGTGATTTTGTGTCATTGGTTGAACATTTAGGTCATTTTTGTCTTCCCTAGGCTTATTCTAATCCAATTAGGGTTTTTAACTAATCTTGTGCATCCAATATGTGATTATGTGTCATTGGTTGAACATTTAGGTCATTTTTGTCCTCCCTAGGCTTATTCTAATCCAATTAGGGTTTTTAACCAATCTTGTGCATCCAATATGTGATTTTGTGTCATTGGTTGAACATTTAGGTCATTTTCGTCCTCCCTAGGCTTATTCTAATCCAATTAGGGTTTTTAACCAATCTTGTGCATCCAATATGTGATTTTGTGTCATTGGTTGAACATTTAGGTCATTTTCGTCCTCCCTAGGCTTATTCTAATCCAATTAGGGTTTTTAACCAATCTTGTGCATCCAATATGTGATTTTGTGCATTTTGTGTCATTGGTTGAACAGTTAGGTCATTTTGGTCCTCCCTAGGCTTATTCTAATCCAATTAGGGTTTTTAACCAATCTTGTGCATCCAATATGTGATTTTGTGTCATTGGTTGAACATTTAGGTCATTTTCGTCCTCCCTAGGCTTATTCTAATCCAATTAGGGTTTTTAAAAAATCTTGTGCATCAAATATGTGATTTTGTGTCATTGGTTGAACGTTTAGGTCATTTTGGTCCTCCTTAGGCTTATTCTAATCCAATTAGGGTTTTTAACCAATCTTGTGCATCCAATATGTGATTTTGTGTCATTTTGTGTCATTGGTTGAACATTTAGGTCATTTTCGTCCTCCCTAGGCTTATTCTAATCCAATTAGGGTTTTTAACCAATCTTGTGCATCAAATATGTGATTTTGTGTCATTGGTTGAACATTTAGGTCATTTTCGTCCTCCCTAAGCTTATTATAATCCAATTACGGTTTTTAACCAATCTTGTGCATCCAATATGTGATTTTGTGTCATTGGTTGAACATTTAGGTCATTTTCGTCCTCCCTAGGCTTATTCTAATCCAATTAGGGTTTTTAACCAATCTTGTGCATCCAATATGTGATTTTGTGTCATTGGTTGCACATTTAGGTCATTTCCATCCTCCCTAGGCTTATTCTAATCCAATTAGGGTTTTTAACCAATCTTGTGCATATAATAAGTGATTTTGTGTCATTGGTAATCCAATTAGGTCATTTTCGTCCTCGCTAGGCTTATTCTAATCCAATTAGGGTTTTTAACCAATCTTGTGCATCCAATATGTGATTTTGTGTCATTGGTTGAACATTTAGGTCATTTTTGTCCTCCCTAGGCTTATTCTAATCCAATTAGGGTTTTTAACCAATCTTGTGCATCCAATATGTGATTTTGTGTCATTGGTTGAACATTTAGGTCATTTTTGTCCACCCTAGGCTTATTCTAATCCAATTAGGGTTTTTAACCAATCTTGTGCATCCAATATGTGATTTTGTGTCATTGGTTGAACATTTAGGTCATTTTCGTCCTCCCTAGGCTTATTCTAATCCAATTAGGGTTTTTAACCAATCTTGTGCATCCAATATGTGATTTTGTGTCATTGGTTGAACATTTAGGTCATTTTCGTCCTCCCTACGCTTATTCTAATCCAATTAGGGTTTTTAACCAATCTTGTGCATCCAATATGTGATTTTGTGTCATTGGTTGAACATTTAGGTCATTTTCGTCCTCCGTAGGCTTATTCTAATCTAATTAGCGTTTTTAACCAATCTTGTGCATATAATAAGTGATTTTGTGTCATTGGTAATCCAATTAGGTCATTTTCGTCCTCCATAGGTTTATTCTAATCCAATTAGGGTTTTTAACCAATCTTTTGCATCCAATATGTGATTTTGTGTCATTGGTTGAACATTTAGGTCATTTTCGTCCTCCCTAGGCTTATTCTAATCCAATTAAGGTTTTTAACCAATCTTGTGCATCCAATATGGGATTTTGTGTCATTGGTTGCACATTTAGGTCATTTTCGTGCTCCCTAGGCTTATTCTAATCAAATTAGGGTTTTTAACCAATCTTGTGCATATAATAAGTGATTTTGTGTCATTGGTATTCCAATTAGGTCATTTTCGTCCTCGCTAGGCTTATACTAATCCTATTAGGGTTTTTAACCAATCTTGTGCATCCAATATGTGATTTTGTGTCATTGGTTGAACATTTAGGTCATTTTCGTCCTCCCTAGGCTTATTCTAATCCAATTAGGGTTTTTAACCAATCTTGTGCATCCAATATGTGATTTTGTGTCATTGGTTGAACATTTAGGTCATTTTCCTCCTCCCTAGGCTTATTCTAATCCAATTAGGGTTTTTAACCAATCTTGTGCATCCAATATGTGATTTAGTGTCCTTTTGTGTCATTGGTTGAACATTTAGGTCATTTTCGTCCTCCCTAGGCTTATTCTAATCCAATTAGGGTTTTTAACCAATCTTGTGCATCCAATATGTGATTTTGTGTCATTGGTTGAACATTTAGGTCATTTTCCTCTTCCCTAGGCATATTCTAATCCAATTAGGGTTTTTAACCAATCTTGTGCATCCAATATGTGATTTTGTGTCGTTTTGTGTAATTGGTTGAACATTTAGGTCATTTTCGTCCTCCCTAGGCTTATTCTAATCCAATTAGGGTTTTTAACCAATCTTGTGCATCCAATATGTGATTTTGTGTCATTGGTTGAACATTTAGGTCATTTTCGTCCTCCCTAGGCTTATTCTAATCCAATTAGGGTTTTTAACCAATCTTGTGCATCCAATATGTGATTTTGTGTCATCTTGTGTCATTGGTTGAACATTATGTCATTTTCGTCCTCCATAGGCTTATTCTAATCCAATTAGGGTTTTTAACCAATCTTGTGCATCCAATAGGTGATTTGTGTCATTTGGTGGCATTCGTTGAAAATTTAGGTCATTTTCGTCCTCCCTAGGCTTATTCTAATCCAATTAGGGTTTTTAACCAATCTTGTGCATCCAATATGTGATTTTGTGTCATTGGTTGAACATTTAGGTCATTTTCGTCCTCCCTAGGCTTATTCTAATCCAATTAGGGTTTTTAACCAATCTTGTGCATCCAATATGTGATTTTGTGTCATTGGTTGAACATTTAGGTCATTTTCGTCCTCCCTTGGCTAATTCTAATCCTATTAGGGTTTTTAACCAATCTTGTGCATCCAATATGTGGTTTTTTGTCATTTTGTGTCATTGGTTGAACATTTAGGTCATTTTCGTCCTCCCTAGGCTTATTCTAATCCAATTAGGGTTTTTAACCAATCTTGTGCATCCAATATGTGATTTTGTGTCATTGGTTGAACATTTAGGTCACTTTTGTCCTCCCTAGGCATATTCTAATCCAATTAAGGTTTTTAACCAATCTTGTGCATCCAATATGTGATTTTGTGTCATTTTGTGTCATTGGTTGAACATTTAGGTCATTTTCATCCTCCCTAGGCTTATTCTAATCCAATTAGGGTTTTTAACCAATCTTGTGCATCCTATATGTGATTTTGTGTCATTGGTTGAACATTTAGGTCATTTTTGTCCTCCATAAGCTTATTCTAATCCAATTAGGGTTTTTAACCAATCTTGTGCATCCAATATGTGATTTTGTGTCATTGGTTGAACATTTAGGTCATTTTCGTCCTCCCTAGGCTTATTCTAATCCAATTAGGGTTTTTAACCAATCTTGTGCATCCAATATGTGATTTTGTGTCATTGGTTGAACATTTAGGTCATTTTCGTCCTCCCTAGGCTTATTCTAATCGAATTAGGGTTTTTCACCAATCTTGTGCATCCAATATGTGATTTTGTGTCATTGGTTGAACATTTAGGTCATTTTCCCCTAGGCTTATTCTAATCCAATTAGGGTTTTAAACCAATCTTGTGCATCCACTATGTGATTTTGTGTCATTTTGTGTCATTGGTTGAACATTTAGGTCATTTTCGTCCTCCCTAGGCTTATTCTAATCCAATCAGGGTTTTTAACCAATCTTGTGCATCCAATATGTGATTTTGTGTGATTGGTTGAACATTTAGGTCATTTTTGTCCTCCCTAGGCTTATTCTAATCCAATTAGGGTTTTTAACCAATCTTGTTCATCCAATATGTGATTTTGTGTCATTGGTTGACTATTTAGGTCATTTTCGTCCTCCCTAGGCTTATTCTAATCCAATTAGGGTTTTTAACCAATCTTGTGCATCCAATATGTGATTTTGTGTCATTTTGTGTCATTGGTTGAACATTTACGTCAGTTTTGTCCTCCCTAGGCTTATTCTAATCCAATTAGGGTTTTTAACCAATCTTGTGCATCCAATATGTGATTTTGTGTCATTGGTTGAACATTGGTCATTTTCGTCCTCCCTAGGCTTATTCTAATCCAATTAGGGTTTTTAACCAATCTTGTGCATCCAATATGTGATTTTGTGTCATTGGTTGAACATTTAGGTCATTTTCGTCCTCCCTAGGCTTATTCTAATCCAATTAGGGTTTTTAACCAATCTTGTGCATCCAATATGTGATTTTGTGTCATTGGTTGAACATTTAGGTCATTTTCGTCCTCCCTAGGCTTATTCTAATCCAATTAGGGTTTTTAACCAATCTTGTGCATCCAATATGTGATTTTGTGCATTTTGTGTCATTGGTTGAACAGTTAGGTCATTTTGGTCCTCCCTAGGCTTATTCTAATCCAATTAGGGTTTTTAACCAATCTTGTGCATCCAATATGTGATTTTGTGTCATTGGTTGAACATTTAGGTCATTTTCGTCCTCCCTAGGCTTATTCTAATCCAATTAGGGTTTTTAAAAAATCTTGTGCATCAAATATGTGATTTTGTGTCATTGGTTGAACGTTTAGGTCATTTTGGTCCTCCTTAGGCTTATTCTAATCCAATTAGGGTTTTTAACCAATCTTGTGCATCCAATATGTGATTTTGTGTCATTTTGTGTCATTGGTTGAACATTTAGGTCATTTTCGTCCTCCCTAGGCTTATTCTAATCCAATTAGGGTTTTTAACCAATCTTGTGCATCAAATATGTGATTTTGTGTCATTGGTTGAACATTTAGGTCATTTTCGTCCTCCTTAGGCTTATTCTAATCCAATTAGGGTTTTTAACCAATCTTGTGCATCCAATATGTGATTTTGTGTCATTGGTTGAACATTTAGGTCATTTTCGTCCTCCCTAGGCTTATTCTAATCCAATTAGGGTTTTTAACCAATCTTGTGCATCCAATATGTGATTTTGTGTCATTGGTTGAACATTTAGGTCATTTTCATCCTCCCTAGGCTTATTCTAATCCAACTAGGGTTTTTAACCAATCTTGTACATCCAATATGTGGTTTTGTGTCATTGGTTGAACATTTAGGTCATTTTCGTCCTCCCTAGGCTTATTCTAATCCAATTAGGGTTTTTAACCAATCATGTGCATCCTATATGTGATTTTGTGTCATTGGTTGAACATTTAGGTCATTTTTATCATTGCTAGGCTTATTCTAATCCAATTAGGGTTTTTAACCAATATTGTGCATCCAATATTTGATTTTGTGTCATTGGTTGAACATTTAGGTCATTTTCGTCCTCCCTAGGCTTATTCTAATCCAATTAGGGTTTTTAACCAATCTTGTGCATCCAATATGTGATTTTGTGTCATTGGTTGAACATTTAGGTCATTTTCGTCCTCCCTAGGCTTATTCTAATCCAATTAGGGTTTTTAACCAATCTTGTGCATCCAATATGTGATTTTGTGTCATTGGCTTAACATTTAGGTCATTTTCATCCTCCCTAGGCTTATTCTAATCCAATTAGGGTTTTTAACCAATTTTGTGCATCCAATATGTGATTTTGTGTCATTTTGTGTCATTGATTGAACATTTAGATCATTTCCGTCCTCCCTAGGTTTATTCTAATCCATATAGGGTTTTTAACCAATCTTGTGCATCCAATATGTGATTTTGTGTCATTTTGTGTCATTGGTTGAACATTTAGGTCATTTTCGTCCTCCCTAGGCTTATTCTAATCCAATTAGGGTTTTTAACCAATCTTGTGCATCCAGTATGTGATTTTGTGTCATTGATTGAACATTTAGGTCATTTTCGTCCTCCCTAGGCTTATTCTAATCCAAATAGGGTTTTTAATCAATCTTGTGCATCCAATATGTGATTTTGTGTCATTGGTTGAACATTTAGGTCATTTTCGTCCTCCCTAGGCTTATTCTAATCCAATTAGGGTTTTTAACCAATCTTGTGCATCCAATATGTGATTTTGTGTCATTGGTTGAACATTTAGGTCATTTTCGTCCTCCCTAGGCTTATTCTAATCCAATTAGGGTTTTTAACCAATCTTGTGCATCCAATATGTGATTTTGTGTCATCGATTGAATATTTAGGTCATTTTCGTCCTCCCTAGGCTTATTCTAATCCAATTAGGGTTTTTAACCAATCTTGTGCATCCAATATGTGATTTTGTGTCATTGGTTGAACATTTAGGTCATTTTCATCCTCCATAGGCTTATTCTCATCCAATTAGGGTTTTTAACCAATCTTGTGCATCCAATATGTGATTTTGTGTCATTGGTTGAACATTTAGGTCATTTTCGTCCTCCCTAGGCTTATTCTAATCCAATTAGGGTTTTTAACCTATCTTGTGCATCCTATATGTGATTTTGTGTAATTGGTTGAACATTTAGGTCATTTTTGTCCTCCCTAGGCTTATTCTAATCCAATTAGGGTTTTTAACCAATCTTGTGCATCCAATATGTGATTTTGTGTCATTGGTTGAACATTTAGGTCATTTTCGTCCTCCCTAGGCTTATTCTAATCCAATTAGGGTTTTTAACCAATCTTGTGCATCCAATATGTGATTTTGTGTCATTGGTTGAACATTTAGGTCATTTTCTTCCTCCCTAGGCTTATTCTAATCCAATTAGGGTTTGTAACCAATCATGTGCATCCAATATGTGATTTTGTGTCATTTTGTGTCATTGGTTGAACATTTAGGTCATTTTTTTCCTCCCTAGGCTTATTGTAATCCAATTAGGGTTTTTAACCAATCTTGTGCATCCAATATGTGATTTTGTGTCATTTTGTGTCATTGGTTGAACATTTAGGTCATTTTCGTCCTCCCTAGGCTTATTCTAATCCAATTAGGGTTTTTAACCAATCTTGGGTATCCAATATGTGATTTTGTGTCATTGGTTGAACATTTAGGTCATTTTCGTCCTCCATAGGCTTATTCTAATCCAATTACGGTTTTTAACCAATCTTGTGCATCCAATATGTGATTTTGTGTCATTGGTTGAACATTTAGGTCATTTTCGTCCTCCCTAGGCTTATTCTAATCCAATTAGGGTTTTTAACCAATCTTGTGCATCCAATATGTGATTTTGTGTCATTGGGTGACCATTTAGGTCATTTTCGTCCTCCCTAGGCTTATTCTAATCCAATTAGGGTTTTTAACCAATCTTGTGCATCCAATATGTGATTTTGTGTCATTTTGTGTCATTGGGTGAACATTTAGGTCATTTTCGTCGTCCCTAGGCTTATTCTAATCCATTTAGGGTTTTTAACCAATCTTGTGCATCCAATATGTGATTTTGTGTCATTGGTTGAACATTTAGGTCATTTTCGTCCTCCCTAGGCTTATTCTAATCCAATTAGGGTTTTTAACCAATCTTGTGCATCCAATATGTGATTTTGTCTCATTTTGTGTCATTGGTTGAACATTTAGGTCATTTTCGTCCTCCCTAGGCTTATTCTAATCCAATAAGGGTTTTTAACCAATCTTGTGCATCCAATATGTGATTTTGTGTCATTGGTTGAACATTTAGGTCATTTTCGTCCTCCCTAGGCTTATTCTAATCCAATTAGGGTTTTTAACCAATCTTGTGCATCCAGTATGTGATTTTGTGTCATTTTGTGTCGTTGGTTGAACATATAGATCATTTTCGTCCTGCATAGGCTTATTCTAATCCAATTAGGGTTTTTAACCAATCTTGTGCATCCAATATGTGATTTTGTGTCATTGGTTGAACATTTAGGTCATTTTCGTCCTCCCTAGGCTTATTCTAATCCAATTAGGGTTTTTAACCAATCTTGTGCATCCAATATGTGATTTTTTGTCATTGGTTGAATATTTAGGTCATTTTTGTCCTCCCTAGGCTTATTCTAATCCAATTAGGGTTTTTAACCAATCTTGTGCATCCAATATGTGATTTTGTGTCATTGGTTGAACATTTAGGTCATTTTCGTCCTCCCTAGGCTTATTCTAATCCAATTAGGGTTTTTAACCAATCTTGTGCATCCAATATGTGATTTTGTGTCATTGGTTGAACATTTAGGTCATTTTCGTCCTCCCTAGGCTTATTCTAATCCAATTAGGGTTTTTAACCAATCTTGTGCATCCAATATGTGATTTTGTGTCATTGGTTGAACATTTAGGTCATTTTCATGCTCCAAAGGCTTATTCTAATCCAATTAGGGTTTTTAACCAATCTTGTGCATCCAATATGTGATTTTGTGTCATTGGTTGAACATTTAGGTCATTTTCGTCCTCCCTAGGCTTATTCTAATCCAATTAGGGTTTTTAACCAATCTTGTGCATCCAATAGGTGATTTTGTGTCATATTGTGTCATTGGTTGAACATTTAGGTCATATTCCTCCTCCCTAGGCTTATTCTAATCCAATTAGGGTTTTTAACCAATCTTGTGCATCCAATATGTGATTTTGTGTCATTTTGTGTCATTGGTTGAACATTTAGGTCATTTTCGTCCTCCCTAGGCTTATTCCAATCGAATTAGGGTTTTTAACCAATCTTGTGCATCCAATATGTGATTTTGTGTCATTGGTTTAACATTTAGGTCATTTTCATAGTCCCTAGGCTTATTCTAATCCAATTAGGGTTTTTAACCAATCTTGTGCATCCAATATTTGATTTTGTGTCATTGGTTGAACATTTAGGTCATTTTCGTCCTCCCTAAGTTTATTCTAAACCAATTAGGGTTTTTAACCAATCTTGTGCATCCAATATGTGATTTTGTGTCATTGGTTGAACATTTAGGTCATTTTCGTCCTCCCTAGGCTTATTCTAATCCAATTAGGGTTTTTAACCAATCTTGTGCATCCAATATGTGATTTTGTGTCATTGGTTGAACATTTAGGTGATTTTCATCCTCCCTAGGCTTATTCTAATCCAATTAGGGTTTTTAACCAATCTTGTGCATCCAATATGTGATTTTGTGTCATTTTGTGTCATTGGTTGAACATATAGGTCATTTTCGTTCTCCCTAGGCTTATTCGAATCCAATTAGGGTTTTTAACCAATCTTGTGCATCCAATATGTGATTTTGTGTCATTTTGTGTCATTGGTTGAACATTTAGGTCATTTTCGTCCTCCCTAGGCTTATTCTAAACCAATTAGGGTTTTTAACCAATCTTGTGCATCCAATATGTGATTTTTTGTCATTTTGTGTCCATGGTTGAAGATTTAGTTTATTTTCGTCCTCCCTAGGCTTATTCTAATCCAATTAGGGTTTTTAACCAATCTTGTGCATCCAATATGTGATTTTGTGTCATTTTGTGTCATTGGTTGAACATTTAGGTTATTTTCGTCCTCCCTAGGCTTATTCTAATCTAATCAGGGTTTTTAACCAATCTTGTGCATCCAATATGTGATTTTGTGTCATTGGTTGAACATTTAGGTCATTTTCGTCCTCCCTAGGCTTATTCTAATCCAATTAGGGTTTTTAACCAATCTTGTGCATCCAATATGTGATTTTGTGTCATTTTGTGTCATTGGTTGAACATTTAGGTCATTTTCGTCCTCCCTAGGCTTATTCTAATCCAATTAGGGTTTTTAACCAATCTTGTGCATCCAATGTGATTTTGTGTCATTTTGTGTCATCTGTAATCCAATTAGGTCATTTTCGTCCTCCCTAGGCTTATTCTAATCCAATTAGGGTTTTTAACCAATCTTGTGCATCCAATATGTGATTTTGTGTCATTTTGTGTCATTGGTTGATCATTTAGGTCATTTTCGTCCTCCCTAGTCTTATTCTAATCCAATTAGGGTTTTTAACCAATCTTGTGCATCCAATATGTGATTTTGTGTCATTTTGTGTCATTGGTTGAACTTTTAGGTCATTTTCGTCCTCCCTAGGCTTATTCTAATCCAATTAGGGTTTTTAACCAATCTTGTGCATCCAATATGTGATTTTGTGTACTTTTGTGTCATTGGTTGAACATTTAGGTCATTTTCGTCCTCCCTAGGCTTATTCTAATCCAATTAGGGTTTCTAACCAATCTTGTGCATCCAATATGTGATTTGGGGTCATTAATTGTCATTGGTTGAACATTTAGGTCATTTTCGTCCTCCTTAGGCTTATTCTAATTCAATTAGGGTTTTTAACCAATCTTGTGCATCCAATATGTGATTTTGTGTCATTTTGTGTCATTGGTTGAACATTTAGGTCATTTTCGTGCTCCCTAAGCTTATTCTAATCCAATTAGGGTTTTTAACCAATCTTGTGCATCCAATATGTGATTTTGTGTCATTTTGTGTCATTGGTTGAACTTTTAGGTCATTTTCGTCCTCCCTAGGCTTATTCTAATCCAATTAGGGTTTTTAACCAATCTTGTGCATCCAATATGTGATTTTGTGTACTTTTGTGTCATTGGTTGAACATTTAGGTCATTTTCGTCCTCCCTAGGCTTATTCTAATCCAATTAGGGTTTCTAACCAATCTTGTGCATCCAATATGTGATTTTGGGTCATTTAGTGTCATTGGTTGAACATTTAGGTCATTTTCGTCCTCCTTAGGCTTATTCTAATCCAATTAGGGTTTTTAACCAATCTTGTGCATCCAATATGTGATTTTGTGTCATTTTGTGTCATTGGTTGAACATTTAGGTCATTTTCGTCCTCCCCAGGCTTATTCTAATCCAATTAGGGTTTTTAACCAATCTTGTGCATCCAATATTTGATTTTGTGTCATTGGTTGAACATTTAGGTCATTTTCGTCCTCCCTAGGCTTATTCCAATCCAATTAGAGTTTTTAACCAATCTTGTGCATCCAATATGTGATTTTGTGTCTTGGTTGAACATTTAGGTCATTTTCGTCCTCCCTAGGCTTATTCTAATCCAATTAGGGTTTTTAACCAATCTTGTGCATCCAATATGTGATTTTGTGTCATTGGTTGAACATTTAGGTCATTTTCCCCTAGGCTTATTCTAATCCAATTAGGGTTTTAAACCAATCTTGTGCATCCAATATGTGATTTTGTGTCATTTTATGTCGTTGGTTGAACATTTAGGTCATTTTCGTCCTCCCTTGGCTTATTCTAATCCAATTAGGGTTTTTAACCAATCTTGTGCATCCAATATGTGATTTTGTGTCATTGGTTGAACATTTAGGTCATTTTCCCCTAGGCTTATTCTAATCCAATTAGGGTTTTTAACCAATCTTGTGCATCCAATATGTGATTTTGTGTCATTTTGTGTCATTGGTTGAACATTTAGGTCATTTTCGTCCTCCCTAGGCTTATTCTAATCCAATTAGGGTTTTTAACCAATCTTATGCATCCAATATGTGATTTTGTGTCATTGGTTGAACATTTAGGTTATTTTCGTCTTCCCTAGGCTTATTGTAATCGAATTAGGGTTTTTAACCAATCTTGTGCATCCAATATGTGATTTTGTGTCATTTTGTATCATTGGTTGAACATTTAGGTCATTTTTGTCGTCCCTAGGCTTATTCTAATCCAATTAGGGTTTTTAACCAATCTTGTGCATCCAATATGTGATTTTGTGTCATTGGTTGAACATTTAGGTCATTTTCGTCCTCCCTAGGGATATTCTAATCCAATTAGGGTTTTTAACCAATCTTGTGCATCCAATATGTGATTTTGTGTCATTTTGTGTCATTGGTTGAACATTTAGGTCATTTTCGTCCTCCCTATTCTTATTCTAATCCAATTACGGTTTTTAACCAATCTTGTGCATCCTATATGTGATTTTGTGTCAATTTGTGTCATTGGTTGAACATTTAGGTCATTTTCGTCCTCCCTAGGCTTATTCTAATCCAATTAGGGTTTTTAACCAATCTTGTGCATCCAATATGTGATTTTGTGTCATTTTGTGTCATTGGTTGAACATTTAGGTCATTTTCGTCCTCCCTAGGGTTATTCTATTCCAATTAGGGTTTTTAACCAATCTTGTGCATCCAATATGTGATTTTGTGTCATTGGTTGAACATTTAGGTCATTTTCGTCCTCCCTAGGCTTATTCTAATCCAATTAGGGTTTTTAACCAATCTTGTGCATCCAATATGTGATTTTGTGTCATTGGTTGAACATTTAGGTCATTTTCATGCTCCAAAGGCTTATTCTAATCCAATTAGGGTTTTTAACCAATCTTGTGCATCCAATATGTGATTTTGTGTCATTGGTTGAACATTTAGGTCATTTTCGTCCTCCCTAGGCTTATTCTAATCCAATTAGGGTTTTTAACCAATCTTGTGCATCCAATATGTGATTTTGTGTCATTTTGTGTCATTGCTTGAACATTTAGGTCATTTTCGCCCTCCCTAAGCTTATTCTAATCCAATTAGGGTTTTTAACCAATCTTGTGCATCCAATATGTGATTTTGTGTCATTGGTTGAACATTTAGGTCATTTTCGTCCTCCCTAGGCTTATTCTAATCCAATTAGGGTTTTTAACCAATCTTGTGCATCCAATATGTGATTTTGTGTCATTTTGTGTCATTGGTTGAACATTTAGGTCATTTTCGTCCTCCCTAGACTTATTCTAATCCAATTATGGTTTTTAACCAATCATGTGCATCCAATATGTGATTTTGTGTCATTTTGTGTTATTGGTTGATCATTTAGGTCATTTTCGTCCTCCCTAGGCTTATTCTAATCCAATTAGGGTTTTTAACCAATCTTGTGCATCCAATATGTGATTTTGTGTCATTGGTTGAACTTTTAGGTCAATTTCGTCCTCCCTAGGCTTATTCTAATCCAATTAGGGTTTTTAACCAATCTTGTGCATCCAATATGTGATTTTGTGTCATTGGTTGAACATTTAGGTCATTTTCGTCCTCCCTAGGCTTATTCTAATCCAATTAGGGTTTTTAACCAATCTTGTGCATCCAATATGTGATTTTGTGTCATTGGTTGAACATTTAGGTCATTTTCGTCCTCCCTAGGCTTATTCTAATCCAATTAGGGTTTTTAACCAATCTTGTGCATCCAATATGTGATTTTGTGCATTTTGTGTCATTGGTTGAACAGTTAGGTCATTTTGGTCCTCCCTAGGCTTATTCTAATCCAATTAGGGTTTTTAACCAATCTTGTGCATCCAATATGTGATTTTGTGTCATTGGTTGAACATTTAGGTCATTTTCGTCCTCCCTAGGCTTATTGTAATCCAATTAGGGTTTTTAACCAATCTTGTGCATCCAATATGTGATTTTGTGTCCTTTTGTGTCATTGGTTGAACATTTAGGTCATTTTCGTCCTCCCTAAGCTTATTCTAATCCAATTAGGTTTTTAACCAATCTTGTGCATCCAATATGTTATTTTGTGTGATTTTGTGTCATTGGTTGAACATTTAGGTCATTTTCGTCCTCCCTAGGCTTATTCTATTCCAATTAGGGTTTTTAACCAATCTTGTGCATCCAATATGTGATTTTGTGTCATTTTGTGTCATTGGTTGAACATTTAGGTCATTTTCGTCCTCCCTAGGTTTCTTCTAATCGAATTAGGGTTTTTAACCAATCTTGTGCATCCAATATGTGATTTTGTGTCATTGGTTGAACATTTAGGTCATTTTCGTCCTCCCTAGGCTTATTCTAATCCAATTAGGGTTTTTAACCAATCTTGTGCATCCAATATGTGATTTTGTGTCATTTTGTGTCATTGGTTGAACATTTTGTTCATTTTCGTTCTCCCTAGGCTTATTCTAATCCAATTAGGGTTTTTAACCAATCTTGTGCATCCAATATGTGATTTTGTGTCATTGGTTGAACATTTAGGTCAATTTCGTCCTCCCTAGGCTTATTCTAATCCAATTAGGGTTTTTAACCAACCTTGTGCATCCAATATGTGATTTTGTGTCATTGGTTGAACATTTTTGTCATTTTTGTCCTCCCTAGGCTTATTCTAATTCAATTAGGGTTTTTAACCAATCTTGTACATCCAATATGTGATTTTGTGTCATTTTGTGTCATTGGTTGAACATTTAGGTCATTTTCGTCCTCCCTAGGCTTATTCTAATCCAAGTAGGGTTTTTAACCAATCTTGTGCATCCAATATGGGATTTTGTGTCATTTTGTGTCATTGGTTGAACATTTAGGTCATTTTCGTCCTCCCCAGGCTTATTCTAATCCAATTAGGGTTTTTAACCAATCTTGTGCATCCAATATGTGATTTTGTGTCATTGGTTGAACATTTAGGTCATTTTCGTCCTCCCCAGGCTTATTCTAATCCAATTAGGGTTTTTAACCAATCTTGTGCATCCAATTATTGATTTTGTGTCATTGGTTGAACATTTAGGTCATTTTCGTCCTCCCAAGGCTTATTCTAATCCAATTAGGGTTTTTAACCAATCTTGTGCATCCAATATGTGATTTTGTGTCATTGGTTGAACATTTAGGTCATTTTCGTCCTCCCTAGGCTTATTCTAGTCCAATTAGGGTTTTTAACCAATCTTGTGCAACCAATATGTGATTTTGTGTCATTTTGTGTCATTGGTTGAACATTTAGGTCATTTTCTTCCTCCCACGGCTTATTCTAATCCAATTTGGGTTTTTAACCAATCTTGTGCATCCAATATGTGATTTTGTGTCATTGGTTGAACATTTAGGTCATTTTCGTCTTACCTAGGCTTATTCTAATCCAATTAGGGTTTTTAACCAATCTTGTGCATCCAATATGTGATTTTGTGTCATTGGTTGAACATTTAGGTCATTTTCGTCCTCCCTAGGCTTATTCTAATCCAATTAGGGTTTTTAACCAATCTTGTGCATCCAATATGTGATTTTGTGTCATTGGTTGAACATTTAGGTCATTTTCGTCCTCCCTAGGCTTATTCTAATCCAATGTTGTGCATCCCGTATGCGATTTTGTGTCAATTTGTGTCATTCGTTGAACATTTAGGTCATTTTCGTCCTCCCTAGGCTTATTCTAATCCAATTAGGGTTTTTAACCAATCTTGTGCATCCAATATGTGATTTTGTGTCATTGGTTGCACATTTAGGTCATTTTCGTCCTCCTTAGGCTTATTCTAATCCAATTAGGGTTTTTAACCAATCTTGTGCATCCAATATGTGATTTTGTATCATTGGTTGAACATTTAGGTCATTTTCGTCCTCCCTAGGCTTATTCTAATCCAATTAGGATTTTTAACCAATCTTGTGCATCCAATATGTGATTTTGTGTCATTTTGTGTCATTGGTTGAACATTTAGGTCATTTTCGTTCTCCCCAGGCTTATTCTAATCCAATTAGGGTTTTTAACCAATCTTGTGCATCCAATATTTGATTTTGTGTCATTGGTTGAACATTTAGGTCATTTTCGTCCTCCCTAGGCTTATTCAAATCCAATTAGGGTCTTAAACCAATCTTGTGCATCCAATATGTGATTTTGTGTCATTTTGTGTCGTTGGTTTAACATTTAGGTCATTTTCGTCCTCCCTAGGCTTATTCTAATCCAATTAGGGTTTTTAACCAATCTTGTGCATCCAATATGTGATTTTGTGTCATTGGTTGAACATTTAGGTCATTTTCGTCCTCCTTAGGCTTATTCTAATCCAATTAGGGTTTTTAACCAATCTTATGCATCCAATATGTGATTTTGTGTCATTGGTTGAATATTTAGGTTATTTTCGTCCTCCCTAGGCTTATTCTAATCCAATTAGGGTGTTTAACCAATCTTGTGCATCCAATATGTGATTTTGTGTCATTGGTTGAACATTTAGGTCATTTTCGTCCTCCCTAAACTTATTCTAATCCAATTTGGGTTTTTAACCAATCTTGTGCATCCAATATGTGATTTTGTGTCATTGGTTGAACATTTAGGTCATTTTCGTCCTCCCCAGGCTTATTCTAATCCAATTAGGGTTTTTAACCAATCTTGTGCATCCAATATGTGATTTTGTGTCATTGGTTGAACATTTAGGTCATTTTCGTCCTCCCCAGTCTTATTCTAATCCAATTAGGGTTTTTAACCAATCTTGTGCATCCAATTATTGATTTTGTGTCATTGGTTGAACATTTAGGTCATTTTCGTCCTCCCTAGGCTTATTCTAATCCAATTAGGGTTTTTAACCAATCTTGTGCATCCAATATGTGATTTTGTGTCATTGGTTGAACATTTAGGTCATTTTCGTCCTCCCTAGGCTTATTCTAATCCAATTAGGGTTTTTAACCAATCTTGTGCATCCAATATGTGATTTTGTGTCATTGGTTTAACATTAGGTCATTTTCGTCCTCCCTAGGGTTATTCTAATCCAATTAGCGTTTTTAACCAATCTTGTGAATCCAATATGTGATTTTGTGTCATTTTGTGTCATTGGTTGAAAATTTAGGTCATTTTCGTCCTCCCTAGGCTTATTCTAATCCAATTAGGGTTTTTAACCAATCTTGTGCATCCAATATGTGATTTTGTGTCATTTTGTGTCATTGGTTGAACATTTAGGTCATTTTCGTCATCCGTAGGCTTATTCTAATCCAATTAGGGTTTTTAACCAATCTTGTGCATCCAATATGTGATTTTGTGTCATTGGTTGAACATTTAGGTCATTTTCGTCCTCCCTAGGCTTATTCTAATCCAATTAGGGTTTTTAACCAATCTTGTGCATCCAATATGTGATTTTGTGTCATTTTGTGTCATCAATTGAACATTTAGGTCGTTTTCGTCCTCCCTAGGCTTATTCTAATCCAATTAGGGTTTTTAACCAATCTTGTGCATCCAATATGTGATTTTGTGTCATTTTGTGTCATTGGTTGAACATTTAGGTCATTTTCGTCCTCCCTAGGCTTATTCTAATCCAATTAGGGTTTTTAACCAATCTTGTGCATCCAATATGTGATTTTGTGTCATTTTGTGTCATTGGTTGAACATTTAGGTCTTTTTTGTCCTCCCTAGGTTTATTCTAATCCAATTAGGGTTTTTAACCAATCTTGTGCATCCAATATGTGATTTTGTGTCATTGGTTGAACATTTAGGTCATTTTCGTCCTCCCTAGGCTTATTCTAATCCAATTAGGGTTTTTAACCAATCTTGTGCAACCAATATGTGATTTTGTGTAATTTTGTGTCATTGGTTGAACATTTAGGTCATTTTCGTCCTCCCTAGGGTTATTCTAATCCAATTAGGGTTTTTAACCAATCTTGTGCATCCAATATGTGATTTTGTGTCATTGGTTGAACATTTAGGTCATTTTCGTCCTCCCTAGGCTTATTCTAATCCAATTAGGGTTTTTAACCAATCTTGTGCATCCAATATGTGATTTTGTGTCATTGGTTGAACATTTAGGTCATTTTCATGCTCCAAAGGCTTATTCTAATCCAATTAGGGTTTTTAACCAATCTTGTGCATCCAATATGTGATTTTGTGTCATTGGTTGAACATTTAGGTCATTTTCGTCCTCCCTAGGCTTATTCTAATCCAATTAGGGTTTTTAACCAATCTTGTGCATCCAATATGTGATTTTGTGTCATTTTGTGTCATTGCTTGAACATTTAGGTCATTTTCGCCCTCCCTAAGCTTATTCTAATCCAATTAGGGTTTTTAACCAATCTTGTGCATCCAATATGTGATTTTGTGTCATTGGTTGAACATTTAGGTCATTTTCGTCCTCCCTAGGCTTATTCTAATCCAATTAGGGTTTTTAACCAATCTTGTGCATCCAATATGTGATTTTGTGTCATTGGTTGAACATTTAGGTCATTTTCGTCCTCCCTAGGCTTATTCTAATCCAATTAGGGTTTTTAACCAATCTTGTGCATCCAATATGTGATTTTGTCTCATTGCTTGAACATTTAGATCATTTTCGTCCTCCCTAGGCTTATTCTAATCCAATTAGGGTTTTTAACCAATCTTGTGCATCCAATATGTGATTTTGTGCATTTTGTGTCATTGGTTGAACATTTAGGTCATTTTGGTCCTCCCTAGGCTTATTCTAATCCAATTAGATTTTTAACCAATCTTGTGCATCCAATATGTGATTTTGTGTCATTGGTTGAACATTTAGGTCATTTTCGTCCTCCCTAGGCTTATTCTAATCCAATTAGGGTTTTTAACCAATCTTGTGCATCCAATATGTGATTTTGTGTCAATTTGTGTCATTGGTTGAACATTTAGGTCATTTTCGTCCTCCCTTGGCTTATTCTAAACCAATTAGGGTTTTTAACCAATCTTGTGCATCCAATATGTGATTTTATGTCATTTTGTGTCATTGGTTGAACATTTAGGTCATTTTCGTCCTCCCTAGGCTTATTCTAATCCAATTAGGGTTTTCAACTAATCTTTGCATCCAATATGAAATTTTGTGTCATTTTGTGTTAATTGTTGAACATTTAGGTCATTTTCGTCCTCTTTAGGCTTATTCTAATCCAATTAGGATTTTCAACCAATCTTGTGCATCCAATATGTGATTTTGTGTCATTGGTTGAACATTTAGGTCATTTTCGTCCTCCCTAGGCTTATTCTAATCCAATTAGGGTTTTTAACCAATCTTGTGCATCCAATATGTGATTTTGTGTCAGTGGTTGAACATTTAGGTCATTTTCCCCTAGGCTTATTCTAATCCAATTAGGGTTTTTAACCAATCTTGTGCATCCAATATGTGATTTTGTGTCATTTTGTGTCATTGGTTGAACATTTAGGTCATTTTCGTCCTCCCTAGGCTTATTCTAATCCAATTAGGGTTTTTAACCAATCTTGTGCATCCAATATGTGATTTTGTGTCATTGGTTGAACATTTAGGTCATTTTCGTCCTCCCTAGGCTTATTCTAATCCAATTAGGGTTTTTAACCAATCTTGTGCATCCAATATGTGATTTGGTGTCATTGGTTGAACATTTAGGTCATTTTCGTCCTCCCTAGGCTAATTCTAATCCAATTAGGGTTTTTAACCAATCTTGTGCATCCAATATGTGATTTTGTGTCATTGGTTGAACATTTAGGTCATTTTCGTCCTCCCTAGGCTTATTCTAATCCAATTAGGGTTTTTAACCAATCTTGATCATCCAATATGTGATTTTGTGTCATTTTGTGTCATTGGTTGAACATTTAGGTCATTTTCGTCCTCCCTAGGCTTATTCTAATCCAATTAGGGTTTTTAACCAATCTTGTGCATCCAATATGTGATTTTGTGTCATGGGTTGAACATTTAGGTCATTTTCCTCTTCCCTAGGCATATTCTAATCGAATTAGGGTTTTTAACCAATCTTCTGCATCCAATATGTGATTTTTTGTCATGGGTTGAACATTTAGGTCATTTTCCTCTTCCCTAGGCATATTCTAATCCAATTAGGGTTTTTAACCAATCTTGTGCATCCAATATGTGATTTTGTGTCATTGGTTGAACATTTAGGTCATTTTCCTCTTCCCTAGGCATATTCTAATCCAATTAGGGTTTTTAACCAATCTTGTGCATCCAATATGTGATTTTGTGTCGTTTTGTGTCATGGGTTGAACATTTAGGTCATTTTCCTCTTCCCTAGACATATTCTAATCCAATTAGGGTTTTTAACCAATCTTGTGCATCCAATATGTGATTTTGTGTCATTGGTTGAACATTTAGGTCATTTTCGTCCTCCCTAGGCTTATTCTAATCCAATTAGGGTTCTTAACCAATCTTTTGCATCCAATATGTGATTTGGTGTCATTTTGTGTAATTGGTTGAACATTTAGATCATTTTCGTCCTCCCTAGGCTTATTCTAATCCAATTAGTGATTTTAACCAATCTTGTGCATCCAATATGTGATTTTGTGTCATTGGTTGAACATTTAGGTCATTTTCGTCCTCCCTAGGCTTATTCAAATCCTATTAGGGTTCTTAACAATTCTTGTGCATCCAATATGTGATTTGGTGTCATTTTGTGTCATTGGTTGAACATTTAGGTCATTTTCGTCCTCCCTAGGCTTATTCTAATCCAATTAGTGATATTAACCAATCTTGTGCATCCAATATGTGATTTTGTGTCATTGGTTGAACATTTAGGTCATTTTCGTCCTCCCTAGGCTTATTCTAATCCAATTAGGGTTTTTAACCAATCTTGTGCATCCAATATGTGATTTTGTGTCATTTTGTGTCATGGGTTGAACATTTAGGTCATTTTCCTCTTCCCTAGGCATATTCTAATCCAATTAGGGTTTTTAACCAATCTTGTGCATCCAATATGTGATTTTGTGTCATTTTGTGTCATGGGTTGTACATTTAGGTCATTTTCCTCTTCCCTAGGCATATTCTAATCCAATTTGGGTTTTTAACCAATCTTGTGAATCCAATAT
Organism: Cicer yamashitae; assembly: GCA_037974755.1. Lineage (NCBI taxonomy): Eukaryota > Viridiplantae > Streptophyta > Magnoliopsida > Fabales > Fabaceae > Cicer > Cicer yamashitae. The sequence goes on along the minus strand of JBBPBQ010000008.1, from coordinate 17,323,316 downwards.
GTGATTTTGTGTAATTGGTTGAACATTTAGGTCATTTTCGTCCTCCCTAGGCTTATTCTAATCCAATTAGTGTTTTTAACCAATCTTGTGCATCCAATATGTGATTTTGTGTCATGGGTTGAACATTTATGTCATTTTCCTCTTCCCTAGGCATATTCTAATCCAATTAGGGTTTTTAACCAATCTTGTGCATCCAATATGTGATTTTGTGTCATTGGTTGAACATTTAGGTCATTTTCGTCCTCCCTAGGCTTATTCTAATCCAATTAGGGTTTTTAACCAATCTTGTGCATCCAACATGTGATTTTGTGTCATTGGTTGAACATTTAGGTCATTTTTGTCCTCCCTAGGCTTATTCTAATCCAATTAGGGTTTTTAACCAATCTTGTGCATCCAATATGTGATTTTGTGTCATTGGTTGAACATTTAGGTCATTTTCGTCCTCCCTAGGCTTATTCTAATCCAATTAGGGTTTTTAACCAATCTTGTGCATCCAATATGTGATTTTGTGTCATTGGTTGAACATTTAGGTCATTTTCGTCCTCCCTAGGCTTATTCTAATCCAATTAGGGTTTTTAACCAATCTTGTGCATCCAATACGTGATTTTGTGTCATTGGTTGAACATTTAGGTCATTTTTGTCCTCCCTAGGCTTATTCTAATCCAATTAGGGTTTTTAACCAATCTTGTACATCCAATATGTGATTTTGTATCATTGGTTGATTATTTATGTCATTTTCGTCGTCCCTAGGCTTATTCTAATCCAACTACGGTTTTTAACCAATCTTGTGCATCCAATATGTGATTTTGTGTCATTTTGTGTCATTGGTTGAACATTTAGGTCATTTTCGTCCTCCCTAGGCTTATTCTAATCCAATTAGGGTTTTTAACCAATCTTGTGCATCCAATATGTGACTTTGTGTCATTTTGTGTCATTGGTTGAACATTTAGGTCATTTTTGTCCTCCCTAGACTTATTCTAATCCAATTAGGGTTTTTAACCAATCTTGTGCATTCAATATGTAATTTTGTGTCATTGGTTGAACATTTAGGCCATTTTCGTCCTCCCTAGGCTTATTATAATCCAATTAGGGTTTTTAACCAATCTTGTGCATTCAATATGTGATTTTGTGTCATTTTATGTCATTGGTTGATCATTTAGGTCTTTTTCGTCCTCCCTAGGCTTATTCTAATCCAATTAGGGTTTTTAACCAATCTTGTGCATCCAATATGTGATTTTGTGTCATTTTGTGTCATTGGTTGAACATTTAGGTCATTTTTGTCCTCCCTAGGCTTATTCTAATCCAATTAGGGTTTTTAACCAATCTTGTTCATCCAATATGTGATTTTGTGTCATTTTGTGTCATTGGTTGAACATTTCGGTCATTTTCGTCCTCCTTAGGCTTATTCTAATCCAATTAGGGTTTTTAACCAATCTTATGCATCCAATATGTGATTTTGTGTCATTGGTTGAATATTTAGGTCATTTTCGTCCTCCCTAGGCTTATTCTAATCCAATTAGGGTGTTTAACCAATCTTGTGCATCCAATATTTGATTTTGTGTCATTGGTTGAACATTTAGGTCATTTTCGTCCTCCCTAGGCTTATTCTAATCCAATTAGGGTCTTAAACCAATCTTGTGCATCCAATATGTGATTTTGTGTCATTTTGTGTCGTTGGTTGAACATTTAGGTCATTTTCGTCCTCCCTAGGCTTATTCTAATCCAATTAGGGTTTTTAACCAATCTTGTTCATCCAATATGTGATTTTGTGTCATTTTGTGTCATTGGTTGAACATTTCGGTCATTTTCGTCCTCCTTAGGCTCATTCTAATCCAATTAGGGTTTTTAACCAATCTTATGCATCCAATATGTGATTTTGTGTCATTGGTTGAATATTTAGGTAATTTTCGTCCTCCCTAGGCTTATTCTAATCCAATTAGGGTGTTTAACCAATCTTGTGCATCCAATATTTGATTTTGTGTCATTGGTTGAACATTTAGGTCATTTTCGTCCTCCCTAGGCTTATTCTAATCCAATTAGGGTCTTAAACCAATCTTGTGCATCCAATATGTGATTTTGTGTCATTTTGTGTCGTTGGTTGAACATTTAGGTCATTTTCGTCCTCCCTAGGCTTCTTCTAATCCAATTAGGGTTTTTAACCAATCTTGTTCATCCAATATGTGATTTTGTGTCATTTTGTGTCATTGGTTGAACATTTCGGTCATTTTCGTCCTCCTTAGGCTTATTCTAATCCAATTAGGGTTTTTAACCAATCTTATGCATCCAATATGTGATTTTGTGTCATTGGTTGAATATTTAGGTCATTTTCGTCCTCCCTAGGCTTATTCTAATCCAATTAGGGTGTTTAACCAATCTTGTGCATCCAATATGTGATTTTGTGTCATTTTGTGTCATTCGTTGAACATTTAGGTCATTTTCGTCCTCCCTAAACTTATTCTAATCCAATTAGGGTTTTTAACCAATCTTGTGCATCCAATATGTGATTTTGTGTCATTGGTTGAACATTTAGGTCATTTTCCCCTAGGATTATTCTAATCCAATTAGGGTTTTAAACCAATCTTGTGCATCCAATATGTGATTTTGTGTCATTTTGTAACATTGGTTGAACATTTAGGTCATTTTCGTCCTCCCTAGGCTTATTCTAATCCAATTAGGGTTTTTAACCAATCTTGTGCATCCAATATGTGATTTTGTGTCATTTTGTGTCATTGGTTGAACATTTAGGTCATTTTCGTCCTCCCCAAACTTATTCTAATCCAATTAGGGTTTTTAACCAATCTTGTGCATCCAATATTTGATTTTGTCATTGGTTGAACATTTAGGTCATTTTCGTCCTCCCTAGGCTTATTCTAATCCAATTAGGGTCTTAAACCAATCTTGTGCATCCAATATGTGATTTTGTGTCATTTTGTGTCGTTGGTTGAACATTTAGGTCATTTTCGTCCTCCCTAGGCTTATTCTAATCCAATTAGGGTTTTTAACCAATCTTGTGCATCCAATATGTGATTTTGTGTCATTTTGTGTCGTTGGTTGAACATTTAGGTCATTTTCGTCCTCCCTAGGCTTATTCTAATCCAATTAGGGTTTTTAACTAATCTTGTGCATCCAATATGTGATTTTGTGTCATTTTGTGTCATTGGTTGAACATTTAGGTCATTTTCGTCCTCCCTAGGCTTATTCTAATCCAATTAGGGTTTTTAACCAATCTTGTGCATCCAATATGTGATTTTGTGTCATTTTGTGTCATTGGTTGAACATTTAGGTCATTTTCCTCCTCCCTAGGTTTATTCTAATCCAATTAAGGTTTTTAACCAATCTTGTGCATCGAATATGTGATTTTGTGTCATTTTGTGTCATTGGTTGAACATTTAGGTCATTTTCGTCCTCCCTAGGCTTATTCTAATCCAATTAGGGTTTTTAACTAATCTTGTGCATCCAATATGTGATTTTGTGTCATTATGTGTCATTGGTTGAACATTTAGGTGATTTTCGTCCTCCCTATACTTATTCTAATCCAATTAGGGTTTTTAACCAATCTTGTGCATCCAATATGTGATTTTGTGTCATTGGTTGAACATTTAGGTCATTTTCGTCCTCCCTAGGCTTATTCTAATCCAATTAGGGTTTTTAACCAATCTTGTGTATCCAATATGTGATTTTGTGTCATTTTGTGTCATTGGTTGAACATTTAGGTCATTTTCGTCCTCCCTAGGCTTATTCTAATCCAATTAGGGTTTTGAACAAATCTTGTGCATCCAATATGTGATTTTGTGTCATTGGTTGAACATTTAGGTCATTTTCGTCCTCCCTAGGCTTATTCTAATCCAATTAGGGTTTTTAACCAATCTTGTGCATCCAATATGTGATTTTGCGTCATTGGTTGATCATTTAGGTCATTTTCGTCCTCCCTAGGCTTATTCTAATCCAATTAGGGTTTTTAACCAATCTTGTGCATCCAATATGTGATTTTGTGTCATTTTGTGTCATTGGTTGAACATTTAGGTTTTTTTCGTCCTCCCTAGGCTTATTCTAATCCAATTAGGGTTTTTAACCAATCTTGTGCATCCAATATGTGATTTTGTGTCATTGGTTGAACATTTAGGTCATTTTCGTCCTCCCTAGGCTTATTCTAATCCAATTAGGGTTTTTAACCAATCTTGTGCATCCAATATGTGATTTTGTGTCATTTTGTGTCATCTGTTGAACATTTAGGTCATTTTCGTCCTCCCTAGGCTTATTCTAATCCAATTAGGGTTTTTAACCAATCTTGTGCATCCAATATGTGATTTTGTGTCATTGGTTGAACATTTAGGTCATTTTCGTCCTCCCTAGGCTTATTCTAATCCAATTAGGGTTTTTAACCAATCTTGTGCATCCAATATGTGCTTTTGTGTCATTGGTTGAACATTTAGATCATTTTTGTCCTTCCTAGGCTTATTCTAATCCAATTAGGGTTTTTAACCAATCTTGTGCATCCAATATGTGATTTTGTGTCATTGGTTGAACATTTAGGTCATTTTCGTCCTCCCTAGGCTTATTCTAATCCAATTAGGGTTTTTAACCAATCTTGTGCATCCAATATGTGATTTTGTGTCATTGGTTGAACATTTAGGTCATTTTCATCCTCGCTAGGCTTTTTCTAATCCAATTCGGGTTTTTAACCAATCTTGTGCATCCAATATGTGATTTTGTGTCATTGGTTGAACATTTAGGTCATTTTCGTCCTCCCTAGGCTTATCCTAATCCAATTAGGGTTTTTAACCAATCTTGTGCATCCAATATGTGATTTTGTGTCATTTTGTGTCATTGCTTGAACATTTAGGTCATTTTCGCCCTCCCTAAGCTTATTCTAATCCAATTAGGGTTTTTAACCAATCTTGTGCATCCAATATGTGATTTTGTGTCATTGGTTGAACATTTAGGTCATTTTCGTCCTCCCTAGGCTTATTCTAATCCAATTAGGGTTTTTAACCAATCTTGTGCATCCAATATGTGATTTTGTGTCATCAGTTGAACATTTAGGTCGTTTTCGTCCTCCCTAGGCTTATTCTAATCCAATTAGGGTTTTTAACCAATCTTGTGCATCCAATATGTGATTTTGTTTCATTTTGTGTCATTGGTTGAACATTTAGGTCATTTTCGTCCTCCCTAGGCTTATTCTAATCCAATTAGGGTTTTTAACCAATCTTGTGCATCCAATATGTGATTTTGTGTCATTTTGTATCATTGGTTGAACATTTTGGTCATTTTCGTCCTCCATAGGTTAATTCTAATCCAATTAGGGTTTTTAACCAATCTTGTGCATCCAATATGTGATTTTGTGTCATTGGTTGAACATTTAGGACATTTTCGTCCTCCCTTGGCTTATTCTAATCCAATTAGGGTTTTTAACCAATCTTGTGCATCCAATCTGTGATTTTGTGTCATTTTGTGTCATTGGTTGAACATTTAGGTCATTTTCATCCTCCATAGGCTTATTCTTATCCAATTAGGGTTTTTAACCAATCTTGTGCATCCAATATGTGATTTTGTGTCATTGGTTGAACATTTAGGTCATTTTCGTCCTCCCTAGGCTTATTCTAATCCAATTAGGGTTTTTAACCAATCTTGTGCATCCAATATGTGATTTTGTGTCATTTTGTTTCATTGGTTGAACTTTTAGGTCAATTTCGTCCTCCGTAGGCTTATTCTAATCCAATTAGGGTTTTTAACCAATCTTGTGCATCCAATATGTGATTTTGTGTCATTTTGTGTCATTGGTTGAACTTTTAGGTCATTTTCGTCCTCCCTAGGCTTATTCTAATCCAATTAGGGTTTTTAACCAATCTTGTGCATCCAATATGTGATTTTGTGTCATTGGTTGAACATTTAGGTCATTTTCGTCCTCCCTAGGCTTATTCTAATCCGATTAGGGTTTTAAACCAATCTTGTGCATCCAATATGTGATTTTGTGTCATTTTGTGTCATTGGTTGAACATTTAGGTCATTTTCGTCCTCCCTAGGCTTATTCTAATCCAATTAGGGTTTTTAACCAATCTTATGCATCCAATATGTGATTTTGTGTCATTGGTTGAATATTTAGGTCATTTTCGTCCTCCCTAGGCTTATTCTAATCCAATTAGGGTGTTTAACCAATCTTGTGCATCCAATATGTGATTTTGTGTCATTGGTTTAACATTTAGGTCATTTTCCCCTAGGCTTATTCTAATCCAATTAGGGTTTTTAACCAATCTTGTGCATCCAATATGTGATTTTGTGTCATTTTGTGTCATTGGTTGAACATTTAGGTCATTTTCGTCCTCCCTAGGCTTATTCTAATCCAATTAGGGTTTTTAACCAATCTTGGGTATCCAATCTGTGATTTTGTGTCATTTTGTGTCATTGGTTGAACATTTAGGTCATTTTCGTCCTCCCTAGGCTGTTTTTAATCCAATTAGGGTTTTTAACCAATCTTGTGCATCCAATATGTGATTTTGTGTCATTGGTTGAACATTTAGGTCATTTTCGTCCTCCCTAGGCTTATTCTAATCCAATTAGGGTTTTTAACCAATCTTGTTCATCCAATATGTGATTTTGTGTCATTTTGTGTCATTGGTTGAACATTTAGGTCATTTTCGTCCTCCTTAGGCTTATTCTAATCCAATTAGGGTGTTTAACCAATCTTGTGTATCCAATATGTGATTTTGTGTCATTGCTTTAACATTTAGGTCATTTTCCCCTAGGCTTATTCTAATCCAATTAGGGTTTTTAACCAATCTTGTGCATCCAATATGTGATTTTGTGTCATTTTGTGTCATTGGTTGAACATTTAGGTCATTTTCGTCCTCCCTAGGCTTATTCTAATCCAATTAGGGTTTTTATCCAATCTTGTGCATATAATAAGTGATTTTGTGTCATTGGTAATCCAATTAGGTCATTTTCGTCCTCGCTAGGCTTATTCTAATCCAATTAGGGTTTTTAACCAATGTTGTGCATCCAATATGTGATTTTGTGTCATTTTGTGTCATTGGTTGAACATTTAGGTCATTTTCGTCCTCCCTAGGCTTATTCTAATCCAATTAGGGTTTTTAACCAGTCTTGTGCATCCAATATGTGATTTTGTGTCATTGGTTGAACATTTAGGTCATTTGGGTCCTCCCTAGGCTTATTCTAATCCAATTAGAGTTTTTAACCAATCTTGTGCATCCAATATGTGATTTTGTGTCATTATGTGTCATTGGTTGAACATTACGTCATTTTCGTCCTCCCTATACTTATTCTAATCCAATTAGGGTTTTTAACCAATCTTGTGCATCCAATATGTGATTTTGTGTCATTTTGTGTCATTGGTTGAACATTTAGGTCATTTTCGTCCTCCCTAGGCTTATTCTAATCCAATTAGGGTTTTTATCCAATCTTGGGCATCCAATATGTGATTTTGTGTCATTGGTTGAACATTTAGGTCATTTTCGTCCTCCCTAGGCTTATTCTAATCCAATTAGGGTTTTTAACCAATCTTGTGCATCCAATATGTGATTTTGTGTCATTGGCTGACCATTTAGGTCATTTTCGTCCTCCCTAGGCTTATTCTAATCCAATTAGGGTTTTTAACCCATCTTGTGCATCCAATATGTGATTTTGTGTCATTTTGTGTCATTGGTTGAACATTTAGGTCATTTTCGTCCTCCCTAGGCTTATTCTAATCCAATTAGGGTTTTTAATCAATCTTGTGCATCCAATATGTGATTTTGTGTAATTTTGTGTCATTGGTTGAACATTTAGGTCATTCCCGTCGTCCCTAGGCTTATTCTAATCCAATTAGGGTTTTTAACCAATCTTTTGCATCCAATATGTGATTTTGTGTCATTGATTGAACATTTAGGTCATTTTCGTCCTCCCTAGGCTTATTCTAATCCAATTAGGGTTTTTAACCAATCTTGTGCATCCAATATGTGATTTTGTGTCATTTTGTGTCATTGGTTGAACATTTAATTCATTTTCGTCCTCCCTAGGATTATTCTAATCCAAATAGGGTTTTTAACCAATCTTGTGCATCCAATATGTGATTTTGTGTCATTGGTTGAACATTTAGGTCATTTTCGTCCTCCCTAGGCTTATTCTAATCCAATTAGGGTTTTTAACCAATCTTGTGCATCCAATATGTGATTTTGTGTCATTTTGTGTCATTTTGTGTCATTGGTTGAACATTTAAGTCATTTTTGTCCTCCCTTGGCTTATTCTAATCCAATTAGGGTTTTTAACCAATCTTGTGCATCCAATATGTGATATTGAATCATTGGTTGAACATTTAGGTCATTTTCGTCCTCCCTAGGCTTATTCTAATCCAATTAGGGTTTTTAACCAATCTTGTGCATATAATAAGTGATTTTGTGTCATTGGTAATCCAATTAGGTCATTTTCGTTCTCCCGAGGCTTATTCTAATCCAATTAGGGTTTTTAACCAATCTTGTGCATCCAATATGTGATTTTGTGTCATTTTGTGTCATTGGTTGAACATTTAGGTCATTTTCGTCCTCCCTAGGCTTATTCTAATCCAATTAGGGTTTTTAACCAATCTTGGGTATCCAATATGTGATTTTGTGTCATTGGTTGAACATTTAGGTCATTTTCGTCCTCCATAGGCTTATTCTAATCCAATTACGGTTTTTAACCAATCTTGTGCATCCAATATGTGATTTTGTGTCATTGGTTGAACATTTAGGTCATTTTCGTCCTCCCTAGGCTTATTCTAATCCAATTAGGGTTTTTAACCAATCTTGTGCATCCAATATGTGATTTTGTGTCATTTTGTGTCATTGGTTGAACATTTAGGTCATTTTCGTCCTCCCTAGACTTATTCTAATCCAATTATGGTTTTTAACCAATCATGTGCATCCAATATGTGATTTTGTGTCATTTTGTGTTATTGGTTGATCATTTAGGTCATTTTCGTCCTCCCTAGGCTTATTCTAATCCAATTAGGGTTTTTAACCAATCTTGTGCATCCAATATGTGATTTTGTGTCATTGGTTGAACTTTTAGGTCAATTTCGTCCTCCCTAGGCTTATTCTAATCCAATTAGGGTTTTTAACCAATCTTGTGCATCCAATATGTGATTTTGTGTCATTGGTTGAACATTTAGGTCATTTTCGTCCTCCCTAGGCTTATTCTAATCCAATTAGGGTTTTTAACCAATCTTGTGCATCCAATATGTGATTTTGTGTCATCGGTTGAATATTTAGGTCATTTTTGTCCTCCCTAGGCTTATTCTAATCCAATTAGGGTTTTTAACCAATCTTGTGCATCCAATATGTGATTTTGTGTCATTGGTTGAACATTTAGGTCATTTTCGTCCTCCCTAGGCTTATTCTAATCCAATTAGGGTTTTTAACCAATCTTGTGCATCCAATATGTGATTTTGTGTCATTGGTTGAACATTTAGGTCATTTTCGTCCTCCCTAGGCTTATTCTAATCCAATTAGGGTTTTTAACCAATCTTGTGCATCCAATATGTGATTTTCTGTCATTTTGTGTCATTGGTTGAACATTTATGTCATTTTCGTCCTCCCCAGGCTTACTCTAATCAAATTAGGGTTTTTAACCAATCTTGTGCATCCAATATGTGATTTTGTGTCATTGGTTGAACATTTAGGTCATTTTCGTCCTCCCTAGGCTTATTCTAATCCAATTAGGGTTTTTAACCAATCTTGTGCATCCAATATGTGATTTTGTGTCATTGGTTGAACATTTAGGTCAGTTTCGTCCTCCCTAGGTTTATTCTAATCCAATTAAGGTTTTTAACCAATCTTGTGCATCCAATGTGTGATTTTGTGTCATTTTGTGTCATTGGTTGAAAAATTAGGTCATTTTCGTCCTCCCTAGGCTTATTTTAATCCAATTAAGGTTTTTAACCAATCTTGTGCATCCAATATGTGATTTTGTGTCATTGGTTGAACATTTAGGTCATTTTCGTCCTCCCTAGGCTTATTCTAATCCAATTAGGGTTTTTAACCAATCTTGTGCATCCAATATGTGATTTTCTGTCATTTTGTGTCATTGGTTGAACATTTAGGTCATTTTCGTCTTCCCTAGGCTTATTCTAATCCAATTTGGGTTTTAACCAATCTTGTGCATCCAATATGTGATTTTCTGTCATTTTGTGTCATTGGTTGAACATTTACGTCATTTTTGTCCTCCCTAGGCTTATTAAAATCCAATTAGGGTTTTTAACCAATCTTGTGCATCCAATATGTGATTTTGTGTCATTGGTTGAACATATAGGTCATTTTCGTCCACCATAGGCTTATTCTAATCCAATTAGGGTTTTTAACCAATCTTGTGCATCCAATATGTGATTTTGTGTCATTGGTTGAACATTTAGGTCATTTTCGTCCTCCCTAGGCTTATTCTAATCCAATTAGGGTTTTTAACCAATCTTGTGCATCCAATATGTGATTTTCTGTCATTTTGTGTCATTGGTTGAACATTTAGGTCATTTTCGTCCTCCATAGGCTTATTCTAATCCAATTAGGGTTTTTAACCAATCTTGTGCATCCAATATGTGATTTTGTGTCATTGGTTGAACATTTAGGTCATTTTCGTCTTCCCTAGGCTTATTCTAATCCAATTAGGGTTTTTAACCAATCTTGTGCATCCAATATGTGATTTTGTGTCATTGGTTGATCATTTAGGTCATTTTCGTCCTCCATAGGCTTATTCTAATCAAATTAGGGTTTTTAACCAATCTTGTGCATCCAACATGTGATTTTGTGTCATTGGTTGAACATTTAGGTCATTTTCGTACTCCCTAGGCTTATTCTAATCAAATAAAGGTTTTTAACCAATCTTGTGCATCCAATATGTGATTTTGTGTCATTGGTTGAACATTTAGGTCATTTTCGTTCTCCCTATTCTTATTCTAATCCAATTAGGGTTTTTAACCAATCTTGTGCATCCAATATGTGATTTTGTGTCATTGGTTGAACATTTAGGTCATTTTCGTCCTCCCTAGGCTTATTCTAATCCAATTAGGGTTTTTAACCAATCTTGTGCATCCAATATGTGATTTTGTGTCATTTTGTGTCATTGGTTGAACATTTAGGTCATTTTCGTCCTCCCTTGGCTTATTCTAATCCAATTAGGGTTTTTATCCAATCTTGTGCATCCAATATGTGATTTTGTGTCATTTTGTGTCATTGGTTGAACAATTAGGTCATTTTCGTCCTCCCTAGGCTTATTCTAATCCAATTAGGGTTTTTATCCAATCTTGTGCATCCAATATGTGATTTTGTGTCATTTTGTGTCATTGGTTGAACATTTAGGTCATTTTCGTCCTCCCCAGGCTTATTCTAATCCAATTAGGGTTTTTAACCAATCTTGTGCATCCAATATGTAATTTTGTGTCATTGGTTGAACATTTAAGTAATTTTCGTCCTCCCTAGGCTTATCCTAATCCAATTAGGGTTTTTAACCAATCTTGTGCATTCAATATCTGATTTTGTGTCATTTTGTGATATTGGTTGATCATTTAGGTCTTTTTCGTCCTCCCTAGGCTTATTCTAATCCAATTAGGGTTTTTAACCAATCTTGTGCATCCAATATGTGATTTTGTGTCATTTTGTGTCATTGGTTGAACATTTAGGTCATTTTCGTCCTCCCTAGGCTTATTCTAATCCAATTAGGGTATTTAACCAATCTTGTGCATCCAATATGTGATTTTGTGTCATTGGTTGAACATTTAGGTCATTTTCGTCCTCCCTAGAGTTATTCTAATCCAATTAGTGTTTTTAACCAATCTTGTGCATCCAATATGTGATTTTGTGTCATTGGTTGATCATTTAGGTCATTTTCGTCCTCCCTAGGCTTATTCTAATCCAATTAGTGTTTTTAACCAATCTTGTGCATCCAATATGTGATTTTGTGTCATTTTGTGTCATTGGTTGAACATTTAGGTCATTTTCGTCCTCCCAAGGCTTATTCTAATCCAATTAGGGTTTTTAAACAATCTTGTGCATCCAATACATGATTTTGTGTCATTTTGTGTCATTGGTTGAACATTTAGGTCATTTTCGTCCTCTCTAGGCTTTTTCTATTCCAATTAGGGTTTTTAACCAATCTTGTGCATCCAATATGTGATTTTGTGTCATTGGTTGAACATTTAGGTCATTTTCGTCCTCCCTAGGCTTATTCTAATCCAATTAGGGTTTTTAACCAATCTTGTGCATCCAATATGTGATTTTGTGTCATTGGTTGAACATTTAGGTCATTTTCATGCTCCAAAGGCTTATTCTAATCCAATTAGGGTTTTTAACCAATCTTGTGCATCCAATATGTGATTTTGTGTCATTGGTTGAACATTTAGGTCATTTTCGTCCTCCCTAGGCTTATTCTAATCCAATTAGGGTTTTTAACCAATCTTGTGCATCCAATATGTGATTTTTTGTCATTGGTTGAATATTTAGGTCATTTTTGTCCTCCCTAGGCTTATTCTAATCCAATTAGGGTTTTTAACCAATCTTGTGCATCCAATATGTGATTTTGTGTCATTGGTTGAACATTTAGGTCATTTTCGTCCTCCCTAGGCTTATTCTAATCCAATTAGGGTTTTTAACCAATCTTGTGCATCCAATATGTGATTTTGTGTCATTGGTTGAACATTTAGGTCATTTTCGTCCTCCCTAGGCTTATTCTAATCCAATTAGGGTTTTTAACCAATCTTGTGCATCCATTATGTGATATTGTGTCATTGGTTGAACATTTAGGTCATTTTCGTCCTCCCTAGGCTTATTCTAATCCAATTAGGGTTTTTAACCAATCTTGTGCATCCAATATGTGATTTTGTGTCATTGGTTGAACATTTAGGTCATTTTCGTCCTACCTAGGCTTATTCTAATCCAATTAGGGTTTTTAACCAATCTTGTGCAACCAATATGTGATTTTGTGTCATTGGTTGAACATTTAGGTCATTTTCGTCCTCCCTAGGCTTATTCTAATCCAATTAGGGTTTTTAACCAATCTTGTGCATCCAATATGTGATTTTGTGTCATTGGTTGAACATTTAGGTCATTTTGGTCCTCCCTATGCTTATTCTAATCCAATTAGGGTTTTTAACCAATCTTGTGCATCCAATATGTGATTTTGTCTCATTGGTTGCACATTTACGTCATTTTCGTCCTCCCTAGGCTTATTGTAATTAAATTAGGGTTTTTAACCAATCTTGTGCATCCAATATGTGATTTTGTGTCATTGGTTGCACATTTAGGTCATTTTCGTCCCCCCTAGGCTTATTCTAATCCAATTAGAATTTTTAACCAATCTTATGCATCCAATATGTGATTTTGTGTCATTTTGTGTTATTGGTTGAACATTTAGGTGATTTTCGTCCTCCGTAGGCTTATTCTAATCCAATTTGGGTTTTTAACCAATCTTGTGCATCCAATAAATGATTTTGTGTCATTTTGTGTCATTGGTTGAACATTTAGGTCATTTTCGTCCCCCAAAGGCTTATTCTAATCCAATTAGGGTTTTTAACCAATCTTGTGCATCCAATATGTGATTTTGTCTCATTGGTTGCACATTTAGGTCATTTTCGTCCTCCCTAGGCTTATTCTAATCCAATTAGGGTTTTTAACCAATCTTGTGCATCCAATATGTGATTTTGTGTCATTTTGTGTCATTGGTTGAACATTTAGGTCATTTTCGTCCTCCGTAGGCTTATGCTAATCCAATTAGGGTTTTTAACCAATCTTGTGCATCCAATATGTGATTTTGTGTCATTGATTGCACATTTAGGTCATTTTCGTCCTCCCTAGGCTTATTCTAATCCAATTAGGGTTTTTAACCAATCTTGTGCATCCAATATGTGATTTTGTGTCATTTTGTGTCATTGGTTGAACATTTAGGTCATTTTCGTCCTCCCTAGGGTTATTCTATTCCAATTAGGGTTTTTAACCAATCTTGTGCATCCAATATGTGATTTTGTGTCATTGGTTGAACATTTAGGTCATTTTCGTCCTCCCTAGGCTTATTCTAATCCAATTAGGGTTTTTAACCAATCTTGTGCATCCAATATGTGATTTTGTGTCATTGGTTGAACATTTAGGTCACTTTCGTCCTCCCTAGGCTTATTCTAATCCAATTCGGGTTTTTAACCAATCTTGTGCATCCAATATGTGATTTTGTGTCATTGGTTGAACATTTAGGTCATTTTCGTCCTCCCTAGGCTTATTCTAATCCAATTAGGGTTTTAATCCAATCTTGTGCATCCAATATGTGATTTTGTGTCATTAGTTGAGCATATAGGTCATTTTCGTCCTCCCTAAGCTTATTCTAACCCAATTAGGGTTTTTAACCAATCTTGTGCATCCAATATGTGATTTTGTGTCATTGGTTGAACATTTAGGTCATTTTCGTCCTCCCTAGGCTTATTCTAATCCAATTAGGGTTTTTAACCAATCTTGTGCATCCAATATGTGATTTTGTGTCATTGGTTGAACATTTAGGTCACTTTCGTCCTCCCTAGGCTTATTCTAATCCAATTAGGGTTTTTAACCAATCTAGTGCATCCAATATGTGATTTTGTGTCATTTTGTGTCATTGGTTGAACATTTAGGTCATTTTCGTCCTCCCTTGGCTTATTCTAAACCAATTAGGGTTTTTAACCAATCTTGTGCATCCAATATGTGATTTTGTGTCATTTTGTGTCATTGGTTGAACATTTAGGTCATATTCGTCCTCTCTAGGCTAATTCTAATCCAATTAGGGTTTTTCACCAATCTTGTGCACCCAATATGTCATTTTGTGTCATTGGTTGAACATTTAGGTCATTTTCGTCCTCCCTAGGCTTATTCTAATCCAATTAGGGTTTTTAACCAATCTTGTGCATCCAATATGTGATTTTGTGTCATTGGTTGAACATTTAGGTCATTTTCGTCCTCCCTAGGCTTATTCTAATCCAATTAGGTTTTTTAACCAATCTTGTACATCCAATATGTGATTTTGTGTCATTTTGTGTCATTGGTTGAACATTTAGGTCATTTTCGTCCTCCCTAGGCTTATTCTAATCCAATTAGGGTTTTTAACCAATCTTGTGCATCCAATATGTGTTTTTGTGTCATTGGTTGAACATTTAGGTCATTTTCGTCCTCCCTAGACTTATTCTAATCCAATTAGGGTTTTTAACCAATCTTGTGCATCCAATATGTGATTTTGTGTCATTGGTTGAACATTTAGGTCATTTTCGTCCTCCCTAGGCTTATTCTAATCCAATTAGGGTTTTTAACCAATCTTGTGCATCCAATATGTGATTTTGTGTCATTTTGTGTCATTGGTTGAACATTTAGGTCATTTTCGTCCTCCCCAGGCTTATTCTAATCCAATTAGGGTTTTTCACGAATCCTGTGCATCCAATATGTGATTTTGTGTCATTTTGTGTCATTGGTTGAACATTTAGGTCATTTTCGTCCTCCCTAGGGTTATTTTAATCTAATTAGGATTTTTAACCAATCTTGTGCATCCAATATGTGATTTTGTGTCATTTTGTGTCATTGGTTGAACATTTAGGTCATTTTCGTCCTCCCTAGGCTTATTCTAATCCAATTAGGGTTTTTAACCAATCTTGTGCATCCAATATGTGATTTTGTGTCATTTTGTGTCATTGGTTGAACATTTAGGTCATTTTCGTCCTCCCTTGGCTTATTCTTATCCAATTAAGGTTCTTAACCAATCTAGTGCATCCAATGTGTGATTTTGTGTCATTTTGGGTCATTGGTTGAACATTTAGGTCATTTTCGTCCTCCCTAGGCTTATTCTAATCCAATTAGGGTTTTTAACCAATCTTGTGCATCCAATATGTGATTTTGTGTCATTTTGTGTCATTGGTTGAACATTTAGGTCATTTTCGTCCTCCCTAGGCTTATTCTAATCCAGTTAAAGTTTTTAACCAATCTTGTGCATCCAATATGTGATTTTGTGTCATTGGTTCAACATTTAGGTCATTTTTGTCCTCCCTAGGCTTATTCTAATCCAATTAGGGTTTTTAACCAATCTTGTGCATCCAATATGTGATTTTGTGTCATTTTGTGTCATTGGTTGAACATTTAGGTCATTTTCGTCCTCCCCAGGCTTATTCTAATCCAATTAGGGTTTTTAACCAATCTTGTGCATCCAATATGGATTTTGTGTCATTGTTTGCACATTTAGGTCATTTTCGTCCTCCCTAGGCTTATTTTAATCTAATTAGGGTTTTTAACCAATCTTGTGCATCCAATATGTGATTTTGTGTCATTGGTTGCACATTTAGGTCATTTTCGTCCTCCCTAGGCTTATTCTAATCCAATTAGGGTTTTTAACCAATCTTGTGCATCCAATATGTGAGTTTGTTTCATTGGTTGCACATTTAGGTCATTTTTGTCCTCCCTAGGCTTATTCTAATCCAATTAGGGTTTTTAACCAATCTTGTGCATCCAATATGTGATTTTGTGTCATTTTGTGTCATTGGTTGAACATTTAGGTCATTTTCGTCCTCCCCAGGCTTATTCTAATCCAATTAGGGTTTTTAACCAATCTTGTGCATCCAATATGTGATTTTTTGTCATTTTTTGTCGTTGGTTGAACATTTAGGTCATTTTCGTCCTCCCTAGGCTTATTCTA
Organism: Cicer yamashitae; assembly: GCA_037974755.1. NCBI lineage: Eukaryota > Viridiplantae > Streptophyta > Magnoliopsida > Fabales > Fabaceae > Cicer > Cicer yamashitae. The sequence continues at coordinate 17,306,666 of JBBPBQ010000008.1, read as the reverse complement.
ATCCAATTAGGGTTTTTAACCAATCTTGTTCATCCAATATGTGATTTTGTGTCATTTTGTGTCATTGGTTGAAGATTTAGGTCATTTTCGTCCTCCTTAGGCTTATTCTAATCCAATTAGGGTTTTTAACCAATCTTATGCATCCAATATGTGATTTTGTGTCATTGGTTGAATATTTAGGTCATTTTCGTCCTCCCTAGGCTTATTCTAATCCAATTAGGGTGTTTAACCAATCTTGTGCATCCAATATGTGATTTTGTGTCATTGGTTTAACATTTAGGTCATTTTCCCCTAGGCTTATTCTAATCCAATTAGGGTTTTTAACCAATCTTGTGCATCCAATATGTGATTTTGTGTCATTTTGTGTCATTGGTTGAACATTTAGGTCATTTTCGTCCTCCCTAGGCTTATTCTAATCCAATTAGGGTTTTTATCCAATCTTTGCATCCAATATGTGATTTTGTGTCATTTTGTGTCATTGGTTGAACATTTAGGTCATTTTCATCCTCCCCAGGCTTATTCTAATCCAATTAGGGTTTTTAACCAATCTTGTGCATCCAATATTTGATTTTGTGTCATTGGTTGAACATTTAGGTCATTTTCGTCCTCCCTAGGCTTATTCTAATCCAATTAGGGTCTTAAACCAATCTTGTGCATCCAATATGTGATTTTGTGTCATTTTGTGTCGTTGGTTGAACATTTAGGTCATTTTCGTCCTCCCTAAGCTTATTCTAATCCAATTAAGGTTTTTAACCAATCTTGTTCATCCAATATGTGATTTTGTGTCATTTTGTGTCATTGGTTGAACATTTGGATCATTTTCGTCCTCCTTAGGCTTATTCTAATCCAATTAGGGTTTTTAACCAATCTTATGCATCCAATATGTGATTTTGTGTCATTGGTTGAACATTTAGGTCATTTTCGTCCTCCCGAGGCTTCTTCTAATCCAATTATGGTGTTTAACCAATCTTGTGCATCCAATATGTGATTTTGTGTCATTGGTTTAACATTTAGGTCATTTTCCCCTAGGCTTATTCTAATCCAATTAGGGTTTTTAACCAATCTTGTGCATCCAATATGTGATTTTGTGTCATTGGTTTAACATTTAGGTCATTTTCCCCTAGGCTTATTCTAATCCAATTAGGGTTTTTAACCAATCTTGTGCATCCAATATGTGATTTTGTGTCATTTTGTGTCATTGGTTGAACATTTAGGTCATTTTCGTCCTCCCTAGGCTTATTCTAATCCAATTAGGGTTTTTAACCAATCTTATGCATCCAATATGTGATTTTGTGTCATTGGTTGAACATTTAGGTTATTTTCGTCTTCCCTAGGCTTATTGTAATCGAATTAGGGTTTTTAACCAATCTTGTGCATCCAATATGTGATTTTGTGTCATTTTGTATCATTGGTTGAACATTTAGGTCATTTTTGTCGTCCCTAGGCTTATTCTAATCCAATTAGGGTTTTTAACCAATCTTGTGCATCCAATATGTGATTTTGTGTCATTGGTTGAACATTTAGGTCATTTTCGTCCTCCCTAGGGATATTCTAATCCAATTAGGGTTTTTAACCAATCTTGTGCATCCAATATGTGATTTTGTGTCATTTTGTGTCATTGGTTGAACATTTAGGTCATTTTCGTCCTCCCTAGGCTTATTCTAATCCAATTAGGATTTTTAACCAATCCTGTGCATCCAATATGTGATTTTGTGAAATTGGTTGAACATTTAGGTCATTTTCGTCCTCCCTAGGCTTATTATAATCCAATTAAGGTTTTTATCCAATCTTGTGCATCCAATATGTGATTTTGTGTCATTGGTTGAACATTTAGGTTATTTTCGTCCATCCTAGGCTTATTATAATCCAATTAAGGTTTTTATCCAATCTTGTGCATCCAATATGTGATTTTGTGTCATTTTGTGTCATTGGTTGAACATTTAGGTCATTTTCGTCCTCCCTAGGCTTATTCTAATCCAATTAGGGTTTTTAACCAATCTTGTGCATCCAATATGTGATTTTGTGTCATTTTTTGTCATTGGTTGAACATTTAGGTCATTTTCGTCCTCCCTAGGCTAATTCTAATCCAATTGGGATGTTTAACCAATCTTGTGCATCCAATATGTGATTTTGTGTCATTTTGTGTCATTGGTTGAACATTTAGGTCATTTTCGTCCTCCCTAGGCTTATTCTAATCCAATTAGGGTTTTTAACCAATCTTGTGCATCCAATATGTGATTTTGTGTCATTGGTTGAACATTTAGGTCATTTTTGTCCTCCCTAGGCTTATTCTAATCCAATTAGGGTTTTTAACCAATCTTGTGCATCCAATATGTGATTTTGTGTCATTTTGTGTCATTGGTTGAACATTTAGGTCATTTTCGTCCTTGCTAGGCTTATTCTAATCCAATTAGGGTTTTTAACCAATCTTGTGCATCCAATATGTGATTTTGTGTCATTGGTTGAACATTTAGGTCATTTTCGTCCTCCCTAGGCTTATTCTAATCCAATTAGGGTTTTTAACCAATCTTGTGCATCCAATATGTGATTTTGTGTCATTTTGTGTCATTGGCTAAACTTTTAGTTCATTTTCGTCCTCCTAGGCTTATTCTAATCCAATTAGGGTTTTTAACCAATCTTGTGCATCCAATATGTGATTTTGTGTCATTTTGTGTCATTGGTTGAACATTTAGGTCATTTTCGTCCTCCCTAGGCTTATTCTAATCCAATTAGGGTTTTTAACCAATCTTGTGCATCCAATATGTGATTTTGTGTCATTTTGTGTCATTGGTTGAACATTTAGGTCATTTTCGTCCTCCCTAGGCTTATTCTAATCCAATTAAGGTTTTTACCAATCTTGTGCATCCAATATGTGATTTTGTGTCATTTTGTGTCATTGGTTGAACATTTAGGTCATTTTCGTCCTCCCTAGGCTTATTCTAATCCAATTAGGGTTTTTAACCAATCTTGTGCATCCAATATGTGACTTTGTGTCATTTTGTGTCATTGGTTGAACATTTAGGTCATTTTTGTCCTCCCTAGACTTATTCTAATCCAATTAGGGTTTTTAACCAATCTTGTGCATTCAATATGTAATTTTGTGTCATTGGTTGAACATTTAGGCCATTTTCGTCCTCCCTAGGCTTATTATAATCCAATTAGGGTTTTTAACCAATCTTGTGCATTCAATATGTGATTTTGTGTCATTTTATGTCATTGGTTGATCATTTAGGTCTTTTTCGTCCTCCCTAGGCTTATTCTAATCCAATTAGGGTTTTTAACCAATCTTGTGCATCCAATATGTGATTTTGTGTCATTTTGTGTCATTGGTTGAACATTTAGGTCATTTTTGTCCTCCCTAGGCTTATTCTAATCCAATTAGGGTTTTTAACCAATCTTGTGCATCCAATATGTAATTTTGTGTCATTGGTTAAACATTTAGGTCATTTTCGTCCTCCCTAGGCTTATTCTAATCCAATTAGGGTTTTTAACCAATCTTGTGCATCCAATATGTGATTTTGTGTCATTTTGTGTCATTGGTTGAACATTTAGGTCATTATCGTCTTCCCTAGGATTATTCTAATCCAGTTAGGGTTTTTAACCAATCTTGTGCATCCAAAATGTGATTTTGTGTCGTTTTGTGTCATTGGTTGAACATTTAGGTCATTTTCGTCCTCCCTAGGCTTATTCTAATCCAATTAAGGTTTTTAACCAATCTTGTGCATCCAATATGTGATTTTGTGTCATTTTGTGTCATTGGTTGAACATTTAGGTCATTACCGTCCTCCCTAGGCTTATTCTAATCCAGTTAGGGTTTTTAACCAATCTTGTGCATCCAATATGTGATTTTGTGTCATTTTGTGTCATTGGTTGAACATTTAGGTCATTTTCGTCCTCCCTAGGCTTATTCTAATCCAATTACGGTTTTTAACCAATCTTGTGCATCCAATATGTGATTTTGTGTCATTTTGTGTCATTGGTTGAACATTTAGGTCATTTTCGTCCTCCCTAGGCTTATTCTAATCCAATTAGGGTTTTTAACCAATCATGTGCATCCAATATGTGATTTTGTGTCATTTTGTGTCATTGGTTGAACATTTAGGTCATTTTCGTCCTCCCTAGGCTTATTCTAATCCAATTAGGGTTTTTAACCAATCTTATGCATCCAATATGTGATTTTGTGTCATTTTGTGTCATTGGTTGAACATTTAGGTCATTTTCGTCCTCCTTAGGCTTATTCTAATCCAATTAGGGTTTTTAACCAATCTTGTGCATCCAATATGTGATTTTGTGTCATTTTGTGTCATTGGTTGAACATTTAGGTCATTTTCGTCCTCCCCAGGCTTATTCTAATCCAATTAGGGTTTTTAACCAATCTTGTGCATCCAATATTTGATTTTGTGTCATTGGTTGAACATTTAGGTCATTTTCGTCCTCCCTAGGCTTATTCTAATCCAATTAGGGTCTTAAACCAGCTTGTGCATCCAGTATGTGATTTTGTGTCATTTTGTGTCATTGGTTGAACATTTAGGTCATTTTCGTTCTCCCTAGGCTTATTCTAATCCAATTAGGGTTTTTAACCAATCTTGTGCATCCAATATGTGATTTTGTGTCATTGGTTGAACATTAAGGTCATTTTCCCCTAGGCTTATTCTAATCCAATTAGGGTTTTTAAACAATCTTGTGCATCCAATATGTGATTTTGTGTCATTTTGTGTCATTGGTTGAACATTTAGATCATTTTCGTCCTCCCTAGGCTTATTCTAATCCAATTAGGGTTTTTAACCAATCTTGTGCATCCAATATTTGATTTTGTGTCATTGGTTGAACATTTAGGTCATTTTCGTCCTCCCTAGGTTTATTCTAATCCAATTACGGTTTTTAACCAATCTTGTGCATCCAATATGTGATTTTGTGTCATTTTGTGCCATTGGTTGAACATTTAGGTCATTTTCGTCCTCCCTGGGCTTATTCTAATCCAATTAGGGTTTTTACCCAATCTTGTGCATCCAATATGTGATTTTGTGTCATTTTGTGTCATTGGTTGAACATTTAAGACGTTTACGTCCTCCCTAGGCTTATTCTTTTCCAATTAGGGTTTTTAACCAATCTTGTGCATCCAATATGTGATTTTGTGTCATTTTGTGTCATTGGTTGAACATTTAGGTCATTTTTGTCCTCCCTAGGCTTATTCTAATCCAATTAGGGTTTTTAACCAATCTTGTGCATCCAATATGTGATTTTGTGTCATTTTGTGTCATTGGTTGAATATTTAGGTCATTTTCGTCCTCCCTAGGCTTATTCTAATACAATTAGGGTGTTTAACCAATCTTGTGCATCCAATATGTGATTTTGTGTCATTGGTTTAACATTTAGGTCATTTTCCCCTAGGCTTATTCTAATCCAATTAGGGTTTTTAACCAATCTTGTGCATCCAATATGTGATTTTGTGTCATTGGTTTAACATTTAGGTGATTTTCCCCTAGGCTTATTCTAATCCAATTAGGGTGTTTAACCAATCTTGTGCATCCAATATTTGATTTTGTGTCATTGGTTGAACATTTAGGTCATTTTCGTCCTCCCTAGGCTTATTCTAATCCAATTAGGGTCTTAAACCAATCTTGTGCATCCAATATGTGATTTTGTGTCATTTTGTGTCGTTGGTTGAACATTTAGGTCATTTTCGTCCTCCCTAGGCTTATTCTAATCCAATTAGGGTTTTTAACCAATCTTGTTCATCCAATATGTGATTTTGTGTCATTTTGTGTCATTGGTTGAACATTTAGGTCATTTTCGTCCTCCCTAGGCTTATTCTAATCCAATTAGGGTTTTTAACCAATCTTGTGCATCCAATATGTGATTTTGTGTCATTGGTTGAACATTTAGGTCATTTTTGTCCTCGCTATGCTTATTCTAATCCAATTAGGGTTTTTAACCAATCTTGTTCATCCCATATGTGATTTTGTGTCATTGGTTGAACATTTAGGTCTTTTTCGTCCTCCCTAGGCTCTTTTTAATCCAATTAGGTTTTTAACCAATCTTGTGCATCCAATATGTGATTTTGTGTCATTGGTTAAACATTTAGGTCATTTTCGTCCTCCCTATGCTTATTCTAATCCAATTAGGGTTTTTAACCAATCTTGTGCATCCAATATGTGATTTTGTGTCATTGGTTGAACATTTAGGTCATTTTCGTCCTCCCTAGGCTTATTCTAATCCAATTAGGGTTTTTAATCAATCTTGTGCATCCAATATGAGATTTTGTGTCATTTTGTGTCATTGGTTGAACATTTAGGTCATTTTCGTCCTCCCTAGGCTTATTCTAATCCAATTAGTGTTTTTAACCAATCTTGTGCATCCAATATGTGATTTTGTATCATTAATTGAACATTTAGGTCATTTTCGTCCTCGCTATG
>JBBPBQ010000008.1:17269509-17291640 GCA_037974755.1 Cicer yamashitae | reverse complement strand
TCATTGGGTGAACATTTAGGTCATTTTCGTCCTCCCTAGGCTTATTCTAATCCAATTACGGTTTTTAACGAATCTTGTGCATCCAATATGTGATTTTGTGTCATTTTGTGTCATTGGTTGAACATTTAGGTCATTATCGTCCTCCCTAGGCTTATTCTAATCCAGTTATGGTTTTTAACCAATCTTGTGCATCCAATATGTGATTTTGTGTCATTTTGTGTCATTGGTTGAACATTTAGGTCATTTTCGTCCTCCCTAGGCTTATTCTAATCCAATTAAGGTTTTTAACCAATCTTGTGCATCCAATATGTGATTTTGTGTCATTTTGTGTCATTGGTTGAACATTTAGGTCATTTTCGTCCTCCCTAGGCTTATTCTAATCCAATTAGGGTTTTTAACCATCCTTGTGCATCCAATATGTGATTTTGTGTCATTTTGTGTCATTGGTTGAACATTTAGGTCATTTTCGTCCTCCCTAGGCTTATTCTAATCCAATTAGGGTTTTTAACCAATCTTGTGCATCCAATATGTGATTTTGTGTCATTGGTTGAACATTTAGGTCATTTTTGTCCTCCCTAGGCTTATTCTAATCCAATTAGGGTTTTTAACCAATCTTGTGCATCCAATATGTGATTTTGTGTCATTTTGTGTCATTGGTTGAACATTTAGGTCATTTTCGTCCTTGCTAGGCTTATTCTAATCCAATTAGGGTTTTTAACCAATCTTGTGCATCCAATATGTGATTTTGTGTCATTGGTTGAACATTTAGGTCATTTTCGTCCTCCCTAGGCTTATTCTAATCCAATTAGGGTTTTTAACCAATCTTGTGCATCCAATATGTGATTTTGTGTCATTTTGTGTCATTGGCTAAACTTTTAGTTCATTTTCGTCCTCCTAGGCTTATTCTAATCCAATTAGGGTTTTTAACCAATCTTGTGCATCCAATATGTGATTTTGTGTCATTTTGTGTCATTGGTTGAACATTTAGGTCATTTTCGTCCTCCCTAGGCTTATTCTAATCCAATTAGGGTTTTTAACCAATCTTGTGCATCCAATATGTGATTTTGTGTCATTTTGTGTCATTGGTTGAACATTTAGGTCAATTTCATCCTCGCTAGGCTTATTCTTATCTAATTAGGGTTTTTAACCAATCTTGTGCGTCCAATATGTGATTATGTGTCATTTTGTGTCAATTGTTGAACATTTAGGTCATTTCCGTCCTCCCTAGGCTTATTCTAAACCAATTAGGGTTTTTAACCAATCTTGTGCATCCAATATGTGATTTTGTGTCATTTTGTGTCATTGGTTGAACATTTAGGTCATTTTCGTCCTCGCTAGGCTTATTCTTATCCAATTAGGGTTTTTAACCAATCTTGTGCATCCAATATGTGATTTTGTGTCATTTTGTGTCATTGGTTGAACATTTAGGTCATTTTCGTCCTCCCTAGGCTTATTCTAATCCAATTAGGGTATTTAACCAATCTTGTGCATCCAATATGTGATTTTGTGTCATTGGTTGAACATTTAGGTCATTTTCGTCCTCCCTATGCTTATTCTAATCCAACTAGAGTTTTTAACCAATCTTGTGCATCCAATATGTGATTTTGTATCATTGGTTGAACATTTAGGTCATTTTCGTCCTCCTTAGGCTTATTCTAATCCAATTAGGGTTTTTAACCAATCTTGTGCATCCAATATGTGATTTTGTGTCATTGGTTGAACATTTAGGTCATTTTCGTCCTCCCTAGGCTTATTCCAATCCAATTAGGGTTTTAAACCAATTTTGTGCATCCAATATGTGATTTTGTGTCATTTTGTGTCATTGGTTGAACATTTAGGTCATTTTCGTCCTCCCTAGGCTTATTCTAATCCAATTAGGGTTTTTAACCAATCTTGTGCATCCAATATGTGATTTTGTGTCATTTTGTGTCATTGGTTGAACATTTAGGTCATATTCGTCCTCCCTAGGCTTATTCTAATCCAATTAAGGTTTTTAACCAATCTTGTGCATCCAATATGTGATTTTGTGTCATTTTGTGTCATTGGTTGAACATTTAGGTCATTTTCGTCCTCCCTAGGCTTATTCTAATCCAATTAGGGTTTTTAACCAATCTTGTGCATCCAATATGTGATTTTGTGTCATTTTGTGTCATTGGTTGAACATTTAGGTCATTTTCGTCCTCCCTAGGCTTATTCTAATCCAATTAGGGTTTTAAACCAATCTTGTGTATCCAATATGTGATTTTGTGTCATTGGTTGAACATTTAGGTCTCTTTCGTCCTCCCTAGGCTTATTCTAATACAATTAATGTTTTTAATTAATCTTGTGCATCCAATATGTGATTTTGTATCATTAGTTGAACACTTAGGTCGTTTTCGTCCTCCCTAGGCTTATTCTGATCCAATTAGGGTTTTTAACCAATCTAGTGCATCCAATATGTGATTTTGTGTCATTTTGTGTCATTGGTTGAACATTTAGGTCATTTTCGTCCTCCCTAGGCTTATTCTAATCCAATTAGGGTTTTTAACCAATCTTGTGCATCCAATATGTGATTTTGTGTCATTGGTTGAACATTTAGGTCATTTTCGTCCTCCCTAGGCTTATTCTAATCCAATTAGGGTTTTTAACCAATTTTGTGCATCGAATATGTGATTTTGTGTCATTGGTTGCACATTTAGGTCATTTTCGTCCTCCCTAGGCTTATTCTAATCCAATTAGGGTTTTTAACCAATCTTGTGCTTCCAATATGTGATTTTGTGTCATTGGTTGCACATTTAGGTCATTTTCATCCTCCCGAGGCTTATTCTAATCCAATTAGGGTTTTTAACCAATCTTGTGCATCCAATATGTGATTTTGTGTCATTGGTTGAACATTTAGGTCATTTTCGTCCTCCCTAGGCTTATTCTAATCCAATTAGGGTTTTTAACCAATATTGTGCATCCAATATGTGATTTTGTGTCATTGGTTGAACATTTAGGTCATTTTCGTCCTCCCTAGGCTTATTCTAATCCAATTAGGGTTTTAACCAATCTTGTGCATCCAATATGTGATTTTGTGTCATTTTGTGTCATTGGTTGAACATTTAGGTCATTTTCGTCCTCCCTAGGCTTATACTTTTCCAATTAGGGTTTTTAACCAATCTTGTGGATCCAATATGTGATTTTGTGTCGTTTTGTGTCATTGGTTGAACATTTAGGTCATTTTCGTCCTCCCTAGGCTTATTCTAATCCAATTAGGGTTTTTAACCAATCTTGTGCATCCAATATGTGATTTTGTGTCATTTTGTGTCATTGGTTGAACATTTAGGTCATTTTTGTCCTCCCTAGGCTTATTCTAATCCAATTAGGGTTTTTAACCAATCTTGTGCATCCAATATGTGATTTTGTTTCATTTTGTGTGATTGGTTGAACATTTAGGTCATTTTCTTCCTCCCTAGGCTTATTCTAATCCAATTAGGGTTTTTAACCAATCTTGTGCATCGAATATGTGATTTTGTGTCATTTTGTGTCATTGGTTGAACATTTAGGTCATTTTCGTCCTCCCTAGGCTTATTCTAATCCAATTAGGGTTTTTAACCAATCTTGTGCATCCAATATGTGAGTTTGTGTCATTGGTTGAACATTTAGGTCATTTTCGTCGTCCCTAGGCTTATTCTAATCCAATTAGGGTTTTTAACCAATCTTGTGTATCCCATATGTGATTTTGTGTAATTTTGTGTCATTGATTGAACATTTAGGTCATTTTCGTCCTCCCTAGGCTTATTCTAATCCAATTAGGGTTTTTAACCAATCTTGTGCATCCAATATGTGATTTTGTGTCAGTTTGTGTCATTGGTTGAACATTTAGGTCAATTTCATCGTCCCTAAGCTTATTCTAATCCAATTAGGGTTTTTAACCAATCTTGTGCATCCAATATGTGATTTTGTGTCATTGGTTGAACATTTAGGTCATTTTCGTCCTCCCTAGGCTTATTCTAATCCAATTAGGGTTTTTAACCAATCTTGAGCATCCAATATGTGATTTTGTGTTATTTTGTGTCATTGGTTGAACATTTAGGTCATTTTCGTCCTCCCTAGGCTTATTCTAATCCAATTAGGGTTTTTAACCAATCTTGTGCATCCAATATGTGATTTTGTGTTATTTTGTGTCATTGGTTGAACATTTAGGTCATTTTCGTCCTCCCAAGGCTTATTCTAATCCAATTAGGGTTTTTAACCAATCTTGTGCATCCAATATGTGATTTTGTGTCATTGGTTGAACATTTATGTCATTTTCGTCCTCCCTAGGCTTATTCTAACCAATTAGGGTTTTTAACCAATATTATGCATCCAATATGTGATTTTTTGTCATTTTGTGTCATTGGTTGAACATTTAGGTCATTTTCGTCCTCCCTAGGCTTATTCTAATCCAATTAGGGTTTTTAACCAATCTTGTGCATCCAATAAGTGATTTTGTGTCATTGGTTGAACATTTAGGTCATTTTCGTCCTCCCTAGGCTTATTCTAATCCAATTAGGGTTTTAACCAATCTTGTGCATCCAATATGTGATTTTGTGTTATTTTGTGTCATTGGTTGAACATTTAGGTCCTTTTCAACATCCCTAGGGTTATTCTAATCCAATTAGGGTTTTTAATCAATGTTGTGCATCCAATATGTGATTTTGTGTCATTTTGTGTCGTTGGTTGAACATTTAGGTCATTTTCGTCCTCCCTAGGCTTATTCTAATCCAATTAGGGTTTTTAACCAATCTTGTGCATCCAATATGTGATTTTGTGTCATTGGTTGAACATTTAGGTCATTTTCCCCTAGGCTTATTCTAATCCAATTAGGGTTTTAAACCTATTTTGTGCATCCAATATGTGATTTTGTTTCATTTTATGTCGTTGGTTGAACATTTAGGTCATTTTCGTCCTCCCTAGGCTTATTCTAATCCAATTAGGGTTTTTAAACAATCATGTGCATCCAATATGTGATTTTGTGTCATTTTGTGTCATTGGTTGAACATTTAGGTCATTTTCGTCCTCCCTTGGCTTATTCTAATCCAATTAGGGTTTTTAACCAATCTTGTGCATCCAATATTTGATTTTGTGTCATTGGTTGAACATTTAGGTCATTTTCGTCCTCCCTAGGCTTATTCTAATCCAATTAGGGTCTTAAACCAATCTTGTGCATCCAATATGTGATTTTGTGTCATTTTGTGTCATTGGTTGAACATTTAGGTCATTTTCGTCCTCCCTTGGCTTATTCTAATCCAATTAGGGATTTTAACCAATCTTGTGCATCCAATATGTGATTTTGTGTCATTGGTTGAATATTTAGGTCATTTTCGTCCTCTCTAGGCTTATTCTAATCCAATTAGGGTTTTTAACCAATCTTGTGCATCCAATATGTGATTTTGTGTTATTTTGTGTCATTGGTTAAACATTTAGGTCATTTTCGTCCTCCCTAGGCTTATTCTAATCCAATTAGGGTTTTAAACCAATCTTGTGCATCCAATATGTGATTTTTTGTCATTGGTTGAACATTTAGGTCATTTTCGTCCTCCCTAGGCTTATTCTAATCCAATTAGGGTTTTTAACCAATCTTGTGCATCCAATATGTGAGTTTGTATCATTTTGTGTCATTGGTTGAACATTTAGGTCATTTTCGTCCTCCCTAGGCTTATTCTAATCCAATTAAGGATTTTAACCAATCTTGTGCATCCAATATGTGATTTTGTGTCATTGGTTGAACATTTAGGTCATTTTCGTCCTCCCTAGGCTTTTTGATAAGGATCTCAAGAGCATGAAGATGATCCATAATTTTAATAAATTAGGATGAACTTTATTTATTTTCATTTGGTTTGTAATAATTATTAGTTTGCTTTAATTTGGAATTCTAATAGTTTTAATATAGACTTAGTTGATGTTATATGTAAGTGAAGATACTTTGCTTCCTTACATTTAGTTTATTTTTATAAAAAAAAAAATTATGTAAGCCCAATTTGGGCCTAGAGAATGGTGTCACTTATGACCCATTTAGGTTTAGAGATAATTTTACGATAACTATGATTTTGTAACCTTATTGAAGGGATTTTTTTTTTTGAATGAATTAAAATTTCTCTAATGAGAATTGTGAGTGAGTTAGGTCTCCTCTTTAAGTTCTCTGATTGTGGGGATTCTTCATTGGCTTATCAATCATCCTTGATTGTGGCGCCTTCTTCATCTTCTCAACCTAATCCATCTTTTGTTTCTTTATAATTTTTAGTTTCCTTTACATCGAACCCTAATATATAAATTGTGCCAATTTTCGTGTTCGGTAACCTGTTATCATATCTCGAGTTCTACACACTTGTTTTCGGTGATTCAACATCCTAACTTGCGTTTCGGATTACATATAACATCAACTAAGTCTATATTAAAACTATTAGAATTCCAAATTAAAGCAAACTAATAATTATTACAAACCAAATGAAAATAAATAAAGATCATCCTAATTTATTAAAAATATGGATCATCTTCATGCTCTTGAGATCCTTATCAATAAGCCTAGGGAGGCCGAAAATGACCTAAATGTTCAACCAATGACACAAAATGACATAAAATCACATATTGGATGCACAAGATTGGTTAAAAACCCTAATTGGATTAGAATAAGCCTAGGGAGGACGAAAATGACCTAAATGTTCAACCAATGACACAAAATTACATATTGGATGCACAAGATTGGTTAAAAACCCTAATTGCATTAGAATAAGCCTAGGGAGGACGAAAATGACCTAAATGTTCACCCAATGACACAAAATGACACAAAATCACATATTGGATTCACAAGATTGGTTAAAAACCCTAATTGGATTAGAATAAGCCAAGGAAGGACGAAAATGACCTAAATGTTCAACCAATGACACAAAATGACACAAAATCACATATTGGATGCACAAGATTGGTTAAAAACCCTAATTGGATTAGAATAAGCCTAGGGAGGACGAAAATGACCTAAATGTTCAACCAATGACACAAAATGACACAAAATCACATATTGGATGCACAAGATTGGTTAAAAACCTTAATTGGATTAGAATAAGCCTAGGGAGGACGAAAATGACCTAAATGTTCAACCAATGACACAAAAGGACACAAAATCACATATTCGATGCACAAGATTGGTTAAAAACCCTAATTGGATTAGAATAAGCCCAAGGAGGACGAAAATGACCTAAATGTTCAACCAATGATACAAAATGACACAAAATCACATATTGGATGCAAAAGATTGCTTAAAAACCCTAATTGGATTAGAATAAGCCTAGGGAGGACAAAAATGACCTAAATGTTCAACCAATGACACAAAATGACACAAAATCACATATTGGATGCACAAGATTGGTTAAAAACCCTAATTGGATTAGAATAAGCCTAGGGAGGACGAAAATGACCTAAATGTTCAACCAATGACACAAAATCACATATTGGATGCACAAGATTGGTTAAAAACCCTAATGGGATAAGAATAAGCCTAGGGAGGACGAAAATGACCTAAATGTTCAACCAATGACACAAAATCACATATTGGATGCACAAGATTGGTTAAAAACCCTAATTGGATTAGAATAAGCCTAGGGAGGACGAAAATGACCTAAATGTTCAACCAATGACACAAAATCACATATTGGATGCACAAGATTGGTTAAAAACCCTAATTGGATTAGAATAAGCCTAGGTAAGACGAAAATGACCTAAATGTTCAACCAATGACACAAAATCACATATTGGATGCACAAGATTGGTTAAAAACCCAAATTGGATTAGAATAAGCCGTGGGAGGAAGAAAATGACCTAAATGTTCAACCAATGACACAAAATGACACAAAATCACATATTGGTTGCACAAGATTGGTTAAAAACCCTAATTGGACTAGAATAAGCCTAGGGAGGACGAAAATGACCTAAATGTTCAACCAATGACACAAAATGACACAAAATCACATATTGGTTGCACAAGATTGTTTAAAAACCCTAATTGGATTAGAATAAGCCTAGGGAGGACGAAAATAACCTAAATGTTCAACCAATGACACAAAATCCAAAATTGGATGCACAAGATTGGTTAAAAACCCTAATTGGATTAGAATAAGCCTAGGGAGGACGAAAATGACCTAAATGTTCAACCAAAGACACAAAATGACATAAAATCACATATTGGGTGCACAAGATTGGTTAAAAACCCTAATTGGATTAGAATAAGCCTAGGGAGGACAAAAATGACCTAAATGTTCAACCAATGACACAAAATGACACAAAATCACATTTTGGATGCACAAGATTGGTTAAAAACCCTAATTGGATTAGAATAAGCCTAGGGAGGACGAAAATGACCTAAATGTTCAACCAATGACACAAAATCACATATTGGATGCACAAGATTGGTTAAAAACCCTAGTTGGATTATAATAACCCTAGGGAGGACGAAAATGACCTAAATGTTCAACCAATGACACAAAATGACACAAAATCACATATTGGATGCACAAGATTGGTTAAAAACCCTAGTTGGATTAGAATAAGCCTAGGGAGGACGAAAATGACCTAAATGTTCAACCAATGACACAAAATTACACCAAATCACATATTGGATGCACAAGATTGGTTAAAAACCCTAATTGGATTAGAATAAGCCTAGGGAGGACGAAAATGACCTAAATGTTCAACCAATGACACAAAATCACATATTGGATGCACAAGATTGGTTAAAAACCCTAATTGGATTAGAATAAGCCTAGGGAGGACGAAAATGACCTAAATGTTCAACCAATGACACAAAATCACATATTGGATGCACAAGATTGGTTAAAAACCCTAATTGGATTAGAATAAGCCTAGGGAGGACAAAAATGACCTAAATATTCAACCGATGACACAAAATCACATATTGGATGCACAAGATTGGTTAAAAACCCTAATTGGATTAGAATAAGCCTAGGGAGGACGAAAATGACCTAAATGTTCAACCAATGACACAAAATCACATATTGGATGCACAAGATTGGTTAAAAACCCTAATTGGATTAGAATAAGCCTAGGGAGGACGAAAATGACCTAAATGTTCAACCAATGACACAAAATCACATATTGGATGCACAAGATTGGTTAAAAACCCTAATTGGATTAGAATAAGCCTAGGGGGGACGAAAATGACCTAAATGTTCAACCAATGACACAAAATCACATATTGGATGCACAAGATTGGTTAAAAACCCTAATTGGATTAGAATAAGCCTAGGGAGGACGAAAATGACCTAAATGTTCAACCAATGACACAAAATCACATATTGGATGCACAAGATTGGTTAAAAACCCTAATTGGATTAGAATAAGCCTAAGGAGGACGAAAGTGACCTAAATGTTCAACCAATGACACAAAATCACATAATGGATGCACAAGATTGGTTAAAAACTCTAGTTGGATTAGAATAGGCATAGGGAGGACGAAAATGACCTAAATGTTCAACTAATGACACAAAATCACATATTGGATGCACAAGATTGGTTAAATACCCTAATTGGATTAGAATAAGCCTAGGGAGGACGAAAATGACCTAAATGTCAACCAATGACACAAAATGACACAGAATCACATATTGGATGCACAAGATTGGTTAAAAACCCTAATTGGATTAGAATAAGCCTAAGGAGGACGAAAATTACCTAAATATTCAACCAATGACACAAAATCACATATTGGATGCACAAGATTGGTTAAAAACCCTAATTGGATTAGAATAAGCCTAGGGAGGACGAAAATGACCTAAATGTTCAACCAATGACACAAAATCACATATTGGATGCACAAGATTGGTTAAAAACCCTAATTGGATTAGAATAAGCTTAGGGAGGATGAAAATGACCTAAATGTTCAACCAATGACACAAAATGACACAAAATCACTTATTGGATGCACAAGATTGGTTAAAAACCCTAATTGGATTAGAATAAGCCTAGGGAGGACGAAAATTACCTAAATGTTCAACCAATGACACAAAATGACACAAAATCACATATTGGATGCACAAGATTGGTTAAAAACCCTAATTGGATTAGAATAAGCCTAGGGAGGACGAAAATGACCAAAATGTTCAACCAATGACACAAAATTACACAAAATCACATATTGGACGCACAAGATTGGTTAAAAACCCTAATTGGATTAGAATAAGCCTAGGGAGGACGAAAATGACCTAAATGTTCAACCAATGACACAAAATCACATATTGGATGCACAAGATTGGTTAAAAACCCTAATTGGATTAGAATAAGCTTAGGGAGGACGAAAATGACCTAAATATTCAACCAATCACAAAATCACATATTGGATGCACAAGATTGGTTAAAAACCCTAATTGGATTAGAATAAGCCTAGGGAGGACGAAAATGACCTAAATGTTCAACCAATGACACAAAATCACATATTGGATGCACAAGATTGGTTAAAAACCCTAATTGGATTAGAATAAGCCTAAGGAGGACAAAAATGACCTAAATGTTCAACCAAAGACATAAAATGACACAAAATCACATATTGGATGCACAAGATTGGTTAAAAACCCTAATTGGATTAGAATAAGCCTAGGGAGGACGAAAATGACCTAAATGTTCAACCAATGACACAAAATGAAACAAAATCACATATTGGATGCACAAGATTGGTTAAAAACCCTAAATGGATTAGAATAAGCCTAGGGAGGACGAAAATGACCTAAATGTTCAACCAATGACACAAAATCACATATTGGATGCACAAGATTGGTTAAAAACCCTAATTGCATTAGAATAAGCCTAGGGAGGACGAAAATGACCTAAATGTTCAACCAATGACACAAAATCACATATTGGATGAACAAGATTGGTTAAAAACCCTAATTGGATTAGAATAAGCCTAGGGAGGACAAAAATGACCTAAATGTTCAACCAATGACACAAAATCACATATTGGATGCACAAGATTGGTTAAAAACCCTAATTGGATTAGAATAAGCCTAGGGAGGACGAAAATGACCTAAATATTCAACCAATGACACAAAATGACACAAAATCACATATTGGATGCTCAAGATTGGTTAAAAATCCTAATTGGATTAGAATAAGCCTAGGGAGGACAAAAATGACCTAAATGTTCAACCAATGACACAAAATCACATATTGGATGCACAAGATTGGTTAAAAACCCTAATTGGATTAGAATAAGCCTAGGGAGGACGAAAATGAACTAAATGTTCAACCAATGACACAAAATCACATGTTGGATGCACAAGATTGGTTAAAAACCCTAATTGGATTAGAATTAGCCTAGGGAGGACGAAAATGACCTAAATGTTCAACCAATGACACAAAATGACACAAAATCATATATTGGATGCACAAGATTGGTTAAAAACCCTAATTGGATTAGAATAAGCCTAGGGAGGACGAAAATGACCTAAATGTTCAACCAATGACACAAAATCACATATTGGATGCACAAGATTGGTTAAAAACCCTAATTGGATTAGAATAAGCCTAGGGAGGACGAAAATGAACTAAATGTTCAACAAATGACACAAAATCACATATTGGATGCACAAGATTGGTTAAAAACCCTAATTGGATTAGAATAAGCCTAGGGAGGACGAAAATGACCTAAATGTTCAACCAATGACACAAAATCACATATTGGATGCACAAGATTGGTTAAAAACCCTAATTGGATTAGAATAACCCTAGGGAGGACGAAAATGACCTAAATGTTCAACCAATGACACAAAATTACACAAAATCACATATTGGTTGCACAAGATTGGTTAAAAACCCTAATTGGATTAGAATAAGCCTAGGGAGGACGAAAATGACCTAAATGTTCAACCAATGACACAAAATCACATATTGGATGCACAAGATTGGTTAAAAACCCTAATTGGATTAGAATAAGACTACGGAGGACGAAAATGACCTAAATGTTCAACCAATGACACAAAATGACACAAAATCACATATTGGATGCACAAGATTGGTTAAAAACCCTAATTGGATTAGAATAAGCCTAGGGAGGACGAAAATGACCTAAATGTTCAACCAATGACACAAAATCACATATTGGATGCACAAGATTGGTTAAAAACCCTAATTGGATTAGAATAAGCCTAGGGAGGACGAAAATGACCAACATGTTCAACCGATGACACAAAATGACACAAAATCACATATTAGATGCACAAGATTGGTTAAAAACCCTAATTGGATTAGAATAAGCCTAGGGAGGACGAAAAATGACCTAAATGTTCAACCGATGACACAAAATGACACAAAATCACATATTGGATGCACAAGATTGGTTAAAAACCCTAATTGGATTAGAATAAGCCTAGGGAGGACGAAAATGACCAAAATGTTCAACTGATGACACAAAATCACATATTGGATGCACAAGATTGGTTAAAAACCCTAATTGGATTAGAATAAGCCTAGGGAGGACGAAAATGACCTAAATGTTCAACCAATGACACAAAATCACATATTGGATGCACAAGATTGGTTAAAAACGCTAATTGGATTAGAATAAGCCTATGGAGGACGAAAATGACCTATATGTTCAACCAATGACACAAAATCACATATTGGATGCACAAGATTGGTTAAAAACCCTAATTGGATTAGAATAAGCCTATGGAGGATGAAAATGACCTAAATGTTCAACCAATGACACAAAATCACATATTGGATGCACAAGATTGGTTAAAAACCCTAATTGGATTAGAATAAGCCTAGGGAGGACGAAAATGACCTAAATGTTCAACCAATAACACAAAATCACATATTGGATGCACAAGATTGGTTAAAAACCCTAATTGGATTAGAATAAGCCTAGGGAGGACGAAAATGATCTAAATGTTCAACCAATGACACAAAATCACATATTGGATGCACAAGATTGGTTAAAAACCGTAATTGGATAAGAATAAGCCTAGGGAGGATGAAAATGACCTAAATGTTCAACCAATGACACAAAATTACATATTGGATGCACAAGATTGGTTAAAAACCCTAATTGGATTAGAATAAGCCTAGGGAGGACGAAAATTACCTAAATGTTCAACCAATGACACAAAATGACACAAAATCACATGTTGGATGCACAAGATTGGTTAAAAACCCTAATTGGATTAGAATAAGCCTAGGGAGGACGAAAATGACCTAAATGTTCAACCAATGACACAAAATCACATATTGGATGCACAAGATTGGTTAAAAACCCTAATTGGATTAGAATATGCCTAGGGAAGAGGAAAATGACATAAATGTTCAACCCATGACACAAAATCACATATTGGATGCACAAGATTGGTTAAAAACACTAATTGGATTAGAATAAGCCTAGGGAGGACGAAAATGACCTAAATGTTCAACCAATTACACAAAATCACATATTGGATTCACAAGATTGGTTAAAAACCCAAATTGGATTAGAATATGCCTAGGGAAGAGGAAAATGACCTAAATGTACAACCCATGACACAAAATGACACAAAATCACATATTGGATGCACAAGATTGGTTAAAAACCCTAATTGGATTAGAATAAGCCTAGGGAGGACGAAAATGACCTAAATGTTCAACCAATGACACAAAATCACATATTGGATGCACAAGATTGGTTAAAAACCCTAATTGGATTAGAATATGCCTAGGGAGGACGAAAATGACCTAAATGTTCAACCAATGACAGAAAATCACATATTGGATGCACAAGATTGGTTAAAAACCCTAATTGGATTAGAATAAGCCTAGGGAGGACGAAAATGACCTAAATGTTCAACCAATGACACAAAATCACATATTGGATGCACAAGATTGGTTAAAAACCCTAATTGGATTAGAATAAGCCTAGGGAGGACGAAAATGACCTAAATGTTCAACCAATGACACAAAATGCACAAAATCACATATTGGATGCACAAGATTGGTTAAAAACCCTAATTGGATTAGAATAAGCCTAGGGAGGACGAAAATGATCTAAATGTTCAAGCAATGAGACAAAATCACATATTGGATGCACAAGATTGGTTAAAAACCCTAATTGGATTAGAATAAGCCTAGGGAGGACGAAAATGACCTAAATGTTCAACCAATGACACAAAATCACATATTGGATGCACAAGATTGGTTAAAAACCCTAATTGGATTAGAATAAGCCTAGGGAGGACGAAAATGACCTAAATGTTCAACCAATGACACAAAATCACATATTGGATGCACAAGATTGGTTAAAAACCGTAATTGGATTAGAATAAGCCTATGGAGGACGAAAATGACCTAAATGTTCAACCAATGACACAAAATCACATATTGGATACCCAAGATTGGTTAAAAACCCTAATTGGATTAGAATAAGCCTAGGGAGGACGAAAATGACCTAAATGTTCAACCAATGACACAAAATGACACAAAATCACATATTGGATGCACAAGATTGGTTAAAAACCCTAATTGGATTAGAATAAGCCTAGGGAAGATGAAAATGTCCTAAATGTTCAACCAATGACCCAAAATGACACAAAATCACATATTGGATGCACAAGATTGGTTAAAAACCCTAATTGGATTAGAATAAGCCTAGGGAGGACGAAAATGACCTAAATGTTCAACCAATGACACAAAATCACAAATTGGATGCACAAGATTAGTTAAAAACCCTAATTGGATTAGAATAAGCCTAGGAAGGACGAAAATGACCTAAATGTTCAACCAATGACACAAAATGACACAAAATCACATATTGGATGCACAAGATTGGTTAAAAACCCTAATTGGATTAGAATAAGCCTAGGGAGGACGAAAATGACCTAAATGTTCAACCAATGACACAAAATCACATATTGAATGCACAAGATTGGTTTAAAACCCTAATTGGATTAGAATAAGCCTAGGGACGACGAAAATGACCTAAATGTTCAACCAATTACACAAAATAACACAAAGTCACATATTGGATGCACAAGATTGGTTAAAAATCCTAATTGGATTAGAATAAGCCTAGGGAGGACGAAAATGACCTAAATGTTCAACCAATGACACAAAATGACACAAAATCACATATTGGATGCACAAGATTGGTTAAAAAACCTAATTGGATTAGAATAAGCCTAGGGAAGACGAAAATGACCTAAATGTTCAACCAATAACACAAAATCACATATTGGATGCACAAGATTGGTTAAAAACCCTAATTGGATTGGAGTAAGCCTAGGGAAGACAAAAATGACCTAAATGTTCAACCAATGACACAAAATGACACAAAATCACATATTGGATGCACAAGATTGGTTAAAAACCCTAATTGGATTAGAATAAGCCTAGGGAGGACGAAAATGACCTAAATGTTCAACCAATGACACAAAATGACACAAAATCACATATTGGATGCACAAGATTGGTTAAAATCCCTAATTGGATTAGAATAAGCCTAGGGAGGACGAAAATGACCTAAATGTTCAACCAATAACACAAAATGACACAAAATCACATATTGGATGCACAAGATTGGTTAAAAACCCTAATTGGATTAGAATAAGCCTAGGGAGGACGAAAATGACCTTAATGTTCAACCAACGACACAAAATCACATATTGGATGCACAAGATTGGTTAAAAACCCTAATTGGATTAGAATTAGCCTAGGGAGGGCGAAAATGACCTAAATGTTCCACCAATGACACAAAATGACATATTGGATGCACAAGATTGGTTAAAACCCTAATTGGATTAGAATAAGCTTGTGGAGGACGAAAATGACCTAAATGTTCAACCAATGACACAAAATGACACAAAATCACATATTGGATGCACAAGATTGGTTAAAAACCCTAATTGGATTAGAATAAGCCTAGGGAGGACGAAAATGACCTAAATGTTCAACCAATAACACAAAATCACATATTGGATGCACAAGATTGGTAAAAAACCCTAATTGGATTAGAATAAGCCTAGGGAGGACGAAAATTACCTAAATGTTCAACAAATGATACAAAATGACACAAAATCACATATTGGATGCACAAGATTGGTTAAAAACCCTAATTGGATTAGAATAAGCCTAGGGAGGACGAAAATGACCTAAATGTTCAACCAATGACACAAAATCACATATTGGATGCACAAGATTGGTTAAAAACCCTAATTGCATTAGAATAAGCCTAGGGAGGACGAAAATAACCTAAATGTTCAACCAATTACACAAAATGACACAAAATCACATATTGGATGTACAAGATTGGTTAAAAACCCTAATTGGATTAGAATAAGCATAGGGAGGACGAAAATGACCTAAATGTTTAACCAATGACACAAAATGACATAAAATCACATATTGGATGCACAAGATTGGTTAAAAACCCTAATTGGATTAGAATAAGCCTAGGGAGGACGAAAATTACCTAAATGTTCAACTAATGACACAAAATGACACAAAATCACATATTGGATGCACAAGATTGGTTAAAAACCCTAATTGGATTAGAATAAGCCTAGGGAGGACGAAAATGACCTAAATGTTCAACCAATGACACAAAATGACACAAAATCACATATTGGATGCACAAGATTGGTTAAAAACCCTAATTGGATTAGAATAAGCCTAGGGAGGACGAAAATGACCCAAATGTTCAACCAATGACACAAAATGACACAAAATCTGATATGATCCTATTTGTAATGAGTCACTTTAAGGATCGTTCTAGGTTGGAAACTTACAGATTGAATCCAAAATCGCGTATTGCTGGAGAACGCAATAAACTGAGCTACGAAACTCAGAATCGGCTGATTCCAAAACGAGGTGAAAGATGACGTTCTGAAACGCAAGTTAGGATGTTGAATCACCGAAAACAAGTGTATAGAACTCGAGATATGATAACAGGTTACTGAACACGAAAATTGGCACAATATGTGTATTAGGGTTTGATGTAAAGGAAACTCAAACTTATTATTATTCAGTAAAAGAACCAAGAACAGAATGGCGCCACAATCTAGGGATTGATAAGCCAAAGACAACGCCACAAGGATTGAGAACCTTGATAAGTTCAACGTGAATTCTTTCAAGAACTCTAGAGAGCAAAAAAAGGCTCACAAAAATAATGTTCTAAGAAATAATCCCCCAAAAAAGATAAGAGTTTGCCTTTTATAGTGGCACTTCCTTACAAATTATTTAAATTTGGCCCAACTGAAGTTCTTACAATTAGGCCCAAATTTCTTACTAATTCAATCTACTACTTTAATTAAAAGTAATATTAAAATTTGATAACACATAGAATCAGCCTTCATTCCTTAGCTTCTTCAATTTGGATTAAGCAATTGACTATCTTGGGCTTCAAGTCTTCATGAGTTGTACTTGCTTCAAATAAAGTGGTTATCAAGTTATTTAGAACCTCCTTTGCCTTCTTTGACCTTGCTCTTGTCATTGGAGTTCCAAGACCTTGAATATCTTCTATGCTTCCTTCCTTTGTTATGCTTCCTTCCTTTGTTATGCATTCTAGTTCCTCATCATTCCCTCCTTCTTGAACTGAATTTGCCCTCAAATTGCAATCTTCTTCATCTGCATCATACGGAGACAAATCAGTCACATTAAAAGTAGGACTAACACCATACTCACCTGGAAGATCTATTTTGTAGGCATTATCATTAATTTTGGACAGCACTTGAAAAGGTCCATCGCCCCTTGGTTGAAGCTTAGATTTTCTTTGAGAAGGAAACATTTCCTTCCTTAAATGAACCCAAACCCAATCACCTGGCTCAAATACAACCTTTTTCCTTCCTTTATTAGCTTGTCGAGCATAGCTATCCACTTTCTTTTCAATTTGTGCCTTTACCTTCTCATGTAATTTTTGAACATATTCAGCCTTAGCGTTCCCATCCTTATGAATTAGAATAGAACTACTTGGCAAAGACATTAAATCAAGAGGAGTGAGAGGGTTAAAACCATAAACAATTTCAAAGGGAGAACAACGAGTAGTGCTATGAACAACTCTATTGTATGCAAACTCAACGTGGGGCAAACATTCTTCCCAAGACTTAATATTCTTTTGGATTACAGCCCTTAGAAGAGAAGAAAGAGTTCGATTTACTACCTCAGTTTGGCCATCAGTTTGTGGGTGGCAAGTAGTGGAAAAGAGAAGTTTAGTTCCAAGCTTACCCCAAAGTGTCCTCCAAAAGTGACTAATGAATTTAGTGTCTCGATCACTCACAATGCTTCTAGGTACACCATGAAGTCTAACTACTTCTTTAAAGAACAAATCTGCCACGTGACAAGCATCATCCACTTTTCTGCAAGCTATGAAGTGAGCCATCTTAGAGAATCTGTCCACCACCACAAAAATTGAATCTTTTCCGCTTTTAGACCGAGGAAGACCTAAAACAAAATCCATAGAAATATCAATCCAAGGGGAGTTAGGTATTGGTAAAGGAGTATACAAACCATGAGGCATAACTTTGGACTTAGATTTCTTACAAACAATGCATCTTTCACACAATTTGCGTACATCACGTTTCATGTGTGGCCAATAAAAATGTTCATGCGGCATGTCTAAAGTCTTTTGTACTCCAAAATGTCCCATTAATCCCCCCTCATGTGCTTCCTTCACAAGTAAATCCCTAATGGAACTTTTAGGCAGACATAACCTCTTTTCTTTGAACAAATAGTCATGATGTTTAAAATACCCATTTTGGGCAGCATGCACACAAGATCTATATATTTGAGAAAATTCAGGATCATGTTCATACAATTCCTTAATTACCTCAAAACCAATAAACTTAGTTTCAAGAGTAGAGAACAAAACATACCTTCTTGAAAGTGCATCAGCAACAACATTTGACTTACCTTTTTTATGCTTGATCACGTACTGAAATTGCTCAAGAAATTCAACCCACTTGGCATGTCTCTTGTTGAGCTTACCTTGACTCTTTAAATACTTCAATGATTCGTGATCACTATGGATTACAAATTCCTTTGGTAAAAGGTAGTGCTGCCATGTTTGTAATGCTCTCACTAATGCATACAACTCTTTGTCATAGGTAGGATAATTAAGAACAGCACCATTAAGTTTCTCACTAAAATAAGCAATGGGATGCCCCTCTTGCATCAAAACAGCCCCTATCCCCACATTTGATGCATCACATTCAATTTTAAAAGATTTAGAGAAATTGGGCAATGAAAGAATAGGTGCATGAGTCAATTTTTCTTTAAGGGTAGAAAATGCTTGTTCTTGTTTTTCACCCCATTTAAATCCCACATTCTTTTTAATCACTTCATTTAAAGGTGCAACTAATGTACTAAAATCTTTAACAAACCTCCTATAGAAACTAGCTAAGCCATGGAAGCTTCTTACCTCGTTAACATTCTTAGGAGTTGACCATTCTTGGATAGCTTTCACCTTCTCTTGATCAACCTGCATTCCCTGTGAGCTAATAACAAAACCAAGAAAAACTACATGATTTGTATATAAAACACATTTTTCCATGTTTGCATATAATTTCTCACGCCTAAGAGCTTCCAACACACTTCTCAAATGCAAAAGATGATCATCATAAGATTTGCTATAAATCAAAATGTCATCAAAGTAGACCACAACAAATTTCCCTAGAAACTCCCTTAACACATGGTTCATCAACCTCATGAAAGTGCTTGGTGCATTTGTTAATCCAAAGGGCATGACTAACCATTCATACAAGCCATATTTTGTTTTAAAGGCTGTTTTCCATTCATCTCCTTCTTTAATCCTAATTTGATGATATCCACTTTTAAGATCAATTTTTGAAAACACACAAGAACCATGCAATTCATCCAACAAATCATCTAATCTAGGAATGGGATGTCTATACTTTACCGTGATATTATTGATGGCTCTACAATCAGTGCACATCCTCCAAGTCCCATCTTTCTTAGGCACAAGAATAACGGGGACTGCACATGGACTTAGGCTTTCTTGCACCCATCCCTTTTGCATCAACTCTTCAACTTGCCTTTGGATTTCTTTGGTCTCTTGGGGGTTAGCCCTATATGCCGGCCTGTTGGGCAATGAAGCACCTGGAATGAGATCAATTTGATGTTCTATACCTCTTATAGGTGGTAGGCCTTGAGGGACCTCTTTGGGAATTACATCTTCAAAATCCTGCAACAAAGAAACAACTTCACTAGGAAAAGAATTAGTAAAACCTGCAACCTTTAAGTCACTTTCCTTGCTCAAAAGCAATAGCATTGGCTTTTTTAATTGCATAGCCTTTTTCACCTCTTTTTCTTTATGAACAAGTTTTGTGTTTTTCTCTCTTTCTTTTCACTCTCTTTTTCTTTTCCCTCTTTCTTTTGACTCTTTGTTTCTTTTCTCTCTTTTTTTTCACTTTCTTTTTCTTTTCTCTCTTTTTTTCTTTTCTCTCTCATTTTTGATTCATCCTCACCAACCTCTCTTGGAGACAAAGGAGCAAGAGTAATTTTACGTTCTTTATGTACAAAAGAGAACTTATTTGTAAAACCATCATGATTGCTTTTCTTATCATACTGCCATGGCCTTCCAAGAAGTAAATGACAAGCCTCCATTGGCACTACATCACATATAAATGTATCCTCATACTTCCCAATAGAAAAATTCACCTCCACTTGCTCACTCACAATCTGCTCGCCTTCCTCACTGAGCCATTGAAGTTTGTATGGTTCTGGGTGGGATTTAGTCACCAGGTTCATTTTTGACACCATTCTTGCACTTGCAACATTAGTGCAATTTCCTCTATCTATAATTAAAGAACATAACTTACCTTGGATGAGACATCGAGTATGAAAAATATTCTTCCTTTGTGTTTCATCCAAGTCTCTTGATTGGCTGCCCAACATTCTCCTAACGATGAACAAGTCTCCTCCCTCAGCAACTTCTTCCTCATTCTCTTCATCACTAGATGTAGCAGATTCAGAAGATGACCCACTAGTAATATCTCCATTCTCCTTAAGCAGCATGGTCTTCTTAGTTGGACATTCAAAAGCTATGTGACCTCTCCCCAAGCATCTGAAACATTTAATTTCACTACTTTTTGTTTTCTTATGAGCATCATTGGATTTATTTTGAATTCTCTGAGGTGCAACTGTGGATGTGTTTGATGAAGTACTTCCCTCCTTCTAATTTCTATCCTTCCAACTAGAGGAATTAAAGTTAGAAGAACTCTTTCTTACACCTTTTCTCTTCAGTTGTTGTTCTACCTTAGTAGCTTGATGCACTAAGTCCTCCAACTCCACATAATTTTGTAATTCCACAACATCACTTATATCACTATTCAGCCCTTGTAAGAAACGTGCCATAGTAGCTTCTCTATCTTCACTAATATTGGCTCTAATTAAGCACACCTCCATCTCCTTATAATAATCATCCACTCTTTTGCTACCTTGTGTGAGCCTTTGAAGCTTATTGTGAAGGTCTCTATGATAGTAAGAAGGAACAAATCTCTTCCGCATTAACCTCTTCATCTCCACCCAACTATCCACCATTGGTTCTTCATGCCTCACTCTTTCTTTTTGTAATTGGTCCCACCAAATGAGTGCATAATCAGTAAATTCCATGGCTGCCACCTTTACCTTCTTCTCTTCCGTGTAATTATTGCATGAAAATAATTGTTCAATTTTCATCTCCCACTCAAGGTAAGCCTCCGGATCACTTTTTCCTTGAAACGATGGTATTTTAAGCTTCACTCCATCCATTCTATCTCTTCTACCACCATCTTCAGTTTCTCTTCTCCTTCTTCTACCTCCGTCATCACCATGATTTTCTTGATTTTCTAACTGTTCAATTCTAGCATGTAAATCTTCAGTATGTTCCCTCAACATTCTTTGCATTTTAGCAGTTATAGCCTCCACTAACAATCTGTTGTGTCCCCCTTGGGGAGGACTATCATCACCACCTATTCCTGCCATATTTTAAACAAAAAAAAGAAAACAAACAAAAGTGAAAGAAAAGGACCTCACCACACAGCTCTCGTGTTTACACTCTTGAATTTGTCACTCGTGTTTCACTCAATTTAGGTTTTTTTTTTTTTATAATGAATCCCTCTTGCCTTTTTCCACTCAATTGCTCTCTTCAAGTTCTTAATTGAA
>JBBPBQ010000008.1:17201063-17269218 GCA_037974755.1 Cicer yamashitae | reverse complement strand
TGTATTTGTTTTTTTTTTCTTTTTTTAGGTAGCACAACACACAAATTAACGAAAAACAACAATTCAAACAAAAGCAACACAACTAGCAATTTCAATTCAAAAAAAAAATGCATAAACAGAATTTTACTCAATTCCAAACCTAGAGACAAGCTCTGATACCAAATGATATGATCCTATTTGTAATGAGTCACTTTAAGGATCGTTCTAGTTTGGAAACTTACAGATTGAATCCAAAATCGCGTATTGCTGGAGAACGCAATAAACCGAGCTACGAAACTCAGAATCGGCCGATTCCAAAACGAGGTGAAAGATGACGTTCTGAAACGCAAGTTAGGATGTTGAATCACCGAAAACAAGTGTGTAGAACTCGAGATATGATAACAGGTTACTAAACACAAAAATTGGCACAATATGTGTATTAGGGTTTGATGTAAAGGAAACTCAAACTTATTATTATTCAGTAAAAGAACCAAGAACAGAATGGCGCCACAATCTAGGGATTGATAAGCCAAAGAGAACGCCACAAGGATTGAGAACCTTGATAAGTTCAACGTGAATTCTTTCAAGAACTCTAGAGAGCAAAAAAAGCCTCACAAAAATAATGTTCTATGAAATAATCCCCCAAAAAAGATAAGAGTTTGCCTTTTATAGTGGCACTTCCTTACAAATTATTTAAATTTGGCCCAACTGAAGTTCTTACAATTAGGCCCAAATTTCTTACTAATTCAATCTACTACTTTAATTAAAAGTAATATTAAAATTTGATAACACATAGAATCAGCCTTCATTCCTTAGCTTCTTCAATTTGGATTAAGCAATTGACTATCTTGGGCTTCAAGTCTTCATGAGTTGTACTTGCTTCAAATAAAGTGGTTATCAAGTTATTTAGAACCTCCTTTGCCTTCTTTGACCTTGCTCTTGTCATTGGAGTTCCAAGACCTTGAATATCTTCTATGCTTCCTTCCTTTGTTATGCATTCTAGTTCCTCATCAAAATCACATATTGGAAGCACAAGATTGGTTAAAAACCCTAATTGGATTAGAATAAGCCTAGGGAGGACGGAAATGACCTAAATGTTCAACCAATGACAAAAAATGACACAAAATCACATATTGGATGCACAAGATTGGTTAAAAACCCTAATTGGATTAGAATAAGCCTAGGGAGGACGAAAATGACCTAAATATTCAACCAATGACACAAAATGACACAAAATCACATATTGGATGCACAAGATTGGTTAAAAACCCTAATTGGATTAGAATAAGCCTAGGGAGGACGAAAATGACGTAAATGTTCAACCATTGACACAAAATGACACAAAATCACATATTGGATGCACAAGATTGGTTAAAAACCCTAAGTGGATTAGAATAAGCTTAGGGAGGACGAAAATGACCTAAATGTTCAACCAATGACACAAAATCACATATTGGATGCACAAGATTGGTTAAAAACCCTAATTGGATTAGAATAAGCCTAGGGAGGACGAAAATGACCTAAATGTTCAACCAATGACACAAAATGACAGAAAATCACATATTGGATGCACAAGATTGGTTAAAAACCCTAATTGGATTAGAATAAGCCTATGGAGGACGAAAATGATCTATATGTTCAACCAACGACACAAAATGAAACAAAATCACATATTGGATGCACAAGATTGGTTTAAAACCCTAATTGGATTAGAATAAGCCTAGGGAGGACGAAAATGACCTAAGTGTTCAACCAATGACACAAAATCACATATTGGATGCACAAGATTGGTTAAAAACCCTAATTGGATTAGAATAAGCCTAGGGAGGACGAAAATGACCTAAATGTTCAACCAATGACACAAAATCACATATTGGATGCACAAGATTGGTTAAAAACCCTAATTGGATTAGAATAAGCCTAGGGAGGACGAAAATGACCTAAATGTTCAACCAATGACACAAAATCACATATTGGATGCACAAGATTGGTTAAAAACCCTAATTGGATTAGAATAAGCCTAGGGGGGACGAAAATGACCTAAATGTTCAACCAATGACACAAAATCACATATTGGATGCACAAGATTGGTTAAAAACCCTAATTGGATTAGAATAAGCCTAGGGAGGACGAAAATGACCTAAATGTTCAACCAACGACACAATATGACACAAAATCACATATTGGATGCACAAGATTGGTTAAAAACCCTAATTGGATTAGAATAAGCCTAGGGAGGACGAAAATGACCTAAATGTTCAACCAATGACAAAAAATGACATATTGGATGCACAAGATTGGTTAAAAACCCTAATTGGATTAGAATAAGCCTAGGGAGGACGAAAATGACCTAAATGTTCAACCAATGACACAAAATGACACAAAATCACATATTGGATGCACAAGATTGGTTAAAAACCCTAATTGGATTAGAATAAGCCTAGGGAGAACGAAAATGAACTAAATGTTCAAGCAATGACACAAAATCACATATTGGATGCACAAGATTGGTTAAAAACCCTAATTGGATTAGAATAAGCCTAGGGAGGACGAAAATGACCTAAATGTTCAACCAATGACACAAAATCACATATTGGATGCACAAGATTGGTTAAAAACCCTAATTGGATTGGAATAAGCCTAGGGAGAACGAAAATGTCCTAAATGTTCAACCAATGACACAAAATGACCCAAAATCAAATATTGGATGCACAAGATTGGTTAAAAACCCTATTTGGATTAGAATAAGCGTAGGGAGGACGAAAATGACCTAAATGTTCAACCAATGACACAAAATGACACAAAATCACATATTTGAGGCACAAGATTGGTTTAAAACCCTAATTGGATTAGAATAAGCCAAGGGGAAAATGACCTAAATGTTCAACCAATGACACAAAATCACATATTGGATGCACAAGATTGGTTAAAAACCCTAATTGCATTAGAATAAGCCTAGGGAGGACGAAAATGACCTAAATGTTCAACCAATGACACAAAATCACATATTGGATGCACAAGATTGGTAAAAAACCCTAATTGGATTGGAATAAGCCTAGGGAGAACGAAAATGACCTAAATGTTCAACCAATGACACAAAATGACCCAAAATCAAATATTGGATGCACAAGATTGGTTAAAAACCCTTATTGGATTAGAATAAGCCTAGGGAGGACGAAAATGACCTAAATGTTGAACCAATGACACAAAATGACACAAAATCACATATTGGATGCACAAGATTGGTTAAAAACCCTAATTGGATTAGAATAAGCCTAGGGAGGACGAAAATGACCTAAATGTTCAACCAATGACACAAAATCACATATTGGATGCACAAGATTGGTTAAAAACCCTAACTGGATTAAAAAGAGCCTAGGGAGGACAAAAATGACCTAAATTTTAAACCAATGATAAAAAATCACATATTGGATGCACAAGATTGGTTAAAAACCCTAATTGGATTAGAAAAAGGCTAGGGAGGACGAAAATGACCTTAATGTTCAACCAATGACACAAAATGACACAAAATCACATACTGGATGCACAAGATTGGTTAAAAACCCTAATTGGATTAGAATAAGCCTAGGGAAGACGAAAATGACCTAAATGTTCAACCAATGACACTAAATGACACAAAATCACATATTGGATGCACAAGATTGGTTAAAAACCCTAATTGGATTAGAATAAGCCTAGGGAGGACGAAAATGACCTAAATGTTCAACCAATGACACAAAATCACATATTGGATGCACAAGATTGGTTAAAAACGCTAATTGGATTAGAATAAGCCTATGGAGGACGAAAATGACCTATATGTTCAACCAATGACACAAAATCACATATTGGATGCACAAGATTGGTTAAAAACCCTAATTGGATTAGAATAAGCCTATGGAGGATGAAAATGACCTAAATGTTCAACCAATGACACAAAATCACATATTGGATGCACAAGATTGGTTAAAAACCCTAATTGGATTAGAATAAGCCTAGGGAGGACGAAAATGACCTAAATGTTCAACCAATTACACAAAATTACATATTGGATGCACAAGATTGGTTAAAACCCTAATTGGATTAGAATAAGTCTAGGGAGGACGAAGATGACCTAAATGTTCAACCAATGACAGAAAATGACACAAAATCACATATTGGATGCACAAGATTGATTAAAAACCCTAATTGGATTAGAATAAGCCTAGGGAGGACGAAAATGACCAAAATTTTCAACAAATGACACAAAATCACATATTGGATGCACAAGATTGGTTAAAAACCCTAATTGGATTAGAATAAGCCTAGGGAGGACGAAAATGACCTAAATGTTCAACCAATGACACAAAATCACATATTGGATGCACAAGATTGGTTAAAAACCCTAATTGGATTAGAATATGCCTAGGGAGGACGAAAATGACCTAAATGTTCAACCAATGACAGAAAATCACATATTGGATGCACAAGATTGGTTAAAAACCCTAATTGG
Organism: Cicer yamashitae; assembly: GCA_037974755.1. NCBI lineage: Eukaryota > Viridiplantae > Streptophyta > Magnoliopsida > Fabales > Fabaceae > Cicer > Cicer yamashitae. The sequence goes on along the minus strand of JBBPBQ010000008.1, from coordinate 17,264,747 downwards.
ATTAGAATAAGCCTAGGGAGGACGAAAATGACCTAAATGTTCAACCAATGACACAAAATCACATATTGGATGCACAAGATTGGTTAAAAACCCTAATTGGATTAGAATAAGCCTAGGGAGGACGAAAATGACCTAAATGTTCAACCAATGACACAAAATGACAGAAAATCACAGATTGGATGCACAAGATTGGTTAAAAACCCTAATTGGATTAGAATAAGCCTACGGAGGACGAAAATGACCTAAATGTTCAACAAATGACACAAAATGACACAAAATAACATATTGGATGCACAAGATTGGTTAAAAACCCTAATTGGATTAGAATAAGCCTAGGGAGGACAAAAATGACCTAAATATTCAACCAATGACACAAAATCACATATTGGATGCACAAGATTGGTTAAAAACCCTAATTGGATTATAATAATCCTAGGGAGGACGAAAATGACCTAAATGTTCAACCAATGACACAAAATGACAGAAAATCACATATTGGATGCACAAGATTAGTTAAAAACCCTAATTGGATTAGAATAAGCCTATGGAGGACGAAAATGATCTATATGTTCAACCAACGACACAAAATGACACAAAATCACATACTGGATGCACAAGATTGGTTAAAAACCCTAATTGGATTAGAATAAGCCTAGGGAGGACGAAAATGACCTAAATGTTCAACCAATGACACAAAATGATACAAAATCACATATTGGATGCACAAGATTGGTTAAAAACCCTAATTGGATTAGAATAAGCCCAGAGAGGACAAAAATGACCTAAATATTCAACCAATGAGACAAAATCACATATTGGATGCACAAGATTGGTTAAAAACCCTAATTGGATTAGAATAAGCCTAGGGAGGACGAAAATGACCTAAATGTTCAACCAATGACACAAAATCACATATTGGATGCACAAGATTGGTTAAAAACCCTAATTGGATTAGAATAAGCCTATGGAGGACGAAAATGATCTATATGTTCAACCAACGACACAAAATGACACAAAATCACATACTGGATGCACAAGATTGGTTAAAAACCCTAATTGGATTAGAATAAGCCTAGGGAGGACGAAAATGAACTAAATGTTCAACCAATGACACAAAATGATACAAAATCACATATTGGATGCACAAGATTGGTTAAAAACCCTAATTGGATTAGAATAAGCCTAGGGAGGACGAAAATGACCTAAATGTTCAACCAATGACAGAAAATCACATATTGGATGCACAAGATTGGTTAAAAACCCTAATTGGATTAGAATAAGCCTAGGGAGGACGAAAATGACCTAAATGTTCAACCGATGACACAAAATCACATATTGGATGCACAAGATTGGTTAAAAACCCTAATTGGATTAGAATAAGCCTAGGGAGGACGAAAATGACCTAAATATTCAACCAATGACACAAAATGACACAAAATCACATATTCGATGCACAAGATTGGTTAAAAACCCTAATTGGATTAGAATAAGCCTAGGGAGGACGAAAATGACCTTAATGTTCAACCAATGACACAAAATGACACAAAATCACATATTGGATGCAGAAGATTGTTTAAAAACCCTAATTGGATTAGAATAAGCCTAGGGAGGACGAAAATGACCCAAATGTTCAACCAATGACACAAAATCACATATTGGATGCGCAAGATTGGTTAAAAACCCTAATTGGATTAGAATAAGCCTCGGGAGGACGAAAATGACTTAAATGTTCAACCAATGACACAAAATTACAAATTGGATGCACAAGATTGGTTAAAAACCCTAATTGGATTAGAATAAGCCTAGGGAGGACGAAAAAGACCTAAATGTTCAACCAATAACACAAAATGACACAAAATGACATATTGGATGCACAAGATTGGTTAAAAATCCTAATTGGATTAGAATAAGCTTAGGGAGGATGAAAATGACCTAAATATTCAACCAATGATACAAAATGACATATTGGATGCGCAAGATTGGTTAAAAACCCTAATTGGATTAGAATAAGCCTAGGGAGGACAAAACTGACCTAAATGTTCAACCAATGACACAAAATCACATATTGGATGCACAAGATTGGTTAAAAACCCTAATTGGATTAGAATAAGCCTTGGGAGGACGAAAATGACCTTAATGTTCAACCAATGACACAAAATTACATATTGGATGCGCAAGATTGGTTAAAAACCCTAATTGGATTAGAATAAGCCTAGGGAGGACGAAAATGACCTAAATGTTCAACCAATGACACAAAATGACACAAAATCACATATTGGATGCACAAGATTGGTTTAAAACCCTAATTGGATTAGAATAAGCCTAGGGGAAAATGACCTAAATGTTCAACCAATGACACAAAATCAAATATTGGATGCACAAGATTCGTTAAAAACCCTAATTGGATTAGAACAAGCCTAGGGAGGACGAAAATGACCTAAATGTTCAACCAATGACACAAAATCACATATTGGATGCACAAGATTGGTTAAAAACCTTAATTGGATTAGAATAAGCCTAGGGAGGACGAAAATGACCTAAATACTCAACCAATGACACAAAATCACATATTGGATGCACAAGATTGTTTAAAAATCCTAATTGGATTAGAATAAGCCTAGGGAGGACGAAAATGACCTAAATGTTCAACCAATGACACAAAATCACATATTGGATGCACAAGATTGGTTAAAAACCCTAATTGGATTAGAATAAGCCTAGGGAGGACAAAAATGATGTAAATGTTCAACCAATGACACAAAATGACAGAAAATCACATATTGGATGCACAAGATTGGTTAAAAACCCTAATTGGATTAGAATAAGCCTAGGGAGGACGAAAATGACCTAAATGTTCAACCAATGACACAAAATCACATATTGGATGCACAAGATTGGTTAAAAACCTTAATTGGATTAAAATAAGCCTAGGGAGGACGAAAATGACCTAATTTTTCAACCAATGACACAAAATGACACAAAATCACACATTGGATGCACAAGATTGGTTAAAAACCTTAATTGGATTAGAATAAACCTAGGGAGGACGAAACTGACCTAAATGTTCAACCAATGACACAAAATCACATATTGGATGCACAAGATTGGTTAAAAACCTTATTGGATTAGAATAAGCCTAGGGAGGAAGAAAATGACCTAAATGTTCAACCAATGACACAAAATGACAGAAAATCACATATTGGATGCACAAGATTGGTTAAAAACCCTAATTGGATTAGAATAAGCCTAGGGAGGACGAAAATGACCTAAATGTTCAACCAATGACACAAAATCACATATTGGATGCACAAGATTGGTTAAAAACCCTAATTGGATTAGAATAAGCCTATGGTGGACGAAAATGACCTATATGTTCAACCAATGACACAAAATCACATATTGGATGCACAAGATTGGTTAAAAACCCTAATTGGATTTTAATAAGCCTAGGGAGGACAAAAATGACGTAAATGTTCAACCAATGACACAAAATGACAGAAAATCACATATTGGATGCACAAGATTGGTTAAAACCCAAATTGGATTAGAATAAGCCTAGGGAAGACGAAAATGACCTAAATGTTCAACCAATGACACAAAATGACAGAAAATCACATATTGGATGCACAAGATTGGTTAAAAACCCTAATTGGATTAGAATAAGCCTAGGGAGGACGAAAATGACCTAAATGTTCAACCAATGACACAAAATCACATATTGTATGCACAAGATTGGTTAAAAACCCTAATTGGATTAAAAAGAGCCTAGGGAGGACAATTGACCTAAATGTTCAACCAATGACACAAAATGACACAAAATCACATATTGGATGCACAAGATTGGTTAAAAACCCTAATTGGATTAGAATAAGCCTAGGGAGGACGAAAATGACCTAAATGTTCAACCAATGACACAAAATGACACAAAATCACATATTGGATGCACAAGATTGGTTAAAAACCCTAATTGGATTAGAATAAGCCTAGGAGGACGAAAATGAACTAAAAGTTTAGCCAATGACACAAAATGACACAAAATCACATATTGGATGCACAAGATTGGTTAAAAACCCTAATTGGATTAGAATAAGCCTAGGGAGGACGAAAATGACCTAAATGTTCAACCAATGACACAAAATCACATATTGGATGCACAAGATTGGTTAAAAACCCTAATTGGATTAGAATAAGCCTAGGGAGGACGAAAATGACCTAAATGTTCAACCAATGACACAAAATCACATATTGGATGCACAAGATTGGTTAAAAACCCTAATTGGATTAGAATAAGCCTAGGGAGGACAAAAATGACCTAAATATTCAACCAATGACAAAAAATCACATATTGGATGCACAAGATTGGTTAAAAACCCTAATTGGATTAGAATAAGCCTAGGGAGGACGAAAATGACCTAAATGTTCAACCAATGACACAAAATCACATATTGGATGCACAAGATTGGTTAAAAACCCTAATTGGATTAAAAAAAGCCTAGGGAGGACGAAAATGACCTAAATGTTCAACCAATGACACAAAATGACACAAAATCACATATTGGATGCACAAGATTGGTTAAAAACCCTAATTGGATTAGAATAAGCCTAGGGAGGACGAAAATGACCTAAATGTTCAACCAATGACACAAAATGCACAAAATCACATATTGGATGCACAAGATTGGTTAAAAACCCTAATTGGATTAGAATAAGCCTAGGGAGGACGAAAATGATCTAAATGTTCAAGCAATGAGACAAAATCACATATTGGATGCACAAGATTGGTTAAAAACCCTAATTGGATTAGAATAAGCCTAGGGAGGACGAAAATGACCTAAATGTTCAACCAATGACACAAAATCACATATTGGATGCACAAGATTGGTTAAAAACCCTAATTGGATTAGAATAAGCCTAGGGAGGACGAAAATGACCTAAATGTTCAACCAATGACACAAAATCACATATTGGATGCACAAGATTGGTTAAAAACCGTAATTGGATTAGAATAAGCCTATGGAGGACGAAAATGACCTAAATGTTCAACCAATGACACAAAATCACATATTGGATACCCAAGATTGGTTAAAAACCCTAATTGGATTAGAATAAGCCTAGGGAGGACGAAAATGACCTAAATGTTCAACCAATGACACAAAATGACACAAAATCACATATTGGATGCACAAGATTGGTTAAAAACCCTAATTGGATTAGAATAAGCATAAGGAGGATGAAAATGACCTAAATGTTCAACCAATGACACAAAATCATATATTGGATGCACAAGATTGGTTAAAAACGCTTTTTGGATTAGAATAAGCCTAGGGAGGACGAAAATACATTAAATGTCCAACCAATGACACAAAATCACATATTGGATGCACAAGATTGGTTAAAAACCCTAATTGGATTAGAATAAGCCTAGGGAGGACGAAAATGATCTAAATGTTCAACCAATGACACAAAATGACACAAAATCACATATTGGATGCACAAGATTAGTTAAAAACCCTAATTGGATTAGAATAAGCCTAGGGAAGACGAAAATGACCTAAATGTTCAACCAATGACACAAAATCACATATTGGATGCACAACATTGGTTAAAAACCCTAATTGGATTAGAATAGGCCTAGGGACGACGAAAATTACCTAAATGTTCAACCAATGACACAAAATCACATATTGGATCCACAACATTGGTTAAAAACCCTAATTGGATTAGAATAAGCCTAGGGACGACGAAAATTACCTAAATGTTCAACCAATGACACAAAATCACAGATTGGATGCACAAGATTGGTTAAAAACCCTAATTGGATTAGAATTAACCTATGGAGGACGAAAATGACCTAAATGTTCAACCAATGACACAAAATGACACAAAATCACATATTGGATGCACAAGATTGGTTAAAAACCCTAATTGGATTAGAATAAGCCTAGGGAGGACGAAAATGACCTAAATGTTCAACCAATGACACAAAATGACACAAAATCACATATTATATGCACAAGATTGGTTAAACACCCTAATTGGATTAAAATAGGCTTAGGGAGGACGAAAATGACCTAAATGTTATACCAATGACACAAAATGACACAAAATCACATATTGGATGCACAAGATTGGTTAAAAACCCTAATTGGATTAGAATAAGCCTAGGGAAGAGGAAAATGACCTAAATGTTCAACCAATGACACAAAAGGACACAAAATCACATATTGGATGCACAAGATTGGTTAAAAACCCTAATTGGATTAGAATAAGCCTAGGGAGGACGATAATGACCTAAATGTTCAACCAATGACACAAAATGACACAAAATCACATATTGGATGCACAAGATTGGTTAAAAACCCTAATTGGATTAGAATAAGCCTAGGGAGGACGAAAATGACCTAAATGTTCAACCAATGACACATAATGACACAAAATCACATATTGGATAGACAAGATCGGTTAAAAATCCTAATTGGATTAGAATAGGGCTATGGAGGACGAAAATGACCTAAATGATAAACCAATGACACAAAATCACATATTGGATGCACAAGATTGGTTAAAAACCCTAATTGGATTAGAATAAGCCTAGGGAGGACGAAAATGACCCAAATGTTCAACCAATGACACAAAATGACACAAAATCACATATTGGATGCACAAGATTGGTTAAAAACCCTAATTGGATTAGAATAAGCCTAGGGAGGACGAAAATGACTTAAATGTTCTACCAATGACACAAAATTACAAATTGGATGCAAAAGATTGGTTAAAAACCCTAATTGGATTAGAATAAGCCTAGGGAGGACGACAATGACCTAAATGTTCAACCAATAACACAAAATGACATATTGGATGCACAAGAATGGTTAAAAACCCTAATTGGATTAGAATAAGCTTAGGGAGGATGAAAATGACCTAAATATTCAACCAATGACACAAAATCACATATTGGATGCGCAAGATCGGTTAAAAACCCTAATTGGATTAGAATAAGCCTAGGGAGGACGAAAATGACCCAAATGTTCAACCAATGACACAAAATGACACAAAATCACATATTGGATGCACAAGATTGGTTAAAAACCCTAATTGGATTAGAATAAGCCTAGGGAGGACGAAAATGACTTAAATGTTCAACCAATGACACAAAATTACAAATTGGATGCACAAGATTGGTTAAAAACCCTAATTGGATTAGAATAAGCCTAGGGAGGACGAAAATGACCTAAATGTTCAACCAATGACACAAAATTACACAAAATCACATATTGGATGCACAAGATTGGTTAAAAACCCTAATTGGATTAGAATAAGCCTAGGGAGGACGAAAATGACCTAAATGTTCAACCAATGACACAAAATCACATATTGGATGCACAAGATTGGTTAAAAACCCTAATTGGATTTGAATAACCCTAGGGAGGACGAAAATGTCTTAAATGTTCAACCAATGACACAAAATGACACAAAATCACATATTGGATGCACAAGATTGGTTAAAAACCCTAATTGGATTAGAATAAGCCTAGGGAGGACTAAAATGACCTAAATGTTCAACCAATGACACAAAATCACATATTGGATGCACAAGATTGGTTAAAAACCCTAATTGGATTAGAATAAGCCTATGGAGGACGAAAATGATCTATATGTTCAACCAACGACACAAAATGACACAAAATCACATATTGGATGCACAAGATTGGTTAAAAACCCTAATTGGATTAGAATAAGCCTATGGAGGACGAAAATGATCTATATGTTCAACTAACGACACAAAATGACACAAAATCACATACTGGATGCACAAGATTGGTTAAAAACCCTAATTGGATTAGAATAAGCCTAGGGAGGACGAAAATGACCTAAATGTTCAACTAATGACACAAAATGATACAAAATCACATATTGGATGCACAAGATTGGTTAAAAACCCTAATTGGATTAGAATAAGCCCAGGGAGGACAAAAATGACCTAAATATTCAACCAATGACACAAAATCACATATTGGATGCACAAGATTGGTTAAAAACCCTAATTGGATTATAATAATCCTAGGGAGGACGAAAATGACCTAAATGTTCAACCAATGACACAAAATGTCAGAAAATCACATATTGGATGCACAAGATTGGTTAAAAACCCTAATTGGATTAGAATAAGCCTACGGAGACGAAAATGACCTAAATGTTCAACAAATGACACAAAAAAGACACAAAAGCACATAATGGATGCACAAGATTGGTTAAAAACCCTAATTGGATTAGAATAAGCCTAAGGAGGACAAAAATGACCTAAATATTCAACCAATGACAAAAAATCACATATTGGATGCACAAGATTGGTTAAAAACCCTAATTGGATTAGAATAAGCCTAGGGAGGACGAAAATGACCTAAATGTTCAACCAATGACACAAAATCACATATTGGATGCACAAGATTGGTTAAAAACCCTAATTGGATTGGAATAAGCCTAGGGAGAACGAAAATGTCCTAAATGTTCAACCAATGACACAAAATGACCCAAAATCAAATATTGGATGCACAAGATTGGTTAAAAACCCTATTTGGATTAGAATAAGCGTAGGGAGGACGAAAATGACCTAAATGTTCAACCAATGACACAAAATGACACAAAATCACATATTTGAGGCACAAGATTGGTTTAAAACCCTAATTGGATTAGAATAAGCCAAGGGGAAAATGACCTAAATGTTCAACCAATGACACAAAATCACATATTGGATGCACAAGATTGGTTAAAAACCCTAATTGCATTAGAATAAGCCTAGGGAGGACGAAAATGACCTAAATGTTCAACCAATGACACAAAATCACATATTGGATGCACAAGATTGGTAAAAAACCCTAATTGGATTGGAATAAGCCTAGGGAGAACGAAAATGACCTAAATGTTCAACCAATGACACAAAATGACCCAAAATCAAATATTGGATGCACAAGATTGGTTAAAAACCCTTATTGGATTAGAATAAGCCTAGGGAGGACGAAAATGACCTAAATGTTGAACCAATGACACAAAATGACACAAAATCACATATTGGATGCACAAGATTGGTTAAAAACCCTAATTGGATTAGAATAAGCCTAGGGAGGACGAAAATGACCTAAATGTTCAACCAATGACACAAAATGACACAAAATCACATATTGGATGCACAAGATTGGTTAAAAACCCTAATTGGATTAGAATAGGCATAGGGAGGACGAAAATAACCTAAATGTTCAACCAATGACACAAAATGACAAAAAACCACATATTGGATGCACAAGATTGGTTAAAAACCCTAATTGGATTAGAATAAGCCTAGGGAGGACGAAAATGACCTAAATGTTCAACGAATGACACAAAATGACACAAAATCACATATTGGAGTCACAAGATTGGTTAAAAACCCTAATTGGATTAGAATAAGCCTAATGAGGACGAAAATGACCTAAATGTTTAACCAATGACACAAAATGACACAAAATCACATATTGGATGCACAAGATTGGTTAAAAACCCTAATTGGATTAGAATATGCCTAGGGAGGACGAAAATGACCTAAATGTTCAACCAATGACACAAAATGACACAAAATCACATATTGGATGCACAAGATTGGTTAAAAACCCTAATTGGATTAGAATAAGCCTAGGGAGGACGAAAATGACCTAAATGTTCAACCAATGACACAAAATGACACAAAATCACATATTGGATGCACAAGATTGGTTAAAAACCCTAATTGGATTAGAATATGCCTAGGGACGACGAAAATGACCTAAATGTTCAACCAATTACACAAAATCACATATTGGATGCACAAGATTTGTTAAAAACCGTAATTGGATTAGAATAAGCCTAGGGAGGACGAAAATGACCTAAATGTTCAACCAATGACACAAAATGACACAAAATCACATATTGGATGCACAAGATTGGTTAAAAACCCTAATTGGATTAGAATAAGCCTAGGGAGGACGAAAATGACCTAAATGTTCAACCAATGACACAAAATGACACTAAATCACATATTGGATGCACAAGATTGGCTAAAAACCCTAATTGGATTAGAATAAGCCTTGGGAGGACGAAAATGATCTAAATGTTCAACCAATGACACAAAATCACATATTGGATGCACAAGATTGGTTAAAAACCCTAATTGGATTAGAATAAGTCTAGGGAGGACGAAAATAACCTAAATGGTCAACCAATGACACAAAATCACATGTTGGATGCACAAGATTGGTTAAAACCCCTAATTGAAAATGACCTAAATGTTCAACCAATGACACAAAATGACACAAAATCACATATTGGATGCACAAGATTGGTTAAAAACCCTAATTGGATTAGAATAAGCCTAGGGAGGACGAAAATGACCTAAATGTTCAACCAATGACACAAAATGACACAAAATCACATATTGGATGCACAAGATTGGTTAAAAACCTTAATTGGATTAGAATAAGCCTAGGGAGGACGAATATGACCTAAATGTTCAACCAATGACACAAAATGACACAAAATCACATATTGGATGCACAAGATTGGTTAAAAACCCTAATTGGATTAGAATAAGCCTAGGGAGGACGAAAATGACCTAAATGTTCAACCAATGACACAAAATGACACAAAATCAATATTGGATGCACAAGATTGGTTAAAAACCCTAATTGGATTAGAATAAGCCTAGGGAGGACGAAAATGACCTAAATGTTCAACCAATGACACAAAATCACATATTGGATGCACAAGATTGGTTAAAAACCCTAATTGCATTAGAATAAGCCTAGGGAGGACGAAAATGACCTAAATGTTCAACCAATGACACAAAATCACATATTGGATGATCAAGATTGGTTAAAAACCCTAATTGGATTAGAATAAGCCTAGGGAGGACAAATATGACCTAAATGTTCAACCAATGACACAAAATCACACAAAATCACATATTGGATGCACAAGATTGGTTAAAAACCCTAATTGGATTAGAATAAGCCTAGGGAGGACGAAAATGACCTAAATGTTCAACCAATGACACAAAATGACACAAAATGACATATTGGATGCACAAGATTGGTTAAAAACCTAATTAGATTAGAATAAGCTTAGGGAGGACGAAATTGACCTAAATGTTCAACCAATGACACAAAATGACACAAAATCACATATTGGATGCACAAGATTGGTTAAAAACCCTAATTGGATTAGAATAAGCCTAGGGAGGACGAAAATGACCTAAATGTTCAACCAATGACACAAAATGACACAAAATCACATATTGGATCCACAAGATTGGTTAAAAACCCTAATTGGATTAGAATAAGCCTAGGGAGGACGAAAATGACCTAAATGTTCAACCAATGACACAAAATGACACAAAATCACATATTGGATGCACAAGATTGGTTAAAAACCCTAATTGGATTAGAATACGCCTAGGGATAACGAAAATGACCTAAATGTTCAACCAATGACACAAAATGACACAAAATCTCATATTGGATGCACAAGATTGGTTAAAAACCCTAATTGGATTAGAATAAGCCTAGGGAGGACGAAAATGACCTAAATGTTCAACCAATGACACAAAATGACACAAAATCACATATTGGATGCACAAGATTGGTTAAAAACCCTAATTAGATTAGAATAAGCCTAGGGACGACGGAAATGACCTAAATGTTCAACCAATGACACAAAATTACACAAAATATCATATTGGATGCACAAGATTGGTTAAAAACCCTAATTGGATTAGAATAAGCCTAGGGAGGACGAAAATGACCTAAATGTTCAACCAATGACACAAAATGACACAAAATCACATATTGGATGCACAAGATTGGTTAAAAACCCTAATTGGATTCGAATAAGCCTAGGGAGGACGAAAATGACCTATATGTTCAACCAATGACACAAAATGACACAAAACCACATATTGGATGCACAAGATTGGTTAAAAACCCTAATTGGATTAGAATAAGCCTAGGGAGGACGAAAATGACCTAAATGTTCAACCAATGACACAAAATGACACAAAATCACATATTGGATGCACAAGATTGGTTAAAAACCCTAATTGGATTAGAAAAAGCTTAGGGAGGACAAAAATTTCCTAAATGTTCAACCAATGACACAAAATCACATATTGGATGCACAAGATTGGTTAAAAACCCTAATTGGATTAGAATAAGCCTAGGGAGGACGAAAATGACCTAAATGTTCAACCAATGACACAAAATGACACAAAATCACATATTGGATGCACAAGATTGGTTAAAAACCCTAATTGGATTAGAATAAGCCTAGGGAGAACAAAAATGACCTAAATATTCAACCAATGACAAAAAATCACATATTGGATGCACAAGATTGGTTAAAAACCCTAATTGGATTAGAATAAGCCTAGGGAGGACGAAAATGACCTAAATGTTCAACCAATGACACAAAATCACATATTGGATGCACAAGATTGGTTTAAAACCCTAATTGGATTAGAATAAGCCAAGGGGAAAATGACCTAAATGTTCAACCAATGACACAAAATGACCCAAAATCACATATTGGATGCACAAGATTGGTTAAAAACCCTAATTGGATTAGAATAAGCCTAGGGAGGACGAAAATGACCTAAATGTTCAACCAATGGCACAAAATGACACAAAATCACATATTGGATGCATAAGATTGGTTAAAAACCCTAATTGGATTAGAATAAGCCTAGGGAGGACGAAAATGACCAAAATGTTCAACCAATGATACAAAATGACACAAAATCACATATTGGATGCACAAGATTGGTTAAAAACCCTAATTGGATTAGAATAAGCCTAGGGAGGACGAAAATGACCTAAATGTTCAACCAATGACACAAAATGACACAAAATCACATATTGGATGCACAAGATTGGTTAAAAACCCTAATTGGATTAGAATATGCCTAGGGAGGACCAAAATGACCTAAATGTTCAACCAATGACACATAATGACACAAAATCACATATTGGATGCACAAGATTGGTTAAAAACCCTAATTGGATTAGAATAAGCCTAGGGAGGACGAAAATGACCTAAATGTTCAACCAATGACACAAAATGACACAAAATCACATATTGGATGCACAAGATTGGTTAAAAACCCTAATTGGATTAGAATAAGCCTAGGGAGAACGAAAATGAACTAAATGTTCAAGCAATGACACAAAATCACATATTGGATGCACAAGATTGGTTAAAAACCCTAATTGGATTAGAATAAGCCTAGGGAGGACGAAAATGACCTAAATGTTCAACCAATGACACAAAATCACATATTGGATGCACAAGATTGGTTAAAAACCCTAATTGGATTAGAATAAGCCTAGGGAGGACGAAATTGACCTAAAAGTTCAACCAATGACACAAAATCACATATTGGATGCACAAGATTGGTTAAAAACCCTAATTGGATTAGAATAAGCCTAGGGAGGACGAAAATGACCTAAATGATCAACCAATAACACAAAATGACACAAAATCACATATTGGATGCACATGATTGGTTAAAAACCATAATTGGATTAGAATAAGTCTAGGGAGGACGAAAATGACCTAAATGTTCAACCAATGACACAAAATGACACAAAATCACATATTGGATGCACAAGATTGGTTAAAAACCCTAATTGGATTAGAATAAGCCTAGGGAGGACGAAAATGACCTAAATGTTCAACCAATGACACAAAATCACATATTGGATGCACAAGATTGGTTAAAAACGCTAATTGGATTAGAATAAGCCTATGGAGGACGAAAATGACCTATATGTTCAACCAATGACACAAAATCACATATTGGATGCACAAGATTGGTTAAAAACCCTAATTGGATTAGAATAAGCCTAGGGAGGACGAAAATGACCTAAATGTTCAACCAATGACACAAAATGCACAAAATCACATATTGGATGCACAAGATTGGTTAAAAACCCTAATTGGATTAGAATAAGCCTAGGGAGGACGAAAATGATCTAAATGTTCAAGCAATGAGACAAAATCACATATTGGATGCACAAGATTGGTTAAAAACCCTAATTGGATTAGAATAAGCCTAGGGAGGACGAAAATGACCTAAATGTTCAACCAATGACACAAAATCACATATTGGATGCACAAGATTGGTTAAAAACCCTAATTGGATTAGAATAAGCCTAGGGAGGACGAAAATGACCTAAATGTTCAACCAATGACACAAAATCACATATTGGATGCACAAGATTGGTTAAAAACCCTAATTGGAATAGAAAAAGCCTAGAGAGGACGAAAATGACCTAAATGTTCAACCAATGACACAAAATGACACAAAATCATGTATTGGATGCACAAGATTGTTTAAAAACCCTAATTGGATTAGAATAAGCCTTGGGAGGACGAAAATGACCTAAATGTTCAACCAATGACACAAAATGACACAAAATCACATATTGGATGCACAAGATTGGTTAAAAACACTAATTGGATTAGAATAAGCCTAGGGAGGACGAAAATGACCTAAATGTTCAACCAATGACACAAAATAACATATTGGATGCACAAGATTGGTTAAAAACCCTAATTGGATTAGAATAAGTCTAGGGAGGACGAAAATGACCTAAATGTTCAACCAATGACACAAAATGACACAAAATCACATATTGGATGCACAAGATTGGTTTAAAACCCTAATTGGATTAGAATAAGCCTAGGGGAAAATGACCTAAATGTTCAACCAATGACACAAAATCACATATTGGATGCACAAGATTTGTTAAAAACCCTAATTAAATTAGAATAAGCCTAGGGAGGACGAAAATGACCTAAATGTTCAACCAATGACACAAAATCACATATTGGATGCACAAGATTGGTTAAAAACCCTAATTGGATTAGAATAAGCCTAGGGAGGACGTAAATGACCTAAATGTTCAACCAATGACACAAAATCACATATTGGATGCACACGATTGGTTAAAAACCCTAATTGGATTAGAATAAGCCTAGGGAGGACGAAAATGACTTAAATGTTTAACCAATGACATAAAATTACAAATTGGATGCACAAGATTGGTTAAAAACCCTAATTGGATTAGTATAAGCCTAGGGAGGACGAAAATGACCTAAATGTTCAACCAATGACACAAAATGACACAAAATCACATATTGGATGCACAAGATTGGTTTAAAACCCTAATTGGATTAGAATAAGCCTAGGGGAAAATGACCTAAATGTTCAACCAATGACACAAAATCACATATTGGATGCACAAGATTGGTTAAAAACCCTAATTGGATTAGAATAATCCCAGGGAGGACGAAAATGACCTAAATGTTCAACCGATGACACAAAATCAAATATTGGATGCACAAGATTGGTTAAAAACCCCAATTGGATTAGAATAAGCCTAGGGAGGACGAAAATGACTTAAATGTTCAACCAATGACACAAAATGACACAAAATCACATATTGGATGCACAAGATTGTTTAAAAACCCTAATTGGATTAGAATAAGCCTAGGGAGGACGAAAATGACCTAAATGTTCAACCAATGACACAAAATCAAATATTGGATGCACAAGATTGGTTAAAAACCCTAATTGGATTAGAATAAGCCTAAGGAGGACGAAAATGACCTAAATGTTCAACCAATGACACAAAATGACACAAAATCACATATTGGATGCACAAGATTGGTTAAAAACCCTAATTGGATTAGAATAAGCCTAGGGAGGACGAAAATGACCTAAATGTTCAACCAATGACACAAAATGACACAAAATCACATATTGGATGCACAAGATTGGTTAAAAACCCTAATTGGATTAGAATAAGCCTAGGGAGGACGAAAATGACCTAAATGTTCAACCGATGACACAAAATGACACAAAATCACATATTGGATGCACAAGAATGGTTAAAAACCCTAATTGGATTAGAATAAGCCTAGGGAGGACGAAAATGACCTAAATGTTCAACCAATGACACAAAATCACATATTGGATGCACAAGATTGGTTAAAAACCCTAATTGGATTAGAATAAGCCTAGGGAGGACGAAAATGACCTAAATGTTCAACCAATGACACAAAATCACATATTGGATGCACAAGATTGGTTAAAAACCCTAATTGGATTAGAATAAGCCTAGGGAGGATGAAAATGACCTAAATGTTCAACGAATGACACAAAATCACATATTGGATGCACAAGATTGGTTAGAAACCCTAATTGGATTAGAATAAGCCTAGGGAGGACGAAAATGACCTAAATGTTCAACCAATGACACATAATCTCATATTGGATGCACAAGATTGGTTAAAAACCCTAATTGGATTAGAATAAGCCTAGGGAGGACGAAAATGACCTAAATGTTCAACCAATGACACAAAATGACACAAAATCACATATTGGATGCACAAGATTGGTTTAAAACCCTAATTGGATTAGAATAAGCCTAGGGGAAAATGACCTAAATGTTCAACCAATGACACAAAATGACCCAAAATCACATATTGGATGCACAAGATTGGTTAAAAACCCTAATTGGATTAGAATAAGCCTAGGGAGGACGAAAATGACCTAAATGTTCAACCAATGGCACAAAATGACACAAAATCACATATTGGATGCATAAGATTGGTTAAAAACCCTAATTGGATTAGAATAAGCCTAGGGAGGACGAAAATGACCAAAATGTTCAACCAATGATACAAAATGACACAAAATCACATATTGGATGCACAAGATTGGTTAAAAACCCTAATTGGATTAGAATAAGCCTAGGGAGGACGAAAATGACCTAAATGTTCAACCAATGACACAAAATGACACAAAATCACATATTGGATGCACAAGATTGGTTTAAAACCCTAATTGGATGAGAATAAGCCTAGGGAGGACGAAAATGACCTAAATGTTCAACCAATGACACAAAATCACATATTGGATGCACAAGATTGGTTAAAAACCCTAATTGGATTAGAATAAGCCTAGGGAGGACAAAAATGACCAAAATGTTCAACCAATGACACA
Source organism: Cicer yamashitae (assembly GCA_037974755.1). Classification (NCBI taxonomy): domain Eukaryota; kingdom Viridiplantae; phylum Streptophyta; class Magnoliopsida; order Fabales; family Fabaceae; genus Cicer; species Cicer yamashitae. Next base: position 17,247,676 of record JBBPBQ010000008.1, on the reverse strand, counting down.
AAATGACACAAAATCACATATTGGATGCACAAGATTGGTTAAAAACCCTAATTGGATTAGAATAAGCCTAGCGAGGACGAAAATGACCTAATTGGATTACCAATGACACAAAATCACTTATTATATGCACAAGATTGGTTAAAAACCCTAATTGGATTAGAATAAGCCTAGGGAGGATGGAAATGACCTAAATGTGCAACCAATGACACAAAATCACATATTGGATGCACAAGATTGGTTAAAAACCCTAATTGGATTAGAATAAGCCTAGGGAGGACGAAAATGACCTAAATGTTCAACCAATGACACAAAATCACATATTGGATGCACAAGATTGGTTAAAAACCCTAATTGGATTAGAATAAGGCTAGGGAAGACGAAAATGACCTAAATGTTCAACCAATGACACAAAATGACACAAAATCACATATTGGATGCACAAGATTGGTTAAAAACCCTAATTGGATTAGAATAAGCCTAGGGAGGACGAAAATGACCTAAATGTTCAACCAATGACACAAAATCACATATTGGATGCACAAGATTGGTTAAAAACCCTAATTGCATTAGAATAAGCCTAGGGAGGACGAAAATGACCTAAATGTTCAACCAATGACACAAAATGACACAAAATCACATATTGGATGCACAAGATTGGTTAAAAACCGTAGTTGGATTAGAATAAGCCTAGGGACGACGAAAATGACATAAATGTTCAACCAATGATACAAAATCACATATTGGATGTACAAGATTGGTTAAAAACCCTAATTGGGTTAGAATAAGCCTAGGGAGGACAAAAATGACCTAAATGTTCAACCAATGACACAAAATCACGTATTGGATGCACAAGATTGGTTAAAAACCCTAATTGGATTAGAATAAGCCTAGGGAGGACGAAAATGACCTAAATGTTCAACCAATGACACAAAATCACATATTGGATGCACAAGATTGGTTAAAAACCCTAATTGAATTAGAATAACTTAGGGAGGACGAAAATGACCTAAATGTTCAACCAATGACACAAAATGACACAAAATCACATATTGGATGCACAAGATTGGTTAAAAACCCTAATTGGATTAGAATAAGCCTAGGGAGGACGAAAATGACCTAAATGTTCAACTAATGACACAAAATGACGCAAAATCACATATTGGACGCACAAGATTGGTTAAAAACTCTAATTGGATTAGAATAAGCCTAGGGAGGACGAAAATGACCTAAATGTTCAACCAATGACACAAAATCACATATTGGATGCACAAGATTGGTTAAAAACCTAATTGGATTAGAATAAGCCTAGGGAGGACTAAACTGACCTAAATGTTCAACCAATGACACAAAATGACACAAAATCACATATTGGATGCACAAGATTGGTTAAAAACCCTAATTGGATTAGAATAAGCCTAGGGAGGACGAAAATGACCTAAATGTTCAACCAATGACACAAAATGACACAAAATCACATATTGGATGCACAAGATTGGTTAAAAACCTTAATTTGATTAGAATAAGCCTAGGGAGGACGAAAATGACCTAAATGTTCAACCAATGACACAAAATCACATATTGGATGCACAAGATTGGATAAAAACCCTAATTAAATTAGAATAAGCCTAGGGAGGACGAAAATGACCTAAATGTTCAACCAATGACACAAAATCACATATTGGATGCACAAGATTGGTTAAAAACCCTAATTGGATTAGAATAAGCCTAGGGAGGACGAAAATGACCTAAATGTTCAATCGATGACACAAAATGACATAAAATCACATACTGGATGCAAAAGATTGGTTAAAAACCCTAATTGGATTAGAATAAGCCTAGGGAGGACGAAAATGACCTAAATGTTCAACCAATGACACAAAATGACACAAAATCACATATTGGATGCACAAGATTGGTTTAAAACCCTAATTGGATTAGAATAAGCCTAGGGAGGACGAAAATGACCTAAATGTTCAACCAATGACACAAAATCACATATTGGATGCACAAGATTGGTTAAAAACCCTAATTGGATTAGAATAAGCCTAGGGAGGACGAAAATGACCTAAATGTTCCACCAATGACACAAAATCACATATTGGATGCACAAGATTGGTTAAAAACCCTAATTGGAATATAATAAGCCTAGGGAGGACGAAAATGACCTAAATGTTCAACCAATGACACAAAATGACAGAAAATCACATATTGGATGCACAAGATTGGTTAAAAACCCTAATTGGATTAGAATAAGCCTAGGGAGGACGAAAATAACCTAAATGTTCAACAAATGACACAAAATCACATATTGGATGCACAAGATTGGTTAATAACCCTAATTGGATAAGAATAAGCCTAGGGAGGACAAAAATGACCTAAATATTCAACCAATGACACAAAATCACATATTGGATGCACAAGATTGGTTAAAAACCCTAATTGGATTAGAATAAGCCTAGGGAGGACGAAAATGACCTAAATATTCAACCAATGACACAAAATGACACAAAATCACATATTCGATGCACAAGATTGGTTAAAAACCCTAATTGGATTAGAATAAGCCTAGGGAGGACGAAAATGACCTTAATGTTCAACCAATGACACAAAATGACACAAAATCACATATTGGATGCAGAAGATTGTTTAAAAACCCTAATTGGATTAGAATAAGCCTAGGGAGGACGAAAATGACTCAAATATTCAACCAATGACACAAAATGACACAAAATCACATATTGGATGCACAAGATTGGTTAAAAACACTAATTGGATTAGAATAAGCCTAGGGAGGACGAAAATGACTTAAATGTTCAACCAATGACACAAAATTACAAATTGGATGCACAAGATTGGTTAAAAACCCTAATTGGATTAGAATAAGCCTAGGGAGGACGAAAATGACATAAATGTTCAACCAATAACACAAAATGACACAAAATCACATATTGGATGCCCAAGATTTGTTAAAAACCCTAATTGGATTAGAATAAGCCTAGGGAGGATGAAAATGACCTAAATATTCAACCAATGACACAAAATGACACAAAATCACATATTGGATGCACAAGATTGGTTAAAAACCCTAATTGGATTAGAATAAGCCTAGGGAGGACGAAAATGACCTAAATGTTCAACCAATGACACAAACTCACATATTGGATGCACATGATTGGTTAAAAACCGTAATTGGATTAGAATAAGCCAAGGGAGGGCGAAAATGACCTAAATGTTCAACCAATGACACAAAATGACACAAAATCACATATTGGATGCACAAGATTGGTTAAAAACCCTAATTGGATTAGAATAAGCCTAGGGAGGACGAAAATGACCTAAATGTTCAACCAATGACACAAAATGACACAAAATCACATATTGGATGCACAAGATTGGTTAAAAATCCTAATTAGATTAAAATAACCCTAGGGAGGACGAAAATGACCTAAATGTTCAACCAATGACACAAAATGACACAAAATCACATATTGGATGCACAGGATTCGTGAAAAACCCTAATTGGATTAGAATAAGCCTGGGGAGGACGAAAATGACCTAAATGTTCAACCAATGACACAAAATGACACAAAATCACATATTGGATGCACAAGATTGGTTAAAAACCCTAATTGGATTAGAATAAGCCTAGGGAGGACGAAAATGACCTAAATGTTCAACCAATGACACAAAATCACATATTGGATGCACAAGATTGGTTAAAAACCCTAATTGGATTAGAATAAGTCTAGGGAGGACGAAAATGACCTAAATGTTCAACCAATGACACAAAAACACATATTGGATGCACAAGATTGGTTAAAAACCCTAATTGGATTAGAATAAGCCTAGGGAGGACGAAAATGACCTAAATGTTCAACCAATGACACAAAATGACACAAAATCACATATTGGATGTACAAGATTGGTTAAAAAACCTAATTGGATTAGAATAAGCCTAGGGAGGACGAAAATGACCTAAATGTTCAACCAATGACACAAAATCACATATTGGATGCACAAGATTGGTTAAAAACCCTAATTGGATTAGAATAAGCCTAGGGAGGACGAAAATGACCTAAATGTTCAACCAATGACACAAAATCACATATTGGATGCACAAGATTCGTTAAAAATCGTAATTGTATTCGAATAAGCCTAGGGAGGACGAAAATGACCTAAATGTTCAACCAATGACACAAAATCACATATTGGATGCACAAGATTGGTTAAAAACCCTAATTGGATTAGAATAAGCCTAGGGAGGGTGAAAATGACCAAAATGTTCAACCAATGACTCAAAATCACAAATTGGATGCACAAGATTGGTTAAAAACCCTAATTGGATTAGAATAAGCCTAGGGAGGACGAAAATGACCTAAATGTTCAACCAATGACACAAAATCACATATTGGATGCACAAGATTGGTTAAAAACCCTAATTGGATTAGAATAACCCTAGGGAGGACGAAAATGACCTAAATGTTCAACCAATGACACAAAATTACACAAAATCACATATTGGTTGCACAAGATTGGTTAAAAACCCTAATTGGATTAGAATAAGCCTAGGGAGGACGAAAATGACCTAAATGTTCAACCAATGACACAAAATCACATATTGGATGCACAAGATTGGTTAAAAACCCTAATTGGATTAGAATAAGCCTAGGGAGGACGAAAAATGACCTAAATGTTAAACCAATGACACAAAATGACACAAAATCACATAATGGTTGCACAAGATTGGTTAAAAACCTTAATTGGATTAGAATAAGCCTAGGGAGGACGAAAATGACCTAAATGTTCAACCAATGACACAAAATGACACAAAATCACATATTGGATGCACAAGATTGGTTAAAAACCCTAATTGGATTAGAATAAGCCTAGGGAGGACGAAAATGACCTAAATGTTCAACCAATGATACAAAATGACGCAAAATCACATATTGGACGCACAAGATTGGTTAAAAACCCTAATTGGATTAGAATAAGCCTAGGGAGGACGAAAATGACCTAAATGTTCAACCAATGACACAAAATGACACAAAATCACATATTGGATGCACAAGATTGGTTAAAAACCCTAATTGGATTAGAATAAGCCTAGGGAGGACGAAAATGACCTAAATGTTCAACCAATGACACAAAACAACACATAATCACATATTGGATGCACAAGATTGGTTAAAAACCCTAATTGGATTAGAATAAGCCTGTGGAGGACGAAAATGACCTAAATGTTCAACCAATGACACAAAATCACATATTGGACGCACAAGATTGGTTAAAAACGCTAATTGGATTAGAATAAGCCTAGGGAGGACGAAAATGACCTAAATTTTCAACCAATGACACCAAATCACATATTGGATGCACAAGATTGGTTAAAAACCCTAATTGGATTAGAATAAGCCTAGGGAGGACGAAAATGACCTAAATGTTCAACCAATGACACAAAATGACACAAAATCACATATTGGATGCACAAGATTGGTTAAAAACCCTAATTGGATTAGAATAAGCCTAGGGAGGACGAAAATGACCTAGATGTTCAACCAATGACACAAAATCACATATTGGATGCACAAGATTGGTTAAAAACCCTAATTGGATTAGAATAAGCCTAGGGAGGACGAAAATGACCTAAATGTTCAACCAATGACACAAAATCACATGTTGGATGCACAAGATTGGTTAAAAACCCTAATTGGATTAGAATTAGCCTAGGGAGGACGAAAATGACCTAAATGTTCAACCAATGACACAAAATGACACAAAATCATATATTGGATGCACAAGATTGGTTAAAAACCCTAATTGGATTAGAATAAGCCTAGGGAGGACGAAAATGACCTAAATGTTCAACCAATGACACAAAATCACATATTGGATGCACAAGATTGGTTAAAAACCCTAATTGGATTAGAATAAGCCTAGGGAGGACGTAAATGACCTAAATGTTCAACCAATGACACAAAATCACATATTGGATGCACACGATTGGTTAAAAACCCTAATTGGATTGGATTAAGCCTAGGGAGGACGAAAATGACCTAAATGTTCAACCAATGACACAAAATGACCCAAAATCACATACTGGATGCACAAGATTGATTAAAAACCCTAATTGGATTAGAATCAGCCTAGGGAGGACGAAAATGACCTAAATGTTCAACCAATGACACAAAATCACATATTGGATGCACAAGATTGGTTAAAAACCCTAATTGGATTAGAATAAGCCTAGGGAGGACGAAAATGACCTAAATGTTCGACAAATGACACAAAATCACAATTTAGTTGCACAAGATTGGTTAAAAATCCTAATTGGATTATAATAAGCCTAGGGAGGACGAAAATGACCAGAATGTTCAACCAATGACACAAAATCACATATTGGATGCACAAGATTGGTTAAAAACCCTAATTGGATTAGAATAAGCCTAGGGAGGACGAAAATGACCTAAATGTTCAACCAATGACACAAAATGATACAAAATCACATATTGGATGCACAAGATTGGTTAAAAACCCTAATTGGATTAAAATAAGCCTAGGGAGGACGAAAATGACCTAAATGTTCAACCAATGACACAAAATGACACAAAATCACATATTGGATGCACAAGATTGGTTAAAAACCCTAATTGGATTAGAATAAGCCTAGGGAGGACGAAAATGACCTAAATGTTCAACCAATGACACAAAATCACATATTGGATGCACAAGATTGGTTAAAAACCCTAATTGGATTAGAATGAGCCTAGGGTGGACGAAAATGACCTAAATGTTCAACCAATGACACAAAATGACACATAATCACATATTGGATGCACAAGATTGGTTAAAAACCGTAATTGGATTAGAATAAGCCTAGGGAGGACGAAAATGACCTAAATGTTCAACCAATGACACAAAATCACATATTGGATGCACAAGATTGGTTAAAAACCGTAATTGGATTAGAATAAGCCTAGGGAGGACAAAAATGACCTAAATGTTCAACCAATGACACAAAATGACACAAAATCACATATTGGATGCACAAGATTGGTTAAAAACCCTAATTGGATTAGAATAAGCATAGGGAGGACGAAAATGACCTAAATGTTCAACCAATGACAAAAAATGACACAAAATCACACATTGGATGCACAAGATTGGTTAAAAACCTTAATTGGATTAGAATAAGCTAGCGAGGAAGAAAATGACCTAAATGTTCAACCAATGACACAAAATGACACAAAATCACATATTGGATGCACAAGATTGGTTAAAAACCCTAATTGGATTAGAATAAGCCTAGGGAGGACGAAAATGACCTAAATGTTCAACCAATGACACAAAATCACATATTGGATGCACAAGATTGGTTAAAAACCCTAATTGGGTTAGAATTAGCCTATGGAGGACGAAAATGACCTAAATGTTCAACCAATGACACAAAATGACACAAAATCACATATTGGATGCACAAGATTGGTTAAAAACCCTAATTGGATTAGAATAAGCCTAGGGAGGACGAAAATGACCGAAATGTTCAACCAATGACACAAAATGACACAAAATCACATATTGGATGCACAAGATTGGTTAAAAACCCTAATTGGATTAGAATAAGCCTAGCGAGGACGAAAATGACCTAATTGGATTACCAATGACACAAAATCACTTATTATATGGACAAGATTTGTTAAAAACCCTAATTGGATTAGAATAAGCCTAGGGAGGATGAAAATGACCTAAATGTTCAACCAATGACACAAAATGACACAAAATCACATATTGGATGCACAAGATTGGTTAAAAACCCTAATTGGATTAGAATAAGCCTAGGGAGGACGAAAATGACCTAAATATTCAACCAATGACACAAAATGACACACAATCACATATTGGATGCACAAGATTGGTTAAAAACCCTAATTGGATTAGAATAAGCTTAGGGAGGATGAAAATGACCTAAATATTCAACCAATGACACAAAATCACATATTGGATGCGCAAGATTGGTTAAAAACCCTAATTGGATTAGAATAAGCCTAGGGAGGACGAAAATGACCTAAATGTTCAACCAATAACACAAAATGACACAAAATTACAAATTGGATGCACAAGATTGGTTAAAAACCCTAATTGGATTAGAATAAGCCTAGGGAGGACGAAAATGACCTAAATGTTCAACCAATAACACAAAATGACTCAAAATGACATATTGGATGCACAAGATTGGTAAAAAACCCTAATTGGATTAGAATAAGCTTAGGGAGGATGAAAATGACCTAAATATTCAACCAATGACACAAAATGACACAAAATCACATATTGGATGCACAAGATTGGTTAAAAACCCTAATTGGATTAGAATAAGCCTAGGGAGGACGAAAATGACCTTAATGTTCAACGAATGACACAAAATGACACAAAATCACATATTGGATGCAGAAGATTGTTTAAAAACCCTAATTGCATTAGAATAAGCCTAGGGAGGACGAAAATCACCCAAATGTTCAACCAATGACACAAAATGACACAAAATCACATATTGGATGCACAAGATTGGTTAAAAACCCTAATTGGATTAGAATAAGCCTAGGGAGGACGAAAATGACCTTAATGTTCAACGAATGACACAAAATGACACAAAATCACATATTGGATTCAGAAGATTGTTTAAAAACCCTAATTGGATTAGAATAAGCCTAGGGAGGACGAAAATGACCCAAATGTTCAACCAATGACACAAAATGACACAAAATGACATATAGGATGCACAAGATTGGTTAAAAACCCTAATTGGATTAGAATAAGCTTAGGGAGGATGAAAATGACCTAAATATTCAACCAATGACACAAAATCACATATTGGATGCGCAAGATTGGTTAAAAACCCTAATTGGATTAGAATAAGCCTAGGGAGGACGAAAATGACCTAAATGTTCAACCAATAACACAAAATGACACAAAATGACATATTGGATGCACAAGATTGGTTAAAAACCCTAATTGGATTAGAATAAGCCTAGGGAGGACGAAAATGACTTAAATGTTCAACCAATGACACAAAATTACAAATTGGATGCACAAGATTGGTTAAAAACCCTAATTGGATTAGAATAAGCCTAGGGAGGACGAAAATGACCTAAATGTTCAACCAATAACACAAAATGACTCAAAATGACATATTGGATGCACAAGATTGGTAAAAAACCCTAATTTGATTAGAATAAGCTTAGGGAGGATGAAAATGACCTAAATATTCAACCAATGACACAAAATCACATATTGGATGCGCAAGATTGGTTAAAAACCCTAATTGGATTAGAATAAGCCTAGGGAGGACAAAACTGACCTAAATGTTCAACCAATGACACAAAATGACACAAAATCACATATTGGATGCACAAGATTGGTTAAAAACCCTAATTGGATTAGAATAAGCCTAGGGAGGACGAAAATGACCTAAATGTTCAACCAATGACACTAAATGACACAAAATCACATATTGGATGCACAAGATTGGTTAAAAACCCTAATTGGATAAGAATAAGCCTAGGGAGGACGAAAATGACCTAAATGTTCAACCAATGACACAAAATGACACAAAATCACATATTGGATGCACAAGATTGGTTAAAAACCCTAATTGGATTAGAATAAGCCTAGGGAGGACGAAAATGACCTAAATGTTCAACCAATGACCCAAAATGACACAAAATCACACATTGGATGCACTAGATTGGTTAAGAACCTTAATTGGATAAGAATAAGCCAAGGGAGGACGAAAATGACCTAAATGTTCAACCAATGACACAAAATGACACAAAATCACATATTGGATGCACAAGATTGGTTAAAAACCCTAATTGGATTAGAATAAGCCTAGGGAGGACGAAAATGACCTAAATGTTCAACCAATGACACAAAATGACACAAAATCACATATTGGATGCAAAGGATTGGTTAAAAACCCTAATTGGATTGGAATAAGCCTAGGGAGGACGAAAATGACCTAAATGTTCAACCAATGACACAAAATGACACAAAATCACATATTGGATGCACAAGATTGGTTAAAAACCCTAATTGGATTAGAATAAGCCTAGGGAGGACGAAAATGACCTAAATGTTCAACCAATGATACAAAATCACATATTGGATGCACAAGATTGGTTAAAAACCCTAATTGGATTAGAATAAGCCTAGGGAGGACGAAAATGACCTAAATGTTCAACCAATGACACAAAATGACATAAAATCACATATTGGGTGCACAAGATTGGTTAAAAACCCTAATTGGATTAGAATAAGCCTAGGGAGGACGAAAATGACCTAAATGTTCAACCAATGACACAAAATGACATAAAATCACATATTGGATGCACAAGATTGGTTAAAAACCCTAATTGGATTAGAATAAGCCTAGGGAGGACGAAAATGACCTTAATATTCAACCAATGACACAAAATCACATATTGGATGCACAAGATTGGTTAAAAACCCTAATAGGATTAGAATAAGCCTAGGGAGGACGAAAATGACCTAAATGTTCAACCAATGACACAAAATCACATATTGGATGCACAAGATTGGTTAAAAACCCTAATTGGATTAGAATAAGCCTAGGGAGGACGAAAATGACCTAAATGTTCAACCAATGATACAAAATGACACAAAATCACATATTGGATGCACAAGGCTGGTTAAAAACCCTAATTGGATTAGAATAAGCCTAGGGAGGACGAAAATGACCTAAATGTTCAACCAATGACACAAAATGACACAAAATCACATATTGGATGCACAAGATTGGTTAAAAACCCTAATTGGATTAGAATAAGCTTAGGGAGGATGAAAATGACCTAAATATTCAACCAATGACACAAAATCACATATTGGATGCGCAAGATTGGTTAAAAACCCTAATTGGATTAGAATAAACCTAGGGAGGACGAAAATGACCTTAATGTTCAACCAATGACACAAAATGACACAAAATCACATATTGGATGCACAAGATTGGTTAAAAACCCTAATTGGATTAGAATAAGCCTAGGGAGGACGAAAATGACCTAAATGTTCAACCAATGACACAAACTCACATATTGGATGCACATGATTGGTTAAAAACCGTAATTGGATTAGAATAAGCCAAGGGAGGGCGAAAATGACCTAAATGTTCAACCAATGACACAAAATGACACAAAATCACATATTGGATGCACAAGATTGGTTAAAAACCCTAATTGGATTAGAATAAGCCTAGGGAGGACGAAAATGACCTAAATGTTCAACCAATGAAACAAAGTGACACAAAATCACATATTGGATGCACTAGATTGGTCAAAAAACCCTAATTGGATTAGAATAAGCCTAGGGAGGACGAAAATGACCTATATGTTCAACCAATGACACGAAAGCACATATTGGATGCACAAGATTGGTTAAAAACCCTAATTGGATTAGAATAAGCCTAGGGAGGACGAAAATGACATAAATGTTTAACCAATGACACAAAATGACACAAAATCACATATTAGATGCACAAGATTGGTTAAAAACCCTAATTGGATTAGAATAAGCCTAGGGAGGACGAAAATGACCTAAATGTTCAACCAATGACACAAAATGACACAAAATCACATATTGGATGCACAAGATTGGTTAAAAACCCTAATTGGATTAGAATAAGCCTAGGGAGGACGAAAATGACCTAAATGTTCAACCAATGACCCAAAATGACACAAAATCACACATTGGATGCACTAGATTGGTTAAGAACCTTAATTGGATAAGAATAAGCCAAGGGAGGACGAAAATGACCTAAATGTTCAACCAATGACACAAAATGACACAAAATCACATATTGGATGCACAAGATTGGTTAAAAACCCTAATTGGATTAGAATAAGCCTAGGGAGGACGAAAATGACCTAAATGTTCAACCAATGACACATAATGATACAAATTCACATATTGGAAGCACTAGATTGGTTAAACACCCTAATTGGATTAGAATAAGCCTAGGGAGGACGAAAATGACCTAAATGTTCAACCAATGACACAAAATGACACAAAATCACATATTGGATGCACAAGATTGGTTAAAAACCCTAATTGGATTAGAATAAGCCTAGGGAGGACGAAAATGACCTAAATGTTCAACCAATGACACATAATGACACAAATTCACATATTGGAAGCACAAGATTGGTAAAACACCCTAATTGGATTAGAATAAGCCTAGGGAGGACGAAAATGACCTACATTTTCAACCAATGACACAAAATGACACAAAATCACATATTGGATGCACAAGATTGGTTAAAAACCCTAATTGGATTAGAATAAGCCTAGGGAGCACCAAAATGACCTAAATGTTCAACCAATGACACAAAAGGACACAAAATCACATATTGGATGCACAAGATTGGTTAAAAACCCTAATTGGATTAGAATAAGCCTAGGGAGGACGAAAATGACCTAAATGTTCAACCAATGACACAAAATGACACAAAATCAGATATTGGATGCACAAGATTGGTTAAAAACCCTAATTGGATTAGAATAAGCCTAGCGAGGACGAAAATGACCTAATTGGATTACCAATGACAAAAAATCACTTATTATATGCAAAAGATTGGTTAAAAACCCTAATTGGATTAGAATAAGCCTAGGGAGGACGAAAATGACCTAAATGTTCAACCAATGACACAAAATGACACAAAATCACATATTGGATGCACAAGATTGGTTAAAAACCCTAATTGGATTAGAATAAGCCTAGCGAGGACGAAAATGACCTAAATGTTCAACCAATGACACAAAATCACATATTGGATGCACAAGATTGGTTAAAAACCGTAATTGGATTAGAATAAGCCTAGGGACGACGAAAATGACCTAAATGTTCAACCAATGACACAAAATAACATATTGGATGCACAAGATTGGTTAAAAACCCTAATTGGATTAGAATAAGCCTAGGGAGGACGAAAATGACCTAAATGTTCAACCAATGACACAAAATCACATATTGGATGCACAAGATTGGTTAAAAACCCTAATTGGATTAGAATAAGCCTAGGGACGACGGAAATGACCTAAATGTTCAACCAATGACACAAAATTATACAAAATCACATATTGGATGCACAAGATTGGTTAAAAACCCTAATTGGATTAGAATAAGCCAAGGGAGGACGAAAATGACCTAAATGTTCAACCAATGACACAAAATGACACAAAATCACATATTGGATGCACAAGATTGGTTAAAAACCCTAATTGGATTAGAATAAGCCTAGGGAGGACGAAAATGACCTAAATGTTCAACCAATGACACAAAATCACATATTGGATGCACAAGATTGGTTAAAAACCCTAATTGGATTAGAATAAGAATAGGGAGAACGAAAATGACCTAAATGTTCAACCAATGACACAAAATCACATATTGGATGCACAAGATTGGTTAAAAACCTTTATTTGATTAGAATAAGCCTAGGGAGTACGAAAATGACCTAAATGTTCAACCAATGACACAAAATCACATGTTGGATGCACAAGATTGGTTAAAAACCCTAATTTGATTAGAATAAGCCTATGGAGGACGAAAATGACCTAAATGATCAACCAATGACACAAAATCACATATTGGATGCACAAGATTGGTTAAAAACCCTAATTGGATTAGAATAAGCCTAGGGAAGACGAAAATGACCTAAATGTTCAACCAATGACACAAAATCACATATTGGATGCACAAGATTGGTTAAAAACTCTAGTTGGATTAGAATAAGCATAGGGAGGACGAAAATGACCTAAATGTTCAACTAATGACACAAAATCACATATTGGATGCACAAGATTGGTTAAATACCCTAATTGGATTAGAATAAGCCTAGGGAGGACGAAAATGACCTAAATGTTCAACCAATGACACAAAATCACATATTGGATGCACAAGATTGGTTAAAAACCCTAATTGGATTAGAATAAGCCTAGGGAGGACGAAAATGACCTAAATGTTCAACCAATGACACAAAATCAGATATTGGATGCACAAGATTGGTTAAAAACCCAAATTGGATTAGAATAAGCCTAGGGAGGACGAAAAGGACCTAAATGTTCAACCAATGACACAAAATGTCACAAAATCACATATTGGTTGCACAAGATTGGTTAAAAACCCTAATTGGATTAGAATAAGCCTAGGGAGGACGAAAATGACGTAAATGTTCAACCAATGACACAAAATGACACAAAATCACATTTTGGATGCACAAGATTGGTTAAAAACCCTAATTGGATTAGAATAAGCCTAGGGAGGACGAAAATGACCTAAATGTTCAACCAATGACACAAAATCACATATTGGTTGCACAAGATTGGTTAAAAACCCTAATCGGATTAAAATAAGCCTAGGGAGGACGAAAATGACCTAAATGTTCAACCAATGACACAAAATCACATATTGGATGCACAAGATTGGTTAAAAACCCTAATTGGATTAGAATAAGCCTAGGGAGGACGAAAATGACCTAAATGTTCAACCAATGACACAAAATGACAGAAAATCACATATTGGATGCACAAGATTGGTTAAAAACCCTAATTGGATTAGAATAAGCCTATGGAGGACGAAAATGATCTATATGTTCAACCAACGACACAAAATGAAACAAAATCACATATTGGATGCACAAGATTGGTTTAAAACCCTAATTGGATTAGAATAAGCCTAGGGAGGACGAAAATGACCTAAGTGTTCAACCAATGACACAAAATCACATATTGGATGCACAAGATTGGTTAAAAACCCTAATTGGATTAGAATAAGCCTAGGGAGGACGAAAATGACCTAAATGTTCAACCAATGACACAAAATCACATATTGGATGCACAAGATTGGTTAAAAACCCTAATTGGATTAGAATACGCCTAGGGAGGACGAAAATGACCTAAATGTTCAACCAATGACACAAAATCACATATTGGATGCACAAGATAGGTTAAAAACCCTAATTGGATTGGAATAAGCCAAGGGAGGACGAAAATGACCCAAATGTTCAACCAATGACACAAAATGACAAAAAATCACATATTGGATGCACAAGATTGGTTAAAAACCCTAATTGGATTAGAATAAGCCTAGGGAGGACGAAAATGACCTTAATGTTCAACCAATGACACAAAATCACATATTGGATGCACAAGATTGGTTAAAAACCCTAATTGGATTAGAATAAGCCTAGGGAGGACGAAAATGACCTAAATGTTCAACCAATGACACCAAATCACATATTGGATGCACAAGATTGGTTAAAAACCCTAATTGGATTAGAATAAGCCTAGGGAGGACGAAAATGACCTAAATGTTCAACCAATGACACAAAATGACACAACATCACATATTGGATGCTCAAGATTGGTTTAAAACCCTAATTGGATTAGAATAAGCCTAGGGAGGACGAAAATGACCTAAATGTTCAACCAATGACACAAAATCACATATTGGATGCACAAGATTGGTTAAAAACCCTAATTGGATTAGAATAAGCCTAGGGAGGACGAAAATGACCTAAATGTTCAACCAATGACACAAAATCACATATTGGATGCACAAGATTGGTTAAAAACCCTAATTGGATTAGAATAAGCCTAGGGAGGACGAAAATGACCTAAATTTTCAACGAATGCCACCAAATGACACAAATCACCTATTGGATGCACAAGATTGGTTAAAAACCCTAATTGGATTAGAATAAGCCTATGGAGGACGAAAATGACATAATGTTCAACCAATGACACAAGATGACACAAAATCACATATTGGATGCACAAGATTGGTTAAAAACCCTAATTGGATTAGAATAAGCCTAGGGAGGAGGAAAATGACCTAAATGTTCAACCAATGACACAAAATCACATATTGGATGCACAAGATTGGTTAAAAACCCTAATTGGATTAGAATAAGCCTAGGAAGGACGAAAATGACCTAAATGTTCAACCAATGACACAAAATCACATATTGGATGCACAAGATTGGTTAAAAACCCTAATTGGATTAGAATAAGCCTATGGAGGATGAAAATGAACTAAATGTTCAACCAATGACACAAAATAAAATATTGGATGCACAAGATTGGTTAAAAACCCTAATTGGATTAGAATAAGCCTAGGGAGGACAAAAATGACCTAAATGTTCAACCAATCACACAAAATGACACAAAATCACATATTGGATGCACAAGATTGGTTAAAAACCCTAATTGGATTAGAATAAGCCTAGGGAGGACGAAAATGACCTAAATGTTCAACCAATGACACAAAATCACATATTGGATGCACAAGATTGGTTAAAAACCCTCATTGGATTAGAATAAGCCTAGGGAGGACGAAAATGACCTAAATGTTCAACCAATGACACAAAATCACATATTGGATGCACAAGATTGGTTAAAAACCCTAATTGGATTAGAATAAGCCTAGGGAGGACGAAAATGACCTAAATGTTCAACCAATGACACAAAATGACACAAAATCACATATTGGATGCACAAGATTGGTTAAATACCCTAATCGGATTAGAATAAGACTAGGGAGGACGAAAATGACCTAAATGTTCAACCAATGACACAAAATGACACAAAATCACATATTGGATGCACAAGATTGGTTTAAAACCCTAATTGGATTAGAATAAGCCTAGGGGAAAATGACCTAAATGTTCAACCAATGACACAAAATCACATATTGGATGCACAAGATTGGTTAAAAACCCTAATTGGATTAGAATAATCCCAGGGAGGACGAAAATGACCTAAATGTTCAACCGATGACACAAAATCAAATATTGGATGCACAAGATTGGTTAAAAACCCCAATTGGATTAGAATAAGCCTAGGGAGGACGAAAATGACTTAAATGTTCAACCAATGACACAAAATGACACAAAATCACATATTGGATGCACAAGATTGGTTAAAAACCCTAATTGGATTAGAATAAGCCTAGGGAGGACAAAAATGACCTAAATGTTCAACCAATGACACAAAATGGCACAAAATCACATATTGGATGCACAAGATTGGTTAAAAACCCTAATTGGATTAGAATAAGCCTAGGGAGGACGAAAATGACCTAAATGTTCAACCAATGACACAAAATGACATAAAATCACATATTGGATGCACAAGATTGGTTAAAAACCCTAATTGGATTAGAATAAGCCTAGGGAGGACGAAAATGACCTAAATTTTCAACGAATGACACAAAATAACACAAAATCACATATTGGATGCACAAGATTGGTTAAAAATCCTAATTGGATTAGAATAAGCCTAGGGAGGACGAAAATGACCTAAATGTTCAACCAATGACACAAAATCACATATTGGATGCACAAGATTGGTTAAAAATCCTAATTGGATTAGAATAAGCCTAGGGAGGATGAAAATGACCTAAATGTTAAACCAATGACACAAAATCACATACTGGGTGCACCAGATTGGTTAAAAACACTAATTGGATTAGAATAAGCCTAGGGAGGACATAAATGACCTAAATGTTCAACCAATGACACAAAATGACACAAAATCACATATTGGATGCACAAGATTGGTTAAAAACCCTAATTGGATTAGAATAAGCCTAGGGAGGACGAAAATGACCTAAATGTTCAACCAATGACACAAAATCACATATTGGATGCACAAGATTGGTTAAAAATCCTAATTGGATTAAAATAACCCTAGGGAGGACGAAAATGACCTAAATGTTCAACCAATGACACAAAATCACATATTGGATGCACAGGATTGGTGAAAAACCCTAATTGGATTAGAATAAGCCTGGTGAGGACGAAAATGACCTAAATGTTCAACCAATGACACAAACTAACACAAAATCACATATCGGAAGCACAAGATTGGTTTAAAACCCTAATTGGATTAGAATAAGCCTAGGGAGAACGAAAATGACCTAAATGTTCAACCAATGACACAAAATCAGATACTGGATGCACAAGATTGGTTAAAAACCCTAATTGGATTAGAATAAGCCTAGGGAAGATGAAAATGACCTAAATGTTCAACCAATGACACAAAATGACACAAAATCACATATTGGATGCACAAGATTGGTTAAAAACCCTAATTGGATTAGAATAAGCCTAGGGAGGACGAAAATGACCTAAATGTTCAACCAATGACACAAAATGACACAAAATCACATATTGGATGCACAAGATTGGTTAACAACTTTAATTGGATTAGAATAAGCCTAGGGAGGACGAAAATGACCTAAATGTTCAACCAATGACACAAAATGACACAAAATCACATATTGGATGCACAAGATTGGTTAAAAACCCTAACTCGATTAGAATAAGCCTAAGGAGGACGATAATGACCTAAATGTTCAACCAATGACACAAAATGACACAAAATCACATATTGGATGCACAAGATTGGTTAAAAACCCTAATTGGATTAGAATAAGCCTAGGGAGGACGAAAATGACCTAAATGTTCAACCAATGACACAAAATCACATATTGGATGCACAAGATTGGATAAAAACCCTAATTAAATTAGAATAAGCCTAGGGAGGACGAAAATGACCTAAATGTTCAACCAATGACACAAAATGACTTATTGGATGCACAACATTGTTTAAAACCCCTAATTGGATTAGAATAAGCCTAGGGAGGACGAAAATGACCTAAATGTTCAACCAATGACACAAAATGACACAAAATCACATATTGGATGCACAAGATTGGTTAAAAACCCTAATTGGATTAGAATAAGCCTAGGGAGGACGAAAATGACCTAAATGTTCAACCAATGACACAAAATGACACAAAATCACATATTGGATGCACAAGATTGGTTAAAAACCCTAATTGGATTAGAATAAGCCTAGGAGGACGAAAATGACCTAAAAGTTCAATTAATGACACAAAATCACATATTAGATGCACAAGATTGGTTAAAAACCCTAATTGGATTAGAATAAGCCTAGGGAGGACGAAAATGACCTAAATGTTCAACCAATGACACAAAATGACACAAAATCACATATTGGATTCACAAGATTGGTTAAAAACCCTAATTGGATTAGAATAAGCCTAGGGAGGACGAAAATGACCTAAATGTTCAACCAATGACACAAAATCACATATTGGATGCACAAAATTGGTTAAAAACCCTAATTGGATTAGAATAAGCCTAGGGAGGACGAAAATGACATAAATGTTCAACCAATGACACAAAATCATATATTGGATGCACAAGATTGGTTAAAAACCCTAATTGGATTAAAATAAGCCTAGGGAAGACGAAAATGACCTAAATGTTCAACCAATGACACAAAATGACACAAAATCACATATTGGATGCACAAGATTGGTTAAAAACCCTAATTGGATTAGAATAAGCCTAGGGAGGACGAAAATGACCTAAATGTTCAACCAATGACACAAAATGACACAAAATCACATATTGGATGCACAAGATTGGTTAAAAACCCTAATTGGATTAGAATAAGCCTAGGGAGGGCGAAAATGACCTAAATGTTCAACCAATGACACAAAATGACACAAAATCACATATTGGATGCACAAGATTGGTTAAAAACGCTAATTGGATTAGAATAAGCCTAGGGAGGACGAAAATGACCTAAATGTTCAACCAATGACACAAAATCACAAATTGGATGCACAAGATTGGTTAAAAACCCTAATTGGATTAGAATAAGCCTAGGAAGGAAGAAAATGACCTAAATGTTCAACCAATGACACAAAATGACACAAAATCACATATTGGATGCACAAGATTGGTTAAAAACCCTAATTGGATTAGAATAAGCCTAGGGAGGACGAAAATGACCTAAATGTTCAACCAATGACACAAAATCACATATTGGATGCACAAGATTGGTTAAAAACCCTAATTGGATTAGAATAAGCCTAGGGAGGACGAAAATGACCGAAATGTTCAACCAATGACACAAAATGACATATTGGATGCACAAGATTGGTTAAAAACCCTAATTGGATTAGAATAAGCCTAGGGAGGATGAAAATGACCTAAATGCTCAACCAATGACACAAAATGACACAAAATCACATATTGGATGCACAAGATTGGTTAAAAACCCTAATTGGATTAGAATAAACCTAGGGAGGAAGAAAATGACCTAAATGTTCAACCAATGACACAAAATCACATATAGGATGCACAAGATTGGTTAAAAACCCTAATTGGATTAGAATAAGCCTAGGGAGGATGAAAATGACTTAAATGTTCAACCAATGACACAAGATGACACAAAATCACATATTGGATGCACAAGATTGGTTAAAAACCTTAATTGGATTAGAATAAGTCTAGGGAGGACCAAAATGACCTAAATGTTCAACCAATGACACAAAATCACATATTGGATGCACAAGATTGGATAAAAACCCTAATTGGATTAGAATAAGCCTAGGGAGGACGAAAATGACCTAAATGTTCAACCAATGACACAAAATCACATATTGGATGCACAAGATTGGTTAAAAACCCTAATTGGATTAGAATAAGCCTAGGGAGGACGAAAATGACCTAAATGTTCAACCAATGACACAAAATGACATATTGGATGCACAAGATTGGTTAAAAACCCTAATTGGGTTAGAATTAGCCTATGGAGGACGAAAATGACCTAAATGTTCAACCAATGACACAAAATGACACAAAATCACATATTGGATGCACAAGATTGGTTAAAAACCCTAATTGGATTAGAATAAGCCTAGGGAGGACGAAAATGACCTAAATGTTCAACCAATGACACAAAATGACATATTGGATGCACAAGATTGGTTAAAAACCCTAATTGGATTAGAATAAGCCTAGGGAGGACGAAAATGACCTAAATGTTCAACCAATGACACAAAATCACATATTGGTTGCACAAGATTGGGTAAAAACCCTAATTGGATTAGAATAAGCCTAGGGAGGACGAAAATGACCTAAATGTTCAACCAATGACAAAAAATCACATATTGGATGCACTAGATTGGTTAAAAACCCTAATTGGATTAAAATAATCCTAGGGAGGACGAATATGACCTAAATGTTCAACCAATGACACAAAATCACATATTGGATGCACAAGATTGGTTAAAAACCCTAATTGGATTAGAATAAGCCTAGGGAGGACGAAAATGACCTAAATGTTCAAATAATGACACAAAATCACATATTGGTTGCACAAGATTGGTTAAAAACCCTAATTGGATTAAATAAGCCTAGGGAGGACGAAAATGACCTAAATGTTCAACCAATGACACAAAATCACATATTGGATGCACAAGATTGGTTAAAAACCCTAATTGGATTAGAATAAGCCTAGGGAGGACGAAAATGACCTAAATATTCAACCAATGACACAAAATCACATATTGGATGCAGAAGATTGTTTAAAAACCCTAATTGGATTAGAATAAGCCTAGGGAGGACGAAAATGACTCAAATATTCAACCAATGACACAAAATGACACAAAATCACATATTGGATGGACAAGATTGGTTAAAAACACTAATTGGATTAGAATAAGCCTAGGGAGGACGAAAATGACTTAAATGTTCAACCAATGACAGAAAATTACAAATTGGATGCACAAGATTGGTTAAAAACCCTAATTGGATTAGAATAAGCCTAGGGAGGACGAAAATGACATAAATGTTCAACCTATAACACAAAATGACACAAAATCACATATTGGATGCCCAAGATTTGTTAAAAACCCTAATTGGATTAGAATAAGCCTAGGGAGGATGAAAATGACCTAAATGTTCAACCAATGACACAAAATGACACAAAATCACATATTGGATGCACAAGATTGGTTAAAAACCCTAATTGGATTAGAATAAGCCTAGGGAGGACGAAAATGACCTAAATATTCAACCAATGACACAAAATGACACAAAATCACATATTGGATGCACAAGATTGGTTAAAAACCCTAATTGGATTAGAATAAGCTTAGGGAGGATGAAAATGACCTAAATATTCAACCAATGACACAAAATCACATATTGGATGCGCAAGATTGGTTAAAAACCCTAATTGGATTAGAATAAGCCTAGGGAGGACGAAAATGACCTAAATGTTCAACCAATAACACAAAATGACACAAAATGACATATTGGATGCACAAGATTGGTTAAAAACCCTAATTGGATTAGAATAAGCCTAGGGAGGACGAAAATGACTTAAATGTTCAACCAATGACACAAAATTACAAATTGGATGCACAAGATTGGTTAAAAACCCTAATTGGATTAGAATAAGCCTAGGGAGGACGAAAATGACCTAAATGTTCAACCAATAACACAAAATGACTCAAAATGACATATTGGATGCACAAGATTGGTAAAAAACCCTAATTTGATTAGAATAAGCTTAGGGAGGATGAAAATGACCTAAATATTCAACCAATGACACAAAATCACATATTGGATGCGCAAGATTGGTTAAAAACCCTAATTGGATTAGAATAAGCCTAGGGAGGACAAAACTGACCTAAATGTTCAACCAATGACACAAAATGACACAAAATCACATATTGGATGCACAAGATTGGTTAAAAACCCTAATTGGATTAGAATAAGACTAGGGAGGACGAAAATGACCTTAATGTTCAACCAATGACACAAAATGACACAAAATCATATATTGGATGCACAAGATTGGTTAAAAACCCTAATTGGATTAGAATAAACTTAGGGAGGATGAAAATGACCTAAATATTCAACCAATGACACAAAATCACATATTGGATGCGCAAGATTGGTTAAAAACCCTAATTGGATTAGAATAAGCCTAGGGAGGACAAAACTGACCTAAATGTTCAACCAATGATACAAAATGACACAAAATCACATATTGGATGCACAAGATTGGTTAAAAACCCTAATCGGATTAGAATAAGCCTAGGGAGGACGAAAATGACCTTAATGTTCAACCAATGACACAAAATGACACATAATCACATATTGGATTCACAAGATTGGTTAAAAACCCTAATTGGATTAGAATATGTCTAGGGAGGACGAAAATAACCTAAATGTTCAACCAATGACACAAAATGACACAAAATCACATATTGGATGCACAAGATTGGTGAAAAACCATAATTGGATTTGAATAAGCCTAGGGGGGACGAAAATGACCTAAATGTTCAACCAATGACACAAAATGACACAAAATCACATATTAATTGCACAAGATTGGTTTGAAACCCTAATTGGATTAGAATAAGCCTATGGGAAAATAACCTAAATGTTCAACCAATGACACAAAATCACATATTGGATGCACAAGATTGGTTAAAAACCCTAATTGGATTAGAATAAGCCTAGGGAGGACAAAAATGACCTAAATGTTCAACCAATGACACAAAATCACATATTGGATGCACAAGATTGGTTAAAAACCCTAATTGGATTAGAATAAGCCTAGGGAGGACGAAAATGACCTAAATGTTCAACCAATGTAACAAAATCGCATATTGGATGCACAAGATTGGTTAAAAACCCTAATTGGATTAGAATAAGCCTAGGGAGGACGTAAATGACCTAAATGTTCAACCAATGACACAAAATGACACAAAATCACATATTGGATGCACAAGACTGGTTAAAAACCCTAATTGGATTAGAATAATCCTAGGGAGGACGAAAATGACCTAAATGTTAAACCAATGACACAAAATGACACAAAATCACATATTGGATGCACAAGATTGGTTAAAAACCCTAATTGGATTAGAATAAGCTTAGGGAGGACGAAAATGACCTAAATGTTCAACCAATGACACAAAATCACATATTGGATGCACAAGATTGGTTAAAATCCCTAACTGGATTAGAATAAGCCCAGGGAGGACAAAAATGACCTAAATGTCCAACCAATGACACAAAATGACACAAAATCACATATTGGATGCACAAGATTGGTTAAAAACCCTAATTGGATTAGAATAAGCCTAGGGAGGACGAAAATGACCTAAATGTTCAACCAATGACACAAAATCACATATTGGATGCACAAGATTGGTTAAAGACCTTAATTAGATTAGAATAGGCCTAGGGAGGACGAAAATGACCTAAATGTTCAACCAATGACACAAAATGACACAAAATCACATATTGGATGCACAAGATTGGTTAAAAACCCTAATTGGATTAGAATAAGCCTAGGGAGGACGAAAATGACCTAAATGTGCAACCAATGACACAAAATCACATATTGGATGCACAAGATTGGTTAAAAACCCTAATTGGATTAGAATAAGCCTAGGGAGGACGAAAATGACCTAAATGTTCAACCAATGACACAATATCACATATTGCATGCACAAGATTGGTTAAAAACCCTAATTGGATTAGAATAAGCCTAGGGAGGACGAAAATGACCTAAATGTTCAACCAATGACATAAAATCACATATTGGATGCACAAGATTGGTTAAAAACCCTAATTGGATTAGAATAAGCCTAGGGAGGACGAAAATGACCTAAATGTTCAACCAATGACACAAAATCACACAAAATCACATATTGGATGCACAAGATTGGTTTAAAACCCTAATTGGATTAGAATAAGCCTAGGCAGGACGAAAATGACCTAAATGTTCAACCAATGACACAAAATCACATATTGGATGCACAAGATTGGTTAAAAACCCTAATTGGATTAGAATAAGCCTAGGGAGGACAAAAATGACCTAAATGTTCAACCAATGACACAAAATCACATATTGGATGCACAAGATTGGTTAAAACCCTAATTGGATTAGAATAAGCCTAGGGAGGACAAAAATGACCTAAATGTTCAACCAATGACACAAAATCACATATTGGATGCACAAGATTGGTTAAAAACCCTAATTGGATTAGAATAAGCCTAGGGAGGACGAAAATGACCTAAATGTTCAACCAATGACACAAAATCACATATTGGATGCACAAGATTGGTTAAAAACCCTAATTTGATTAGAGTAAGCCTGGGGAGGACGAAAATGACATAAATGTTCAACCAATGACACAAAATGACAGAAAATCACATATTGGATGCACAAGATTGGTTAAAAACCCTAATTGGATTAGAATAAGCCTAGGGAGGACGAAAATGACCTAAATGTTCAACCAATGACACAAAATCACATATTGGATGCACAAGATTGGTTAAAAACCCTAATTGGATTAGAATAAGCCTAGGGAGGACGAAAATGACCTAAATGTTCAACCAATGACACAAAATCACATATTGGATGCAGCAGATTGGTTAAAAACCCTAATTGGATTAGAATAAGCCTAGGGAGGACGAAAATGACCTAAATGTTCAACCAATAACACAAAATGATAAAAAAATCACATATTGGATGCACAAGATTGGTTAAAAACCCTAATTGGATTAGAATAAGCCTAGGGAGGACGAAAATGACCTAAATGTTCAACCAATGACACAAAATCACATATTGGATGCACAAGATTGGTTAAAAACCCTAATTGGATTAGAATACGCCTAGGGAGGACGAAAATGACCGAACTGTTCAACCAATGACACAAAATCACATATTGGATGCACAAGATTGGTTAAAAACCCTAATTGGATTAGAATAAGCCTAGGGAGGACGAAAATGACCTAAATGTTCAACCAATGACACAAAATGACACAAAATCACATATTGGATGCACAAGATTGGTTAAAAACCCTAATTGGATTAGAATAAGCCTAGGGAGGACGAAAATGACCTAAATGTTCAACCAATGACACAAAATGACACAAAATCACATATTGGATGCACAAGATTGGTTAAAAATCCTAATTAGATTAAAATAACCCTAGGGAGGACGAAAATGACCTAAATGTTCAACCAATGACACAAAATGACACAAAATCACATATTGGATGCACAGGATTCGTGAAAAACCCTAATTGGATTAGAATAAGCCTGGGGAGGACGAAAATGACCTAAATGTTCAACCAATGACACAAAATGACACAAAATCACATATTGGATGCACAAGATTGGTTAAAAACCCTAATTGGATTAGAATAAGCCTAGGGAGGACGAAAATGACCTAAATGTTCAACCAATGACACAAAATTATATATTGGATGCACAAGATTGGTTAAAAACCCTAATTGGATTAGAATAAGCCTAGGGAGGACGAAAATGACCTAAATGTTCAACCAATGACACAAAATGACACAAAATCACATATTGGATGCACAAGATTGGTTAAAAACCCTAATTGGATTAGAATAAGCCTAGGGAGGACGAAAATGACGTAAATGTTCAATTAATAACACAAAATCACATATTGGATGCACTAGATGGGTTAAACACCCTAATTGGATTAGAATAAGCCTATGGAGGACGAAAATGACCTAAATGTTCAACCAATGACACAAAACGACACAAAATCACATATTGGATGCACAAGATTGGTTAAAAACCCTAATTGGATTAGAATAAGCCTAGGGAGGACGAAAATGACCTAAATGTTCAACCAATGACACAAAATCACATATTGGATGCACAAGATTGGTTAAAAACCCTAATTGGATTAGAATAAACCTAGGCAGGACGAAAATGACCTAAATGTTCAACCAATGACACAAAATGACAAAAAATCACATACTGGATGCACAAGATTGGTTAAAAACCCGAATTGGATTAGAATAAGCCTAGGGAGGACGAAAATGACCTAAATGTTCAACCAATGACACAAAATGACACAAAATCACATATTGGATGCACAAGATTGGTTAAAAACCCTAATTGGATTAGAATAAGCCTAGGGAGGACGAAAATGACCTAAATGTTCAACCGATGACACAAAATGACACAAAATCACATATTGGATGCACAAGAATGGTTAAAAACCCTAATTGGATTAGAATAAGCCTAGGGAGGACGAAAATGACCTAAATGTTCAACCAATGACACAAAATCACATATTGGATGCACAAGATTGGTTAAAAACCCTAATTGGATTAGAATAAGCCTAAGGAGGACGAAAATGACCTAAATGTACAACCAATGACACAAAATCACATATTGGATGCACAAGATTGGTTAAAAACCCTAATTGGATTAGAATAAGCCTAGGGAGGACGAAAATGACCTAAATGTTCAACCAATGACACAAAATCACATATTGGATGCACAAGATAGGTTAAAAACCCTAATTTGATTAGAATAAGCCAAGGGAGGACGAAAATGACCTAAATGTTCAACCAATGACACAAAATGACACAAAATCACATATTGGATGCACAAGATTGGTTAAAAACCCTAATTGGATTAGAATAAGCCTAGGGAGGACGAAAATGACCTAAATGTTCAACCAATGACCCAATATGACACAAAATCACATATTGGATGCACAAGATTGTTGTTAAAAACCCTAATTCGATTAGAATAAGCCTAGGGAGGACGAAAATGACCTAAATGTTCAACCAATGACACAAAATGACACAAAATCACATATTGGATGCACAAGATTGGTTAAAAACCCTAATTGGATTAGAATAAGCCTAGGGAGGACGAAAATGACCTAAATGTTACACCAATGACACAAAATCACATATTGGATGCACAAGATTGGTTAAAAACCCTAATTGGATTAGAATAAGCCTAGGGAGGACGAAAATGACCTAAATGTTCAACCAATGACACAAAATCACATATTGGATGCTCAAGATTGGTTAAAAACCCTAATTGGATTAGAATAAGCCTAGGGAGGACGAAAATGACCTAAATGTTCAACCAATGACACAAAATCACATATTGGATCCACAATCTTGGTTAAAAACCCTAATCGGATTAGAATAAGCCTAGGGAGGACAAAAATGACCTAAATGTTCAACCAATGACACAAAATCACATATTGGATGCACAAGATTGGTTAAAAACCCTAATTGGATTAGAATAAGCCTAGGGAGGACGAAAATGACCTAAATGTTCAACCAATGACACAAACTCACATATTGGATGCACAAGATTGGTTAAAAACCGTAATTGGATTAGAATAAGCCTAGGGAGGACGAAAATGACCTAAATGTTCAACCAATGACACAAAATGACATATTGGAATCACAAGATTGGTTAAAAACCCTAATTGGATTAGAATAAGCCTAGGGAAGACGAAAATGACATAAATGTTCAACCAATGACACAAAATCACATATTGGATGCACAAGATTGGTTAAAAACCGTAATTGTATTAGAAAAAGCCTAGGGAGGACGAAAATGACCTAAATGTTCAACCAATGACACAAAATGACACAAAATCACATATTGGATGCACAAGATTGGTTAAAAACCCTAATTGGATTAGAATAAGCCTAGGGAGGACGAAAATGACCTAAATGTTCAACCAATCAGAAAATCACATATTGGATGCACAAGATTGGTTAAAAACCCTAATTGAATTAGAATAAGCCTAGGGAGGACGAAAATGACCTAAATGTTCAACCAATGACACAAAATCACATATTGGATGCACAAGATTGGTTAAAAACCCTAATTGGATTAGAATAAGCCTTGGGAGGACGAAAATGACCTAAATGTTCAACCAATGACACAAAATCTCTAATTGGATGCACAAGATTGGTTAAAAACCCTACGTGGGTTAGAATAAGTCAGTGGATGACAAAAATGACCTAAATGTTCAACCAATGACACAAAATTACAAATGTGATGCACAAGATTGGTTAAAAACCCTAATTGGATTAGAATAAGCCTTTGGAAGACGAAAATGACCTAAATGTTCAACCAATGACACAAAATCACATATTGGATGCACAAGATTGGTTAAAAACCCTAATTGGATTAGAATAAGACTAGGGAGGATGAAAATGACCTAAATGTTCAACGAATGACACAAAATCACATATTGGATGCACAAGATTAGTTAATAACCCTAATTGGATTAGAATAAGCGTTGGGAGGACGAAAATGACCTAAATGTTCAACCAATGACATAAAATCATTAATTGGATGCACAAGATTGGTTAAAAACCCTAATTGGATTAGAATAAGTCCAAGCATGACAAAAATGACCTAAATGTTCAACCAATGACACAAAATCACATATTGGATGCACAAGATTGGTTAAAAACCCTAATTGGATTAGAATAAGCCTAGGGAGGACGAAAATGACCTAAATGTTCAACCAATGACACAAAATCACATATTGGATGCACAAGATTGGTTAAAAACCCTAATTGGATTAGAATAAGCCTAGAGAGGACGAAAATGACCTAAATGTTCAACCAATGACACAAAATGACACAAAATCACTTATTGGATGCACTAGATTGGTTAAAAACCCTAATTGGATTAGAATAAGCCTAGGGAGGACGAAAATGACCTAAATGTTCAACCAATTACACAAAATGACACAAAGTCATGCACAAGATTGGTTAAAAACCCTAATTGGTTTAGAATAAGCCTAGGGAGGACGAAAATGAACTAAATGTTCAACCAATGACACAAAATGATACAAAATCACATATTGGATGCACAAGATTGGTTAAAAACCCTAATTGGATTAGAATAAGCCTAGGGAGGACGAAAATGACCTAAATGTTCAACCAATGACACAAAATGATACAAAATCACATATTGGATGCACAAGATTGGTTAAAAACCCTAATTGGATTAAAATAAGCCTAGGGAGGACGAAAATGACCTAAATGTTCAACCAATGACACAAAATGACACAAAATCACATATTGGATGCACAAGATTGGTTAAAAACCCTAATTGGATTAGAATAAGCCTAGGGAGGACGAAAATGACCTAAATGTTCAACCAATGACACAAAATCACATATTGGATGCACAAGATTGGTTAAAAACCCTAATTGGATTAGAATAAGACTAGGGAGGACGAAAATGACATAAATGTTCAACCAATGACACAAAATGACACAAAATCGCATATTAGATGCAAAAGATTGGTTAAAAACCCTAATTGGATTAGAATAAGCCTAGGGAGGACGAAAATGACCTAAATGTTCAACCAATGACACAAAATCACACAAAATCACATATTAGATGCAAAAGATTGGTTAAAAACCCTAATTGGATTAGAATAAGCCTAGGGAGGACGAAAATGACCTAAATGTTCAACCAATGACACAAAATGACACAAAATCACATATTGGATGCACAAGATTGGTTAAAAACCCTAATTGGATTAGAATAAGCCTAGGGAGGACGAAAATGACCTAAATGTTCAACCAATGACACAAAATCACATATTGGATGCACAAGATTGGTTAACAACCCTAATTCGATTACAATAACCATAGGGAGGACGAAAATGATCTAAATGTTCAACCAATGACACAAAATGACACAAAATCACATATTGGATGCACAAGATTGGTTAAAAACCCTAATTGGATTAGAATAAGCCTAGGGAGGACGAAAATGACCTAAATATTCAACCAATGACACAAAATGACACAAAATCACATATTGGATGCACAAGATTGGTTAAAAACCCTAATTGGATTAGAATAAGCTTAGGGAGGATGAAAATGACCTAAATATTCAACCAATGACACAAAATCACATATTGGATGCGCAAGATTGGTTAAAAACCCTAATTGGATTAGAATAAGCCTAGGGAGGACAACACTGACCTAAATGTTCAACCAATGACACAAAATGACACAAAATCACATATTGGATGCACAAGATTGGTTAAAAACCCTAATTGGATTAGAATAAGCCTAGGGAGGACGAAAATGACCTAAATGTTCAACCAATGACACAAAATGACACAAAATCACATATTGGATGCACAAGATTGGTTAAAAACCCTAATTGGATTAGAATAAGCTTAGCGAGGACGAAAATGACCTAAATGTTCAACCAATGACACAAAATGACACAAAATCACATATTGGATGCACAAGATTGGTTAAAAACCCTAATTGGATTAGAATAAGCCTAGGGAGGACGAAAATGACCTAAATGTTCAACCAATGACACAAAATGACACAAAATCACATATTGGATGCACAAGATTGGTTACAAACCCTAATTGGATTAGAATAAGCCTAGGGAGGACGAAAATGACCTAAATGTTCAACCAATGACACAAAATCACTTATTGGACGCACAAGATTGGTTAAAAACCCTAATTGGATTAGAATAGGCCTAGGGAGGACAAAAATGACCTAAATGTTCAACCAATGACACAAAATCACATATTGGATGCACAAGATTGGTTAAAAACCCTAATTGGATTAGAATAAGCCTAGGGAGGACGAAAATGACCTAAATGTTCAACCAATGACACAAAATCACATATTGGATGCACAAGATTGGTTAAAAACCCTAATTGGATTAGAATACGCCTAGGGAGGACGAAAATGACCTAAATGTTCAACCAATGACACAAAATGACACAAAATTACATATTGGATGCACAAGATTGGTTAAAAACCCTAATTGGATTAGAATACGCCTAGGGAAGACGAAAATGACCTAAATGTTCAACCAATGACACAAAATCACATATTGGATGCACAAGATTGGTTAAAAACCCTAATTGGTTTAGAATAAGCCTAGGGAGGACGAAAATGACCTAAATGTTCAACCAATGACACAAAATCACATATTGGATGCACAAGATTGGTTAAAAACCCTAATTGGATTAGAATAAGCCTAGGGAGGACAAAAATGACCTAAATGTTCAACCAATGACACAAAATCACATATTGGATGCACAAGATTGGTTCAAAACCCTAATTGGATTAGAATAAGCCTAGGGAGGACGAAAATGACCTAAATGTTCAACCAATGACACAAAATGACACAAAATCACATATTGGATGCACAAGATTGGTTTAAAACCCTAATTGGATTAGAATAAGCCTAGGGGAAAATGACCTAAATGTTCAACCAATGACACAAAATCACATATTGGATCCACAAGATTGGTTAAAAACCCTAATTGGATTAGAATAAGCCCAAGGAGGACGAAAATGACCTAAATGTTCAACCAATGACACAAAATCACATATTGGATGCCCAAGATTGGTTAAAAACCCTAATTGGATTAGAATAAGTCTAGGGAGGACGAAAATAACCTAAATATTCAACCAATGACACAAAATGACACAAAATCACATATTGGATGCACAAGATTGGTTAAAAACCCTAATTGGATTAGAATAAGCCTAGGGAGGACGAAAATGACCTAAATTTTCAACCAATGACACAAAATCACATATTGGATGCACAAGATTTGTTGAAAACCCTAATTGGATTAGAATAAGCCTAGGGTGGGCGAAAATGAACAAAATGTTCAACCAATGACACAAAATAACATATTGGATTCACTAGATTCGTTAAAAACCCTAATTGGATTAGAATAAGCCTAGGGAGGACGAAAATGACCTAAATGTTCAACCAATGACACAAAATGACACAAAATCACATATTGAATGCACAAGATTGGTTAAAAACCCTAATTTGATTAGAATAAGCCTAGGGAGGACGAATATGACTTTAATGTTCAACCAATGACACAATATGACACAAAATCACATATTGGATGCACAAGATTGGTTAAAATCCCTAATTGGATTAGAATAAGCCTAGGGAGGACGAAAATGACCTTAATATTCAACCAATGACACAAAATGACACAAAATCATATATTGGATGCACAAGATTGGTTAAAAACCCTAATTGGATTAGAATAAGTCTAGGGAGGACGAAAATGACCTTAATGTTCAACCAATGACACAAAATGACACAAAATCACATATTGGATGCACAAGATTGATTAAAAACCCTAATTGGATTAGAATAAGCCTAGGGAGGACGAAAATGACCTAAATGTTCAACCAATGACACCAAGTCACATATTGGATGCACAAGATTCGTTAAAAACCCTAATTGGATTAGAATAAGCCTAGGGAGGACGAAAATGACCGAAATGTTTAACCAATGACACAAAATCACATATTGGATGCACAAGATAGGTTAAAAACCCTAATTGGATTGGAATAAGCCTAGGGAGGACGAAAATGACCTAAATGTTCAACCAATGACACAAAATGACACAAAATCACATATTGGATGCACAAGATTGGTTAAAAACCCTAATTGGATTAGAATAAGCCAAGGGAGGACAAAAATGACCTAAATGTTCAACCAATGACACAAAATCACATATTGGATGCACAAGATTGGTTAAAAACCCTAATTGGATTAGAATAAGCCTAGGGAGGACAAAAATGACCTAAATGTTCAACCAATGACACAAAATCACATTTTGGATACACAAGATTGGTTAAAAACCCTAATTGGATTAGAATAAGCCTAGGGAGGACGAAAATGACCTAAATGTTCAACCAATGACACAAAATCACATATTAGATGCACAAGATTGGTTAAAAACCCTAATTGGATTAGAATAAGCCTAGGGAGGACGAAAATGACCTAAATGTTCAACCAATGACACAAAATGACACAAAATCACATATTGGATGCACAAGATTGGTTAAAAACCCTAATTGGATTAGAATAAGCGTAGGGAGGACGAAAATGACCTAAATTTTCAACCAATGACACAAAATCACATATTGGATGCACAAGATTTGTTGAAAACCCTAATTGGATTAGAATAAGCCTAGGGTGGGCGAAAATGAACAAAATGTTCAACCAATGACACAAAATAACATATTGGATGCACAAGATTGCTTAAAAACCCTAATTTGATTAGAATAAGCCTAGGGAGGACGAAAATGACCTAAATGTTCAACCAATGACACAAAATGACACAAAATCACATATTGGATGCTCAAGATTGGTTAAAAACCCTAATTGGATTAGAATAAGCCTAGGGAGGACGAAAATGACCTTAATGTGCAACCAATGACACAAAATGACACAAAATCACATATTGGATGCACAAGATTGGTTTAAAACCCTAATTGGATTAGAATAAGCCTAGGGGAAAATGACCTAAATGTTCAACCAATGACACAAAATCACATATTGGATGCACAAGATTGGTTAAAAACCCTAATTGGATTAGAATAAGCCCAAGGAGGACGAAAATGGCCTAAATGTTCAACCAATGACACAAAATCACATATTGGATGCACAAGATTGGTTAAAAACCCTAATTGGATTAGAATAAGCCTAGGGAGGACGAAAATGACCTAAATGTTCAACCAATGACACAAAATCACATATTGGATGCACAAGATTGGTTAAAAACCCTAATTTGATTAGAGTAAGCCTGGGGAGGACGAAAATGACATAAATGTTCAACCAATGACACAAAATGACAGAAAATCACATATTGGATGCACAAGATTGGTTAAAAACCCTAATTGGATTAGAATAAGCCTAGGGAGGACGAAAATGACCTAAATGTTCAACCAATGACACAAAATCACATATTGGATGCACAAGATTGGTTAAAAACCCTAATTGGATTAGAATAAGCCTAGGGAGGACGAAAATGACCTAAATGTTCAACCAATGACACAAAATCACATATTGGATGCACAAGATTGGTTAAAAACCCTAATTGGATTAGAATAAGCCTAGGGAGGACAAAAATGACCTAAATGTTCAACCAATGACACAAAATCACATGTTGGATGCACAAGATTGGTTAAAAACCCTAATTGGATTAGAATAAGCCTAGGGAGGACGAAAATGACCTAAATGTTCAACCAATGACACAAAATCACATGTTGGATGCACAAGATTGGTTAAAAACCCTAATTGGATTAGAATTAGCCTAGGGAGGACGAAAATGACCTAAATGTTCAACCAATGACACAAAATGACACAAAATCATATATTGGATGCACAAGATTGGTTAAAAACCCTAATTGGATTAGAATAAGCCTAGGGAGGACGAAAATGACCTAAATGTTCAACCAATGACACAAAATCACATATTGGATGCACAAGATTGGTTAAAAACCCTAATTGGATTAGAATAAGCCTAGGGAGGACAAAAATGACCTAAATGTTCAACCAATGACACAAAATCACATATTGGATGCACAAGATTGGTTAAAGACCCTAATTGGATTAGAATAAGCCTAGGGATGACGAAAATGACCTAAATGCTCAACCAATGACACAAAATCACATATTGCATGCACAAGATTGGTTAAAAACCCTAATTGGATTAGAATAAGCCTAGGGAGGACAAAAATGACCTAAATTTTTAACCAATGACACAAAATCACATATTGGATGCACAAGATTGGTTAAAAACCCTAATTGGATTAGAATAAGCCTAGGGAGGACGAAAATGACCTAAATGTTCAACCAATGACACAAAATCACATATTGGATGCACAAGATAGGTTAAAAACCCTAATTGGATTGGAATAAGCCAAGGGAGGACGAAAATGACCTAAATGTTCAACCAATGACACAAAATGACCCAAAATTACATATTGGATGCACAAGATTGGTTAAAAACCCT
This sequence comes from Cicer yamashitae, assembly GCA_037974755.1. Classification (NCBI taxonomy): domain Eukaryota; kingdom Viridiplantae; phylum Streptophyta; class Magnoliopsida; order Fabales; family Fabaceae; genus Cicer; species Cicer yamashitae. Next base: position 17,212,111 of record JBBPBQ010000008.1, on the reverse strand, counting down.
AATTGGATTAGAATAAGCCTAGGGAGGACGAAAATGACCTAAATGTTCAACCAATGACACAAAATGACACAAAATCACATATTGGATGCACAAGATTGGTTAAAAACCCTAATTGGATTAGAATAAGCCTAGGGAGGACGAAAATGACCTAAATGTTCAACCAATGACACAAAATGACACAAAATCACATATTGGTTGCACAAGATTGGTTAAAAACCCTAATTGGATTAGAATAAGCCTAGGTAGGACGAAAATGACCTAAATGTTGAACCAATGACCCAAAATCACATATTGGATGCACAAGATTGGTTAAAAACCCTAATTGGATTAGAATAAGCCTAGGGAGGACGAAAATGACCTAAATGTTCAACCAATGACACAAAATGACACAAAATCACATATTGGATGCACAAGATTGGTTAAAAACCCTAATTGGATTAGAATAAGCCTAGGGAGGACGAAAATGACCTAAATGTTCAGCCAATGACACAAAATCACATATTGGATGCACAAGATTGGTTAAAAACCCTAATTGGATTAGAATAAGCCTAGGGAGGACGAAAATGACCTAAATGTTCAACCAATGACACAAAATCACATATTGGATGCACAAGATTGGTTAAAAACCCTAATTGGATTAGAATAAGCCTAGGGAGGACGAAGATGACCTAAATGTTCAACCAATGACACAAAATCACATATTGGATGCACAAGATTGGTTAAAAACCCTAATTGGATTAGAATAAGCCTAGCAAGGACGAAAATGACCTAAATGTTCAACCAATGACACAAAATGACACAAAATCACATATTGGATGCACAAGATTGGTTAAAAACCCTAATTGGATTAGAATAAGCCTAGGGAGGACGAAAATGACCTAAATGTTCAACCAATGACACAAAATGACACAAAATACATATTGGATGCACAAGATTGGTTAAAAACCCTAATTGGATTAGAATAAGCCTAGGGAGGACGAAAATGACCTAAATGTTCAACCTATGACACAAAATCACATATTGGATGCACAAGATTGGTTAAAAACCCTAATTGGATTAGAATAACCCAAGGGAGGACGAAAATGACCTAAATGTTCATCCAATGACATAAAATGACACAAAATCACATATTGGATACACAACATTGGTTAAAAACCTAATTGGATTAGAATAAGCCAGGGAGGACGAAAATGACCTAAATGTTCAACCAATGACACAAAATGACACAAAATCACATATTGGATGCACAAGATTGGTTAAAAACCCTAATTTGATTAGAATAACCCTAAGGAGGACGAAAATGACCTAAATGTTCAACCAATGACACAAAATCACATATAGGATGCACAAGATTGGTTAAAAACCCTAATTGGATTAGAATAAGACTAGGGAGGACGAAAATGACCTTAATGTTCAACCAATGACACAAAATCCCATATTGGATGCACAAGATTGGTTAAAACCCTAATTGGATTAGAATAAGCCTAGGGAGGACAAAAATGACCTAAATGTTCAACCAATGACACAAAATGACACAAAATCACATATTGGATGCACAAGATCGGTTAAAAACCCTAATTGGATTAGAATAAGCCTAGGGAGGACGAAAATGACCTAAATGTTCAACCAATGACACAAAATGACACAAAATCACATATTGGATGCACAAGATTGGTTAAAACCCTAATTGGATTAGAATAAGCCTAGGGAGGACGAAAATGACCTAAATCTTCAACCAATGACACAAAATCACATTTTGGATGCACAACATTGGTTAAAAACCCTAATTGGATTAGAATAACCCTAGGGAGGACGAAAATGACCTAAATGTTCAACCAATGACACAAAATCACATATTGGATGCACAAGATTGGTTAAAAACCCTAATTGGATTAGAATAAGCCTAGGGAGGATGAAAATGACCTCAATGTTCAACTAGTGACACAAAATCACATATTGGATACACAAGATTGGTTAAAAACGCTAATTGGATTAGAATAAGCCTAGGGAGGACGAAAATGACCTAAATGTTCAACCAATGACACAAAATGACACAAAATCACATATTGGATGCACAAGATTGGTTAAAAACCCTAATTGGATTAGAATAAGCCTAGGGAGGACGAAAATGACCTAAATGTTCAACCAATGACACAAAATGACACAAAATCACATATTGGATGCACAAGATTGGTTAAAATCCCTAATTGGATTAGAATAAGCCTAGGGAGGACGAAAATGACCTAAATTTTCAACCAATGACACAAAATCACATATTGGATGCACAAGATTTGTTGAAAACCCTAATTGGATTAGAATAAGCCTAGGGTGGGCGAAAATGAACAAAATGTTCAACCAATGACACAAAATAACATATTGGATTCACTAGATTCGTTAAAAACCCTAATTGGATTAGAATAAGCCTAGGGAGGACGAAAATGACCTAAATGTTCAACCAATGACACAAAATGACACAAAATCACATATTGGATGCACAAGATTGGTTAAAAACCCTAATTTGATTAGAATAAGCCTAGGGAGGACGAATATGACTTTAATGTTCAACCAATGACACAAAATGACACAAAATCACATATTGGATGCACAAGATTGGTTAAAATCCCTAATTGGATTAGAATAAGCCTAGGGAGGACGAAAATGACCTTAATGTTCAACCAATGACACAAAATGACACAAAATCACATATTGGATGCACAAGATTGGTTAAAAACCCTAATTGGATTAGAATAAGTCTAGGGAGGACGAAAATGACCTTAATGTTCAACCAATGACACAAAATCACATATTGGATGCACAAGATTGGTTAAAAACCATAATTGGATTAGAATAAGCCTAGGGGGGACGAAAATGACCTAAATATTCAACCAATGACACAAAATGACACAAAATCACATATTAATTGCACAAGATTGGTTTAAAACCCTAATTGGATTAGAATAAGCCTATGGGAAAATGACCTAAATGTTCAACCAATGACACAAAATCACATATTGGATGCACAAGATTGGTTAAAAACCCTAATTGGATTAGAATAAGCCTAGGGAGGATGAAAATGACCTAAATGTTCAACCAATGACACAAAATCACTTATTGGATGCACAAGATTGGTTAAAAACCCTAATTGGATTAGAATAAGCCTAGGGAGGACGAAAATGACACAATTGTTCAACCAATCACACAAAATCACATATTGGATGCACAATATTGGTTAAAAACCCTAATTGGATTAGAATAAGCCTAGGGAGGACGAAAATGACACAAATGTTCAACCAATCACACAAAATCACATATTGGATGCACAATATTGGTTATAAACCCTAATTAGATTAGAATACGCCTAGAGAGGACGAAAATGACCTAAATGTGCAACCAATGACACAAAATCACATATTGGATGCACAAGATTGGTTAAAAACCCTAATTGGATTAGAATAAGCCTAGGGAGGACGAAAATGACCTAAATGTTCAACCAATGACACAAAATCACATATTGGATGCACAAGATTGGTTAAAAACCCTAATAGGATTAGAATAAGTCTGGGGAGGACGAAAATGACCTAAATGTGCAACCAATGACAAAAAATTACATATTGGATGCACAAGATTGGTTAAAAACCCTAATTGGATTAGAATAAGCCTAGGGAGGACGAAAATGACCTAAATGTGCAACCAATGACACAAAATCACATATTGGATGCACAAGATTGGTTAAAAACCCTAATTGGATTAGAATAAGCCTAGCAGGACGAAAATGACCTAAATGTGCAACCAATGACACTAAATCACATATTCGATGCACAAGATTGGTTAAAAACCCTAATTGGATTAGAATAAGCCTAGGGAGGACGAAAATGACCTAAATGTGCAACCAATGACACAAAATCACATATTGGATGCACAAGATTGGTTAAAAACCCTAATTGGATTAGAATAAGCCTAGGGAGGACGAGAATGACCTAAATGTGCAACCAATGACACAAAATCACATATTGGATGCATAAGATTGGTTAAAAATCTTAATTGGATTAGAATAAGCCTAGCGAGGACGAAATTTGCCTAAATGTTCAACCAATGACACAAAATCACATATTGGATGCACAAGATTGGTTAAAAACCCTAATTGGATTAGAATAAGCCTAGGGAGGACGAAAATGACCTAAATGTGCAACCAATGACACAAAATCACATATTGGATGCACAAGATTGGTTAAAAACCCTAATTGGATTAGAATAAGCCTAGCGAGGACGAAAATCACCTAATTGGATTACCGATGACAGAAAATCACTTATTATATGCACAAGATTGGTTAAAAACCCTAATTGGATTAGAATAAGCCTAGGGAGGACAAAAATGACCTAAATGTGCAACCAACGACAAAAAATCACATATTGGATGCACAAGATTGGTTAAAAACCCTAATTGGATTAGAATAAGCCTAGGGAGGACGAAAATGACCTAAATGTTCAACCAATGACACAAAATCACATATTGGATGCACAAGATTGGTTAAAAACCCTAATTGGATTAGAATAAGCCTAGGGAGGACGAAAATGACCTAAATGTTCAACCAATGACACAAAATCACATATTGGATGCACAAGATTGATTAAAAACCCTATTTGGATTAGAATAAGCCTAGGGAGGACGAAAATGACCTAAATGTTCAATCAATGACACAAAATCACATACTGGATGCACAAGATTGGTTAAAAACCCTAATTGGATTAGAATAAGCCTAGGGAGGACGAAAATGACCTAAATGTTCAACCAATGACACAAAATGACACAAAATCACATATTGGATGCACAAGATTGGTTAAAAACCCTAATTGGATTAGAATAAGCCTAGGGAGGACGAAAATGACCTAAATGTTCAACCAATGACACAAAATGACGCAAAATCACATATTGGACGCACAAGATTGGTTAAAAACCCTAATTGGATTAGAATAAGCCTAGGGAGGACGAAAATGACCTAAATGTTCAACCAATGACACAAAATGACACAAAATCACATATTGGATGCACAAGATTGGTTAAAAACCCTAATTGGATTAGAATAAGCCTAGGGAGGACGAAAATGACCTAAATGTTCAACCAATGACACAAAATGACACAAAATAACATATTGGATGCAGAAGATTGGTTAAAAACCCTAATTGGATTGGAGTAAGCCTAGGGAGGACGAAAATGACCTAAATGTTCAACCAATGACACAAAATGACACAAAATCACATATTGGATGCACAAGATTGGTTAAAAACCCTAATTGGATTAGAATAAGCCTAGGGAGGACGAAAATGACCTAAATGTTCAACCAATGACACCTAATGACACAAATTCACATATTGGAGCACAAGATTGGTTAAACACCCTAATTGAATTAGAATAAGCCTAGGGAGGACGAAAATGACCTAAATGTTCAACCAATGACAGAAAATGACACAAAATCACATATTGGATGCACAAGATTGGTTAAAAACCCTAATTGGATTAGAATAAGCCTAGGGAGGACGAAAATGACCTAAATGTTCAACCAATGACACAAAATCACATATTGGATGCACAAGATTGGATAAAAACCCTAATTGGATTAAAAAGAGCCTAGGGAGGACGAAAATGACCTAAATGTTCAACCAATGACACAAAATCACATATTGGATGCACAAGATTGGTTAAAAACCCTAATTGGATTAGAATAAGCCTAGGGAGGACGAAAATGACCTTAATGTTCAACCAATGACACAAAATGACACAAAATCACATATTGGATGCACAAGATTGGTTAAAAACCCTAATCGGATTAGAATAAGTCTAGGGAGGACGAAAATAACCTAAATGTTCAACCAATGACACAAAATGACACAAAATCACATATTGGATGCACAAGATTGGTTAAAAACCCTAATTGGATTAGAATAAGCGTAGGGAGGACGAAAATGACCTAAATTTTCAACCAATGACACAAAATCACATATTGGATGCACAAGATTTGTTGAAAACCCTAATTGGATTAGAATAAGCCTAGGGTGGGCGAAAATGAACAAAATGTTCAACCAATGACACAAAATAACATATTGGATGCACAAGATTGCTTAAAAACCCTAATTTGATTAGAATAAGCCTAGGGAGGACGAAAATGACCTAAATGTTCAACCAATGACACAAAATGACACAAAATCACATATTGGATGCTCAAGATTGGTTAAAAACCCTAATTGGATTAGAATAAGCCTAGGGAGGACGAAAATGACCTTAATGTGCAACCAATGACACAAAATGACACAAAATCACATATTGGATGCACAAGATTGGTTTAAAACCCTAATTGGATTAGAATAAGCCTAGGGGAAAATGACCTAAATGTTCAACCAATGACACAAAATCACATATTGGATGCACAAGATTGGTTAAAAACCCTAATTGGATTAGAATAAGCCCAAGGAGGACGAAAATGGCCTAAATGTTCAACCAATGACACAAAATCACATATTGGATGCACAAGATTGGTTAAAAACCCTAATTGGATTAGAATAAGCCTAGGGAGGACGAAAATGACCTAAATGTTCAACCAATGACACAAAATCACATATTGGATGCACAAGATTGGTTAAAAACCCTAATTTGATTAGAGTAAGCCTGGGGAGGACGAAAATGACATAAATGTTCAACCAATGACACAAAATGACAGAAAATCACATATTGGATGCACAAGATTGGTTAAAAACCCTAATTGGATTAGAATAAGCCTAGGGAGGACGAAAATGACCTAAATGTTCAACCAATGACACAAAATCACATATTGGATGCACAAGATTGGTTAAAAACCCTAATTGGATTAGAATAAGCCTAGGGAGGACGAAAATGACCTAAATGTTCAACCAATGACACAAAATCACATATTGGATGCACAAGATTGATTAAAAACCCTATTTGGATTAGAATAAGCCTAGGGAGGACGAAAATGACCTAAATGTTCAATCAATGACACAAAATCACATACTGGATGCACAAGATTGGTTAAAAACCCTAATTGGATTAGAATAAGCCTAGGGAGGACGAAAATGACCTAAATGTTCAACCAATGACACAAAATGACACAAAATCACATATTGGATGCACAAGATTGGTTAAAAACCCTAATTGGATTAGAATAAGCCTAGGGAGGACGAAAATGACCTAAATGTTCAACCAATGACACAAAATCAAATATTAGATGCACAAGATTGGTTAAAAACCCTAATTGGATTAGAATAAGCCTAGGGAGGACGAAAATGACCTAAATGTTCAACCAATGACACAAAATCACATATTGGATGCACAAGATTGGTTAAAAACCCTAATTGGATTAGAATAAGCCTAGGGTGGACGAAAATGATCTAAATGTTCAACCAATGACACAAAATGAAACAAAATCACATATTGGATGCACAAGATTGGTTAAAAACCCTAATTGGATTAGAATAAGCCTAGGGAGGACGAAAATGACCTAAATGTTCAACCAATGACACAAAATCACATATTGGATGCACAAGATTGGTTAAAAACCCTAATTGGATTAGAATAAGCCTAGGGAGGACGAAATTGACCTAAAAGTTCAACCAATGACACAAAATCACATATTGGATGCACAAGATTGGTTAAAAACCCTAATTGGATTAGAATAAGCCTAGGGAGGACGAAAATGACCTAAATGATCAACCAATAACACAAAATGACACAAAATCACATATTGGATGCACATGATTGGTTAAAAACCATAATTGGATTAGAATAAGTCTAGGGAGGACGAAAATGACCTAAATGTTCAACCAATGACACAAAATGACACAAAATCACATATTGGATGCACAAGATTGGTTAAAAACCCTAATTGGATTAGAATAAGCCTAGGGAGGACGAAAATGACCTAAATGTTCAACCAATGACACAAAATCACATATTGGATGCACAAGATTGGTTAAAAACCCTAATTGGATTAGAATAAGCCTAGCAAGGACGAAAATGACCTAAATGTTCAACCAATGACACAAAATGACACAAAATCACATATTGGATGCACAAGATTGGTTAAAAACCCTAATTGGATTAGAATAAGCCTAGGGAGGACAAAAATGACCTAAATGTTCAACCAATGACACAAAATCACATATTGGATGCACAAGATTGGTTAAAAACCCTAATTGGATTAGAATAAGCCTAGGGAGGACGAAAATGACCTAAATGTTCAACCAATGACACAAAATGACACAAAATCACATATTGGATGCACAAGAATGGTTAAAAACCCTAATTGGATGAGAATAAGCCTAGGGAGGACGAAAATGACCTAAATGTTCAACCAATGACACAAAATCACATATTGGATGCACAAGATTGGTTAAAAACCCTAATTGGATTAGAATAAGCCTAGGGAGGACGAAAATGACCTAAATGTTCAACCAATGACACAAAATCACATATTGGATGCACAAGATAGGTTAAAAACCCTAATTGGATTGGAATAAGCCAAGGGAGGACGAAAATGACCTAAATGTTCAACCAATGACACAAAATGACCCAAAATTACATATTGGATGCACAAGATTGGTTAAAAACCCTAATTGGATTAGAATAAGCCTAGGGAGGACGAAAATGACCTAAATGTTCAACCAATGACACAAAATGACACAAAATCACATATTGGATGCACAAGATTGGTTAAAAACCCTAATTGGATTAGAATAAGCCTAGGGAGGACGAAAATGACCTAAATGTTCAACCAATGACACAAAATGACACAAAATCACATATTGGATGCACAAGATTGGTTAAAAACCCTAATTGGATTAGAATATCCCTAGGGAGGACGAAAATGACCTAAATGTTCAACCAATGACACAAAATGACACAAAATCACATATTGGATGCACAAGATTGGTTAAAAACCCTAATTCGATTACAATAAGCCTAGGGAAGACGAAAATGACCTAAATGTTCAACCAATGACACAAAATCACATATTGGATGCACAAGATTGGTTATAAACCCTAATTGGATTAGAATAAGCCTAGGGACGACGAAAATGACCTAAATGTTCAACCAATTACACAAAATCACATATTGGATGCACAAGATTTGTTAAAAACCGTAATTGGATTAGAATAAGCCTAGGGAGGACGAAAATGACCTAAATGTTCAACCAATGACACAAAATGACAATAAATCACATATTGGATGCACAAGATTGGTTAAAAACCCTAATTGGATTAGAATATGCCTAGGGAGGACGAAAATGACCTAAATGTTCAACCAATGACACAAAATGACACAAAATCACATATTGGATGCACAAGATTGGTTAAAAACCCTAATTGGATTAGAATAAGCCTAGGGAGGACGAAAATGACCTAAATGTTCAACCAATGACACAAAATGACACAAAATCACATATTGGATGCACAAGATTGGTTAAAAACCCTGATTGGATTAGAATAAGCCTAGGGACGACGAAAATGACCTAAATGTTCAACCAATGACACAAAATGACACAAAATCACATATTGGATGCACAAGATTGGTTAAAAACCCTAATTGGATTAGAATAAGCCTAGGGAGGAAGAAAATGACCTAAATGTTCAACCAATGACACAAAATCACATATTGGATGCACAAGATTGGTTAAAAACCCTAATTGGATTAGAATAAGCCTAGGGAGGACGAAAATGACCTTAATGTTCAACCAATGACACAAAATGACACAAAATCACATAATGGATGCACAAGATTGGCTAAAAACCCTAATTGGATTAGAATAAGACTAGGGAGGACGAAAATGACCTTAATGTTCAACCAATGACACAAAATGACACAAAATCAAATATTGGATGCACAAGATTGGTTAAAAACCCTAATTGGATTAGAATAAGCTTAGGGAGGATGAAAATGACCTAAATATTCAACCAATGACACAAAATCACATATTGGATGCGCAAGATTGGTTAAAAACCCTAATTGGATTAGAATAAGCCTAGGGAGGACAAAACTGACCTAAATGTTCAACCAATGACACAAAATGACACAAAATCACATATTGGATGCACAAGATTGGTTAAAAACCCTAATTGGATTAGAATAAGCCTAGGGAGGACGAAAATGACCTTAATGTTCTACCAATGACACAAAATGACACAAAATCACATATTGGATGCACAAGATTGGTTAAAAACCCTAATTGGATTAGAATAAGTCTAGGGAGGACGAAAATAACCTAAATATTCAACCAATGACACAAAATGACACAAAATAACATATTGGATGCACAAGATTGGTTAAAAACCCTAATTGGATTAGAATAAGCCTAGGGAGGACGAAAATGACCTAAATTTTCAACCAATGACACAAAATCACATATTGGATGCACAAGATTTGTTGAAAACCCTAATTGGATTAGAATAAGCCTAGGGTGGGCGAAAATGAACAAAATGTTCAACCAATGACACAAAATAACATATTGGATTCACTAGATTCGTTAAAAACCCTAATTGGATTAGAATAAGCCTAGGGAGGACGAAAATGACCTAAATGTTCAACCAATGACACAAAATGACACAAAATCACATATTGAATGCACAAGATTGGTTAAAAACCCTAATTTGATTAGAATAAGCCTAGGGAGGACGAATATGACTTTAATGTTCAACCAATGACACAATATGACACAAAATCACATATTGGATGCACAAGATTGGTTAAAATCCCTAATTGGATTAGAATAAGCCTAGGGAGGACGAAAATGACCTTAATATTCAACCAATGACACAAAATGACACAAAATCATATATTGGATGCACAAGATTGGTTAAAAACCCTAATTGGATTAGAATAAGTCTAGGGAGGACGAAAATGACCTTAATGTTCAACCAATGACACAAAATGACACAAAATCACATATTGGATGCACAAGATTGATTAAAAACCCTAATTGGATTAGAATAAGCCTAGGGAGGACGAAAATGACCTAAATGTTCAACCAATGACACAAAAT
>JBBPBQ010000008.1:17165516-17187474 GCA_037974755.1 Cicer yamashitae | reverse complement strand
TTGGTTAAAAACCCTAATTGGATTAGAATAAGCCTAGGGAGGACGAAAATGACCTAAATGTTCAACCAATGACACAAAATCACATATTGGATGCACAAGATTGTTTAAAAACCCTAATTGGATTAGAATAAGCCTAGGGAGGACGAAAATGACCTAAATGTTCAACCAATGACACAAAATGACACAAAATCACATATTGGATGCATAAGATTGGTTAAAAACTCTAATTGGATTGGAATAAGCATAGGGAGGACGAAAATGACCTAAGTGTTCAACTAACGACACAAAATCACATATTGGATGCACAAGAGTGGTTAAAAACCATAATTGGATTAGAATAAGCCTTGGGGGGACGAAAATGACCTAAATGTTCAACCAATGACACAAAATGACACAAGATCACATATTGGATGCACAAGATTGGTTAAAAACCCTAATTGGATTAGAATAAGCCTAGGCAGGACGAAAATGAACTAAATGTTCAACCAATGACACAAAATCAAATATTGGATGCACAAGATTGGTTAAAAACCCTAATTGGATTAGAATAAGCCTAGGGAGGACGAAAATGACCTAAATGTTCAACCAATGACACAAAATCACATATTGGATGCACAAGATTGGTTAAAAACCCTAATTGGATTAGAATAAGCCTAGGTTGGACGAAAATGACCTAAATGTTCAACCAATGACACAAAATGACACAAAATCACATATTGGATGCACAAGATTGGTTTAAGACCCTAATGGGATTAGAATAAGCCTAGGGAGGACGAAAATGACCTAAATGTTCAACCAATGACAAAAAATGACACAAAATCACATATTGGATGCACAAGATTGGTTTAAAACCCTAATTGGATTAGAATAAGCCTAGGGGAAAATGACCTAAATGTTCAACCAATGACACAAAATCAAATATTGGATGCACAAGATTGGTTAAAAACCCTAATTGGATTAGAATAAGCCTAGGGAGGACGAAAATGACCTAAATGTTCAACCAATGACACAAAATGACACAAAATCACATATTGGATGCACAAGATTCGTTTAAAACCCTAATTGGATTAGAATAAGCCTAGGGGAAAATGACCTAAATGTTCAACCAATGACACAAAATCAAATATTGGATGCACAAGATTGGTTAAAAACCCTAATTGGATTAGAATAAGCCTAGGGAGGACGAAAATGGCCTAAATGTTCAACCAATGACACAAAATCACATATTGGATGCACAAGAATGGTTAAAAACCCTAATTGGATTAGAATAAGCCTAGGGAGGACGAAAATGACCAAAGTGTTCAACTAACGACAACAAATCACATATTAGATGCACAAGAGTGGTTAAAAACCCTAATTGGATTAGAATAAGCCTAGGGAGGACGAAAATGACCTAAATGTTCAACCAATGACACAAAATGACACAAGATCACATATTGGATGCACAAGATTGGTTAAAAACCCTAATTGGATTAGAATAAGCCTAGGTTGGACGAAAATGACCTAAATGTTCAACCAATGACACAAAATCACATATTGGATGCACAAGATTGGTTTAAGACCTTAATTGGATTAGAATAAGCCTAGGGAGGACGAAAATGACCTAAATGTTCAACCAATGACAAAAAATGACACAAAATCACATATTGGATGCACAAGATTGGTTTAAAACCCTAATTGGATTAGAATAAGCCTAGGGGAAAATGACCTAAATGTTCAACCAATGACACAAAATCAAATATTGGATGCACAAGATTGGTTAAAAACCCTAATTGGATTAGAATAAGCCTAGGGAGGATGAAAATGACCTAAATGTTCAACCAATGACACAAAATCACATATTGGATGCACAAGATTGGTTAAAAACCCTAATTGGATTAGAATAAGCCTATGGAGGACGAAAATGATCTATATGTTCAACCAACGATACAAAATGACACAAAATCACATATTGGATGCACAAGTTTGGTTTAAAACCATAATTGGATTAGAATAAGCCTAGGGAGGACGAAAATGACCTAAATGTTCAACCAATGACACAAAATGACCCAAAATCACATATTGGATGCACAAGATTGGTTAAAAACCCTAAATGGATTCGAATAAGCCTAGGAAGGACGAAAGTGACCTAAATGTTCAACCGATTACAGAAAATGACACAAAATCATATATTGGATGCACATGATTGGTTAAAAACCCTAATTGGATTAGAATAAGCCTAGGGAGGACGAAAATGACCTAAATGTTCAACCAATGACACAAAATCACATATTGGATGCACAAGATTGGTTAAAAACCCTAATTGGATTAGAATAAGCCTAGGGAGGACGAAAATGACCTAAGTGTTCAACTAACGACACAAAATCACATATTAGATGCACAAGAGTGGTTAAAAACCCTAATTGGATTAGAATAAGCCTAGGTTGGACGAAAATGACCTAAATGTTCAACCAATGACACAAAATGACACAAAATCACATATTGGATGCACAAGATTGGTTTAAGACCCTAATTGGATTAGAATAAGCCTAGGGAGGACGAAAATGACCTAAATGTTCAACCAATGACACAAAATGACAAAAAATCAAATATTGGATGCAAAAGATTGGTTTAAAACCCTAATTGGATTAGAATAAGCCTAGGGAGGACGAAAATGACCTAAATGTTCAACCAATGACACAAAATCACATATTGGATGCACAAGATTGGTTAAAAACCCTAATTGGATTAGAATAAGCCTAGGGAGGACGAAAATGACCTAAGTGTTCAACTAACGACACAAAATCACATATTAGATGCACAAGAGTGGTTAAAAACCCTAATTGGATTAGAATAAGCCTAGGGAGGACGAAAATGACCTAAATGTTCAACCAATGACAAAAAATGACACAAAATCACATATTGGATGCACAAGATTGGTTTAAAACCCTAATTGGATTAGAATAAGCCTAGGGGAAAATGACCTAAATGTTCAACCAATGACACAAAATCACATATTGGATGCACAAGATTGGTTAAAAACCCTAATTGGATTAGAATAAGCCTAGGGAGGACGAAAATGACCTAAATGTTCAACCAATGACACTAAATCACATATTGGATGCACACGATTGGTTAAAAACCCTAATTGGATTAGAATAAGCCTAGGGAGGACGAAAATGACCTAAATGTTCAACCAATGACACAAAATCACATATTGGATGCACAAGATTGGTTAAAAACCCTAATTGGATTAGAATAAGCCTAGGGAGGACGAAAATGACCTAAATGTTCAACCAATGACACAAAATCACATATTGGATGCACAAGATTGGTTAAAAACCCTAATTGGATTAGAATAAGCCTAGGTAAGACGAAAATGACCTAAATGTTCAACCAATGACACAAAATCACATATTGGATGCACAAGATTGGTTAAAAACCCAAATTGGATTAGAATAAGCCGTGGGAGGAAGAAAATGACCTAAATGTTCAACCAATGACACAAAATGACACAAAATCACATATTGGTTGCACAAGATTGGTTAAAAACCCTAATTGGACTAGAATAAGCCTAGGGAGGACGAAAATGACCTAAATGTTCAACCAATGACACAAAATGACACAAAATCACATATTGGTTGCACAAGATTGGTTAAAAACCCTAATTGGATTAGAATAAGCCTAGGGAGGACGAAAATGACCTAAATGTTCAACCAATGACACAAAATGACACAAAATATCATATTGGATGCACAAGATTGGTTAAAAACCCTAATTGGATTAGAATAAGCCTAGGGAGGACGAAAATGACCTAAATGTTCAACCAATGACACAAAATCACATATTGGATGCACAAGATTGGTTAAAAACCCTAATTGGATTAGAATAAGCCTAGGGAGTACGAAAATGACCTAAATGTTCAACCAATGACACAAAATAACACAAAATCACATATTGGATGCACAAGATTGGTTAAAAACCCTAATTGGATTAGAATAAGCCTAGGGAGGACGAAAATGACCTAAATGTTCAACCAATGACATAAAATGACACAAAATCACATATTGGATGCACAAGATTGGTTAAAAACCCTAAAACCCTTATTGGATTAGAATAAGCCTAGAGAGGACGAAAATGACCTAAATATTCAACCAATGACACAAAATCACATATTGGATGCACAAGATTGGTTAAAAACCCTAATTGGATTAGAATAAGCCTAGGGAGGACAAAAATGACGTAAATGTTCAACCAATGACACAAAATCACATATAGGATGCACAAGATTGGTTAAAAACCCTAATTGGATTAGAATAAGCCTAGGGAGGACGAAAATGACCTAAATGTTTGATATGATCCTATTTCTCATGAATCACTATAAGGATCGTTCTAGGTTGGAAACTTACAGATTGGAACGAAAATCGCGTATTGCTGGAGAACGCAATAAACAGAGCTACGAAACTCCGAATCGGCCGATTCCAAAACGAGGTGAAAGATGACGTTCCGAAACGCAAGTTAGGATGTTGAATCGCCGAAAACAAGTTTGTAGAACTCGAGATATGATTGCAGGTTATTGAACACGAAAATTGGCACAATTTGTGAATTAGGGTTTGATGTAAAGGAAACCGAAAATTATAAAGAAACAAAATATGGATTAGGTTGAGAAGATGAAGAAGGCGCCACAATCAAGGATGATTGATAAGCCAATGAAGAATCGCCACAATGGTAAGGAAGCCATTGATAAGACTCAAACAAGTTCTAATCCAAGAACTCAAAGAGGAGACCTAACTCACTCACAATTCTCATTAGAGAAATTTTAATTCATTCCCAAAAAAAATTCTTCATTGAGGTTACAAAATCATAGTTATAGTAAAATTATCTCTAAACCTAAATGGGTCATAAGTGACACCATTCTCTAGGCCCAAATTGGGCTTACATCATTTTTTTTTTATAAAAATAACTAAATGTAAGGAAGCAAAGTATCTTCACTTACATATAACATCAACTAAATCTATATTAAAACTATAACAATTCCAAATTAAAGCAAACTAGGAACTATTACAAACCAAATGAAAATAAATAAAGTTCACCCTAATTTATTAAAAATATGGATCATCTTCATGCTCTTGAGATCCTTATCAATAAGCCTAGGGAGGACAAAAATGACCTAAATATTCAACCGATGACAGAAAATCACATATTGGATGCACAAGATTGGTTAAAAACCCTAATTGGATTAGAATAAGCCTAGGGAGGACGAAAATGACCTAAATGTTCAACCAATGACACAAAATCACATATTGGATGCACAAGATTGGTTAAAAACCCTAATTGGATTAGAATAAGCCTAGAGAGGACGAAAATGACCTAAATGTTCAACCAATGACACAAAATCACATATTGGATGCACAAGATTGGTTAAAAACCCTAATTGGATTAGAATAAGCTTAGGGAGGACGAAAATGACTTAAATGTTCAACCAATGACACAAAATGACACAAAATCACATATTGGATACTCAAGATTGGTTAAAAACCCTAATTGGATTAGAATAAGCCTAGGGAGGACGAAAATGACCTAAATGTTCAACCAATGACACAAAATCACATATTGGATGCACAAGATTGGTTAAAAACCCTAATTGGATTAGAATAAGCCTAGGGAGGACGAAAATGACCTAAATGTTCAACCAATGACACAAAATCATATATTGGATGCACAAGATTGTTTAAAAACCCTAATTGGATTAGAATAAGCCTAGGGAGGACGAAAATGACCTAAATGTTCAACCAATGACACAAAATGACACAAAATCACGTATTGGATGCACAAGATTGGTTAAAAACCCTAATTGGATTAGAATAAGCCTAGGCAGGACGAAAATGAACTAAATGTTCAACCAATGACACAAAATGACACAAAATCACATATTGGATGCACAAGATTTGTTTAAGACCCTAATTGGATAAGAATAAGCCTATGGAGGACGAAAATGACCTAAATGTTCAACCAATGACACAAAATCAAATATTGGATGCACAAGATTGGTTAAAAACCCTAATTGGATTAGAATAAACCTAGGGAGGCAAAAATGACCTAAATGTTCAACCAATGACACAAAATGACACAAAATCACATATTGGATGCACAAGATTGTTTAAAAACCCTAATTGGATTAGAATAAGCCTAGGGAGGACGAAAATGACCTAAATGTTCAACCAATGACACAAAATGACACAAAATCACATATTGGATGCACAAGATTGGTTTAAGACCCTAATTGGATTAGAATAAGCCTAGGGAAGACATAAATGACCTAAATGTTCAACCAATGACACAAAATCAAATATTGGATGCACAAGATTGGTTAAAAACCCTAATTGGATTAGAATAAGCCTAGGGAGGACGAAAATCACCTAAATGTTCAACCAATGACACAAAATGACACAAAATCACATATTGGATGCACAAGATTGTTTAAAATCCGTAATTGGATTAGAATAAGCCTACGGAGGATGAAAATGACCTAAATGTTCAACCAATGACACAAAATCACATATTGGATGCACAAGATTGGTTTAAGACCCTAATTGGATTAGAATAAGCCTAGGGAGGACGAAAATGACCTAAATGATCAACCAATGACACAAAATCAAATATTGGATGCACAAGATTGGTTAAAAACCCTAATTGGATTAGAATAAGCCTAGGGAGGACGAAAATGACCTAAATGTTCATCCAATGACACAAAATGACACAAAATCACATATTTGATGCACAACATTGTTTAAAAACCCTAATTGGATTAGAATAAGCCTAGGGAGGACGAAAATGACCTAAATGTTCAACCAATGACACAAAATGACACAAAATCACATATTGGATGCACAAGATTGGTTTAAGACCCTAATTGGATTAGAATAAGCCTAGGGAGGACGAAAATGACCTAAATGTTCAACCAATGACACAAAATCACATATTGGATGCACAAGATTAGTTAAAAACCCTAATTGGATTAGAATAAGCCTAGGGAGGACGAAAATGACGTAAATGTTCAACCAATGACACAAAATGACACAAAATCACATTTTGGATGCACAAGATTGGTTAAAAACCCTAATTGGATTAGAATAAGCCTAGGGAGGACGAAAATGACCTAAATGTTCAACCAATGACACAAAATCACATATTGGATGCAAAAGATTGGTTAAAAACCCTAATTGGATTAGAATAAACCTATGGAGGACGAAAATGACCTAATTGGATTACCAATGACACAAAATCACTTATTATATGCACAAGATTGGTTAAAAACGCTAATTAGATTAGAATAAGCCTACGGAGGACGAAAATGACCTAAATGTTCAACCAATGACACAAAATCACATATTGGATGCACAAGATTGGTTAAAAACCCAAAT
The DNA here is from genome assembly GCA_037974755.1 of Cicer yamashitae. Classification (NCBI taxonomy): domain Eukaryota; kingdom Viridiplantae; phylum Streptophyta; class Magnoliopsida; order Fabales; family Fabaceae; genus Cicer; species Cicer yamashitae. The sequence continues at coordinate 17,180,071 of JBBPBQ010000008.1, read as the reverse complement.
TGGATTAGAATAAGCGTAGGGAGGACGAAAATGACCTAAATGTTCAACCAATGACACAAAATCAAATATTGGATGCACAAGATTGGTTAAAAACCCTAATTGGATTAGAATAAGCCTAGGGAGGACGAAAATGACCTAAATGTTCAACCAATGACAAAAAATGACACAAAATCACATATTGGATGCACAAGATTGGTTTAAAACCCTAATTGGATTAGAATAAGCCTAGGGGAAAATGACCTAAATGTTCAACCAATGACACAAAATCATATATTGCATGCACAAGATTGGTTAAAAACCCTAATTGGATTAGAATAAGCCTAGGGAGGACGAAAATGACCTAAATGTTCAACCAATGACACAAAATGACACAAAATCACATATTGGATGCACAAGATTGGTTTAAGACCCTAATTGGATTAGAATAAGCCTAGGGAGGACGAAAATGACCTAAATGTTCAACCAATGACACAAAATCAAATATTGGATGCACAAGATTGGTTAAAAACCCTAATTGGATTAGAATAAGCCAAGGGAGGACGAAAATGACCTAAATGTTCAACCAATGACACAAAATGACACAAAATCACATATTGGATGCACAAGATTGGTTAAAAACCCTAATTTGATTAGAATAAGCCAAGGGAGGACGAAAATGACCTAAATGTTCAACCAATGACACAAAATGACACAAAATCACATATTGGATGCACAAGATTGGTTAAAAACCCTAATTGGATTAGAATAAGCCTAGGGAGGACGAAAATGACCTAAATGTTCAACCAATGACACAAAATGGCACAAAATCACATATTGGATGCACAAGATTGGTTTAAAACCCTAATTGGATTAGAATAAGCCTAGGGAGGACGAAAATGACCTAAATGTTCAACCAATGACACAAAATCACATATTGGATGCACAAGATTGTTTAAAAACCCTAATTGGATTAGAATAAGCCTAGGGAGGACGAAAATGACCTAAATGTTCAACCAATGACACAAAATAATATATTGGATGCACAAGATTGGTTAAAAACCCTTATTGGATTAGAATAAACCTAGGGAGGACGAAAATGACCTAAATGTTCAACCAATGACACAAAATGACACAAAATCACATATTGGATGCACAAGATTGGTTAAAAACCCTAATTGGATTAGAATAAGCCTAGGGAGGACGAAAATGACCTAATTCGATTACAGATGACACAAAATGACACAAAATCACATATTGGATGCACAAGATTGGTTAAAAACCCTAATAGGATTAGAATAAGCCTAGGGAGGACGAAAATGACCTAAATGTTCAACCAATGACACAAAATGACACAAAATCACATATTGGATGCACAAGATTGGTTAAAAACCCTAATATGATTAGAATAAGCCTAGGGAGGACGAAAATGACCTAAATGTTCAACCAATGACACAAAATCACATATTGGATGCACAAGATTGGTTAAAAACCCTAATTGGATTATAATAAGCCTAGGGAGGACGAAAATGACCTAAATGTTCAACCAATGACACAAAATCACATATTGGATGCACAAGATTGGTTAAAAATCGTAATTGGATTAGAATAAGCCTAGGGAGGACGAAAATGACCTAAATGTTCAACCAATGACACAAAATGACACAAAATCACAAATTGGATGCACAAGATTGGTTAAAAACCCTAATTGGATTAGAATAAGCCTAGGGAGGACGAAAATGACCTAAATGTTCAACCAATGACACAAAATCACATATTGGATGCACAAGATTAGTTAAAAACCCTAATTGGATTAGAATAAGCCTAGGGAGGACGAACATGACCTAAATGTTCAACCAATGACACAAAATGACACAAAATCACACATTGGATGCACACGATTGGTTAAAAACCCTAATTGGATTAGAATAAGCCTAGGGAGGACGAAAATGAGCTAAATGTTCAACCAATGACACAAAATCACATATTGGATGCACAAGATTGTTTAAAAACCCTAATTGGATTAGAATAAGCCTAGGGAGGACGAAAATGACCTAAATGTTCAACCAATGACACAAAATGACACAAAATCACATATTGGATGCACAAGATTGGTTAAAAACTCTAATTGGATTAGAATAAGCCTAGGGAGGACGAAAATGACCTAAGTGTTCAACTAACGACACAAAATCACATATTGGTTGCACAAGAGTGGTTAAAAACCCTAATTGGATTAGAATAAGCCTTGGGAGGACGAAAATGACCTAAATGTTCAACCAATGACACAAAATGACACAAGATCACATATTGGATGCACAAGATTGGTTAAAAACCCTAATTGGATTAGAATAAGCCTAGGCAGGATGAAAATGACCTAAATGTTCAACCAATGACACAAAATGACACAAAATCACATATTGGATGCACAAGATTGGTTTAAGACCCTAATTGGATTAGAATAAGCCTAGGGAGGACGAAAATGACCTAAATGTTCAACCAATGACACAAAATCAAATATTGGATGCACAAGATTGGTTAAAAACCCTAATTGGATTAGAATAAGCCTAGGGAGGACGAAAATGACCTAAATGTTCAACCAATGTCACAAAATGACACAAATTCACATATTGGATGCACAAGATTTTTTAAAAACCCTAATTGGATTAGAATATGCCTAGGGAGGACAAAAATGACCTAAATGTTCAACCAATGACGAAAAATCACATATTGGATGCACAAGATTGGTTAAAAACCCTAACTGGATTAGAATAAGCCTAGGGAGGACGAAAATGACCTAAATGTTCAACCAATGACACAAAATGACACAAAATCACATATTGGATGCACAAGATTGGTTTAAAACCCTAATTGGATTAGAATAAGCCTAGGGAGGACGAAAATGACCTAAATGTTCAACCAATGACAAAAAATGACACAAAATCACATATTGGATGCACAAGATTGGTTTAAAACCCTAATTGGATTAGAATAAGCCTAGGGGAAAATGACCTAAATGTTCAACCAATGACACAAAATCAAATATTGGATGCACAAGATTGGTTAAAAACCCTAATTGGATTAGAATAAGCCTAGGGAGGACGAAAATGACCAAAATGTTTAACCAATGACACAAAATCAAATATTGGATGCACAAGATTGATTAAAAACCCTAATTGGATTAGAATAAGCCTAGGGAGGACGAAAATGACCTAAATGTTCAACCAATGACACAAAATGACACAAAATCACATATTTGACGCACAAGATTGTTTAAAAACCCTAATTGGATTAGAATAAGCCTAGGGAGGACGAAAATGACCTAAATGTTCAACCAATGACACAAAATCACATATTGGATGCACAAGATTGGTTAAAAACTCTAATTGGATTAGAATAAGCCTAGGGAGGACGAAAATGACCTAAGTGTTCAACTAACGACACAAAATCACATATTGGATGCACAAGAGTGGTTAAAAACCCTAATTGGATTAGAATAAGCCTTGGGAGGATGAAAATGACCTAAATGTTCAACCAATGACACAAAATGACACAAGATCACATATTGGATGCACAAGATTGGTTTAAGACCCTAATTCGATTAGAATAAGCCTAGGGAGGACGAAAATGACCTAAATGTTCAACGAATGACACAAAATTAAATATTGGATGCACAAGATTGGTTAAAAACCCTAATTGGATTAGAATAAGCCTAGGGAGGACGAAAATGACCTAAATGTTCAACCAATGACACAAAATCACATATTGGATGCACAAGACTGTTTAAAAACCCTAATTGGATTAGAATAAGCCTAGGGAGGACGAAAATGACCTAAATGTTCAACCAATGACACAAAATGACACAAAATCACATATTGGATGCACAAGATTGTTTAAAAACCCTAATTGGATTAGAATAAGCCTAGGGACGACGAAAATGACCTAAATGTTCAACCAATGACACAAAATGACACAAAATCACATATTGGATGCACAAGATTGGTTTAAGACCCTAATTGGATTAGAATAAGCCTACGGAGGACGAAAATGACCTAAATGTTCAACCAATGACACAAAATCAAATATTGGATGCACAAGATTGGTTAAAAACCCTAATTGGATTAGAATAAGCCTAGGGAGGACGAAAATGACCTAAATGTTCAACCAATGACAAAAAATGACACAAAATCACATATTGGATGCACAAGATTGGTTTAAAACCCTAATTGGATTAGAATAAGCCTAGGGGAAAATGACCTAAATGTTCAACCAATGACACAAAATCATATATTGCATGCACAAGATTGGTTAAAAACCCTAATTGGATTAGAATAAGCCTAGGGAGGACGAAAATGACCTAAATGTTCAACCAATGACACAAAATGACACAAAATCACATATTGGATGCACAAGATTGGTTTAAGACCCTAATTGGATTAGAATAAGCCTAGGGAGGACGAAAATGACCTAAATGTTCAACCAATGACACAAAATCAAATATTGGATGCACAAGATTGGTTAAAAACCCTAATTGGATTAGAATAAGCCTAGGGAGGACGAAAATGAGCTAAATGTTCAACCAATGACACAAAATGACACAAAATCACATATTGGATGCACAAGATTGTTTAAAGACCCTAATTGGATTAGAATATGCCTACGGAGGACGAAAATGACCTAAATGTTCAACCAATGACACAAAATGACACAAAATCACATATTGGATGCACAAGATTGGTTTAAGACCCTAATTGGATTAGAATAAGCCTAGGGAGGACGAAAATGACCTAAATGTTCAACCAATGACACAAAATGACACAAAATCACATATTGGATGCACAAGATTTGTTTAAGACCCTAATTGGATTAGAATAAGCCTAGGGAGGACGAAAATGACCTAAATGTTCAACCAATGACACAAAATCAAATATTGGATGCACAAGATTGGTTAAAAACCCTAATTGGATTAGAATAAGCCTAGGGAGGCAAAAATGACCTAAATGTTCAACCAATGACACAAAATGACACAAAATCACATATTGGATGCACAAGATTGGTTAAAAACCCTAATTGGATTAGAATAAGCCTAGGAGGACGAAAATGACCTAAAAGTTCAACCAATGACACAAAATGACACAAAATCACATATTGGATGCACAAGATTGGTTAAAAACCCTAATTGGATTAGAATAAGCCTAGGGAGGACGAAAATGACCTAAATGTTCAACCAATGACACAAAATGACACAAAATCACATATTGGATGCACAAGATTGGTTAAAAACCCTAATTGGATTAGAATAAGCCTAGGGAGGACGAAGAAGACCTAAATGTTCAACCAATGACACAAAATCACATATTAGATGCACAAGATTGGTTACAAACCCTAATTGGATTAGAATATGCCTAGGGAGGACGAAAATGACCTAAATGTTCAACCAATGACACAAAATCACATATTGGATGCACAAGATTGGTTAAAAACCCTAATTGGATTAGAATAAGCCTAGGGAGGACAAAAATGACCTAAATATTCAACCAATGAAACAAAATCACATATTGGATGCACAAGATTGGTTAAAAACCCTAATTGGATTAGAATAAGCCTAGGGAGGACGAAAATGACCTAAATGTTCAACCAATGACACAAAATCACATATTGGATGCACAAGATTGGTTAAAAACCCTAATTGGATTAGAATAAGCCTAGGGAGGACCAAAATGACATAAATGTTCAACCAATGACACAAAATGCCATATTGGATGCACAAGATTGGTTAAAAACCCTAATTGGATTAGAATAAGCCTAGGGAGGACGAAAATGACCTAAATGTTCAACCAATGACACAAAATCACATATTGGATGCACAAGATTGGTTAAAAACCCTAATTGGATTAGAATAAGCCTAGGGAGGACGAAAATGACCTAAATCTTCAACCAATGACACAAAATTACATATTGGATGCACAAGATTGGTTAAAAACCCTAATTGGATTAGAATAAGCCTAGGGAGGACGAAAATGACCTAAATGTTCAACCAATGACACAAAATCACATATTGGATGCAGAAGATTTGTTAAAAACCCTAATTGGATTAGAATAAGCCTAGGGAGGACGAAAATGACCTAAATGTTCAACCAATGACACAAAATCACATATTGGATGCACAAGATTGGTTAAAAACCCTAATTGGATTAGAATAAGCCTAGGGAGGACGAAAATGACCTAAATGTTCAACCAATGACACAAAATGACACAAAATCACATATTGGATACACAAGTTTGGTTAAAACCCCTAATTGGATTAGAATAAGCCTAGGAAGGACGTAAATGACCTAAATGTTCAACCAATGACACAAAATCACATATTGGATGCACAAGATTGGTTAAAAACCCCATTTTGATTAGAATAATCCTAGGGAGGACGATAATGACCTAAATGTTCAATCAATGACACAAAATCACATAGTGGATGCACAAGATTGGTTAAAAACCCTAATTGGATTAGAATAAGCCTAGGGAGGACGAAAATGACCTAAATGTTCAACCAATGACACAAAATCACATATTGGATGCACAAGATTGGTTAAAAACCCTAATTGGATTAGAATAACCCTAGGGAGGACGAAAATGACCTAAATGTTCAACCAATGACACAAAATTACACAAAATCACATATTGGTTGCACAAGATTGGTTAAAAACCCTAATTGGATTAGAATAAGCCTAGGGAGGACGAAAATGACCTAAATGTTCAACCAATGACACAAAATCACATATTGGATGCACAAGATTGGTTAAAAACCCTAATTGGATTAGAATAAGAGTAGGGAGGACGAAAATGACCTAAATGTTCAACCAATGACACAAAATGACATATTGGATGCACAAGATTGGTTAAAAACCCTAATTGGATTAGAATAAGCCTTTGGAAGACGAAAATGACCTAAATGTTCAACCAATGACACAAAATCACATATCGAATGGACAAGATTGGTTAAAAACCCTAATTGGATTAGAATAAGCCTAGGGAGGACGAAAATGACCTAAATGTTCAACCAATGACACAAAATCACATATTGGATGCACAAGATTAGTTAAAAACCCTAATTGGATTAGAATAAGCCTAGGGAGGACGAACATGACCTAAATGTTCAACCAATGACACAAAATGACACAAAATCACACATTGGATGCACACGATTGGTTAAAAACCCTAATTGGATTAGAATAAGCCTAGGGAGGACGAAAATGAGCTAAATGTTCAACCAATGACACAAAATCACATATTGGATGCACAAGATTGTTTAAAAACCCTAATTGGATTAGAATAAGCCTAGGGAGGACGAAAATGACCTAAATGTTCAACCAATGACACAAAATGACACAAAATCACATATTGGATGCACAAGATTGGTTAAAAACTCTAATTGGATTAGAATAAGCCTAGGGAGGACGAAAATGACCTAAGTGTTCAACTAACGACACAAAATCACATATTGGATGCACAAGATTGTTTAAAAACCCTAATTGGATTAGAATAAGCCTAGGGAGGACGAAAACGACCTAAATGTTCAACCAATGACACAAAATGACACAAAATCACATATTGGATGCAAAAGATTGGTTTAAGACCCTAATTGGATTAGAATAAGCCTAGGGAGGACGAAAAATGACCTAAATGTTCAACCAATGACCCAAAATCAAATATTGGATGCACAAGATTGGTTAAAAACCCTAATTGGATTAGAATAAGCCTAGGGAGGACGAAAATGACCTAAATGTTCAACCAATGACACAAAATGACACAAAATCACATATTGGATGCACATGATTGTTTAAAAACCCTAATTGGATTAGAATAAGCATAGGGAGGACGAAAATGACCTAAATGTTCAACCAATGACAAAAAATCACATATTGGATGCACAAGATTGGTTAAAAACCCTAACTAGATTAGAATAAGCCTAGGGAGGACGAAAATGACCTAAATGTTCAACCAATGACACAAAATGACACATAATCACATATTGGATGCACAAGATTGGTTTAAAACCCTAATTGGATTAGAATAAGCCTAGGGGAAAATGACCTAAATGTTCAACCAATGACACAAAATCACATATTGGATGCACAAGATTGGTTAAAAACCCTAATTGGATTAGAATAAGCCTAGGGAGGACGAAAATGACCTAAATGTTCAACCAACGACACAAAATGACACAACATCACATATTGGATGCACAAGATTGGTTTAAAACCCTAATTGGATTAGAATAAGCCTAGGGGAAAATGACCTAAATGTTCAACCAATGACACAAAATCATATATTGCATGCACAAGATTGGTTAAAAACCCTAATTGGATTAGAATAAGCCTAGGGAGGACGAAAATGACCTAAATGTTCAACCAATGACACAAAATGACACAAAATCACATATTGGATGCACAAGATTGGTTAAAAATCGTAATTGGATTAGAATATGCCTAGGGAGGACGAAAATGACCTAAATGTTCAACCAATGACACAAAATGACACAAAATCACATATTGGATGCACAAGATTGGTTAAAAACCCTAATTGGATTAGAATAAGCCTAGGGAGGACGAAAATGACCTAAATGTTCAACCAATGACACAAAATGACACAAAATCACATATTGGATGCACAAGATTGGTTAAAAACCTTAATTGGATTAGAATAAGCCTAGGGAGGACGAATATGACCTAAATGTTCAACCAATGACACAAAATGACACAAAATCACATATTGGATGCACAAGATTGGTTAAAAACCCTAATTGGATTAGAATAAGCCTAGGGAGGACGAAAATGACCTAAATGTTCAACCAATGACACAAAATGACACAAACTCACATATTGGATGCACAATGTTGGTTAAAAACCCTAATTGGATTAGAATAATCCTTGGGATGACGAAAATGACCGAAATGTTCAACCAATGACACAAAATGACACAAAATCACATATTGGATGCACAAGATTGGTTAAAAACCCTAATTGGATTAGAATAAGCCTAGGGAGGACGAAAATGACCTAAATGTTCAACCAATGACACAAAATGACACAAAATCACATATTGGATGCACAAGATAGGTTAAAAACGCTAATTGGATTAGAATAAGCCTAGGGAGGACGAAAATGACCTAATTGGATTACAGATGACACAAAATGACACAAAATCACATATTGGATGCACAAGATTGGTTAAAAACCCTAATTGGATAAGAATAAGCCTAGGGAGGACGAAAATGACCTAATTGGATTACAAATGACACAAAATGACACAAAATCACATATTGGATGCACAAGATTGGTTAAAAACCCTAATTGGATTAGAATAAGCCTTGGGAGGACGAAAATAACCTAAATGTTCAACCAATGACACAAAATGACACAAAATCACATATTGGATGCACAAGATTGGTTAAAAACCCTAATTGGATTAGAATAAGCCTAGGGAGGACGAAAATGACCTAAATGTTCAACCAATGACACAAAATGACACAAAATCACATATTGGATGCACAAGATTGGTTAAAAACCCTAATTGGGTTAGAATAAGCCTAGGGAGGACGAAAATGACCTAAATGTTCATCCAATGACACAAAATGACACAAAATCACATATTGGATGCCCATGATTGGTTAAAAATCCTAATTGGATTAGAATAAGCCTAGGGAGGACAAAAATGACCTAATTGGATTACCAATGACACAAAATCACTTATTATATGCAAAAGAGTGGTTAAAAACCCTAATTGGATTAGAATAAGCCTAGGGAGGACGAAAATGACCTAAATGTTCAACCAATGACACAAAATGACACAAAATCACATATTGGATGCACAAGATTGGTTAAAAACCCTAATTGGATTAGAATAAGCCTAGGGAGAACGAAAATGACCTAAATGTTCAACCAATGACACAAAATGACACAAAATCTCATATTGGATGCACAAGATTGGTTAAAAACCCTAATTGGATTAGAATTAGCCAAGGGAGGACGAAAATGACCTAAATGTTCAACCAATGACACAAAATCACATATTGGATGCACAAGATTGGTTAAAAACCCTAATTGGATTAGAATAAGCCTAGGGAGGACGAAAATGACCTAAATGTTCAACCAATGACACAAAATCACATATTGGATGCACAAGATTGGTTAAAAACCCTAATTGGATTAGAATAAGCCTATGGAGGATGAAAATGAACTAAATGTTCAACCAATGACACAAAATCACATATTGGATGCACAAGATTGGTTAAAAACCCTAATTGGATTAGAATAAGCCTAGGGAGGACAAAAATGACCTAAATGTTCAACCAATCACACAAAATGACACAAAATCACATATTGGATGCACAAGATTGGATAAAAACCCTAATTGGATTAGAATAAGCCTAGGGAGGACGAAAATGACCTAAATGTTCAACCAATGACACAAAATCACATATTGGATGCACAAGATTGGTTAAAAACCCTAATTGGATTAGAATAAGCCTAGGTTGGACGAAAATGACCTAAATGTTCAACCAATGACACAAAATGACACAAAATCACATATTGGATGCACAAGATTGGTTTAAAACCCTAATTGGATTAGAATAAGCCTAGGGAGGACGAAAATGACCTAAATGTTCAACCAATGACACAAAATGACATAAAATCACATATTGGATGCACAAGATTGGTTAAAAACCCTAATTGGATTAGAATAAGCCTAGGGAGGACGAAAATGAACTAAATGTTCAACCAATGACACAAAATGACACAAAATCACATATTGGATGCACAAGATTTGTTAAAAACCCTAATTGGATTAGAATAAGCCTAGCGAGGACGAAAATGACCTAATTGGATTACCAATGACACAAAATCACTTATTATATGCACAAGATTGGTTAAAAACCCTAATTGGATTAGAATAAGCCTAGGGAGGACAAAAATGAACTAAATGTTCAACCAATGACACAAAATGACACAAAATCACATATTGGGTGCACAAGATTGGTTAAAAACCCTAATTGGATTAGAATAAGCCTAGGGAGGACGAAAATGACCTAAATATTCAACCAATGACACAAAATCACATATTGGATGCACAAGATTGGTTAAAAACCCTAATTGGATTAGAATAAGCCTAGGGAGGACGAAAATGACCTAAATGTTCAACCAATGACACAAAATCACATATTGGATGCACAAGATTGGTTAAAAACCCTAATTGGATTAGAATAAGCCTAGGGAGGACGAAAATGACCTAAATGTTCAACCAATGACACAAAATCACATATTGGATGCACAAGATTGGTTAAAAACCCAAATTGGATTAGAATAAGCCTACGGAGGACGAAAATGACCTTAATGTTCAACCAATGACACAAAATCACATATTGGTTGCACAAGATTGGTTAAAAACCCTAATTGGATTAGAATAAGCCTAGGGAGGACGAAAATGACCTAAATGTTCAACCAATGACACAAAATCACATATTGGATGCACAAGATTAGTTAAAAACCCTAATTGGATTAGAATAAGCCTAGGGAGGACGAACATGACCTAAATGTTCAACCAATGACACAAAATGACACAAAATCACACATTGGATGCACACGATTGGTTAAAAACCCTAATTGGATTAGAATAAGCCTAGGGAGGACGAAAATGAGCTAAATGTTCAACCAATGACACAAAATCACATATTGGATGCACAAGATTGTTTAAAAACCCTAATTGGATTAGAATAAGCCTAGGGAGGACGAAAATGACCTAAATGTTCAACCAATGACACAAAATGACACAAAATCACATATTGGATGCACAAGATTGGTTAAAAACTCTAATTGGATTAGAATAAGCCTAGGGAGGACGAAAATGACCTAAGTGTTCAACTAACGACACAAAATCACATATTGGTTGCACAAGAGTGGTTAAAAACCCTAATTGGATTAGAATAAGCCTTGGGAGGACGAAAATGACCTAAATGTTCAACCAATGACACAAAATGACACAAGATCACATATTGGATGCACAAGATTGGTTAAAAACCCTAATTGGATTAGAATAAGCCTAGGCAGGATGAAAATGACCTAAATGTTCAACCAATGACACAAAATGACACAAAATCACATATTGGATGCACAAGATTGGTTTAAGACCCTAATTGGATTAGAATAAGCCTAGGGAGGACGAAAATGACCTAAATGTTCAACCAATGACACAAAATCAAATATTGGATGCACAAGATTGGTTAAAAACCCTAATTGGATTAGAATAAGCCTAGGGAGGACGAAAATGACCTAAATGTTCAACCAATGACAAAAAATGACACAAAATCACATATTGGATGCACAAGATTGGTTTAAAACCCTAATTGGATTAGAATAAGCCTAGGGGAAAATGACCTAAATGTTCAACCAATGACACAAAATCATATATTGGATGCACAAGATTGGTTAAAAACCCTAATTGGATTAGAATAAGCCTAGGGAGGACGAAAATGACCTAAATGTTCAACCAATGACACAAAATGACCCAAAATCACATATTGGATGCACAAGATTGGTTTAAGACCCTAATTGGATTAGAATAAGCCTAGGGAGGACGAAAATGACCTAAATGTTCAACCAATGACACAAAATCAAATATTGGATGCACAACATTGGTTAAAAACCCTAATTGGATTAGAATAAGCCTAGGGAGGACGAAAATGACCTAAATGTTCAACCAATGACAAAAAATGACACAAAATCACATATTGGATGCACAAGATTGGTTTAAAACCCTAATTGGATTAGAATAAGCCTAGGGGAAAATGACCTAAATGTTCAACCAATGACACAAAATCAAATATTGGATGCACAAGATTGGTTAAAAACCCTAATTGGATTAGAATAAGCCTAGGGAGGACGAAAATGAGCTAAATGTTCAACCAATGACACAAAATCACATATTGGATGCACAAGATTGGTTAAAAACCCTAATTGGATTAGAATAAGCCTAGGGAGGACGAAAATGACCTAAGTGTTCAACTAACGACACAAAATCACATATTAGATGCACAAGAGTGGTTAAAAACCCTAATTGGATTAGAATAAGCCTAGGGAGGACGGAAATGACCTAAATGTTCAACCAATGACACAAAATGACACAAGATCACATATTGGATGCCCAAGATTGGTTAAAAACCCTAATTGGATTAGAATAAGCCTAGGTTGGACGAAAATGACCTAAATGTTCAACCAATGACACAACATGACACAAAATCACATATTGGATGCACAAGATTGGTTTAAGACCCTAATTGGATTAGATTAAGCCTAGGGAGGACGAAAATGACCTAAATGTTCAACCAATGACACAAAATGACAAAAAATCACATATTGGATGCAAAAGATTGGTTTAAAACCCTAATTGGATTAGAATAAGCCTAGGGGAAAATGACCTAAATGTTCAACCAATGACACAAAATCAAATATTGGATGCACAAGAATGGTTAAAAACCTTAATTGGATTAGAATAAACCTAGGGAGGACGAAAATGACCTAAATGTTCAACCAATGACACAAAATGACACAAAATCACATATTGGATGCACAAGATTGGTTTAAAACCCTAATTGGATTAGAATAAGCCTAGGGGAAAATGACCTAAATGTTCAACCAATGACACAAAATCAAATATTGGATGCACAAGATTCGTTAAAAACCCTAATTGGATTAGAACAAGCCTAGGGAGGACGAAAATGACCTAAATGTTCAACCAATGACACAAAATGACACAAAATCACATATTGGATGCACAAGATTGGTTAAAAACCCTAATTGGATTAGAATAAGCCTAGGGAGGACGAAAATGACCTAAATGTTTAACAAATGACACAAAATGATACAAAATCACATATTGGATGCACACGATTGGTTAAAAACCCTAAGTGGATTAGAATAAGCCTAGGGAGGACGAAAATGACCTAAATGTTCAACCAATGACAGAAAATGACACAATATGACACAAAATCACATATTGGATGCACAAGATTGGTTAAAAACCCTAATTGGATTAGACTAAGCCTAGGGAGGACGAAAATGACCTAAATGTTCAACCAATGACACAAAATCACATATTGGATGCACAAGATTGGTTAAAAACCCTAATTGGATTAGAATAAGCCTAGGGAGGACGAAAATGACCTAAGTGTTCAACTAACGACACAAAATCACATATTAGATGCACAAGAGTGGTTAAAAACCCTAATTGGATTAGAATAAGCCTAGGGAAGACGAAAATGACCTAAATGTTCAACCAATGACACAAAATGACACAAGATCACATATTGGATGCACAAGATTGGTTTAAGACCCTAATTGGATTAGAATAAGCCTAGGGAGGACGAAAATGACCTAAATGTTCAACCAATGACACAAAAATCAAATATTGGATGCACAAGATTGGTTAAAAACCCTAATTGGATTAGAATAAGCCTAGGGAGGACGAAAATGACCTAAATGTTAAACCAATGACACAAAATGACACAAAATCACATATTTGACGCACAA
>JBBPBQ010000008.1:17122542-17156005 GCA_037974755.1 Cicer yamashitae | reverse complement strand
TTAGAATAAGCCTAGGGAGGACGAAAATGACCTAAATGTTCAACCAATGACACAAAATGACACAAAATCACATATTCGATGCACAAGATTGGTTAAAAACCCTAATTCGATTAGAAAAAGCCTAGGGAGGACGATAATGACCTAAATGTTCAACCAATGACACAAAATGACACAAAATCACATATTGGATGCACAAGATTGGTTAAAAACCCTAATTGGATTAGAATAAGCCTAGGGACGACGAAAATGACCTAAATCTTCAACCAATGACACAAAATCACATATAGGATGCACAAGATTGGTTTAAAACCCTAATTGGATTAGAATAAGCCTAGGGAGGACGAAAATGACCTAAATGTTCAACCAATGACACAAAATGACACAAAATCACATATTGGATGCACAAGATTGGTTAAAAACCCTAATTGGATTAGAATAAGCCTAGGGAGGACGAAAATGACCTAAATGTTCAACCAATGACACAAAATTATATATTGGATGCACAAGATTGGTTAAAAACCCTAATTGGATTAGAATAAGCCTAGGGAGGACGAAAATGACCTAAATGTTCAACCAATGACACAAAATGACACAAAATCACATATTGGATGCACAAGATTGGTTAAAAACCCTAATTGGATTAGAATAAGCTTAGGGAGGACAAAAATGACCTAAATGTTCAACCAATGACACAAAATGACAGAAAATCACATATTGGATGCACAAGATTGGTTAAAAACCCTAATTGGATTCGAATAAGCCTAGGGAGGACGAAAATGACCTATATGTTCAACCAATGACACAAAATGACACAAAATCACATATTGGATGCACAAGATTGGTTAAAAACCCTAATTGGATTAGAATAAGCCTAGGGAGGATGAAAATGACCTAAATGTTCAACCAATGACACAGAATGACACAAAATCACATATTGGATGCATGAGATTGGTTAAAAACGCTAATTGGATTAGAATAAGCCTAGGGAGGACGAAAATGACCTAAATTTTCATCAAATGACACAAAATGACACAAAATCACATATTGGATGCAGAAGATTGGTTAAAAATCCTAATTGGATTAGAATAAGCCTAGGGAGGACGAAAATGACCTAAATGTTCAACCAATGACACAAAATCACATATTGGATGCACAAGATTGTTTAAAAACCCTAATTGGATTAGAATAAGCCTAGGGAGGACGAAAATGACCTAAATGTTCAACCAATGACACAAAATCACATATTGGATGCACAAGATTGGTTAAAAACCTTAATTGGATTAGAATAAGCCTAGGGAGGACAAAAATGACCTAAATGTTCAACCAATGACACAAAATCACATATTGGATGCACAAGATTGGTTAAAAACCCTAATTGGATTAGAATAAGCCTAGGTTGGACGAAAATGACCTAAATGTTCAACCAATGACACAAAATGACACAAAATCACATATTGGATGCACAAGATTGGTTAAAAACCCTAATTGGATTAGAATAAGCCTAGGGAGGACGAAAATGACCTAAATGTTCAACAAATGACACAAAATGACACAAAATCACATATTGGATGGACAAGATTGGTTAAAAACCCTAATTGGATTAGAATAAGCCTAGGGAGGACGAAAATGACCTAAATGTTCAACCAATGACACAAAATGACACAAAATCACATATTGGATGCACAAGATTGGTTAAAAACCCTAATTGGATTAGAATAAGCCGAGGGAGGACGAAAATGACCCAAATGTTCAACCAATGACACAAAATGACACAAAATCACATATTGGATGCACAAGATTGGTTAAAAACCCTAATTGGATTAGAATAAGCCTAGGGAGGACGAAAATGACCTAAATGTTCAACCAATGACACAAAATGACACAAAATCACATATTGGATGCACAAGATTGGTTAAAAACCCTAATTGGATTAGAATAAGCCTAGGGAGAACGAAAATGACCTAAATGTTCAACCAATGACACAAAATGACACAAAATCTCATATTGGATGCACAAGATTGGTTAAAAACCCTAATTGGATTAGAATTAGCCAAGGGAGGACGAAAATGACCTAAATGTTCAACCAATGACACAAAATCACATATTGGATGCACAAGATTGGTTAAAAACCCTAATTGGATTAGAATAAGCCTAGGGAGGACGAAAATGACCTAAATGTTCAACCAATGATACAAAATGACACAAAATCACATATTGGATGCACAAGGCTGGTTAAAAACCCTAATTGGATTAGAATAAGCCTAGGGAGGACGAAAATGACCTAAATGTTCAACCAATGACACAAAATGACACAAAATCACATATTGGATGCACAAGATTGGTTAAAAACCCTAATTGGATTAGAATTAGCCTACCGAGGACGAAAATGACCTAAATGTTCAACCAATGACAAAAAATGACACAAAATCACATATTGGATGCACAAGATTGGTTAAAAACCCTAATTGGATTAGAATTAGCCTAGGGAGGACGAAAATGACCTAAATGTTCAACCAATGACAAAAAATGACACAAAATCACATATTGGATGCACAAGATTGGTTAAAAACCCTAATTGGATTAGAATTAGCCTAGGGAGGACGAAAATGACCTAAATGTTCAATCAATGACACAAAATCACATACTGGATGCACAAGATTGGTTAAAAACCCTAATTGGATTAGAATAAGCCTAGGGAGGACGAAAATGACCTAAATGTTCAACCAATGACACAAAATGACACAAAATCACATATTGGATGCACAAGATTGGTTAAAAACCCTAATTGGATTAGAATATGCCTAGGGAGGACCAAAATGACCTAAATGTTCAACCAATGACACATAATGACACAAAATCACATATTGGATGCACAAGATTGGTTAAAAACCCTAATTGGATTAGAATAAGCCTAGGGAGGACGAAAATGACCTAAATGTTCAACCAATGACACAAAATGACACAAAATCACATATTGGATGCACAAGATTGGTTAAAAACCCTAATTGGATTAGAATAAGCATAGGGAGGACGAAAATGACCTAAATGTTTAACCAATGACACAAAATGACACAAAATCACATATTGGATGCACAAGATTGGTTAAAAACCCTAATTGGATTAGAATAAGCTTAGGGAGGACGAAAATGACCTAAATGTTCAACCAATGACACAAAATGACACAAAATCACATATTGGATGCACAAGATTGGTTAAAAACCCTAATTGGATTAGAATAAGCCTAGGGATGACGAAAATGACCTAAATGTTCAACCAATGACACAAACTAACACAAAATCACATATTGGATGCACAAGATTGGTTTAAAACCCTAATTGGATTAGAATAAGCCTAGGGAGGACGAAAATGACCTAAATGTTCAACCAATGACACAAAATGACACAAAATCACATATTGGATGCACAAGATTGGTTAAAAATCCTAATTGGATTAAAATAACCCTAGGGAGGACGAAAATGACCTAAATGTTCAACCAATGACACAAAATCACATATTGGATGCACAGGATTGGTGAAAAACCCTAATTGGATTAGAATAAGCCTAGGGAGGACGAAAATGACCTAAATGTTCAACCAATGACACAAAATGACACAAAATCACATATTGGATGCACAAGATTGGTTAAAAACCCTAATTGGATTAGAATAAGCCTAGGGAGGACGAAAATGACCTAAATGTTCAACCAATGACACAAAATGACACAAAATGACACAAAATCACATATTGGATACACAAGATTGGTTAATAACCCTAATTGGATTAGAATAAGCCTAGGAAGGACGAAAATGACCTAAACGTTCAACCAATGACACAAAATGACACAAAATCACATATTGGATGCACAAGATTGGTTAAAAACCCTATTTGAATTAGAATAAGCCTAGGGAGGACGAAAATGACCTAAATGTTCAACCAATGATACAAAATGACACAAAACCACATATTGGATGCACAAGATTGGTTAAAAACCCTAATTGGATTAGAATAAGCTTAGGGAGGACGAAAATGACCTAAATGTTCAACCAATGACACAAAATGACACAAAATCACATATTGGATGCACAAGATTGGTTAAAAACCCTAATTGGATTAGAATAAGCCTAGGGAGGACGAAAATGACCTAAAAGGTCAACCAATGACACAAAATCACATATTGGATGCACAAGATTGGTTAAAAACCCTAATTGGATTAGAATAAGCCTAGGGAGGACGAAAATGACCTAAATGTTCAACCAATGACACAAAATAACACAAAATCACATATTCGATGCACAAGATTGATTAAAAACCCTAATTGGATTAGAATAAGCCTAGGGAGGACGAAAATGACGTAAATGCTCAACCAATGACACAAAATCACATATTGGATGCACAAGATTGGTTAAAAACCCTAATTGGATTAGAATAAGCCTAGGGAGGACGAAAATGACCTAAATGTTCAACCAATGACACAAAATCAAATATTGGATGCACAAGATTGGTTAAAAACCCTAATTGGATTAGAATAAGCCTAGGGAGTACGAAAATGACATAAATGTTCAACCAATGACATAAAATGACACAAAATCACATATTGGATGCACAAGATTGGTTAAAACCCTAATTGGATTAGAATAAGCCTAGGGAGGACGAAAATGACCTAAATGTTCAACCAATGACACAAAATCACATATTGGATGCACAAGATTGGTTAAAAACTCTAATTGGATTAGAATAAGCCTAGGGAGGACGAAAATGACCTAAATGTTCAACAAATGACACAAAATGACACAAAATCACATATTGGATGCACAAGATTGGTTAAAAACCCTAATTGGATTAGAATAAGCCTAGGGAGGACAAAAATGACCTAAATATTCAACCAATGACACAAAATAACATCATGGATGCACAAGATTGGTTAAAAACCCTAATTGGATTAGAATAAGCCTAGGGAGGACGAAAATGACCTAAATGTTCAACCAATGACACAAAATCACATATTGGATGCACAAGATTGGTTAAAAACCCTAATTGGATTAGAAAAAGCCTAGGTTGGACGAAAATGACCTAAATGTTCAACCAATGACACAAAATGACACAAAATCACATATTGGATGCACAAGATTGGTTTAAGACCCTAATTGGATTAGAATAAGCCTAGGGAGGACGAAAATGACCTAAATGTTCAACCAATGACAAAAAATGACACAAAATCACATATTGGATGCACAAGATTGGTTTAACACCCTAATTGGATTAGAATAAGCCTAGGGGAAAATGACCTAAATGTTCAACCAATGACACAAAATCAAATATTGGATGCACAAGATTGGTTAAAAACCCTAATTGGATTAGAATAAGCCTAGGGAGGACGAAAATGACCTAAATGTTCAACCAATGACACAAAATCACATATTGGATGCACAAGATTGGTTAAAAACCCTAATTGGATTAGAATAAGCCTAGGGAGGACGAAAATGACCTAAGTGTTCAACTAACGACACAAAATCACATATTAGATGCACAAGAGTGGTTAAAAACCATAATTGGATTAGAATAAGCCTAGGGAGGACGAAAATGACCTTAATGTTAAACCAATGACACAAAATGACACAAGATCACATATTGGATGCACAAGATTGGTTAAAAACCCTAATTGGATTAGAATAAGCCTAGGGAGGACGAAAATGACCTAAATGTTCAACCAATGACACAAAATGACACAAAATCACATATTGGATGCACAAGATTGGTTTAAGACCCTAATTGGATTAGAATAAGCCTAGGGAGGACGAAAATGACCTAAATGTTCAACCAATGACACAAAATCAAATATTGGATGCACAAGATTGATTAAAAACCCTAATTGGATTAGAATAAGCCTAGGGAGGACGAAAATGACCTAAATGTTCAACCAATGAGACAAAATGACACAAAATCACATATTTGACGCACAAGATTGTTTAAAAACCCTAATTGGATTAGAATAAGCCTAGGGAGGACGAAAATGACCTAAATGTTCAACCAATGACACAAAATGACACAAAATCACATATTGGATGCACAAGATTGTTTAAAAACCCTAATTGGATTAGAATAAGCCTAGGGACGACGAAAATGACCTAAATGTTCAACCAATGACACAAAATGACACAAAATCACATATTGGATGCACAAGATTGGTTTAAGACCCTAATTGGATTAGAATAAGCCTAGGGAGGACGAAAATGACCTAAATGTTCAACCAATGACAAAAAATGACACAAAATCACATATTGGATGCACAACATTGGTTTAAAACCCTAATTGGATTAGAATAAGCCTAGGGGAAAATGACCTAAATGTTCAACCAATGACACAAAATCAAATATTGGATGCACAAGATTGGTTAAAAACCCTAATTGGATTAGAATAAGCCTAGGGAGGACGAAAATGCCCTAAGTGTTCAACTAACGACACAAAATCACAAATTAGATGCACAAGAGTGGTTAAAAACCCTAATTGGATTAGAATAAGCCTAGGGAAGACGAAAATGACCTAAATGTTCAACCAATGACACAAAATGACACAAGATCACATATTGGATGCACAAGATTGGTTAAAAACCCTAATTGGATTAGAATAAGCCTAGGTTGGACGAAAATGACCTAAATGTTCAACCAATGACACAAAATGACACAAAATCACAAATTGGATGCACAAGATTGGTTTAAGACCCTAATTGGATTAGAATAAGCCTAGGGAGGACGAAAATGACCTAAATGTTCAACCAATGACACAAAATGACAAAAAATCACATATTGGATGCAAAAGATTGGTTTAAAACCCTAATTGGATTAGAATAAGCCTAGGGGAAAATGACCTAAATGTTCAACCAATGACACAAAATCAAATATTGGATGCACAAGATTGGTTAAAAACCCAAATTGGATTAGAATAAACCTAGGGAGGACGAAAATGACCTAAATGTTCAACCAATGACACAAAATGACACAAAATCACATATTGGATGCACAAGATTGGTTAAAAACCCTAATTGGATTAGAATAAGCCTAGGGGAAAATGACCTAAATGTTCAACCAATGACACAAAATCAAATATTGGATGCACAAGATTGGTTAAAAACCCTAATTGGATTAGAATAAGCCTAGGGAGGACGAAAATGACCTAAATGTTCAACCAATGACACAAAATCACATATTGGATGCACAAGATTGGTTAAAAACCCTAATTGGATTAGAATAAGCCTAGGTTGGACGAAAATGACCTAAATGTTCAACCAATGACACAAAATGACACAAAATAACATATTGGATGCACAAGATTGGTTTAAGACCCTAATTGGATTAGAATAAGCCTAGGGAGGACGAAAATGACCTAAATGTTCAACCAATGACAAAAAATGACACAAAATCACATATTGGATGCACAAGATTGGTTTAAAACCCTAATTGGATTAGAATAAGCCTAGGGGAAAATGACCTAAATGTTCAACCAATGACACAAAATCAAATATTGGATGCACAAGATTGGTTAAAAACCCTAATTGGATTAGAATAAGCCTAGGGAGGACGAAAATGAGCTAAATGTTCAACCAATGACACAAAATCACATATTGGATGCACAAGATTGGTTAAAAACCCTAATTGGATTAGAATAAGCCTAGGGAGGACGAAAATGACCTAAGTGTTCAACTAACGACACAAAATCACATATTAGATGCACAAGAGTGGTTAAAAACCCTAATTGGATTAGAATAAGCCTAGGGAGGACGGAAATGACCTAAATGTTCAACCAATGACACAAAATGACACAAGATCACATATTGGATGCACAAGATTGGTTAAAAACCCTAATTGGATTAGAATAAGCCTAGGTTGGACGAAAATGACCTAAATGTTCAACCAATGACACAACATGACACAAAATCACATATTGGATGCACAAGATTGGTTTAAGACCCTAATTGGATTAGATTAAGCTTAGGGAGGACGAAAATGACCTAAATGTTCAACCAATGACACAAAATGACAAAAAATCACATATTGGATGCAAAAGATTGGTTTAAAACCCTAATTGGATTAGAATAAGCCTAGGGGAAAATGACCTAAATGTTCAACCAATGACACAAAATCAAATATTGGATGCACAAGATTGGTTAAAAACCCTAATTGGATTAGAATAAGCCTAGGTTGGACGAAAATGACCTAAATGTTCAACCAATGACACAAAATGACACAAAATCACATATTGGATGCACAAGATTGGTTTAAGACCCTAATTGGATTAGAATAAGCCTAGGGGAAAATGACCTAAATGTTCAACCAATGACACAAAATCAAATATTGGATGCACAAGATTGGTTAAAAACCCTAATTGGATTAGAATAAGCCTAGGGAGGACGAAAATGACCTAAATGTTCAACCAATGACAAAAAATGACACAAAATCACATATTGGATGCACAAGATTGGTTTAAAACCCTAATTGGATTAGAATAAGCCTAGGGGAAAATGACCTAAATGTTCAACCAATGACACAAAATCACATATTGGATGCACAAGATTGGTTAAAAACCCTAATTGGATTAGAATAAGTCTAGGGAGGACGAAAATAACCTAAATGTTCAACCAATGACACAAAATGACACAAAATCACATATTGGATGCACAAGATTGGTTAAAAACCCTAATTGGATTAGAATAAGCCTAGGGAGGACGAAAATGACCTAAATGTTCAACGAATGACACAAAATCACATATTGGATGCACAAGATTGGTTAAAAACCCTAATTGGGTTAGAATTAGCCTATGGAGGACGAAAATGACCTAAATGTTCAACCAATGACACAAAATGACACAAAATCACATATTGGATGCACAAGATTGGTTAAAAACCCTAATTGGATTAGAATAAGCCTAGGGAGGACGAAAATGACCTAAATGTTCAACCAATGACACAAAATGACACAAAATCACATATTGGATGCACAAGATTGATTAAAAACCCTAATTGGATTAGAATAAGCTTAGGGAGGACGAAAATGACCTAAATGTTCAACCAATGACACAAAATGACACAAAATCACATATTGGATGCACAAGATTGGTTAAAAACCCTAATTGGATTAGAATAAGCCTAGGGAGGACGAAAACGACCTAAATGTTCAACCAATGACACAAATTCATATATTGGATGCACAATATTGGTTAAAAACCCTAATTGGATTAGAATAAGCCTAGGGAGGACGAAAATGACCTAAATGTTCAACCAATGACACAAAATCACATATTGGATGCACAAGATTGGTTAAAAACCCTAATTGGATTAGAATAAGCCTAGGGAGGACGAAAATGACCTAAATGTTCAACCAATGACACAAAATCACATATTGGATGCACAAGATTGGTTAAAAACGCTAATTGGATTAGAATAAGCCTAGGGAGGACGAAAATGACCTAAATGTTCAATCGATGACACAAAATGACATAAAATCACATACTGGATGCAAAAGATTGGTTAAAAACCCTAATTGGATTAGAATAAGCCTAGGGAGGACGAAAATGACCTAAATGTTCAACCAATGACACAAAATGACACAAAATCACATATTGGATGCACAAGATTGGTTTAAAACCCTAATTGGATTAGAATAAGCCTAGGGAGGACGAAAATGACCTAAATGTTCAACCAATGACACAAAATCACATATTGGATGCACAAGATTGGTTAAAAACCCTAATTGGATTAGAATAAGCCTAGGGAGGACGAAAATGACCTAAATGTTCAACCAATCACAAAATCACATATTGGATGCACATGATTGGTTAAAAACCCTAATTGGATTAGAATAAGCCTAGGGAGGACGAAAATGACCTAAATGTTCAACCAATCACAAAATCACATATTGGATGCACAAGATTGGTTAAAAACCCTAATTGGATTAGAATAAGCCTAGGGAGGACAAAAAAGACCTAAATGTTCAACCAATGACACAAAATGACACAAAATCACATATTGGATGCACAACATTGGTTAAAAACCCTAATTGGATTAGAATAAGCCTAGGGAGGACGAAAATGACCTAAATGTTCAACCAATCACAAAATCACATATTGGATGCACAAGATTGGTTAAAAACCCTAATTGGATTAGAATAAGCCTAGGGAGGACGAAACTGACCTAAATGTTCAACCAATGACACAAAATCACATATTGGATTGACAAGATTGGTTCAAAACCCTTATTGGATTAGAATAAGCCTCGGGAGGACGAAAATGACCTAAATGTTCAACCAATGACATAAACTCACATATTGGTTGCACAAGATTGGTTAAAAACCCTAATTGGATTAGAATAAGCCTAGGGAGGACGAAAATGACCTAAATGTTCAACCAATGACACAAAATCACATATTGGATGCACAAGATTGGTTAAAAACCCTAATTGGATTAGAATAAGCCTAGGGAGGATGAAAATGACGTAAATGTTCAACCAATGACACAAAATCAGATATTGGATGCACAAGATTGGTTAAAAACCCTAATTGGATTAGAATAAGCCTAGGGAGGACGAAAATGACCTAAATGTTCAACCAATGACACAAAATCACATATTGGATGCACAAGATTGGTTCAAAACCCTAATTGGATTAGAATAAGCCTAGGGAGGACGAAAATGACCTAAATGTTCAACAAATGACACAAAATCACATATTGGATGCACAAGATTGGTTAAAAACCCTTGTTGGATTAGAATAAGCCTAGGGAGGACGAAAATGACCTAAATGTTCAACCAATGACACAAAATCACATATTGGATGCACAAGATTGGTTAAAAACCCTAATTGGATTAGAATAAGCCTAGGGAGGACGAAAATGACCTAAATGTTCAACCAATGACACAAAATCACATATTGGATGCACAAGATTGGTTTAAGACCCTAATTGGATTAGAATAAGCCTAGGGAGGACGAAAATGACCTAAATGTTCAACCAATGACAAAAAATGACACAAAATCACATATTGGATGCACAAGATTGGTTTAACACCCTAATTGGATTAGAATAAGCCTAGGGGAAAATGACCTAAATGTTCAACCAATGACACAAAATCAAATATTGGATGCACAAGATTGGTTAAAAACCCTAATTGGATTAGAATAAGCCTAGGGAGGACGAAAATGACCTAAATGTTCAACCAATGACACAAAATCACATATTGGATGCACAAGATTGGTTAAAAACCCTAATTGGATTAGAATAAGCCTAGGGAGGACGAAAATGACCTAAGTGTTCAACTAACGACACAAAATCACATATTAGATGCACAAGAGTGGTTAAAAACCCTAATTGGATTAGAATAAGCCTAGGTTGGACGAAAATGACCTAAATGTTCAACCAATGACACAAAATGACACAAAATCACATATTGGATGCACAAGATTGGTTTAAGACCCTAATTGGATTAGAATAAGCCTAGGGAGGACGAAAATGACCTAAATGTTCAACCAATGACACAAAATGACAAAAAATCAAATATTGGATGCAAAAGATTGGTTTAAAACCCTAATTGGATTAGAATAAGCCTAGGGAGGACGAAAATGACCTAAATGTTCAACCAATGACACAAAATCACATATTGGATGCACAAGATTGGTTAAAAACCCTAATTGGATTAGAATAAGCCTAGGGAGGACGAAAATGACCTAAGTGTTCAACTAACGACACAAAATCACATATTGGATGCACAAGAGTGGTTAAAAACCCTAATTGGATAAGAATAAGCCTAGGGAGGACGAAAATGACCTAAATGTTCAACCAATGACACAAAATGACACAAGATCACATATTGGATACACAAGATTGGTTAAAAACCCTAATTGGGTTAGAATAAGCCTAGGTTGGACGAAGATGACCTAAATGTTCAACCAATGACACAAAATGACACAAAATCACATATTGGATGCACAAGATTTGTTTAAGACCCTAATTGGATTAGTATAAGCCTAGGGAGGACGAAAATGACCTAAATGTTCAACCAATAACACAAAATGACACAAAATCACATATTGGATGCACAAGATTGGTTTAAAACCCTAATTGGATTAGAATAAGCCTAGGGGAAAATGACCTAAATGTTCAACCAATGACACAAAATCAAATATTGGATGCACAAGATGGGTTAAAAACCCTAATTGGATTAGAATAAACCTAGGGAGGACGAAAATGACCTAAATGTTCAACCAATGACACAAAATCACATATTGGATGCACAAGATTGTTTAAAAACCCTAATTGGATTAGAATAAGCCTAGGGAGGACGAAAATGACCAAAATGTTCAACCAATGACACAAAATGACACAAAATCACATATTGGATGCACAAGATTGGTTAAAAACCCTAATTGGATTAGAATAAGCCTTGCAAGGCGAAAATGACCTAAATGTTCAACCAATGACACAAAATCACATTTTGGATGCACAAGATTGGTTAAAAACCCTAATTGGATTAGAATAAGCCTAGGGAGGACGAAAATGACCTAAATGTTCAACCAATGACACAAAATCACATATTGGATGCACAAGATTGGCTAAAAACCCAAATTGGATTAGAATAAGCCTAGGGAGGACGAAAATGACCTAAATGTTCAACCAATGACACAAAATCACATATTGGATGCACAAGATTGGTTAAAAACCCTAATTGGATTAGAATAAGCCTAGGGAGGACGAAAATGACCTAAATGTTCAACCAATGACACAAAATCACATATTGGATGCACAAGATTGGTTAAAAACCCTAATTGGATTAGAATAAGCCTAGGGAGGACGAAAATGACCTAAATGTTCATCCAATGACACAAAGTGACACAAACTCACATATTGGATACACAAGATTGGTTAAAAACCCTAACAGGATTAGAATAAGCCTAGGGAGTACGAAAATGACCTAAATGTTCAACCTATGACACAAAATGATACAAAATCACATATTGGATCCACAAGATTGGTTAAAAACCCTAATTAGATTAGAATAAGCCTAGGGAGGACGAAAATGACCTAAATGTTCAACCAATGACACAAAATCACATATTGGATGCACAAGATTGGTTAAAAACCCTAATTTGATTAAAGTAAGCCTGGGGAGGACGAAAATGACATAAATGTTCAACCAATGACACAAAATGATACAAAATCACATATTGGAGGCACAAGATTGGTTAAAAACCCTAATTCGATTAGAATAAGCCTAGGGAGGACGAAAATGACCTAAATGTTCAACCAATGACACAAAATCACATATTGGATGCACAAGATTGGTTAAAAACCCTAATTGGATTAGAATAAGCCTAGGGAGGACGAAAATGACCTAAATTCTCAACCAATGACACAAAATCACATATTGGATGCACAAGATTGGTTAAAAACCCTAATTGGATTAGAATAAGCCTAGGGAGGACGAAAATGACCTAAATGTTCAACCAATGACACAAAATGACACAAAATCACATATTGCATGCCCAAGATAGGTTAAAAACCCTAATTGGATTAGAATAAGCCTAGGGAGGACGAAAATGACCTAAATGTTCAACCAATGACACAAAATCACATATTGGATGCACAAGATTGGTTAAAAACCCTAATTGGATTAGAATAAGCCTAGGGAGGACGAAAATGACCTAAGTGTTCAACTAACGACACAAAATCACATATTAGATGCACAAGAGTGGTTAAAAACCCTAATTGGATTAGAATAAGCCTAGGTTGGACGAAAATGACCTAAATGTTCAACCAATGACACAAAATGACACAAAATCACATATTGGATGCACAAGATTGGTTTAAGACCCTAATTGGATTAGAATAAGCCTAGGGAGGACGAAAATGACCTAAATGTTCAACCAATGACACAAAATGACACAAAATCACATATTGGATGCACAAGATTGGTTTAAGACCCTAATTGGATTAGAATAAGCCTAGGGAGGACGAAAATGACCTAAATGTTCAACCAATGACACAAAATCACATATTGGATGCACAAGATTAGTTAAAAACCCTAATTGGATTAGAATAAGCCTAGGGAGGACGAAAATGACGTAAATGTTCAACCAATGACACAAAATGACACAAAATCACATTTTGGATGCACAAGATTGGTTAAAAACCCTAATTGGATTAGAATAAGCCTAGGGAGGACGAAAATGACCTAAATGTTCAACCAATGACACAAAATCACATATTGGATGCAAAAGATTGGTTAAAAACCCTAATTGGATTAGAATAAGTCTAGGGAGGACAAAAATGACCTAAATGTTCAACCAATGATACAAAATGACACAAAATCACATATTGGATGCACAAGATTGGTTAAAAACCCTAATTGGATTAGAATAAGCCTAGGGAGGACGAAAATGACCTAAATGTTCAACCAATGACACAAAATCACATATTGGATGCACAAGATTGGTTAAAAACCCTAATTGGATTAGAATAAGCTTAGGGAGGGCGAAAATGACCTAAATGTTCAAGCAATGACACAAAATGACACAAAATCACATATTGGATGCACAAGATTGGTTAAAAACCCTAATTGGATTAGAATAAGCCTAGGGAGGACGAAAATGACCTAAATGTTCAACCAATGACACAAAATCACATATTGGATGCACAAGATTGGTTAAAAACCCTAATTGGATTAGAATAAGCCTAGGGAGGACGAAAATGACCTAAATGTTCAATCAATCACACAAAATCACACAAAATGACACAAAATCACATATTGGCTGCACAAGTTTGGTTAAAAACCCTAATTGGATTAAAAAACCCTAGGGACGACGAAAATGACCTAAATGTTCAACCAATGACACAAAATGACACAAAATCACATATTGGATGCACTAGATTGGTTAAAAACCCTAATTGGATTAGAATAAGCCTAGGGAGGACGAAAATGACCTAAATGTTCAACCAATGACACAAAATGACACCAAATCACATATTGGATGCACAAAATTGGTTAAAAACCCTAATTGGATCAGAATAAGCCTAGGAGGACGAAAACGACCTAAATGTTCAACTAATGACACAAAATCACATATTGGATGCACAAGATTAATTAAAAACATTAGTTGTATTAGAATAAGCCTAGAGAGGACGAAAGAGACCTAAATGTTCAACCAATGACACAAAATCACATATTGGATGCACAAGATTGGTTAAAAACCCTAATTGGATTAGAATAAGCCTAGGGAGGACGAAAATGACCTAAATGTTCAACCAATGACACAAAATGACACAAAATCACATATTGTATGCACAAGATTGGTTAAAAACCCTAATTGGATTAGAATAAGCCTAGGGAGGACGAAAATGACCTAAATGTTCAACCAATGACACAAAATCACATATTGGATTCACAAGATTGGTTAAAAACCCTAATTGGAATAGAATAAGCCTAGGGGGGACGAAAATGACCTAAATGTTCAACCAATGACACAAAATGATACAAAATCACATATTGGAAGTACAAGGTTGGTTAAAAACCCTAATTGGATTAGAATAAGCCTAGGGAGGACGAAAATGACCTAAATGTTCAACCAATGACACAAAATCACATATTGGATGCACAAGATTGGTTAAAAACCCTAATTGGATTAGAATAAGCCTAGGGAGGACAAAAATGACCTAAATGTTCAACCAATTACACAAAATCACATATAGGATGCACAAGATAGGTTAAAAACCCTAATTGGATTAGAATAAGCCTAGGGAGGACGAAAATGACCTAAATGTTCAACCAATGACACAAAATCACATATTGGATGCACAAGATTGGTTAAAAACCCTAATTGGATTAGAATAAGCCTAGGTTGGACGAAAATGACCTAAATGTTCAACCAATGAAACAAAATGACACAAAATCACATATTGGATGCACAAGATTGGTTTAAGACCCTAATTGGATTAGAATAAGCCTAGGGAGGACGAAAATGACCTAAATGTTCAACCAATGACAAAAAATGACACACAATCACATATTGGATGCACAAGATTGGTTTAACACCCTAATTGGATTAGAATAAGCCTAGGGGAAAATGACCTAAATGTTCAACCAATGACACAAAATCAAATATTGGATGCACAAGATTGGTTAAAAACCCTAATTGGATTAGAATAAGCCTAGGGAGGACGAAAATGACCTAAATGTTCAACCAATGACACAAAATCACATATTGGATGCACAAGATTGGTTAAAAACCCTAATTGGATTAGAATAAGCCTAGGGAGGACAAAAATGACCTAAATGTTCAACCAATGACACAAAATCACATATTGGTTGCACAAGATTGGTTAAAAACCCTAATTGGATTAGAATAAGCCTAGGGAGGACGAAAATGACCTAAATGTTCAACCAATGACACAAAAAAACATATTGGATGCACAAGATTGGTTAAAAACCCTAATTGGATTAGAATAAGCCTAGGGAGGACAAAAATGACCTAAATGTTGAACCAATGACACAAAATCACATATTGGTTGCACAAGATTGGTTAAAAACCCTAATTGGATTAGAATAAGCCTAGGGAGGACGAAAATGACCTAAATGTTCAACCAATGACACAAAATCACATATTGGATGCACAAGATTGGTTAAAAACCCTAATTGGATTAGAATAAGCCTAGGGAGGACAAAAATGACCTAAATGTTCAACCAATGACACAAAATGACAGAAAATCACATATTGGATGCACAAGATTGGTTAAAAACCCTAATTGGATTAGAATAAGCCTAGGGAGGACGAAAATGACCTAAATGTTCAACTAATGACACAAAATGACACAAAATCACATATTGGATGCACAAGATTGGTTTAAAACCCTAATTGGATTAGAATAAGCCTAGGGGAAAATGACCTAAATGTTCAACCAATGACACAAAATCAAATATTGGATGCACAAGATTGGTTAAAAACCCTAATTGGATTAGAATAAGCCTAGGGAGGACGAAAATGACCTAAATGTTCAACCAAAGACACAAAATCACATATTGGATGCACAAGATTGGTTAAAAACCATAATTGGATTAGAATAAGCCTAGGTTGGACGAAAATGACCTAAATGTTCAACCAATGACACAAAATGACACAAAATCACATATTGGATGCACAAGATTGGTTTAAGACCCTAATTGGATTAGAATAAGCCTAGGGAGGACGAAAATGACCTAAATGTTCAACCAATGACAAAAAATGACACAAAATCACATATTGGATGCACAAGATTGGTTTAACACCCTAATTGGATTAGAATAAGCCTAGGGGAAAATGACCTAAATGTTCAACCAATGACACAAAATCAAATATTGGATGCACAAGATTGGTTAAAAACCCTAATTGGATTAGAATAAGCCTAGGGAGGACGAAAATGACCTAAATGTTCAACCAATGACACAAAATCACATATTGGATGCACAAGATTGGTTAAAAACCCTAATTGGATTAGAATAAGCCTAGGTTGGACGAAAATGACCTAAATGTTCAACCAATGACACAAAATGACACAAAATCACATATTGGATGCACAAGATTGGTTTAAGACCCTAATGGGATTAGAATAAGCCTAGGGAGGACGAAAATGACCTAAATGTTCAACCAATGACAAAAAATGACACAAAATCACATATTGGATGCACAAGATTGGTTTAAAACCCTAATTGGATTAGAATAAGCCTAGGGGAAAATGACCTAAATGTTCAACCAATGACACAAAATCAAATATTGGATGCACAAGATTGGTTAAAAACCCTAATTGGATTAGAATAAGCCTAGGGAGGACGAAAATGACCTAAATGTTCAACCAATGACACAAAATGACACAAAATCACATATTGGATGCACAAGATTCGTTTAAAACCCTAATTGGATTAGAATAAGCCTAGGGGAAAATGACCTAAATGTTCAACCAATGACACAAAATCAAATATTGGATGCACAAGATTGGTTAAAAACCCTAATTGGATTAGAATAAGCCTAGGGAGGACGAAAATGGCCTAAATGTTCAACCAATGACACAAAATCACATATTGGATGCACAAGAATGGTTAAAAACCCTAATTGGATTAGAATAAGCCTAGGGAGGACGAAAATGACCAAAGTGTTCAACTAACGACAACAAATCACATATTAGATGCACAAGAGTGGTTAAAAACCCTAATTGGATTAGAATAAGCCTAGGGAGGACGAAAATGACCTAAATGTTCAACCAATGACACAAAATGACACAAGATCACATATTGGATGCACAAGATTGGTTAAAAACCCTAATTGGATTAGAATAAGCCTAGGTTGGACGAAAATGACCTAAATGTTCAACCAATGACACAAAATCACATATTGGATGCACAAGATTGGTTTAAGACCTTAATTGGATTAGAATAAGCCTAGGGAGGACGAAAATGACCTAAATGTTCAACCAATGACAAAAAATGACACAAAATCACATATTGGATGCACAAGATTGGTTTAAAACCCTAATTGGATTAGAATAAGCCTAGGGGAAAATGACCTAAATGTTCAACCAATGACACAAAATCAAATATTGGATGCACAAGATTGGTTAAAAACCCTAATTGGATTAGAATAAGCCTAGGGAGGACGAAAATGAGCTAAATGTTCAACCAATGACACAAAATCACATATTGGATGCACAAGATTGGTTAAAAACCCTAATTGGATTAGAATAAGCCTAGGGAGGACGAAAATGACCTAAGTGTTCAACTAACGACACAAAATCACATATTAGATGCACAAGAGTGGTTAAAAACCCTAATTGGATTAGAATAAGCCTAGGGAGGACGGAAATGACCTAAATGTTCAACCAATGACACAAAATGACACAAGATCACATATTGGATGCACAAGATTGGTTAAAAACCCTAATTGGATTAGAATAAGCCTAGGTTGGACGAAAATGACCTAAATGTTCAACCAATGACACAAAATGACACAAAATCACATATTGGATGCACAAGATTGGTTTAAAACCCTAATTGGATTAGAATAAGCCTAGGGGAAAATGACCTAAATGTTCAACCAATGACACAAAATCAAATATTGGATGCACAAGATTGGTTAAAAACCCTAATTGGATTAGAATAAGCCTAGGGAGGACGAAAATGGCCTAAATGTTCAACCAATGACACAAAATCACATATTGGATGCACAAGATTGGTTTAAAACCCTAATTGGATTAGAATAAGCCTAGGGGAAAATGACCTAAATGTTCAACCAATGACACAAAATCAAATATTGGATGCACAAGATTGGTTAAAAACCCTAATTGGATTAGAATAAGCCTAGGGAGGACGAAAATGACCAAAGTGTTCAACTAACGACAACAAATCACATATTAGATGCACAAGAGTGGTTAAAAACCCTAATTGGATTAGAATAAGCCTAGGGAGGACGAAAATGACCTAAATGTTCAACCAATGACACAAAATGACACAAAATCACATATTGGATGCACAAGATTGGTTTAAGACCCTAATTGGATTAGAATAAACCTAGGGAGGACGAAAATTACCTAAATCTTCAACCAATGACACAAAATCAAATATTGGATGCACAAGATTGGTTAAAAACCCTAATTGGATTAGAATAAGCCTAGGGAGGACGAAAATGACCTAAATGTTCAACCAATGACACAAAATGACACAAAATCACATATTGGATGCACAAGATTGGTTAAAAACCGTAGTTGGATTAGAATAAGCCTAGGGACGACGAAAATGACATAAATAATCAACCAATGATACAAAATCACATATTGGATGTACAAGATTGGTTAAAAACCCTAATTGGATTAGAATAAGCCTAGGGAGGACAAAAATGACCTAAATGTTCAACCAATGACACAAAATCACGTATTGGATGCACAAGATTGGTTAAAAACCCTAATTGGATTAGAATAAGCCTAGGGAGGACGAAAATGACCTAAATGTTCAACCAATGACACAAAATCACATATTGGATGCACAAGATTGGTTAAAAACCCTAATTGGATTAGAATAAGCCTAGGGAGGACGAAAATGAACTAAATGTTCAACAAATGACACAAAATCACATATTGGATGCACAAGATTGGTTAAAAACCCTAATTGGATTAGAATAAGCCTAGGGAGGACGAAAATGACCTAAATGTTCAACCAATGACACAAAATCACATATTGGATGCACAAGATTGGTTAAAAACCCTCATTGGATTAGAATAAGCCTAGGGAGGACGAAAATGACCTAAATGTTCAACCAATGACACAAAATCACATATTGGATGCACAAGATTGGTTAAAAACCCTAATTGGATTAGAATAAGCCTAGGGAGGACGAAAATGACCTAAATGTTCAACCAATGACACAAAATGACACAAAATCACATATTGGATGCTCATGATTGGTTAAAAACCCTAATTGGATTAGAATAAGGCTAGGAAGGACGAAAATGACCTAAATGTTCAACCAATGACACAAAATCACATATTGGATGCACAAGATTGGTTAAAAACCCTAATTGGATTAGAATAAGCCTAGGGAGGACGAAAATGACCTAAATGTTCAACCAATGACACAAAATGACACAAAATCACATGTTCGATGCACAAGATTGCTTAAAAACCCTAATTGGATTAGAATAAGCCTAGGGAGGACGAAAATGACCTAAATGTTCAATCAATGTCACAAAATGACACAAAATCACATATTGGATGCACAAGATTGGTTAAATACCGTAATTGGATTAGAATAAGCCTAGGGAGGACGAAAATGACCTAAATGTTCAACCAATGACACAAAATCACATATTGGATGCACAAGATTGGTTAAAAACCCTAATTGGATTAGAATAAGCCTAGGGAGGACGAAAATGACCTAAATGTTCAACCAATGACACAAAATCACATATTGGATGCACATGATTGGTTAAAAACCCTAATTGGTTTAAAATAAGCCTAGGGAGGACGAAAATGACCTAAATGTTCAACCAATGACACAAAATCACATATTGGATGCACAAGATTGGTTAAAAACCCTAATTGGATTAGAATAAGCCTAGGGAGGACAAAAATGACCTAAATGTTCAACCAATGACACAAAATCACATATTGGATGCACAAGATTGGTTAAAAACCCTAATTGGATTAGAATAAGCCTAGCGAGGACGAAAATGAACTAATTGGATTACCAATGACACACAATCACTTATTATATGCACAAGATTGGTTAAAAACCCTAATTGGATTGGAATAAGCCTAGGGAGGACGAAAATGACCTAAATGTTCAACCAATGACACAAAATCACATATTGGATGCACAAGATTGGTTAAAAACCCTAATTGGATTAGAATAAGCCTAGGGAGGACAAAAATGACCTAAATGTTCAACCAATGACACAAAATCACATATTGAATGCACAAGATTGGTTAAAAACCCTAATTGGATTAGAATAAGCCTAGGGAGGACGAAAATGACCTAAATGTTCAACCAATGACACAAAATTACACAAAATCACATATTGGATGCACAAGATTGGTTAAAAACCCTAATTGCATTAGACTAAGCCTAGGGAGGACGAAAATGACCTAAATGTTCAACCAATGACACAAAATGACACAAAATCACATATTGGTTGCAAAAGATTGGTTAAAAACCCTAATTGGATTAGAATAAGCCTAGGGAGGACGAAAATGACCTAAATGTTCAAACAATGACACAAAATTACACAAAATCACATATTGGTTGCAAAAGATTGGTTAAAAACCCTAATTGGATTAGAATAAGCCTAGGGAGGACGAAAATGACCTAAATGTTCAACCAATGACACAAAATGACACAAAATCACATATTGGTTGCACAAGATTGGTTAAAAACCCTAATTGGATTAGAATAAGCCTAGGGAGGACGAAATGACCTAAATGTTCAACCAATGACACAAAATCACATATTGGATGCACAAGATTGGTTAAAAACCCAAATTGGATTAGAATAAGCCTAGGGAGGACGAAAATGACCTAAATTATCAACCAATGGCACAAAATGACACAACATCACATATTGGTTGCACAAGATTGGTTAAAAACCCTAATTGGATTAGAATAAGCCTAGGGAGGACGAAAATGACCTAAATGTTTAACCAATGACACAAAATCACATATTGCATGCACAAGATTGATTAAAAACCCTAATTGGATTAGAATAAGCCTATGGAGGACGAAAATGACCTAAATGTTCAACCAATGACACAAAATCACATATTGGATGCACAAGATTGTTTAAAAACCCTAATTGGATTAGAATAAGCCTAGGGAGGACGAAAATGACCAAAATGTTCAACCAATGACACAAAATGACACAAAATCACATATTGGATGCACAAGATTGTTTAAAAACCCTACTTGGATTAGAATAAGCCTAGGGACGACGAAAATGACCTAAATGTTCAACCAATGACACAAAATGACACAAAATCACATATTGGATGCACAAGATTGGTTTAAAACCCTAATTGGATTAGAATAAGCCTAGGGGAAAATGACCTAAATGTTCAACCAATGACACAAAATCAAATATTGGATGCACAAGATTGGTTAAAAACCCTAATTGGATTAGAATAAGCCTAGGGAGGACGAAAATGACCTAAATGTTCAACCAATGACACAAAATCACATATTGGATGCACAAGAATGGTTAAAAACCCTAATTGGATTAGAATAAGCCTAGGGAGGACGAAAATGACCAAAGTGTTCAACTAACGACAACAAATCACATATTAGATGCACAAGAGTGGTTAAAAACCCTAATTGGATTAGAATAAGCCTAGGGAGGACGAAAATGACCTAAATGTTCAACCAATGACACAAAATGACACAAGATCACATATTGGATGCACAAGATTGGTTTAAGACCTTAATTGGATTAGAATAAGCCTAGGGAGGACGAAAATGACCTAAATGTTCAACCAATGACAAAAAATGACACAAAATCACATATTGGATGCACAAGATTGGTTTAAAACCCTAATTGGATTAGAATAAGCCTAGGGGAAAATGACCTAAATGTTCAACCAATGACACAAAATCAAATATTGGATGCACAAGATTTGTTAAAAACCCTAATTGGATTAGAATAAGCCTAGGGAGGACGAAAATGACCTAAATGTTCAACCAATGACACAAAATCACATATTGGATGCACAAGATTGGTTAAAAACCGTAATTGGATTAGAATAAGCCTAGGGACGACGAAAATGACCTAAATGTTCAACCAATGACACAAAATGACACAAAATCACATATTGGGTGCACAAGATTGGTTAAAAACCCTAATTGGATTAGAATAAGCCTAGGGAGGACGAAAATGACCTAAATGTTCAACCAATGACACAAAATCACATATTGGATGCACAAGATTGGTTAAAAACCCTAATTGGATTAGAATAAGCCTAGGGAGGACGAAAATGACCTAAGTGTTCAACTAACGACACAAAATCACATATTAGATGCACAAGAGTGGTTAAAAACCCTAATTGGATTAGAATAAGCCTAGGTTGGACGAAAATGACCTAAATGTTCAACCAATGACACAAAATGACACAAAATCACATATTGGATGCACAAGATTGGTTTAAGACCCTAATTGGATTAGAATAAGCCTAGGGAGGACGAAAATGACCTAAATGTTCAACCAATGACACAAAATGACACAAGATCACATATTGGATGCACAAGATTGGTTAAAAACCCTAATTGGATTAGAATAAGCCTAGGTTGGACGAAAATGACCTAAATGTTCAACCAATGACACAAAATGACACAAAATCACATATTGGATGCACAAGATTGGTTAAAAACCCTAATTGGATTAGAATAAGCCTAGGGAGGACGAAAATGACCTAAATGTTCAACCAACGACACAAAATCACATTTTGGATGCACAAGATTGGTTAAAAACCCTAATTGGATTAGAATAAGCCTAGGGAGGACGAAAATGACCTAAATGTTCAACCAATGACACAAAATCACATATTGGATGCACAAGATTGGTTAAAAACCCTAATTGGATTAGAATAAGCCTAGGGAGGACAAAAATGACCTAAATGTTCAACCAATGACACAAAATCACATATTGGTTGCACAAGATTGGTTAAAAACCCTAATTGGATTAGAATAAGCCTAGGGAGGACGAAAATGACCTAAATGTTCAACCAATGACACAAAAAAACATATTGGATGCACAAGATTGGTTAAAAACCCTAATTGGATTAGAATAAGCCTAGGGAGGACAAAAATGACCTAAATGTTGAACCAATGACACAAAATCACATATTGGTTGCACAAGATTGGTTAAAAACCCTAATTGGATTAGAATAAGCCTAGGGAGGACGAAAATGACCTAAATGTTCAACCAATGACACAAAATCACATATTGGATGCACAAGATTGGTTAAAAACCCTAATTGGATTAGAATAAGCCTAGGGAGGACAAAAATGACCTAAATGTTCAACCAATGACACAAAATTACACAAAATCACATATTGGATACACAGGATTGGTTAAAAACCCTAATTGGATTAGAATAAGCCTAGGGAGGACGAAAATGACCTAAATGTTCAACCAATGACACAAAATCACATATTGGATGCACAAGATTGGTTAAAAACCCTAATTGGATTAGAATAAGCCTAGGGAGGACAAAAATGACCTAAATGTTCAACCAATGACACATAATCACATATTGGATGCACAAGATTAGTTAAAAACCCTAATTGGATTAGAATAAGCCTAGGGAAGACAAAAATGACCTAAATGTTCAACCAATGACACAAAATCACATATTGGATGCACAAGATTGGTTAAAAACCCTAATTGGATTAGAATAAGCCTAGGGAGGACGAAAATGACCTAAATGTTCAACCAATGACACAAAATGACACAAAATCACATATTGGATGCACAAGATTGGTTAAAAACCCTAATTGGATTAGAAAAAGCTTAGGGAGGACAAAAATTTCCTAAATGTTCAACCAATGACACAAAATCACATATTGGATGCACAAGATTGGTTAAAAACCCTAATTGGATTAGAATAAGCCTAGGGAGGACGAAAATGACCTAAATGTTCAACCAATGACACAAAATGACACAAAATCAATATTGGATGCACAAGATTGGTTAAAAACCCTAATTGGATTAGAATAAGCCTAGGGAGGACGAAAATGACCTAAATGTTCAACCAATGACACAAAATCACATATTGGATGCACAAGATTGGTTAAAAACCCTAATTGGATTAGAATAAGCCTAGGGAGTACGAAAATGACCTAAATGTTCAACCAATGACACAAAATAACACAAAATCACATATTGGATGCACAAGATTGGTTAAAAACCCTAATTGGATTAGAATAAGCCTAGGGAGGACGAAAATGACCTAAATGTTCAACCAATGACACAAAATCACATATTGGATGCACAAGATTGGTTAAAACTCGTAATTGGATTAGAATAAGCCTAGGGAGGACGAAAATGACCTAAATGTTCAACCAATGACACAAAATGACACAAAATCACATATTGGATGCACAAGATTGGTTAAAAACTCTAATTGGATTAGAATAAGCCTAGGGAGGACGAAAATGACCTAAGTGTTCAACTAACGACACAAAATCACATATTGGTTGCACAAGAGTGGTTAAAAACCCTAATTGGATTAGAATAAGCCTTGGGAGGACGAAAATGACCTAAATGTTCAACCAATGACACAAAATGACACAAGATCACATATTGGATGCACAAGATTGGTTAAAAACCCTAATTGGATTAGAATAAGCCTAGGCAGGATGAAAATGACCTAAATGTTCAACCAATGACACAAAATGACACAAAATCACATATTGGATGCACAAGATTGGTTTAAGACCCTAATTGGATTAGAATAAGCCTAGGGAGGACGAAAATGACCTAAATGTTCAACCAATGACACAAAATCAAATATTGGATGCACAAGATTGGTTAAAAACCCTAATTGGATTAGAATAAGCCTAGGGAGGACGAAAATGACCTAAATGTTCAACCAATGACAAAAAATGACACAAAATCACATATTGGATGCACAAGATTGGTTTAAAACCCTAATTGGATTAGAATAAGCCTAGGGGAAAATGACCTAAATGTTCAACCAATGACACAAAATCATATATTGCATGCACAAGATTGGTTAAAAACCCTAATTGGATTAGAATAAGCCTAGGGAGGACGAAAATGACCTAAATGTTCAACCAATGACACAAAATGACACAAAATCACATATTGGATGCACAAGATTGGTTTAAGACCCTAATTGGATTAGAATAAGCCTAGGGAGGACGAAAATGACCTAAATGTTCAACCAATGACACAAAATCAAATATTGGATGCACAAGATTGATTAAAAACCCTAATTGGATTAGAATAAGCCTAGGGAGGACGAAAATGACCTAAATGTTCAACCAATGAGACAAAATGACACAAAATCACATATTTGACGCACAAGATTGTTTAAAAACCCTAATTGGATTAGAATAAGCCTAGGGAGGACGAAAATGACCTAAATGTTCAACCAATGACACAAAATGACACAAAATCACATATTGGATGCACAAGATTGTTTAAAAACCCTAATTGGATTAGAATAAGCCTAGGGACGACGAAAATGACCTAAATGTTCAACCAATGACACAAAATGACACAAAATCACATATTGGATGCACAAGATTGGTTTAAGACCCTAATTGGATTAGAATAAGCCTAGGGAGGACGAAAATGACCTAAATGTTCAACCAATGACAAAAAATGACACAAAATCACATATTGGATGCACAAGATTGGTTTAACACCCTAATTGGATTAGAATAAGCCTAGGGGAAAATGACCTAAATGTTCAACCAATGACACAAAATCAAATATTGGATGCACAAGATTGGTTAAAAACCCTAATTGGATTAGAATAAGCCTAGGGAGGACGAAAATGACCTAAATGTTCAACCAATGACACAAAATCACATATTGGATGCACAAGATTGGTTAAAAACCCTAATTGGATTAGAATAAGCCTAGGTTGGACGAAAATGACCTAAATGTTCAACCAATGACACAAAATGACACAAAATCACATATTGGATGCACAAGATTGGTTTAAGACCCTAATGGGATTAGAATAAGCCTAGGGAGGACGAAAATGACCTAAATGTTCAACCAATGACAAAAAATGACACAAAATCACATATTGGATGCACAAGATTGGTTTAAAACCCTAATTGGATTAGAATAAGCCTAGGGGAAAATGACCTAAATGTTCAACCAATGACACAAAATCAAATATTGGATGCACAAGATTGGTTAAAAACCCTAATTGGATTAGAATAAGCCTAGGGAGGACGAAAATGACCTAAATGTTCAACCAATGAGACAAAATCACATATTGGATGCACAAGATTGGTTAAAAACCCTAATTGGATTAGAATAAGCCTAGGTTGGACGAA
Organism: Cicer yamashitae; assembly: GCA_037974755.1. Classification (NCBI taxonomy): domain Eukaryota; kingdom Viridiplantae; phylum Streptophyta; class Magnoliopsida; order Fabales; family Fabaceae; genus Cicer; species Cicer yamashitae. The sequence goes on along the minus strand of JBBPBQ010000008.1, from coordinate 17,128,427 downwards.
AATGACCTAAATGTTCAACCAATGACACAAAATGACACAAAATCACATATTGGATGCACAAGATTGGTTTAAGACCCTAATTGGATTAGAATAAGCCTAGGGAGGACGAAAATGACCTAAATGTTCAACCAATGACAAAAAATGACAAAAAATCACATATTGGATGCAAACGATTGGTTTAAAACCGTAATTGGATTAGAATAAGCCTAGGGGAAAATGACCTAAATGTTCAACCAATGACACAAAATCAAATATTGGATGCACAAGATTGGTTAAAAACCCTAATTGGATTAGAATAAACCTAGGGAGGACGAAAATGACCTAAATGTTCAACCAATGACACAAAATCACATATTGGATGCACAAGATTGTTTAAAAACCCTAATTGGATTAGAATAAGCCTAGGGAGGACAAAAATGACCAAAATGTTCAACCAATGACACAAAATGACACAAAATCACATATTGGATGCACAAGATTGTTTAAAAACCCTAATTGGATTAGAATAAGCCTAGGGACGACGAAAATGACCTAAATGTTCAACCAATGACACAAAATCACATATTTGATGCACAAGATTGGTTAAAAACCCTAATTGGATTAGAATAAGCCTAGGGAGGACGAAAATGACCTAAATGTTCAACCAATGACACAAAATGACACAAAATCACATATTGGATGCACAAGATTATTTAAAAATCCTAATTGGATTAGAATAAGCCTAGGGAGGACCAAAATGACCTAAATGTTCAACCAATGACACAAAATCACATATTGGATTCACAAGATTGGTTAAAAATCCTAATTGGATTAGAATAAGCCTAGGGAGGACGAAAATGACTTAAATGTTCAACCAATGACACAAAATGACACAAAATCACATATTGGATGCACAAGATTGGTTAAAAACCCTAATTGGATTAGAATAAGCCTAGGGAGGATGAAAATGACCTAAATGTTCAACCAATGACACAAAATGACACAAAATGACATATTGGATGCACAAGATTGGTTAAAAATCCTAATTGGATTAGAATAAGCCTATGGTGGATGTAAATGACCTAAATGTTAAACCAATGACACAAAATCACATACTGGGTGCACAAGATTGGTTAAAAACCCTAATTGGATTAGAATAAACCTAGGGAGGACGAAAATGACCTAAATGTTCAACCAATGACACAAAATCACATATTGGATGCACAAGATTGGTTAAAAACCCTAATTGGATTAGAATAAGCCTAGGGAGGACGAAAATGACCTAAATGTTCAACCAATGACACAAAATGACACAAAATCACATATTGGATGCACAAGATTGGTTAAAAACCCTAATTGGATTAGAATAAGCCTAGCGAGGACGAAAATGACCTAATTGGATTACCAATGACACAAAATCACTTATTATATGCACAAGATTGGTTAAAAACCCTAATTGGATTAGAATAAGCCTAGGGAGGACGAAAATGACCTAAATGTTCAACCAATGACATAATATCACATATTGGATGCACAAGATTGGTTAAAAACCCTAATTGGATTAGAATAAGCCTAGGGAGGACAAAAATGACCTAAATGTTCAACCAATGACACAAAATCACATATTGGATGCACAAGATTGGTTAAAAACCCTAATTGGATTAGAATAAGCCTAGGGAGGACGAAAATGACCTAAATGTTCAACCAATGACACAAAATGACACAAAAGAACATATTGGATGCACAAGATTGGTTTAAAACACTAATTGGATTAGAATAAGCCTAGGGAGGACGAAAATGACCTAAATGTTCAACCAATGACACAAAATCACTAATTGGACGCACAAGATTGGTTAAAAACCCTAATTGGATTAGAATAAGCCTAGGGAGGACGAAAATGACCTAAATGTTCAACCAATGACACAAAATGACACAAAATCACATATTGGATGCACAAGATTGGTTAAAAACCCTAATTGGGTTAGAATAAGCCTAAGGGGGACGAAAATGACCTAAATGTTTAATCAATGACACAAAATCACATATTGGATGCACAAGATTGGTTAAAAAACCCTAATTGGATTAGAATAAGCCTAGGGAGGACGAAAATGATCTAAATGTTCAACCAATGACACAAAATCACATATTGGATGCACAAGATTGGTTAAAAACCCTAATTGGATTAGAATAAGCCTAGGGAGGACGAAAATGACCTAAATGTTCAACCAATGACACAAAATGACACAAAATCACATATTGGATGCACAAGATTGGTTAAAAACCCTAATTGGATTAGAATAAGCCTAGCGAGGACGAAAATGACCAAATTGGATTACCAATGACACAAAATCACTTATTATATGCACAAGATTTGTTAAAAACCCTAATTGGATTAGAATAAGCCTAGCGAGGACGAAAATGAACTTAATATTCAACCAATGACACAAAATGACACAAAATCACATATTGGATGCACAAGATTGGTTAAAAACCCTAATTGGATTAGAATAAGCCTAGGGAGGACGAAAATGACCTAAATGTTCAACCAATGACACAAAATCACATATTGGATGCACAAGATTGGTTAAAAACCCTAATTGGATTAGAATAAGCCTAGCAAGGACGAAAATGACCTAAATGTTCAACCAATGACACAAAATGACACAAAATCACATATTGGATGCACAAGATTGGTTAAAAACCCTAATTGGATTAGAATAAGCCTAGGGAGGACAAAAATGACCTAAATGTTCAACCAATGACACAAAATCACATATTGGATGCACAAGATTGGTTAAAAACCCTAATTGGATTAGAATAAGCCTAGGGAGGACGAAAATGACCTAAATGTTCAACCAATGACACAAAATGACACAAAATCACATATTGGATGCACAAGATTGGTTAAAAACCCTAGTTGGATTATAATAAGCCTAGGGAGGACGAAAATGACCTAAATGTTCAACCAATGACACAAAATCACATATTGGATGCACAAGATTGGTTAAAAACCCTAATTGGATTAGAATAAGCCTAGGGAGGACGAAAATGACCTAAATGTTCAACCAATGACACAAAATGACACAAAATCACATATTGGATGCACAAGATTTTTTAAAAACCCTAATTGGATTAGAATAAGCCTAGGGAGGACGAAAATGACCTAAATGTTCAACCAATGACACAAAATCACATATTGGATGCACAAGATTGGTTAAAAACCCTAATTGGATTAGAATAAGCCTAGGGAGGACGAAAATGACCTAAATGTTCAACCAATGACACAAAATGACACAAAATCACATATTGGATGCACTAGATTGGTTAAAAACCCTAATTGGATCAGAATAAGCCTAGGGAGGACGAAAACGACCTAAGTGTTCAACTAATGATACAAAATCACATATTGGATGCACAAGATTAATTAAAAACATTAATTGTATTAGAATAAGCCTAGGGAGGACGAAAGAGACCTAAATGTTCAACCAATGACACAAAATCACATATTGGATACACAAGATTGGTTTAAAACCCTAATTGGATTAGAATAAGCCTAGGGAGGACGAAAATGACCTAAATGTTCAACCAATGACACAAAATGACACAAAATCACATATTGGATGCACAAGATTGGTTAAAAACCCTAATTGGATTAGAATAAGCCTAGGGAGGACGAAAATGACCTAAATGTTCAACCAATGACACAAAATGACACAAAATCACATATTGGATGCACAAGATTGGTTAAAAATCCTAATTGGATTAAAATAACCCTAGGGAGGACGAAAATGACCTAAATGTTGAACCAATGACACAAAATGACACAAAATCACATATTGGATGCAGAAGATTGGTTAAAAACCCTAAATGGAATAGAATAAGCCTAGGGAGGACGAAAATGAACTAAATGTTCAACCAATGACACAAAATCACATATTGGATGCACAAGATTGGTTAAAAACCCTAATTGGATTAGAATAAGCCTAGGGAGGACGAAAATGACCTAAATGTTCAACCAATGACACAAAATGACACAAAATCACATATTGGATGCACAAGATTGGTTAAAAACCCTAATTGGATTAGAATAAGCCTAGCGATGACGAAAATGACCTAAATGTTCAACCAATGACACAAAATGACACAAAATCACATATTGGATGCACAAGATTGGTTAAAAACCCTAATTGGATTAGAATAAGCCTAAGGAGGACGAAAATGACCTAAATGTTCAACAAATGACACAAAATGACACAAAATCACATATTGGATGCACAAGATTGGTTAAAAACCCTAATTGGATTAGAATAAGCCTAGGGAGGACGAAAATGACCTAAGTGTTCAACCAATGACACAAAATCACATATTGGATGCACAAGATTGGTTAAAAACCCTAATTGGTTTAGAATAAGCTAAGGGAGGACGAAAATTACGTAAATGTTCAACCAATGACACAAAATGACAAAAAATCACATATTGGATGCACAAGATTGGTTAAAAACCCTAATTGGATTAGAATAAGCCTAGGGAGGACGAAAATGACCTAAATGTTCAACCAATGACACAAAATGACAAAAAATCACATATTGGATGCACAAGATTGGTTAAAAATCCTAATTCGATTAGAATAAGCCTAGGGAGGACGAAAATGACCTAAATGTTCAACCAATGACACAAAATCACATATTGGATGCACAAGATTGGTTAAAAACCCTAATTGGATTAGAATAAGCCTAGGGAGGACGAAAATGACCTAAATGTTCAACCAATGACACAAAATGACACAAAATCACATATTGGATGCACAAGATTGGTTAAAAACCCTAATTGGATTAGAATAAGCCGAGGGAGGACGAAAATGACCCAAATGTTCAACCAATGACACAAAATGACACAAAATCACATATTGGATGCACAAGATTGGTTAAAAACCCTAATTGGATTAGAATAAGCCTAGGGAGGACGAAAATGACCTAAATGTTCAACCAATGACACAAAATGACACAAAATCACATATTGGATGCACAAGATTGGTTAAAAACCCTAATTGGATTAGAATAAGCCTAGGAGGACGAAAATGAACTAAAAGTTTAGCCAATGACACAAAATGACACAAAATCACATATTGGATGCACAAGATTGGTTAAAAACCCTAATTGGATTAGAATAAGCCTAGGGAGGACGAAAATGACCTAAATGTTCAACCAATGACACAAAATCACATATTGGATGCACAAGATTGGTTAAAAACCCTAATTGGATTAGAATAAGCCTACGGAGGACGAAAGTGACTCAAATGTTCAACCAATGACACAAAATCACATATTGGATGCACAAGATTGGTTAAAAACCCTAATTGGATTAGAATAAGCCTAGGGAGGACGAAAATGACCTAAATGTTCAACCAATGACACAGAATGACACAAAATCACATATTGGATGCACAAGATTGGTTAAAAACCCTAATCGGATTAGAATAAGTCTAGGGAGGACGAAAATGACCTAAATGTTCAACCAATGACACAAAATGACACAAAATCACATACTGGATGCACAATATTGGTTTAAGACCCTAATTGGATTAGAATAAGCCTAGGGAGGACGAAAATGACCTAAATGTTCAACCAATGACACAAAATCAAATATTGGATGCATAAGATTGGTTAAAAACCCTAATTGGATCAGAATAAGCCTATGGAGGACGAAAATGATCTAAATGTTCAACCAATGACACAAAATGACACAAAATCACATATTGGATGCACAAGATTGTTAAAAAACCCTAATTGGATTAGAATAAGCCTAGGGAGGACCTAAATGTTCAACCAATGACACAAAATCACATATTGGATGCACAAGATTGGTTAAAAATCCTAATTGGATTAGAATAAGCCTAGGGAGGACGA
>JBBPBQ010000008.1:17083246-17098504 GCA_037974755.1 Cicer yamashitae | reverse complement strand
AGTTAGGGTTTTTAACCAATCTTGTGCATCCAATATGTGATTTTTTGTCATTGGTTGAACATTTAGGTCATTTTCGTCCTCCCTATGCTTATTCTAATCCAATTAGGGTTTTTAAACAATCATGTGCATCCAATATGTGATTTTGTGTCATTTTGTGTCATTGGTTGAACATTTAGTTCATTTTCGTCCTCCCTAGGCTTATTCTAATCCAATTAGGGTTTTTAACCAATCTTGTGCATCCAATATGTGATCTTGTGTCATTTTGTGTCATTGGTTGAACATTTAGGTCATTTTCGTCCTCCCAAGGCTTATTCTAATCCAATTAGGGTTTTTAACCACTCTTGTGCACCCAATATGTGATTTTGTGTCGTTAGTTGAACACTTAGGTCATTTTCGTCCTCCCTAGGCTTATTCTAATCCAATTAGAGTTTTTAACCAATCTTGTGCATCCAATATGTGATTTTGTGTCATTTTGTGTCATTGGTTGAACATTTAGGTCATTTTCGTCCTCCCTTGGCTTATTCTAATCCAATTAGGGTTTTTAACCAATCTTGTGCATCCAATATGTGATTTTGTGTTATTGGTTGAACATTTAGGTCATTTTCGTCCTCCCTAGGCTTATTCTAATCCAATTAGGGTTTTTAACCAATCTTGTGCATCCAATATGTGATTTTGTGTCATTAGTTGAACATTTAGGTCGTTTTCTTCCTCCTAGGCTTATTCTAATCCAATTAGGGTTTTTAACCAATCTTGTGCATCCAATATGTGATTTTGTGTCATTGGTTGAACATTTAGGTCATTTTCGTCCTCCCTAGGCTTATTCTAATCCAATTAGGGTTTTTAACTAATCTTGTGCATCCAATATGTGATTTTGTGTCATTGGTTGAACATTTAGGTCATTTTCGTCCTCCCTAGGATGATTCTAATCCAATTAGGGTTTTTAACCAATCTTGTGCACCCAATTTGTGATTTTGTGTCATTGGTTGAAAATTTAGGTCATTTTCGTCACCCTTGGACTTATTCTAATCCAATTAGGGTTTTTAACAAATCTTGTGCATCAATTATGTGATTTTGTGTCATTTGTTGAACATTTAGGTCATTTTCGTCCTCCCTAGGCTTATTCTAATCCAATTAGGGTTTTTAACCAATCTTGTGCATCTAATTAGTGATTTTGTGTCATTGGTTGAACATTTAAGTCATTTTCGTCATCCCTAGGCTTATTCTAATCCAATTAGGGTTTTTAACCAATCTTGTGCATCCAATATGTGATTTTGTGTCATTGGTTGAACATTTAGGTCATTTTCGTCCTCCCTAGGCTTATTCTAATCCAATTAGGGTTTTTAACTAATCTTGTGCATCCAATATGTGATTTTGTGTCATTGGTTGAACATTTAGGTCATTTTCGTCCTCCCTAGGCTTATTCTAATCCAATTAGGGTCTTAAACCAATCTTGTGCATCCAATATGTGATTTTGTGTCATTTTGTGTCATTGGTTGAACATTTAGGTCATTTTCGTCCTCCCTAGGCTTATTCTAATCCAATTAGGGTCTTAAACCAATCTTGTGCATCCAATATGTGATTTTGTGTCATTGTGTGTCATTGGTTGAACATTTAGGTCATTTTCGTCCTCCCTAGGCTTATTCTAATCCAATTAGGGTCTTAAACAAATCTTGTGCATCCTATATGTGATTTTGTGTCATTTTGTATCATTGGTTGAACATTTAGGTCATTTTCGTTCTCCCTAGGATTATTCTAATCCAATTAGGGTTTTTAACCAATCTTGTGCATCCAATATGTGATTTTGTGTCATTGGTTGAACATTTAGGTCATTTTCCCCTAGGCTTATTCTAATCCAATTAGGGTTTTAAACCAATCTTGTGCATCCAATATGTGATTTTGTGTCATTGGTTGAAAATTTAGGTCATTTTCGTCCTCCCTAGGCTTATTCTAATCCAGTTAGGGTTTTTAACCAATCTTGTGCATCCAATATGTGATTTTTTGTCATTGGTTGAACATTTAGGTCATTTTCGTCCTCCCTATGCTTATTCTAATCCAATTAGGGTTTTTAAACAATCATGTGCATCCAATATGTGATTTTGTGTCATTTTGTGTCATTGGTTGAACATTTAGGTCATTTTCGTCCTCCCTAGGCTTATTCTAATCCAATTAGGGTTTTTAACCAATCTTGTGCATCCAATATTTGATTTTGGGTCATTGGTTGAACATTTAGGTCATTTTTCGTCCTCCCTAGGCTTATTCTAATCCAATTAGGGTCTTAAACCAATCTTTTGCATCCAATATGTGATTTTGTGTCATTTTGTGTCATTGGTTGAACATTTAGGTCGTTTTCGTCCTCCCTAGGCTTATTCTAATCCAATTAGGGTTTTTAAACAATCTTGTGCATCCAATATGTGATTTTGTGTCGTTAGTTGAACACTTAGGTCATTTTCGTCCTCCCTAGGCTTATTCTAATCCAATTAGAGTTTTTAACCAATCTTGTGCATCCAATATGTGATTTTGTGTCATTTTGTGTCATTGGTTGAACATTTAGGTCATTTTCGTCCTCCCTAGGCTTATTCTAATCCAATTAGGGTCTTGAACAAATCTTGTGCATCCTATATGTGATTTTGTGTCATTGGTTGAACATTTAGGTCATTTTCGTTCTCCCTAGGATTATTCTAATCAATTTAGGGTTTTTAACCAATCTTGTGCATCCAATATGTGATTTTGTGTCATTGGTTGAACATTTAGGTCATTTTCCCCTAGGCTTATTCTAATCCAATTAGGGTTTTAAACCAATCTTGTGCATCCAATATGTGATTTTGTGTCATTGGTTGAAAATTTAGGTCATTTTCGTCCTCCCTAGGCTTATTCTAATCCAGTTAGGGTTTTTAACCAATCTTGTGCATCCAATATGTGATTTTTTGTCATTGGTTGAACATTTAGGTCATTTTCGTCCTCCCTATGCTTATTCTAATCCAATTAGGGTTTTTAAACAATCGTGTGCATCCAATATGTGATTTTGTGTCATTTTGTGTCATTGGTTGAACATTTAGGTCATTTTCGTCCTCCCTAGGCTTATTCTAATCCAATTAGGGTTTTTAACCAATCTTGTGCATCCAATATTTGATTTTGTGTCATTGGTTGAACATTTAGGTCATTTTCGTCCTCCCAAGGCTTATTCTAATCCAATTAGGGTGTTAAACCAATCTTGTGCATCCAATATGTGATTTTGTGTCATTTTGTGTCATTGGTTGAACATTTAGGTCATTTTCGTCCTGCCTAGGCTTATTCTAATCCAATTAGGGTTTTTAACCAATCTTGTGCATCCAATATGTGATCTTGTGTCATTTTGTGTCATTGGTTGAACATTTAGGTCATTTTCGTCCTCCCAAGGCTTATTCTAATCCAATTAGGGTTTTTAACCACTCTTGTGCATCCAATACGTGATTTTGTGTCGTTAGTTGAACACTTAGGTCATTTTCGTCCTCCCTAGGCTTATTCTAATCCAATTAGAGTTTTTAACCAATCTTGTGCATCCAATATGTGATTTTGTGTCATTTTGTGTCATTGGTTGAACATTTAGGTCATTTTCGTCCTCCCTAGGCTTATTCTAATCCAATTAGGGTCTTGAACAAATCTTGTGCATCCTATATGTGATTTTGTGTCATTTTGTGTCATTGGTTGAACATTTAGGTCATTTTCGTTCTCCCTAGGATTATTCTAATCCAATTAGGGTTTTAAACCAATCTTGTGCATCCAATATGTGATTTTGTGTCATTGGTTGAACATTTAGGTCATTTTCGTCCTCCCTAGGCTTATTCTAATCCAGTTAGGGTTTTTAACCAATCTTGTGCATCCAATATGTGATTTTTTGTCATTAGTTGAACATTTAGGTCATTTTCGTCCTCCCTATGCTTATTCTAATCCAATTAGGGTTTTTAAACAATCATGTGCATCCAATATGTGATTTTGTGTCATTGGTTGAACATTTAGGTCTTTTTAGCCTCCCTAGGCTTATTCTAATCCAATTAGGGTTTTTAACCAATCTTGTGCATCCAATATTTGATTTTGTGTCATTGGTTGAACATTTAGGTCATTTTTCGTCCTCCCTAGGCTTATTCTAATCCAGTTAGGGTCTTAAACCAATCTTGTGCATCCAATATGTGATTTTGTGTCATTTTGTGTAGTTGGTTGAACATTTAGGTCATTTTCGTCCTCCCTAGGCTTATTCTAATCCAATTAGGGTCTTAAACAAATCTTGTGCATCCTATATGCGATTTTGTGTCATTTTGTGTCATTGGTTGAACATTTAGGTCATTTTCGTTCTCCCTAGGATTATTCTAATCCAATTAGGGTTTTTAACCAATCTTGTGCATCCAATATGTGATTTTGTGTCATTGGTTGAACATTTAGGTCATTTTCCCCTAGGCTTATTCTAATCCAATTAGGGTTTTAAACCAATCTTGTGCATCCAATATGTGATTATGTGTCATTTTGTGTCATTGGTTGAACATTTAGGTCATTTTCGTCCTCCCTAGGCTTATTCTAATCTAGTTAGGGTTTTTAACCAATCTTGTGCATCCAATATGTGATTTTTTGTCATTGGTTGAACATTTAGGTCATTTTCGTCCTCCCTATGCTTATTCTAATCCAATTAGGGTTTTTAAACAATCATGTGCATCCAATATGTGATTTTGTGTCATTTTGTGTCATTGGTTGAACATTTAGGTCATTTTCGTCCTCCCTAGGCTTATTCTAATCCAATTAGGGTTTTTAACCAATCTTGTGCATCCAATATTTGATTTTTTGTCATTGGTTGAACATTTAGGTCATTTTCGTCCTCCCTAGGCTTATTCTAATCCAATTAGGGTTTTTAACCACTCTTTTGCATATAATAATTGATTTTGTGTCATTGGTAATCCAATTAGGTCATTTTTGTCCTCCCTAGGCTTATTCTAATCCAATTAGGGTTTTTAACCAATCTTGGGCATCCAATATGTGATTTTGTGTCATTTTGTGTCATTGGTTGAACATTTAGGTCATTTTCGTCCTCCCTAGGCTTATTCTAATCCAATTAGGGTTTTTAAACAATCTTGTGCATCCAATATGTGATTTTGTGTCATTTTTTGTCATTGGTTGAACATTTAGGTCATTTTCGTCCTCCCTAGGCTTATTCTAATCCAATTAGGGTTTTTAACCAATCTTGTGCATCCAATATGTGATTTTGTGTCATTTTGTGTCATTGGTTAAACATTTAGGTCATATTCGTCCTCCCTAGGCTTATTCTAATCCAATTAGGGTTTTTAACCAATCTTGTGCATCCAATATGTGATTTTGTGTCATTGGTTGAACATTTAGGTCATTTTCGTCCTCCCTAGGCTTATTCTAATCCAATTAGGGTTTTTAACCAATCTTGTGCATCCAATATGTGATTTTGTGTCATTGGTTGAACATTTAGGTCATTTTCGTCCTCCCTAGGCTTATTCTAATCCAATTAGGGTTTTAACCAATCTTGTGCATCCAATATGTGATTTTGTGTCATTTTGTGTCATTGGTTGAACATTTAGGTAATTTTCGTCCTTCCTAGGCTTATTCTAATCCAATTAGGGTTTTTAACCAATCTTGTGCATCCAATATGTGATTTTGTGTCATTGGTTGAACATTTAGGTCATTTTCGTCCTCCCTAGGCTTATTCTAATCCAATTAGGGTTTTTAACCATTCTTGTGCATCCAATATGTGATTTTGTGTCATTTTGTGTCATCGGTTGAACATTTAGGTCATTTTCGTCCTCCCTAGGCTTATTCTAATCCAATTAGGGTTTTTAACCAATCTTGTGCATCCAATATGTGATTTTGTGTCATTTTGTGTCATTGGTTGAACATTTAGGTCATTTTCGTCCTCCCTAGGCTTATTCTAATCCAATTAGGGTTTCTAACCAATGTAGTGCATCCAATATGTGATTTTGTGTCATTTTGTGTCATTGGTTGAACATTTAGGTCATTTTCGTCCTCCCTAGGCTTATTCTAATCCAATTAGGGTTTTTAACCAATCTTGTGCATCCAATATGTGATTTTGTGTCATTGGTTGAACATTTAGGCAAATTTCGTCCTCCCCAGGCCTATTCTAATCCAATTAGCATTTTTATCCAATCTTGTGCATCCCATATGTGATTTTGTGTCATTGGTTGAACATTTAGGTCATTTTCGTCCTCCCTAGGCTTATTCTAATCCAATTAGGGTTTTTAACCAATCTTGTGCATCCAATATGTGATTTTGTGTCATTGGTTGCACATTTAGGTCATTTTTGTCCTCCCTAGGCTTATTCTAATCCAATTAGGGTTTTTAACCAATCTTGTGCATCCAATATGTCATTTTGTGTCATTGGTTGAACATTTAGGTCATTTTCGTCCTCCCTAGGCTTATTCTAATCCAATTAGGGTTTTTAACCAATCTTGTGCAACCAATATGTGATTTTGTGTCATTAGTTGAACATTTAGGTCATTTTCGTCCTCCCTAGGCTTATTCTGATCCAATTAGGGTTTTTAACCAATCTTGTGCATCTAATATGTGACTTTGTGTCATTTTGTGTCATTGGTTGAACATTTAGGTCAGTTTCGTCCTCCCTAGGCTTATTCTAATCCAATTAGGGTTTTTAACCAATCTTGTGCATCCAATATGTGATTTTGTGTCATTGGTTGAACATTTAGGTCATTTTCGTCCTCCCTAGGCTTATTCTAATCCAATTAGGGTTTTTAACCAATCTTGTGCAACCAATATGTGATTTTGTGTCATTAGTTGAACATTTAGGTTAGTTTCGTCCTCCCTAGGCTTATTCTAATCCAATTAGGGTTTTTAACCAATCTTGTGCATCCAATATGTGATTTTGTGATTGGTTGAACATTTAGGTCATTTTCGTCCTCCCTAGGCTTATTCTAATCCAATTAGGGTTTTTAACCAATCTTGTGCATCCAATATGTGATTTTGTGTCATCGGTTGAACATTTAGGTCATTTTCTTCCTCCCTAGGCTTATTCTAATCCAATTAGGGTTTTTAACCAATCTTGTGCATCCAATATGTGATTTTGTGTCATTGGTTGAACATTTAGGTCATTTTCGTCCTCCCTAGGCTTATTCTAATCCAATTAGGGTTTGAAACCAATCTTGTGCATCCAATATGTGATTTTGTGTCATTTTGTGTCATTGGTTGAACATTTAGGTCATTTTCGTCCTCCCTAGGCTTATTCTAATCCAATTAGGGTTTTTAACCAATCTTGTGCATCCAATATGTGATTTTGTGTCGTTAGTTGAACACTTAGGTCATTTTCGTCCTCCCTAGGCTTATTCTAATCCAATTAGAGTTTTTAACCAATCTTGTGCATCCAATATGTGATTTTGTGTCATTTTGTGTCATTGGTTGAACATTTAGGTCATTTTCGTCCTCACTAGGCTTATTCTAATCCAATTAGGGTCTTGAACAAATCTTGTGCATCCTATATGTGATTTTGTGTCATTTTGTGTCATTGGTTGAACATTTAGGTCATTTTCGTTCTCCCTAGGATTATTCTAATCCAATTAGGGTTTTTAACCAATCTTGTGCATCCAATATGTGATTTTGTGTCATTGGTTGAACATTTAGGTCATTTTCCCCTAGGCTTATTCTAATCCAATTAGGGTTTTAAACCAATCTTGTGCATCGAATATGTGATTTTGTGTCATTGGTTGAACATTTAGGTCATTTTCGTCCTCCCTAGGCTTATTCCAATCCAATTAGGGTTTTTAACCAATCTTGTGCATCCAATATGTGATTTTTTGTCATTGGTTGAACATTTAGGTCATTTTCGTCCTCCCTAGGCTTATTCTAATCCAATTAGGGTTTTTAAACAATCTTGTGCATCCAATATGTGATTTTGTGTCATTTTGTGTCATTGGTTGAACATTTAGGTCATTTTCGTCCTCCCTAGGTTTATTTTAATCCAATTAGGGTTTTTAACCAATCTTGTGCATCCAATATTTGATTTTGTGTCATTGGTTGAACATTTAGGTCATTTTCGTCCTCCCTAGGCTTATTCTAATCCAATTAGGGTCTTAAACCAACCTTGTGCATCCAATATGTGATTTTGTGTCATTTTGTGTCATTGGTTGAACATTTAGGTCATTTTCGTCCTACCTAGGCTTATTCTAATCCAATTAGGGTTTTTAACCAATCTTGTGCATCCAATATGTGATCTTGTGTCATTGGTTGAACATTTAGGTCATTTTCGTCCTCCCTAGGCTTATTCTAATCCAATTAGGGTTTTTAACCACTCTTGTGCATCCAATATGTGATTTTGTGTCGTTAGTTGAACACTTAGGTCATTTTCGTCCTCCCTAGGCTTATTCTAATCCAATTAGAGTTTTTAAACAATCTTGTGCATCCAATATGTGATTTTGTGTCATTTTGTGTCATTGGTTGAACATTTAGGTCCTTTTGGTCCTCCCTAGGCATATTCTAATCCAATTAGGGTTTTTAACCAATCTTGTGCATCCAATATTTGATTTTGTGTCATTGGTTGAACATTAAGGTCATTTTCGTCCTCCCAAGGCTTATTCTAATCCAATTAGGGTTTTTAACCAATCTTGTGCATCCAATAATTGATTTTGTGTCATTGGTTGAACGTTTAGGTCATTTTCGTCCTCCCTAGGCTTATTCTAATTCAATTAGGGTCTTAAACCAATCATGTGCATCCAATATGTGATTTTGTGTCATTTTGTGTCATTGGTTGGACATTTAGGTCATTTTCGTCCTGCCTAGGCTTATTCTAATCCAATTAGGGTTTTTAACCAATCTTGTGCATCCAATATGTGATCTTGTGTCATTTTGTGTCATTGGTTGAACATTTAGGTCATTTTCGTCCTCCCAAGGCTTATTCTAATCCAATTAGGGTTTTTAACCACTCTTGTGCATCCAATATGTGATTTTGTGTCGTTAGTTGAACACTTAGGTCATTTTCGTCCTCCCTAGGCTTAATCTAATCCAATTAGAGTTTTTAACCAATCTTGTGCATCCAATATGTGATTTTGTGTCATTTTGTGTCATTGGTTGAACATTTAGGTCATTTTCGTCCTCCCTAGGCTTATTCTAATCCAATTAGGGTCTTGAACAAATCTTGTGCATCCTATATGTGATTTTGTGTCATTGGTTGAACATTTAGGTCATTTTCGTTCTCCCTAGGCTTATTCTAATCCAATTAGGGTCTTAAACCAATCTTGTGCATCCAATATGTGATTTTGTGTCATTTTGTGTCATTGGTTGAACATTTAGGTCATTTTCGTCCTCCCTAGGCTTATTCTAATCCAATTAGGGTTTTTAACCACTCTTGTGCATCCAATATGTGATTTTGTGTCGTTAGTTGAACACTTAGGTCATTTTCTTCCTCCCTAGGCTTATTCTAATCCAATTAGGGTTTTTAACCACTCTTGTGCATCCAATATGTGATTTTGTGTCGTTAGTTGGACACTTAGGTCATTTTCTTCCTCCCTAGGCTTATTCTAATCCAATTAGAGTTTTTAACCAATCTTGTGCATCCAATGTGTGATTTTGTGTCATTTTGTGTCATTGGTTGAACATTTAGGTCATTTTCGTCCTCCCTAGGCTTATTCTAATCCAATTAGGGTTTTTAACCACTCTTGTGCATCCAATATTTGATTTTGTGTCATTGGTTGAACATTTAGGTCATTTTTCGTCCTCCCTAGGCTTATTCTAATCCAGTTAGGGTCTTAAACCAATCTTGTGCATCCAATATGTGATTTTGTGTCATTTTGTGTAGTTGGTTGAACATTTAGGTCATTTTCGTCCTCCCTAGGCTTATTCTAATCCAATTAGGGTCTTAAACAAATCTTGTGCATCCTATATGTGATTTTGTGTCATTTTGTGTCATTGGTTGAACATTCAGGTCATTTTCGTTCTCCCTAGGATTATTCTAATCCAATTAGGGTTTTTAACCAATCTTGTGCATCCAATATGTGATTTTGTGTCATTGGTTGAACATTTAGGTCATTTTCCCCTAGGCTTATTCTAATCCAATTAGGGTTTTAAACCAATCTTGTGCATCATATATGTGATTATGTGTCATTTTGTGTCATTGGTTGAACATTTAGGTCATTTTCGTCCTCCCTAGGCTTATTCTAATCTAGTTAGGGTTTTTAACCAATCTTGTGCATCCAATATGTGATTTTTTGTCATTGGTTGAACATTTAGGTCATTTTCGTCCTCCCTATGCTTATTCTAATCCAATTAGGGTTTTTAAACAATCATGTGCATCCAATATGTGATTTTGTGTCATTTTGTGTCATTGGTTGAACATTTAGGTCATTTTCGTCCTCCCTAGGCTTATTCTAATCCAATTAGGGTTTTTAACCAATCTTGTGCATCCAATATGTGATTTTGTGTCGTTAGTTGAACACTTAGGTCATTTTCGTCCTCCCTAGGCTTATTCTAATCCAATTAGAGTTTTTAACCAATCTTGTGCATCCAATATGTGATTTTGTGTCATTTTGTGTCATTGGTTGAACATTTAGGTCATCTTCGTCCTCCCTAGGCTTATTCTAATCCAATTAGGGTTTTTAACCAATCTTGTGCATCCAATATGTGATTTTGTGTCATTGGTTGAACATTTAGGTCATTTTCGTCCTCCCTAGGCTTATTCTAATCCAATTTGGGTTTTTAACTAATCTTGTGCATCCAATATGTGATTTTGTGTCATTAGTTGAACATTTAGGTCGTTTTCGTCCTCCCTAGGCTTATTCTAATCCAATTAGGGTTTTCAACCAATCTTGTGCATCCAATATGTGATTTTGTGTCATTTTGTGTCATTGGTTGAACATTTAGGTCATTTTCGTCCTCCCTAGGCTTATTCTAATCCAATTAGGGTTTTTAACCAATCTTGTGCATCCAATATGTGATTTTGTGTCATTGGTTAAATATTTAGGTCATTTTCGTCCTCCCTAGGCTTATTCTAATCCAACTAGGGTTTTTAACCAATCTTGTACATCCAATATGTGGTTTTGTGTCATTGGTTGAACATTTAGGTCATTTTCGTCCTCCCTAGGCTTATTCTAATCCAATTAGGGTTTTTAACCAATCTTGTGCATCCAATATGTGATTTTGTGTCATTTTGTGTCATTGGTTGAACATCTAGGTCATTTTCGTCCTCCCTAGGCTTATTCTAATCCAATTAGGGTTTTTAACCAATCTTGTGCATCCAATATGTGATTTTGTGTCACTTTGTGTCATTGGTTGAACATTTAGGTCATTTTCGTCCTCCCTAGGCTTATTCTAATCCAATTAGGGTGTTTAACCAATCTTGCGCATTTAATATGTGATTTTGTGTCATTTTGTGTCATTGGTTGAACATTTAGGTCATTTTCGTCCTCCCTAGGCTTATTCTAATCCAATTAGGGTTTTTAACCAATCTTGTGCATCCAATATGTGATTTTGTGTCATTGGTTGAACATTTAGGTCATTTTCGTCCTCCCTTGGCTTATTCTAATCAAATTAGGGTTTTTAACCAATCTTGTGCATCCAATATGTGATTTTGTGTCATTGGTTGAACATTTAGGTCATTTTCGTCCTCCCTAGGCTTATTCTAATCCAATTAGGGTTTTTAACCAATCTTGTGCAACAAATATGTGATTTTGTGTCATTGGTTGAACATTTAGGTCATTTTCTTCCTCCCTAGGCTATATCTAATCCAATTAGAGTTTTTAACCAATCTTGTGCATCCAATATGTGATTTTGTGTCATTTTGTGTCATTGGTTGAACATTTAGGTCATTTTCGTCCTCCCTAGGCTTATTCTAATCCAATTAGGGTTTTTAACCAATCTTGTGCATCCAATATGTGATTTTGTGTCATTGGTTGAACATTTAGTTCATTTTCGTCCTCCCTAGGCTTATTCTATTCCATTTAGGGTTTTTAACCAATCTTCTGCATCCAATATGTGATTTTGTGTCATTTTGTGTCATTGGTTCAACATTTAGGTCATTTTCGTCCTCCCTAGGGTTATTTTAATCCAATTAGGATTTTTAACCAATCTTGTGCATCCAATATGTGATTTTGTGTCATTTTGTGTCATTGGTTGAACATTTAGGTCATTTTCGTCCTCCCTAGGCTTATTCTAATCCAATTAGGGTTTTTAACCAATCTTGTGCATCCAATATGTGATTTTGTGTCATTTTGTGTCATTGGTTGAACATTTAGGTCATATTCGTCCTCCCTAGGCTTATTCTAATCCAATTAAGGTTTTTAACCAATCTTGTGCATCCAATATGTGATTTTGTGTCATTTTGTGTCATTGGTTGAACATTTAGGTCATTTTCGTCCTCCCTAGGCTTATTCTAATCCAATTAGGGTTTTTAACCAATCTTGTGCATCCAATATGTGATTTTGTGTCATTTTGTGTCATTGGTTGAACATTTAGGTCATTTTCGTCCTCCCTTGGCTTATTCTTATCCAATTAAGGTTCTTAACCAATCTAGTGCATCCAATGTGTGATTTTGTGTCATTTTGGGTCATTGGTTGAACATTTAGGTCATTTTCGTCCTCCCTAGGCTTATTCTAATCCAATTAGGGTTTTTAACCAATCTTGTGCATCCAATATGTGATTTTGTGTCATTTTGTGTCATTGGTTGAACATTTAGGTCATTTTCGTCCTCCCTAGGCATATTGTAATACAATTACGGTTTTTAACCAATCTTGTGCATCCAATATGTGATTTTGTGTCATTGGTTGAACATTTAGGTCATTTTCGTCCTCCCTAGGCTTATTCTAATCCAATTAGGGTTTTTAACCAATCTTGTGCATCCAATATGTGATCTTGTGTCATTTTGTGTCATTGGTTGAACATTTAGGTCATTTTCGTCCTCTCTAGGCTTATTCTAATCCAATTAGGGTTTTTAACCACTCTTGTGCATCCAATATGTGATTTTGTGTCGTTAGTTGAACACTTAGGTCATTTTCGTCCTCCCTAGGCTTATTCTAATCCAATTAGAGTTTTTAACCAATCTTGTGCATCCAATATGTGATTTTGTGTCATTGGTTGAACATTTAGGTCATTTTCGTCCTCCCTAGGCTTATTCTAATCCAATTAGGGTCTTAAACCAATCTTGTGCATCCAATATGTGATTTTGTGTCATTTTGTGTCATTGGTTGAACATTTAGGTCATTTTCGTCCTGCCTAGGCTTATTCTAATCCAATTAGGGTTTTTAACCAGTCTTGTGCATCCAATATGTGATCTTGTGTCATTGGTTGAACATTTAGGTCATTTTCGTCCTTTCTAGGCTTATTCTAATCCAATTAGGGTTTTTAACCACTCTTGTGCATCCAATATGTGATTTTGTGTCATTAGTTGAACACTTAGGTCATTTTCGTCCTCCTTATGCTTATTCTAATCCAATTAGAGTTTTTAACCAATCTTGTGCATCCAATATGTGATTTTGTGTCATTTTGTGTCATTGGTTGAACATTTAGGTCATTTTCGTCCTCCCTAGGCTTATTCTAATCCAATTAGGGTTTTTAACCAATCTTGTGCATCCAATATGATATTTTGTGTAATTTTGTGTCATTGGTTGAACATTTAGGTCATTTCCGTCGTCCCTAGGCTTATTCTAATCTAATTAGGGTTTTTAACCAATCTTGTGCATCCAATATGTGATTTTGTGTCATTTTGTGTCATTGGTTGAACATTTAGGTCATTTTCGTCCTCCCTAGGCTTATTCTAATCCAGTTAGGGTTTTTAACCAATCTTGTGCATCCAATATGTGATTTTTTGTCATTTTGTGTCATTGGTTGAACATTTAGGTCATTTTCGTCCTCCCAAGGCTTATTCTAATCCAATTAGGATTTTTAACCAATCTTGTGCATCCAATATGTGATTTTGTGTCATTCGTTGAAAATTTTTGTCATTTTCGTTCTCCCAAGGCTTATTCTAATCCAATTAGGGTTTTTAACCAATCTTGTGCATCCAATATGTGATTTTGTGTCATTTTGTGTCATTGGTTGAACATTTAGGTCATTTTCGTCCTCCCTAGGCTTATTCTAATCCAATTAGGGTTTTTAACCAATCTTGTGCATCCAATATGTGATTTTGTGTCATTGGCTTAACATTTAGGTCATTTTCGTCCTCCCTAGGCTTATTCTAATCCAATTAGGATTTTTAAACAATCTTGTGCATCCAATATCTGATTTTTTGTCATTTTGTGTCATTGGTTGAACATTTAGGTCATTTTCGTCCTCCCTAGGCTTATTCTAATCCAATTAGGATTTTTAACCAATCTTGTGCATCCAATATGTGATTTTGTGTCATTCGTTGAAAATTTTTGTCATTTTCGTTCTCCCAAGGCTTATTCTAATCCAATTAGGGTTTTTAACCAATCTTGTGCATCCAATATGTGATTTTGTGTCATTTTGTGTCATTGGTTGAACATTTAGGTCATTTTCGTCCTCCCTAGGCTTATTCTAATCCAATTAGGGTTTTTAACCAATCTTGTGCATCCAATATGTGATTTTGTGTCATTGGTTGCACATTTAGGTCGTTTTCGTCCCCCCTAGGCTTATTCTAATCCAATTAGGGTTTTTAACCAATCTTGTGCATATAATAAGTGATTTTATGTCATTGGTAATCCAATTATGTCATTTTCGTCCTCGCTAGGCTTATTCTAATCCAATTAGGGTTTTTAACCAATCTTATGCATCCAATATGTGATTTTGTGTCATTTTGTGTCATTGGTTGAACATTTAGCTCATTTTCGTCCTCGCTAGGCTTATTCTAATCCAATTAGGGTTTTTGACCAATCTTATGCATCCAATAAGTGATTTTGTGTCATTTTGTGTCATTGGTTGAACATTTAGGTCATTTTCGTCCTCCCTAGGCTTATTCTAATCCAATTAGGGTTTTTAACCAATCTTGTGCATCCAATATGTGATTTTGTGTCATTGGTTGAACATTTAGGTCATTTTCCCCTAGGCTTATTCTAATCCAATTAGGGTTTTAAACCAATTTTGTGCATCCAATATGTGATTTTGTTTCATTTTATGTCATTGGTTGAACATTTAGGTCATTTTCGTTCTCCCTAGGCTTATTCTAATCCAGTTAGGGTTTTTAACCAATCTTGTGCATCCAATATGTGATTTTGTGTCATTGGTTGAACATTTAGGTCATTTTCGTCCTCCCTAGGCTTATTTTAATCCAATTAGGGTTTTTAAACAATCTTGTGCATC
>JBBPBQ010000008.1:16977497-17082746 GCA_037974755.1 Cicer yamashitae | reverse complement strand
AGGCTTATTCTAATCCAATTAGGGTCTTAAACCAATCTTGTGCATCCAATTTGTGATTTTGTGTCATTTTGTGTCATTGGTTGAACATTTAGGTCATTTTCGTCCTCCCTAGGCTTATTCTAATCCAGTTAGGGTTTTTAACCAATCTTGTGCATCCAATATGTGATTTTGTGTCATTGATTGAACATTTAGTTCATTTTCGTCCTCCCTAGGCTTATTCTAATCGAATTAGGGTCTTAAACCAATCTTGTGCATCCAATATGTGATTTTGTGTCATTTTGTGTCATTGGTTGAACATTTAGGTCATTTTCGTCCTGCCTAGGCTTATTCTAATCCAATTAGGGTTTTTAACCAATCTTGAGCATCCAATATGTGATCTTGTGTCATTTTGTGTCATTGGTTGAACATTTAGGTCATTTTCGTCCTCCCTAGGCTTATTCTAATGCAATTAGGGTTTTTAACCACTCTTGTGCATCCAATATGTTATTTTGTGTCGTTAGTTGAACACTTAGGTCATTTTCGTCCTCCCTAGGCTTATTCTAATCCAATTAGAGTTTTTAACCAATCTTGTGCATCCAATATGTGATTTTGTGTCATTTTGTGTCATTGGTTGAACATTTAGGTCATTTTCGTCCTCCCTAGGCTTATTCTAATCCAATTAGGGTCTTAAACCAATCTTGTGCATCCAATATGTGATTTTGTGTCATTGGTTGAACATTTAGGTCATTTTCGTCCTCCCTAGGCTTATTCTAATCCAATTAGGGTCTTAAACCAATCTTGTGCATCCAATATGTGATTTTGTGTCATTTTGTGTCATTGGTTGAACATTTAGGTCATTTTCGTCCTCCGTAGGCATATTCTAATCCAATTAGGGTCTTTAAACAATCTTGTGCATCCAATATGTGATTTTGTGTCATTTTGTGTCATTGGTTGAACATTTAGCTCATTTTCGTCCTCCCTAGGCTTATTCTAATCCAATTAGGGTTTTTAACCAATCTTGTGCATCCAATATTTGATTTTGTGTCATTGGTTGAACATTTAGGTCATTTTCGTCCTCCCTAGGCTTATTCTAATCCAATTAGGGTCTTAAACCAATCTTGTGCATCCAATATGTGATTTTGTGTCATTTTGTGTCATTGGTTGAACATTTAGGTCATTTTCGTCCTCCCTAGGCTTATTCCAATCCAATTAGGGTTTTTAAAAAATCTTGTGCATCCAATATGTGATTTTGTGTCATTTTGTGTCATTGGTTGAACATTTAGGTCATTTTCGTCCTCCCTAGGCTTATTCTAATCCAATTAGGGTCTTAAACCAATCTTGTGCATCCAATATGTGATTTTGTGTCATTTTGTGTCATTGGTTGAACATTTAGGTCATTTTCGTCCTGCCTAGGCTTATTCTAATCCAATTAGGGTTTTTAACCAATCTTGTGCATCCAATATGTGATTTTGTGTCATTTTGTGTCATTGGTTGGACATTTAGGTCATTTTCGTCCTGCCTAGGCTTATTCTAATCTAATTAGGGTTTTTAACCAATCTTGTGTATCCAATATGTGATCTTGTGTCATTTTGTGTCATTGGTTGAACATTTAGGTCATTTTCGTCCTCCCTAGGCTTATTCTAATCCAATTAGGGTTTTTAACCACTCTTGTGCATCCAATATGTGATTTTGTGTCGTTAGTTGAACACTTAGGTCATTTTCGTCCTCCCTAGGCTTATTCTAATCCAATTAGAGTTTTTAAACAATCTTGTGCATCCAATATGTGATTTTGTGTCATTTTGTGTCATTGGTTGAACATTTAGGTCCTTTTGGTCCTCCCTAGGCATATTCTAATCCAATTAGGGTTTTTAACCAATCTTGTGCATCCAATATTTGATTTTGTGTCATTGGTTGAACATTAAGGTCATTTTCGTCCTCCCAAGGCTTATTATAATCCAATTAGGGTTTTTAACCAATCTTGTGCATCCAATAATTGATTTTGTGTCATTGGTTGAACGTTTAGGTCATTTTCGTCCTCCCTAGGCTTATTCTAATCCAATTAGGGTCTTAAACCAATCATGTGCATCCAATATGTGATTTTGTGTCATTTTGTGTCATTGGTTGGACATTTAGGTCATTTTCGTCCTGCCTAGGCTTATTCTAATCCAATTAGAGTTTTTAAACAATCTTGTGCATCCAATATGTGATTTTGTGTCATTTTGTGTCATTGGTTGAACATTTAGGTCCTTTTCGTCCTCCCTAGGCATATTCTAATCCAATTAGGGTTTTTAACCAATCTTGTGCATCCAATATTTGATTTTGTGTCATTGGTTGAACATTTAGGTCATTTTTGTCCTCCCTAGGCTTATTCTAATCCAATTAGGGTCTTAAACCAATCTTGTGCATCCAATATGTGATTTTGTGTCATTTTGTGTCATTGGTTGAACATTTAGGTCATTTTCGTCCTCCCTAAGCTTATTCTAATCCAGTTAGGGTTTTTAACCAATCTTGTGCATCCAATATGTGATTTTGTGTCATTGGTTGAACATTTAGGTCATTTTCGTCCTCCCTAGGCTTATTCTAATCCAATTAGGGTCTTTAACCAATCTTGTGCATCCAATATGTGATTTTGTGTCATTGGTTGAACATTTAGGTCATTTTCGTCCTCCCTAGGCTTATTCTAATCCAATTAGGGTTTTTAACCAATCTTGTGCATCCAATATGTGATTTTGTGATTGGTTGAATATTTAGGTCATTTTCGTCCTCCCTAAGCTTATTCTAATCCAATTAGGGTTTTTAACCAATCTTGTGCATCCAATATGTGATTTTGTGTCATTGGTTGAACATTTAGGTCATTTTCGTCCTCCCTAGGCTTATTCTAATCCAATTAGGGTTTTTAACCAATCTTGTGCATCCAATATTTGATTTTGTGTCATTGGTTGAACATTTAGGTCATTTTCGTCCTCCCAAGGCTTATTCTAATCCAATTAGGGTGTTAAACCAATCTTGTGCATCCAATATGTGATTTTGTGTCATTTTGTGTCATTGGTTGAACATTTAGGTCATTTTCGTCCTGCCTAGGCTTATTCTAATCCAATTAGGGTTTTTAACCAATCTTGTGCATCCAATATGTGATCTTGTGTCATTTTGTGTCATTGGTTGAACATTTAGGTCATTTTCGTCCTCTCTAGGCTTATTCTAATCCAATTAGGGGTTTTAACCACTCTTGTGCATCCAATATGTGATTTTGTGTCATTGATTGAACATTTAGGTCATTTTCGACCTCCCTAGGCTTATTCTAATCCAATTAGGGTCTTAAACCAATCTTTTGCATCCAATATGTGATTTTGTGTCATTTTGTGTCATTGGTTGAACATTTAGGTCATTTTCGTCCTGCCTAGGCTTATTCTAATCCAATTAGGGTTTTTAACCAATCTTGTGCATCCAATATGTGATTTTGTGTCATTTTGTGTCATTGGTTGGACATTTAGGTCATTTTCGTCCTGCCTAGGCTTATTCTAATCCAATTAGGGTTTTTAACCAATCTTGTGTATCCAATATGTGATCTTGTGTCATTTTGTGTCATTGGTTGAACATTTAGGTGATTTTCGTCCTCCCTAGGCTTATTCTAATCCAATTAGGGTTTTTAACCACTCTTGTGCATCCAATATGTGATTTTGTGTCGTTAGTTGAACACTTAGGTCATTTTCGTCTTCCCTAGGCTTATTCTAATCCAATTAGAGTTTTTAAACAATCTTGTGCATCCAATATGTGATTTTGTGTCATTTTGTGTCATTGGTTGAACATTTAGGTCCTTTTCGTCCTCCCTAGGCATATTCAAATCCAATTAGAGTTTTTAACCAATCTTGTGCATCCAATATTTGATTTTGTGTCATTGGTTGAACATTAAGCTCATTTTCGTCCTCCCAAGGCTTATTCTAATCCAATTAGGGTTTTTAACCAATCTTGTGCATCCAATAATTGATTTTGTGTCATTGGTTGAACGTTTAGGTCATTTTCGTCCTCCCTAGGCTTATTCTAATCCAATTAGGGTTTTTAACCACTCTTGTGCATCCAATATGTGATTTTGTGTCGTTAGTTGAACACTTAGGTCATTTTCGTCTTCCCTAGGCTTATTCTAATCCAATTAGAGTTTTTAAACAATCTTGTGCATCCAATATGTGATTTTGTGTCATTTTGTGTCATTGGTTGAACATTTAGGTCCTTTTCGTCCTCCCTAGGCATATTCAAATCCAATTAGAGTTTTTAACCAATCTTGTGCATCCAATATTTGATTTTGTGTCATTGGTTGAACATTAAGGTCATTTTCGTCCTCCCAAGGCTTATTCTAATCCAATTAGGGTTTTTAACCAATCTTGTGCATCCAATAATTGATTTTGTGTCATTGGTTGAACGTTTAGGTCATTTTCGTCCTCCCTAGGCTTATTCTAATCCAATTAGGGTCTTAAACCAATCATGTGCATCCAATATGTGATTTTGTGTCATTTTGTGTCATTGGTTGGACATTTAGGTCATTTTCGTTCTGCCTAGGCTTATTCTAATCCAATTAGGGTTTTTAACCAATCTTGTGCATCCAATATGTGATCTTGTGTCATTTTGTATCATTGGTTGAACATTTAGGTCATTTTCGTCCTCCCTAGGCTTATTCTAATCCAATTAGGGTTTTTAACCACTCTTGTGCATCCAATATGTGATTTTGTGTCGTTAGTTGAACACTTAGGTCATTTTCGTCCTCCCTAGGCTTATTCTAATCCAATTAGGGTTTTTAACCAATCTTGTGCATCCAATATGTGATTTTGTGTCATTTTGTGTCATTGGTTGAACATTTAGGTCATTTTCGTCCTGCCTAGGCTTATTCTAATCCAATTAGGGTTTTTAACCAATCTTGTGCATCCAATATGTGATCTTGTGTTATTTTGTGTCATTGGTTGAACATTTAGGTCATTTTCGTCCTCCCAAGGCTTATTCTAATCCAATTAGGGTTTTTAACCAATCTTGTGCATCCAATAATTGATTTTGTGTCATTAGTTGAACGTTTAGGTCATTTTCGTCCTCCCTAGGCTTATTCTAATCCAATTAGGGTCTTAAACCAATCATGTGCATCCAATATGTGATTTTGTGTCATTTTGTGTCATTGGTTGGACATTTAGGTCATTTTCGTCCTGCCTAGGCTTATTCTAATCCAATTAGGGTTTTTAACCAATCTTGTGCATCCAATATGTGATCTTGTGTCATTTTGTATCATTGGTTGAACATTTAGGTCATTTTTGTCCTCCCTAGGCTTATTCTAATCCAATTAGGGTTTTTAACCACTCTTGTGCATCCAATATGTGATTTTGTGTCGTTAGTTGAACACTTAGGTCATTTTCGTCTTCCCTAGGCTTATTCTAATCCAATTAGAGTTTTTAAACAATCTTGTGCATCCAATATGTGATTTTGTGTCATTTTGTGTCATTGGTTGAACATTTAGGTCCTTTTCGTCCTCCCTAGGCATATTCAAATCCAATTAGAGTTTTTAACCAATCTTGTGCATCCAATATTTGATTTTGTGTCATTGGTTGAACATTAAGCTCATTTTCGTCCTCCCAAGGCTTATTCTAATCCAATTAGGGTTTTTAACCAATCTTGTGCATCCAATAATTGATTTTGTGTCATTGGTTGAACGTTTAGGTCATTTTCGTCCTCCCTAGGCTTATTCTAATCCAATTAGGGTCTTAAACCAATCATGTGCATCCAATATGTGATTTTGTGTCATTTTGTGTCATTGGTTGAACATTAAGCTCATTTTCGTCCTCCCTAGGCATATTCTAATCCAATTAGGGTTTTTAACCAATCTTGTGCATCCAATATTTGATTTTGTGTCATTGGTTGAACATTTAGGTCATTTTTGTCCTCCCTAGGCTTATTCTAATCCAATTAGGGTCTTAAACCAATCTTGTGCATCCAATATGTGATTTTGTGTCATTTTGTGTCATTGGTTGAACATTTAGGTCATTTTCGTCCTCCCTAAGCTTATTCTAATCCAGTTAGGGTTTTTAACCAATCTTGTGCATCCAATATGTGATTTTGTGTCATTGGTTGAACATTTAGGTCATTTTCGTCCTCCCTAGGCTTATTCTAATCCAATTAGGGTCTTAAACCAATCTTGTGCATCCAATATGTGATTTTGTGTCATTGGTTGAACATTTAGGTCATTTTCGTCCTCCCTAGGCTTATTCTAATCCAATTAGGGTCTTAAACCAATCTTGTGCATCCAATATGTGATTTTGTGTCATTTTGTGTCATTGGTTGAACATTTAGGTCATTTTCGTCCTCCCTAGGCTTATTCTAATCCAATTAGGGTTTTTAACCAATCTTGTGCATGCAATATATGATTTTGTGTCATTGGTTGAACATTTAGGTCATTTTCCCCTAGGCTTATTCTAATCCAATTAGGGTTTTAAACCAATCTTGTGCATCCAATATGTGATTTTGTGTCATTTTTTGTCATTGGTTGAACATTTAGGTCATTTTCGTCCTCCCTAGGCTTATTCTAATCCAATTAGGGTTTTTAACCAATCTTGTGCATCCAATATTTGATTTTGTGTCATTGGTTGAACATTTAGGTCATTTTCGTCCTCCCGAGGCTTATTCTAATCCAATTAGAGTTTTTAACCAATCTTGTGCATCCAATATGTGATTTTTTGTCATTGGTTGAACATTTTGGTCATTTTCGTCCTCCCTAGGCTTATTCTAATCCAATTAGGGTTTTTAAACAATCTTGTGCATCCAATATGTGATTTTGTGTCATTTTGTGTCATTGGTTGAACATTTAGGTCATTTTCGTCCTCCCTAGGCTTATTCTAATCCAATTAGGGTTTTTAACCAATCTTTGGCATCCAATATTTGATTTTGTGTCATTGGTTGAACATTTAGGTCATTTTAGTCCTCCCTAGGCTTATTCTAATCCAATTAGGGTCTTAAACCAATCTTGTTCATCCAATATGTGATTTTGCGTCATTTTGTGTCATTGGTTGAACATTTAGGTCATTTTCGTCCTCCCTAGGCTTATTCTAATCCAATTAGGGTTTTTAAACAATCTTGTGCATCCAATATGTGATTTGGTGTCATTTTGTGTCATTTGTTGAACATTTAGGTCATTTTCGTCCTCCCTAGGCTTATTCTGATCCAATTAGGGTTTTTAACCAATCTTGTGCATCCAATATTTGATTTTGTGTCATTGGTTGAACATATAGGTCATTTTCGTCCTCCCTAGGCTTATTCTAATCCAATTAGGGTCTTAAACCAATCTTGTGCATCCAATATGTGATTTTGTGTCATTTTGTGTCATTGGTTGAACATTTAGGTCATTTTCGTCCTGCCTAGGCTTATTCTAATCCAATTAGGGTTTTTAACCAATCTTGTGCATCCAATATGTGATCTTGTGTCATTTTGTGTCATTGGTTGAACATTTAGGTCATTTTTGTCCTCTCTAGGCTTATTCTAATCCAATTAGGGTTTTTAACCACTCTTGTGCATCCAATATGTGATTTTGTGTCATTGATTGAACATTTAGGTCATTTTCGTCCTCCCTAGGCTTATTCTAATCCAATTAGGGTCTTAAACCAATCTTGTGCTTCCAATATGTGATTTTGTGTCATTTTGTGTCATTGGTTGAACATTTAGGTCATTTTCGTCCTGCCTAGGCTTATTCTAATCCAATTAGGGTTTTTAACCAATCTTGTGCATCCAATATGTGATCTTGTGTCATTTTGTGTCATTGGTTGAACATTTAGGTCATTTTTGTCCTCTCTAGGCTTATTCTAATCCAATTAGGGTTTTTAACCACTCTTGTGCATCCAATATGTGATTTTGTGTCATTGATTGAACATTTAGGTCATTTTCGTCCTCCCTAGGCTTATTCTAATCCAATTAGGGTCTTAAACCAATCTTGTGCATCCAATATGTGATTTTGTGTCATTTTGTGTCATTGGTTGAACATTTAGGTCATTTTCGTCCTGCCTAGGCTTATTATAATCCAATTAGGGTTTTTAACCAATCTTGTGCATCCAATATGTGATTTTGTGTCATTTTGTGTCATTGGTTGGACATTTAGGTCATTTTCGTCCTGCCTAGGCTTATTCTAATCCAATTAGGGTTTTTAACCAATCTTGTGCATCCAATATGTGATCTTGTGTCATTTTGTATCATTGGTTGAACATTTAGGTCATTTTTGTCCTCCCTAGGCTTATTCTAATCCAATTAGGGTTTTTAACCACTCTTGTGCATCCAATATGTGATTTTGTGTCGTTAGTTGAACACTTAGGTCATTTTCGTCTTCCCTAGGCTTATTCTAATCCAATTAGAGTTTTTAAACAATCTTGTGCATCCAATATGTGATTTTGTGTCATTTTGTGTCATTGGTTGAACATTTAGGTCCTTTTCGTCCTCCCTAGGCATATTCAAATCCAATTAGAGTTTTTAACCAATCTTGTGCATCCAATATTTGATTTTGTGTCATTGGTTGAACATTAAGGTCATTTTCGTCCTCCCAAGGCTTATTCTAATCCAATTAGGGTTTTTAACCAATCTTGTGCATCCAATAATTGATTTTGTGTCATTGGTTGAACGTTTAGGTCATTTTCGTCCTCCCTAGGCTTATTCTAATCCAATTAGGGTCTTAAACCAATCATGTGCATCCAATATGTGATTTTGTGTCATTTTGTGTCATTGGTTGGACATTTAGGTCATTTTCGTTCTGCCTAGGCTTATTCTAATCCAATTAGGGTTTTTAACCAATCTTGTGCATCCAATATGTGATCTTGTGTCATTTTGTATCATTGGTTGAACATTTAGGTCATTTTCGTCCTCCCTAGGCTTATTCTAATCCAATTAGGGTTTTTAACCACTCTTGTGCATCCAATATGTGATTTTGTGTCGTTAGTTGAACACTTAGGTCATTTTCGTCCTCCCTAGGCTTATTCTAATCCAATTAGAGTTTTTAAACAATCTTGTGCATCCAATATGTGATTTTGTGTCATTTTGTGTCATTGGTTGAACATTTAGGTCATCTTCGTCCTCCCTAGGCTTATTCTAATCCAATTAGGGTTTTTAACCAATCTTGTGCATCCAATAATTGATTTTGTGTCATTGGTTGAACGTTTAGGTCATTTTCGTCCTCCCTAGGCTTATTCTAATCCAATTAGGGTCTTAAACCAATCATGTGCATCCAATATGTGATTTTGTGTCATTTTGTGTCATTGGTTGGACATTTAGGTCATTTTCGTCCTGCCTAGGCTTATTCTAATCCAATTAGGGTTTTTAACCAATCTTGTGCATCCAATATGTGATCTTGTGTCATTTTGTGTCATTGGTTGAACATTTAGGTCATTTTCGTCCTCCCTAGGCTTATTCTAATCCAATTAGGGTTTTTAACCACTCTTGTGCATCCAATATGTGATTTTGTGTCATTTTGTGTCATTGGTTGAACATTTAGGTCATTTTCGTCCTCCCTAGGCTTATTCTAATCCAATTAGGGTTTTTAACCAATCTTGTGCATCCAATATGTGATTTTGTGTCATTTTGTGTCATTGGTTAAACATTTAGGTCATTTTCGTCCTCCCTAGGCATATTCCAATCCAATTAGGGTTTTTAACCAATCCTGTGCATCCAATATGTGATTTTGTGTCATTTTGTGTCATTGGTTGAACATTTAGGTCATTTTCGTCCTCCCTAGGCTTATTCTAATCCAATTAGGGTTTTTAACCAATCTTATGCATCCAATATGTGATTTTGTGTCATTGGTTGAACATTTAGGTCATTTTCGTCCTCCCTAGGCTTATTCTAATCCAATTAGGGTTTTTAACCAATCTTGTGCATCCAATATGTGATTTTGTGTCATTTTGTGTCATTGGTTAAACATTTAGGTCATTTTCGTCCTCCCTAGGCTTATTCTAATCCAATTAGGGTTTTTAACCAATCTAGTGCATCCAATATGTGATTTTGTGTCATTGGTTGAACATTTAGGTCATTTTCGTCCTCCCTAGGCTTATTCTAATCCAATTAGGACTTTTAACCAATCTTGTGCATCCAATATGTGATTTTGTGTCATTTTGTGTCATTGGTTGAACATTTAGGTCATTTTCGTCCTCCCTAGGCTTATTCTAATCCAATTAGGGTTTTTAACCAATCTTGTGCATCCAATATCTGATATTGTGTCATTGGTTGAACATTTAGGTCATTTTCGTCCTCCCTAGGCTTATTCTAATCCAATTAGGGTTTTTAACCAATCTTGTGCATCCAATATGTGATTTTGTGTCATTGGTTGAACATTTAGGTCATTTTCGTCCTGCCTAGGCTTATTCTAATCCAATTAGGGTTTTTAACCAATCTTGTGCATCCAATATGTGATCTTGTGTCATTTTGTGTCATTGGTTGAACATTTAGGTCATTTTCGTCCTCCCTAGGCTTATTCTAATCCAATTAGGGTTTTTAACCACTCTTGTGCATCCAATATGTGATTTTGTGTCGTTAGTTGAACACTTAGGTCATTTTCGTCTTCCCTAGGCTTATTCTAATCCAATTAGAGTTTTTAAACAATCTTGTGCATCCAATATGTGATTTTGTGTCATTTTGTGTCATTGGTTGAACATTTAGGTCCTTTTCGTCCTCCCTAGGCATATTCAAATCCAATTAGAGTTTTTAACCAATCTTGTGCATCCAATATTTGATTTTGTGTCATTGGTTGAACATTAAGGTCATTTTCGTCCTCCCAAGGCTTATTCTAATCCAATTAGGGTTTTTAACCAATCTTGTGCATCCAATAATTGATTTTGTGTCATTGGTTGAACGTTTAGGTCATTTTCGTCCTCCCTAGGCTTATTCTAATTCAATTAGGGTCTTAAACCAATCATGTGCATCCAATATGTGATTTTGTGTCATTTTGTGTCATTGGTTGGACATTTAGGTCATTTTCGTCCTGCCTAGGCTTATTCTAATCCAATTAGGGTTTTTAACCAATCTTGTGCATCCAATATGTGATCTTGTGTCATTTTGTGTCATTGGTTGAACATTTAGGTCATTTTCGTCCTCCCTAGGCTTATTCTAATCCAATTATGGTTTTTAACCACTCTTGTGCATCCAATATGTGATTTTGTGTCGTTAGTTGAATACTTAGGTCATTTTCGTCCTCCCTAGGCTTATTCTATACCAATTAGAGTTTTTAAACAATCTTGTGCATCCAATATGTGATTTTGTGTCATTTTGTGTCATTGGTTGAACATTTAGGTCATTTTCGTCCTCCCTAGGCTTATTCTAATCCAATTAGGGTTTTTAACCAATCTTTGGCATCCAATATTTGATTTTGTGTCATTGGTTGAACATTTAGGTCATTTTAGTCCTCCCTAGGCTTATTCTAATCCAATTAGGGTCTTAAACCAATCTTGTTCATCCAATATGTGATTTTGCGTCATTTTGTGTCATTGGTTGAACATTTAGGTCATTTTCGTCCTCCCTAGGCTTATTCTAATCCAATTAGGGTTTTTAAACAATCTTGTGCATCCAATATGTGATTTGGTGTCATTTTGTGTCATTTGTTGAACATTTAGGTCATTTTCGTCCTCCCTAGGCTTATTCTGATCCAATTAGGGTTTTTAACCAATCTTGTGCATCCAATATTTGATTTTGTGTCATTGGTTGAACATATAGGTCATTTTCGTCCTCCCTAGGCTTATTCTAATCCAATTAGGGTCTTAAACCAATCTTGTGCATCCAATATGTGATTTTGTGTCATTTTGTGTCATTGGTTGAACATTTAGGTCATTTTCGTCCTGCCTAGGCTTATTCTAATCCAATTAGGGTTTTTAACCAATCTTGTGCATCCAATATGTGATCTTGTGTCATTTTGTGTCATTGGTTGAACATTTAGGTCATTTTTGTCCTCTCTAGGCTTATTCTAATCCAATTAGGGTTTTTAACCACTCTTGTGCATCCAATATGTGATTTTGTGTCATTGATTGAACATTTAGGTCATTTTCGTCCTCCCTAGGCTTATTCTAATCCAATTAGGGTCTTAAACCAATCTTGTGCATCCAATATGTGATTTTGTGTCATTTTGTGTCATTGGTTGAACATTTAGGTCATTTTCGTCCTGCCTAGGCTTATTATAATCCAATTAGGGTTTTTAACCAATCTTGTGCATCCAATATGTGATTTTGTGTCATTTTGTGTCATTGGTTGGACATTTAGGTCATTTTCGTCCTGCCTAGGCTTATTCTAATCCAATTAGGGTTTTTAACCAATCTTGTGCATCCAATATGTGATCTTGTGTCATTTTGTGTCATTGGTTGAACATTTTGGTCATTTTCGTCCTCCCTAGGCTTATTCTAATCCAATTAGGGTTTTTAACCACTCTTGTGCATCCAATATGTGATTTTGTGTCGTTAGTTGAACACTTAGGTCATTTTCGTCCTCCATAGGCTTATTCTAATCCAATTAGAGTTTTTAAACAATCTTGTGCATCCAATATGTGATTTTGTGTCATTTTGTGTCATTGGTTTAACATTTAGGTCCTTTTCGTCCTCCCTAGGCATATTCTAATCCAATTAGGGTTTTTAACCAATCTTGTGCATCCAATATTTGATTTTGTGTCATTGGTTGAACATTTAGGTCATTTTTGTCCTCCCTAGGCTTATTCTAATCCAATTAGGGTCTTAAACCAATCTTGTGCATCCAATATGTGATTTTGTGTCATTTTGTGTCATTGGTTGAACATTTAGGTCATTTTCGTCCTCCCTAGGCTTATTCTAATCCAGTTAGGGTTTTTAACCAATCTTGTGCATCCAATATGTGATTTTGTATCATTGATTGAACATTTAGGTCATTTTCGTCCTCCCTAGGCTTATTTTAATCGAATTAGGGTCTTAAACCAATCTTGTGCATCCAATATGTGATTTTGTGTCATTTTGTGTCATTGGTTGAACATTTAGGTCATTTTCGTTTTGCCTAGGCTTATTCTAATCCAATTAGGGTTTTTAACCAATCTTGTGCATCCAATATGTGATCTTGTGTCATTTTGTGTCATTGGTTGAACATTTAGGTCATTTTTGTCCTCTCTAGGCTTATTCTAATCCAATTAGGGTTTTTAACCACTCTTGTGCATCCAATATGTGATTTTGTGTCATTGATTGAACATTTAGGTCATTTTCGTCCTCCCTAGGCTTATTCTAATCCAATTAGGGTCTTAAACCAATCTTGTGCATCCAATATGTGATTTTGTGTCATTTTGTGTCATTGGTTGAACATTTAGGTCATTTTCGTCCTGCCTAGGCTTATTATAATCCAATTAGGGTTTTTAACCAATCTTGTGCATCCAATATGTGATTTTGTGTCATTTTGTGTCATTGGTTGGACATTTAGGTCATTTTCGTCCTGCCTAGGCTTATTCTAATCCAATTAGGGTTTTTAACCAATCTTGTGCATCCAATATGTGATCTTGTGTCATTTTGTGTCATTGGTTGAACATTTTGGTCATTTTCGTCCTCCCTAGGCTTATTCTAATCCAATTAGGGTTTTTAACCACTCTTGTGCATCCAATATGTGATTTTGTGTCGTTAGTTGAACACTTAGGTCATTTTCGTCCTCCATAGGCTTATTCTAATCCAATTAGAGTTTTTAAACAATCTTGTGCATCCAATATGTGATTTTGTGTCATTTTGTGTCATTGGTTTAACATTTAGGTCCTTTTCGTCCTCCCTAGGCATATTCTAATCCAATTAGGGTTTTTAACCAATCTTGTGCATCCAATATTTGATTTTGTGTCATTGGTTGAACATTTAGGTCATTTTTGTCCTCCCTAGGCTTATTCTAATCCAATTAGGGTCTTAAACCAATCTTGTGCATCCAATATGTGATTTTGTGTCATTTTGTGTCATTGGTTGAACATTTAGGTCATTTTCGTCCTCCCTAGGCTTATTCTAATCCAGTTAGGGTTTTTAACCAATCTTGTGCATCCAATATGTGATTTTGTATCATTGATTGAACATTTAGGTCATTTTCGTCCTCCCTAGGCTTATTCTAATCGAATTAGGGTCTTAAACCAATCTTGTGCATCCAATATGTGATTTTGTGTCATTTTGTGTCATTGGTTGAACATTTAGGTCATTTTCGTCCTGCCTAGGCTTATTCTAATCCAATTAGGGTTTTTAACCAATCTTGTGCATCCAATATGTGATCTTGTGTCATTTTGTGCCATTGGTTGAACATTTAGGTCATTTTCGTCCTCTCTAGGCTTATTCTAATCCAATTAGGGTTTTTAACCACTCTTGTGCATCCAATATGTGATTTTGTGTCATTGATTGAACATTTAGGTCATTTTCGTCCTCCCTAGGCTTATTCTAATCCAATTAGGGTCTTTAACCAATCTTGTGCATCCAATATGTGATTTTGTGTCATTTTGTGTCATTGGTTGAACATTTAGGTCATTTTCGTCCTCCCTAGGCTTATTCTAATCCAGTTAGGGTTTTTAACCAATCTTGTGCATCCAATATGTGATTTTGTGTCGTTAGTTGAACACTTAGGTCATTTTCGTCCTCCCTAGGCTTATTCTAATCCAATTAGAGTTTTTAAACAATCTTGTGCATCCAATATGTGATTTTGTGTCATTTTGTGTCATTGGTTGAACATTTAGGTCCTTTTCGTCCTCCCTAGGCATATTCTAATCCAATTAGGGTTTTTAACCAATCTTGTGCATCCAATATTTGATTTTGTGTCATTGGTTGAACATTAAGGTCATTTTCGTCCTCCCAAGGCTTATTCTAATCCAATTAGGGTTTTTAACCAATCTTGTGCATCCAATAATTGATTTTGTGTCATTGGTTGAACGTTTAGGTCATTTTCGTTCTCCCTAGGCTTATTCTAATCCAATTAGGGTCTTAAACCAATCATGTGCATCCAATATGTGATTTTGTGTCATTTTGTGTCATTGGTTGGACATTTAGGTCATTTTCGTCCTGCCTAGGCTTATTCTAATCCAATTAGGGTTTTTAACCAATCTTGTGCATCCAATATGTGATCTTGTGTCATTTTGTATCATTGGTTGAACATTTAGGTCATTTTCGTCCTCCCTAGGCTTATTCTAATCCAATTAGGGTTTTTAACCACTCTTGTGCATCCAATATGTGATTTTGTGTCGTTAGTTGAACACTTAGGTCATTTTCGTCTTCCCTAGGCTTATTCTAATCCAATTAGAGTTTTTAAACAATCTTGTGCATCCAATATGTGATTTTGTGTCATTTTGTGTCATTGGTTGAACATTTAGGTCCTTTTCGTCCTCCCTAGGCATATTCAAATCCAATTAGAGTTTTTAACCAATCTTGTGCATCCAATATTTGATTTTGTGTCATTGGTTGAACATTAAGCTCATTTTCGTCCTCCCAAGGCTTATTCTAATCCAATTAGGGTTTTTAACCAATCTTGTGCATCCAATAATTGATTTTGTGTCATTGGTTGAACGTTTAGGTCATTTTCGTCCTCCCTAGGCTTATTCTAATCCAATTAGGGTCTTAAACCAATCTTGTGCATCCAATATGTGATTTTGTGTCATTTTGTGTCATTGGTTGAACATTTAGGTCATTTTCGTCCTCCCTAGGTTTATTTTAATCCAATTAGGGTTTTTAACCAATCTTGTGCATCCAATATTTGATTTTGTGTCATTGGTTGAACATTTAGGTCATTTTCGTCCTCCCTAGGCTTATTCTAATCCAATTAGGGTCTTAAACCAACCTTGTGCATCCAATATGTGATTTTGTGTCATTTTGTGTCATTGGTTGAACATTTAGGTCATTTTCGTCCTACCTAGGCTTATTCTAATCCAATTAGGGTTTTTAACCAATCTTGTGCATCCAATATGTGATCTTGTGTCATTGGTTGAACATTTAGGTCATTTTCGTCCTGCCTAGGCTTCTTCTAATCCAATTAGGGTTTTTAACCACTCTTGTGCATCCAATATGTGATTTTGTGTCGTTAGTTGAACACTTAGGTCATTTTCGTCCTCCCTAGGCTTATTCTAATCCAATTAGAGTTTTTAACCAATCTTGTGTATCCAATATGTGATTTTGTGTCATTTTGTGTCATTGGTTGAACATTTAGGTCATTTTCGTCCTCCCTAGGCTTATTCTAAACCAATTAGGGTCTTAAACAAATCTTGTGCATCTTATATGTGATTTTGTGTCATTTTGTGTCATTGGTTGAACATTTAGGTCATTTTCGTCCTCCCTAGGCTTATTCTAATCCAATTAGGGTTTTTAACCACTCTTGTGCATCCAATATGTGATTTTGTGTCGTTAGTTGAACACTTAGGTCATTTTCGTCCTCCCTAGGCTTATTCTAATCCAATTAGAGTTTTTAACCAATCTTGTGCATCCAATATGTGATTTTGTGTCATTGGTTGAACATTTAGGTCATTTTCGTCCTCCCTAGGCTTATTCTAATCCAATTAGGGTCTTAAACCAATCTTGTGCATCCAATATGTGATTTTGTGTCATTTTGTGTCATTGGTTGAACATTTAGGTCATTTTCGTCCTGCCTAGGCTTATTCTAATCCAATTAGGGTTTTTATCCAATCTTGTGCATCCAATATTTGATTTTGTGTCATTTTGTGTCATTGGTTGGACATTTAGGTCATTTTCGTCCTGCCTAGGCTTATTCTAATCCAATTAGGGTTTTTAACCAATCTTGTGTATCCAATATGTGATCTTGTGTCATTTTGTGTCATTGGTTGAACATTTAGGTCATTTTCGTCCTCCCTAGGCTTATTCTAATCCAATTAGGGTTTTTAACCACTCTTGTGCATCCAATATGTGATTTTGTGTCGTTAGTTGAACACTTA
This sequence comes from Cicer yamashitae, assembly GCA_037974755.1. Taxonomy (NCBI): domain Eukaryota; kingdom Viridiplantae; phylum Streptophyta; class Magnoliopsida; order Fabales; family Fabaceae; genus Cicer; species Cicer yamashitae. Next base: position 17,065,882 of record JBBPBQ010000008.1, on the reverse strand, counting down.
GGTCATTTTCGTCTTCCCTAGGCTTATTCTAATCCAATTAGAGTTTTTAAACAATCTTGTGCATCCAATATCTGATTTTGTGTCATTTTGTGTCATTGGTTGAACATTTAGGTCCTTTTCGTCCTCCCTAGGCATATTCAAATCCAATTAGAGTTTTTAACCAATCTTGTGCATCCAATATTTGATTTTGTGTCATTGGTTGAACATTAAGGTCATTTTCGTCCTCCCAAGGCTTATTCTAATCCAATTAGGGTTTTTAACCAATCTTGTGCATCCAATAATTGATTTTGTGTCATTGGTTGAACGTTTAGGTCATTTTCGTCCTCCCTAGGCTTATTCTAATTCAATTAGGGTCTTAAACCAATCATGTGCATCCAATATGTGATTTTGTGTCATTTTGTGTCATTGGTTGGACATTTAGGTCATTTTCGTCCTGCCTAGGCTTATTCTAATCCAATTAGGGTTTTTAACCAATCTTGTGCATCCAATATGTGATCTTGTGTCATTTTGTGTCATTGGTTGAACATTTAGGTCATTTTCGTCCTCTCTAGGCTTATTCTAATCCAATTAGGGTTTTTAACCACTCTTGTGCATCCAATATGTGATTTTGTGTCATTGATTGAACATTTAGGTCATTTTCGTCCTCCCAAGGCTTATTCTAATCCAATTAGGGTTTTTAACCACTCTTGTGCATCCAATATGTGATTTTGTGTCGTTAGTTGAACACTTAGGTCATTTTCGTCTTCCCTAGGCTTATTCTAATCCAATTAGAGTTTTTAAACAATCTTGTGCATCCAATATGTGATTTTGTGTCATTTTGTGTCATTGGTTGAACATTTAGGTCCTTTTCGTCCTCCCTAGGCATATTCAAATCCAATTAGAGTTTTTAACCAATCTTGTGCATCCAATATTTGATTTTGTGTCATTGGTTGAACATTAAGCTCATTTTCGTCCTCCCAAGGCTTATTCTAATCCAATTAGGGTTTTTAACCAATCTTGTGCATCCAATAATTGATTTTGTGTCATTGGTTGAACGTTTAGGTCATTTTCGTCCTCCCTAGGCTTATTCTAATCCAATTAGGGTCTTAAACCAATCATGTGCATCCAATATGTGATTTTGTGTCATTTTGTGTCATTGGTTGAACATTAAGCTCATTTTCGTCCTCCCTAGGCATATTCTAATCCAATTAGGGTTTTTAACCAATCTTGTGCATCCAATATTTGATTTTGTGTCATTGGTTGAACATTTAGGTCATTTTTGTCCTCCCTAGGCTTATTCTAATCCAATTAGGGTCTTAAACCAATCTTGTGCATCCAATATGTGATTTTGTGTCATTTTGTGTCATTGGTTGAACATTTAGGTCATTTTCGTCCTCCCTAGGCTTATTCTAATCCAGTTAGGGTTTTTAACCAATCTTGTGCATCCAATATGTGATTTTGTATCATTGATTGAACATTTAGGTCATTTTCGTCCTCCCTAGCCTTATTCTAATCGAATTAGGGTCTTAAACCAATCTTGTGCATCCAATATGTGATTTTGTGTCATTTTGTGTCATTGGTTGAACATTTAGGTCATTTTCGTCCTGCCTAGGCTTATTCTAATCCAATTAGGGTTTTTAACCAATCTTGTGCATCCAATATGTGACCTTGTGTCATTTTGTGTCATTGGTTGAACATTTAGGTCATTTTCGTCCTCTCTAGGCTTATTCTAATCCAATTAGGGTTTTTAACCACTCTTGTGCATCCAATATGTGATTTTGTGTCATTGATTGAACATTTAGGTCATTTTCGTCCTCCCTAGGCTTATTCTAATCCAATTAGGGTCTTAAACCAATCTTGTGCATCCAATATGTGATTTTGTGTCATTTTGTGTCATTGGTTGAACATTTAGGTCATTTTCGTCCTGCTTAGGCTTATTCTAATCCAATTAGGGTTTTTAACCACTCTTGTGCATCCAATATGTGATTTTGTGTCGTTAGTTGAACACTTAGGTCATTTTCGTCCTCCCTAGGCTTATTCTAATCCAATTAGGGTCTTAAACCAATCATGTGCATCCAATATGTGATTTTGTGTCATTTTGTGTCATTGGTTGGACATTTAGGTCATTTTCGTCCTGCCTAGGCTTATTCAAATTCAATTAGGGTTTTTAACCAATCTTGTGCATCCAATATGTGATCTTGTGTCATTTTGTATCATTGGTTGAACATTTAGGTCATTTTCGTCCTCCCTAGGCTTATTCTAATCCAATTAGGGTTTTTAACCACTCTTGTGCATCCAATATGTGATTTTGTGTCGTTAGTTGAACACTTAGGTCATTTTCGTCCTCCCTAGGCTTATTCTAATCCAATTAGAGTTTTTAAACAATCTTGTGCATCCAATATGTGATTTTGTGTCATTTTGTGTCATTGGTTGAACATTTAGGTCCTTTTCGTCCTCCCTAGGCTTATTCTAATCCAATTAGGGTTTTTAACCAATCTTGTGCATCCAATATGTGATTTTGTGTCATTTTGTGTCATTGGTTGAACATTTAGGTCATTTTCGTCCTCCCTAGGCTTATTCTAATCCAATTAGGGTTTTTAACCAATCTTGTGCATCCAATATGTGATTTTGTGTCATTTTGTGTCATTGGTTGAACATTTAGGTCTTTTTTGTCCTCCCTAGGTTTATTCTAATCCAATTAGGGTTTTTAACCAATCTTGTGCATCCAATATGTGATTTTGTGTCATTGGTTGAACATTTAGGTCATTTTCGTCCTCCCTAGGCTTATTCTAATCCAATTAGGGTTTTTAACCACTCTTGTGCATCCAATATGTGATTTTGTGTCGTTAGTTGAACACTTAGGTCATTTTCGTCCTCCCTAGGCTTATTCTAATCGAATTAGGGTCTTAAACCAATCTTGTGCATCCAATATGTGATTTTGTGTCATTTTGTGTCATTGGTTGAACATTTAGGTCATTTTCGTCCTCCCTAGGCTTATTCTAATCCAATTAGGGTTTTTAACCAATCTTGTGCATCCAATATGATATTTTGTGTAATTTTGTGTCATTGGTTGAACATTTAGGTCATTTCCGTCGTCCCTAGGCTTATTCTAATCTAATTAGGGTTTTTAACCAATCTTGTGCATCCAATATGTGATTTTGTGTCATTTTGTGTCATTGGTTGAACATTTAGGTCATTTTCGTCCTCCCTAGGCTTATTCTAATCCAGTTAGGGTTTTTAACCAATCTTGTGCATCCAATATGTGATTTTGTGTCGTTAGTTGAACACTTAGGTCATTTTCGTCCTCCCTAGGCTTATTCTAATCCAATTAGAGTTTTTAAACAATCTTGTGCATCCAATATGTGATTTTGTGTCATTTTGTGTCATTGGTTGAACATTTAGGTCCTTTTCGTCCTCCCTAGGCATATTCTAATCCAATTAGGGTTTTTAACCAATCTTGTGCATCCAATATTTGATTTTGTGTCATTGGTTGAACATTTAGGTAATTTTTGTCCTCCCTAGGCTTATTCTAATCCAATTAGGGTCTTAAACCAATCTTGTGCATCCAATATGTGATTTTGTGTCATTTTGTGTCATTGGTTGAACATTTAGGTCATTTTCGTCCTCCCTAGGCTTATTCTAATCCAGTTAGGGTTTTTAACCAATCTTGTGCATCCAATATGTGATTTTTCGTCATTGGTTGAACATTTAGGTCATTTTTGTCCTCCCTAGGCATATTCTAATCCAATTAGGGTTTTTAAAAAATCTTGTGCATCCAATATGTGAATTTGTGTCATTTTGTGACATTGGTTGAACATTTAGGTCATTTTCGTCCTCCCTAGGCTTATTCTAATCCAATTAGGGTTTTTAACCAATCTTGTGCATCCAATATTTGATTTTGTGTCATTGGTTGAACATTTAGGTCATTTTCGTCCTCCCGAGGCTTATTCTAATCCAATTAGAGTTTTTAACCAATCTTGTGCATCCAATATGTGATTTTTTGTCATTGGTTGAACATTTTGGTCATTTTCGTCCTCCCTAGGCTTATTCTAATCCAATTAGGGTTTTTAAACAATCTTGTGCATCCAATATGTGATTTTGTGTCATTTTGTGTCATTGGTTGAACATTTAGGTCATTTTCGTCCTCCCTAGGCTTATTCTAATCCAATTAGGGTTTTTAACCAATCTTTGGCATCCAATATTTGATTTTGTGTCATTGGTTGAACATTTAGGTCATTTTAGTCCTCCCTAGGCTTATTCTAATCCAATTAGGGTCTTAAACCAATCTTGTTCATCCAATATGTGATTTTGCGTCATTTTGTGTCATTGGTTGAACATTTAGGTCATTTTCGTCCTCCCTAGGCTTATTCTAATCCAATTAGGGTTTTTAAACAATCTTGTGCATCCAATATGTGATTTGGTGTCATTTTGTGTCATTTGTTGAACATTTAGGTCATTTTCGTCCTCCCTAGGCTTATTCTGATCCAATTAGGGTTTTTAACCAATCTTGTGCATCCAATATTTGATTTTGTGTCATTGGTTGAACATATAGGTCATTTTCGTCCTCCCTAGGCTTATTCTAATCCAATTAGGGTCTTAAACCAATCTTGTGCATCCAATATGTGATTTTGTGTCATTTTGTGTCATTGGTTGAACATTTAGGTCATTTTCGTCCTGCCTAGGCTTATTCTAATCCAATTAGGGTTTTTAACCAATCTTGTGCATCCAATATGTGATCTTGTGTCATTTTGTGTCATTGGTTGAACATTTAGGTCATTTTTGTCCTCTCTAGGCTTATTCTAATCCAATTAGGGTTTTTAACCACTCTTGTGCATCCAATATGTGATTTTGTGTCATTGATTGAACATTTAGGTCATTTTCGTCCTCCCTAGGCTTATTCTAATCCAATTAGGGTCTTAAACCAATCTTGTGCTTCCAATATGTGATTTTGTGTCATTTTGTGTCATTGGTTGAACATTTAGGTCATTTTCGTCCTGCCTAGGCTTATTCTAATCCAATTAGGGTTTTTAACCAATCTTGTGCATCCAATATGTGATCTTGTGTCATTTTGTGTCATTGGTTGAACATTTAGGTCATTTTTGTCCTCTCTAGGCTTATTCTAATCCAATTAGGGTTTTTAACCACTCTTGTGCATCCAATATGTGATTTTGTGTCATTGATTGAACATTTAGGTCATTTTCGTCCTCCCTAGGCTTATTCTAATTCAATTAGGGTCTTAAACCAATCTTGTGCTTCCAATATGTGATTTTATGTCATTTTGTGTCATTGGTTGAACATTTAGGTCATTTTCGTCCTGCCTAGGCTTATTCTAATCCAATTAGGGTTTTTAACCAATCTTGTGCACCCAATATGTGATTTTGTGTCATTTTGTGTCATTGGTTGGACATTTAGGTCATTTTCGTCCTGCCTAGGCTTATTCTAATCCAATTAGGGTTTTTAACCAATCTTGTGTATCCAATATGTGATCTTGTGTCATTTTGTGTCATTGGTTGAACATTTAGGTCATTTTCGTCCTCCCTAGGCTTATTCTAATCCAATTAGGGTTTTTAACCACTCTTGTGCATCCAATATGTGATTTTGTGTCGTTAGTTGAACACTTAGGTCATTTTCGTCTTCCCTAGGCTTATTCTAATCCAATTAGAGTTTTTAAACAATCTTGTGCATCCAATATGTGATTTTGTGTCATTTTGTGTCATTGGTTGAACATTTAGGTCATTTTCGTCCTGCCTAGGCTTATTCTCATCCAATTAGGGTTTTTAACCAATCTTGTGCATCCAATATGTGATTTTGTGTCATTTTGTGTCATTGGTTGGACATTTAGGTCATTTTCGTCCTGCCTAGGCTTATTCTAATCCAATTAGGGTTTTTAACCAATCTTGTGTATCCAATATGTGATCTTGTGTCATTTTGTGTCATTGGTTGAACATTTAGGTGATTTTCGTCCTCCCTAGGCTTATTCTAATCCAATTAGGGTTTTTAACCACTCTTGTGCATCCAATATGTGATTTTGTGTCGTTAGTTGAACACTTAGGTCATTTTCGTCTTCCCTAGGCTTATTCTAATCCAATTAGAGTTTTTAAACAATCTTGTGCATCCAATATGTGATTTTGTGTCATTTTGTGTCATTGGTTGAACATTTAGGTCCTTTTCGTCCTCCCTAGGCATATTCAAATCCAATTAGAGTTTTTAACCAATCTTGTGCATCCAATATTTGATTTTGTGTCATTGGTTGAACATTAAGGTCATTTTCGTCCTCCCAAGGCTTATTCTAATCCAATTAGGGTTTTTAACCAATCTTGTGCATCCAATAATTGATTTTGTGTCATTGGTTGAACGTTTAGGTCATTTTCGTCCTCCCTAGGCTTATTCTAATCCAATTAGGGTCTTAAACCAATCATGTGCATCCAATATGTGATTTTGTGTCATTTTGTGTCATTGGTAGGACATTTAGGTCATTTTCGTCCTGCCTAGGCTTATTCTAATCCAATTAGGGTCTTAAACCAATCTTGTGCATCCAATATGTGATTTTGTGTCATTTTGTGTCATTGGTTGAACATTTAGGTCATTTTCGTCCTGCCTAGGCTTATTCTAATCCAATTAGGGTTTTTAACCAATCTTGTGCATCCAATATGTGATCTTGTGTTATTTTGTGTCATGGGTTGAACATTTAGGTCATTTTCGTCCTCCCAAGGCTTATTCTAATCCAATTAGGGTTTTTAACCAATCTTGTGCATCCAATAATTGATTTTGTGTCATTAGTTGAACGTTTAGGTCATTTTCGTCCTCCCTAGGCTTATTCTAATCCAATTAGGGTCTTAAACCAATCATGTGCATCCAATATGTGATTTTGTGTCATTTTGTGTCATTGGTTGGACATTTAGGTGATTTTCGTCCTGCCTAGGCTTATTCTAATCCAATTAGGGTTTTTAACCAATCTTGTGCATCCAATATGTGATCTTGTGTCATTTTGTATCATTGGTTGAACATTTAGGTCATTTTCGTCCTCCCTAGGCTTATTCTAATCCAATTAGGGTTTTTAACCACTCTTGTGCATCCAATATGTGATTTTGTGTCGTTAGTTGAACACTTAGGTCATTTTCGTCCTCCCTAGGCTTATTCTAATCCAATTAGGGTCTTAAACCAATCTTGTGCATCCAATATGTGATTTTGTGTCATTTTGTGTCATTGGTTGAACATTTAGGTCATTTTCGTCCTGCCTAGGCTTATTCTAATCCAATTAGGGTTTTTAACCAATCTTGTGCATCCAATATGTGATCTTGTGTTATTTTGTGTCATTAGTTGAAAATTTAGGTCATTTTCGTCCTCCCAAGGCTTATTCTAATCCAATTAGGGTTTTTAACCAATCTTGTGCATCCAATAATTGATTTTGTGTCATTAGTTGAACGTTTAGGTCATTTTCGTCCTCCCTAGGCATATTCTAATCCAATTAGGGTCTTAAACCAATCATGTGCATCCAATATGTGATTTTGTGTCATTTTGTGTCATTGGTTGGACATTTAGGTCATTTTCGTCCTGCCTAGGCTTATTCTAATCCAATTAGGGTTTTTAACCAATCTTGTGCATCCAATATGTGATCTTGTGTCATTTTGTATCATTGGTTGAACATTTAGTTCATTTTCGTCCTCCCTAGGCTTATTCTAATCCAATTAGGGTTTTTAACCACTCTTGTGCATCCAATATGTGATTTTGTGTCGTTAGTTGAACACTTAGGTCATTTTCGTCCTCCCTAGGCTTATTCTAATCCAATTAGAGTTTTTAAACAATCTTGTGCATCCAATATGTGATTTTGTGTCATTGGTTGAACATTTAGGTCCTTTTCGTCCTCCCTAGGCATATTCTAATCCAATTAGGGTTTTTAACCAATCTTGTGCATCCAATATTTGATTTTGTGTCATTGGTTGAACATTTAGGTAATTTTTGTCCTCCCTAGGCTTATTCTAATCCAATTAGGGTCTTAAACCAATCTTGTGCATCCAATATGTGATTTTGTGTCATTTTGTGTCATTGGTTAAACATTTAGGTCATTTTCGTCCTCCCTAGGCTTATTCTAATCCAGTTAGGGTTTTTAACCAATCTTGTGCATCCAATATGTGATTTTGTGTCATTGATTGAACATTTAGGTCATTTTCGTCCTCCCTAGGCTTATTCTAATCGAATTAGGGTCTTAAACCAATCTTGTGCATCCAATATGTGATTTTGTGTCATTTTGTGTCATTGGTTGAACATTTAGGTCATTTTCGTCCTGCCTAGGCTTATTCTAATCCAATTAGGGTTTTTAACCAATCTTGTGCATCCAATATGTGATCTTGTGTCATTTTGTGCCATTGGTTGAACATTTAGGTCATTTTCGTCCTCTCTAGGCTTATTCTAATCCAATTAGGGTTTTTAACCACTCTTGTGCATCCAATATGTGATTTTGTGTCATTGATTGAACATTTAGGTCATTTTCGTCCTCCCTAGGCTTATTCTAATCCAATTAGGGTCTTAAACCAATCTTGTGCATCCAATATGTGATTTTGTGTCATTTTGTGTCATTGGTTGAACATTTAGGTCATTTTCGTCCTGCCTAGGCTTATTATAATCCAATTAGGGTTTTTAACCAATCTTGTGCATCCAATATGTGATTTTGTGTCATTTTGTGTCATTGTTTGAACATTTAGGTCATTTTCGTCCTGCCTAGGCTTATTCTAATCCAATTAGGGTTTTTAACCAATCTTGTGCATCCAATATGTGATTTTGTGTCATTTTGTGTCATTGGTTGAACATTTAGGTCATTTTCGTCCTCCCTAAGCTTATTCTAATCCAGTTAGGGTTTTTAACCAATCTTGTGCATCCAATATGTGATTTTGTGTCATTGATTGAACATTTAGGTCATTTTCGTCCTCCCTAGGCTTATTCTAATCGAATTAGGGTCTTAAACCAATCTTGTGCATCCAATATGTGATTTTGTGTCATTTTGTGTCATTGGTTGAACATTTAGGTCCTTTTCGTCCTCCCTAGGCATATTCTAATCCAATTAGGGTTTTTAACCAATCTTGTGCATCCAATATTTGATTTTGTGTCATTGGTTGAACATTTAGGTCATTTTTGTCCTCCCTAGGCTTATTCTAATCCAGTTAGGGTCTTAAACCAATCTTGTGCATCCAATATGTGATTTTGTGTCATTTTGTGTCATTGGTTGAACATTTAGGTCATTTTCGTCCTCTCTAAGCTTATTCTAATCCAGTTAGGGTTTTTAACCAATCTTGTGCATCCAATATGTGATTTTGTGTCATTGATTGAACATTTAGGTCATTTTCGTCCTCCCTAGGCTTATTCTAATCGAATTATGGTCTTAAACCAATCTTGTGCATCCAATATGTGATTTTGTGTCATTTTGTGTCATTGGTTGAACATTTAGGTCATTTTCGTCCTGCCTAGGCTTATTCTAATCCAATTAGGGTTTTTAACCAATCTTGTGCATCCAATATGTGATCTTGTGTCATTTTGTGTCATTGGTTGAACATTTAGGTCATTTTCATCCTCCCAAGGCTTATTCTAATCCAATTAGGGTTTTTAACCAATCTTGTGCATCCAATATGTGATTTTGTGTCATTGGTTGCACATTTAGGTCATTTTCGTCCTCCCTAGGCTTATTCTAATCCAATTAGGGTTTTTAACCAATCTTGTGCATCCAATATGTGACTTTGTGTTATTGGTTGAACATTTAGGTCATTTTGGTCCTCCCTAGGCTTATTCTAATCCAATTAGGGTTTTTAACCAATCTTCTGCATCCAATATGTGATTTTGTGTCATTGGTTGCACATTTAGGTCATTTTCGTCCTCCCTAGGCTTATTCTAATCCAATTAGGGTTTTTAACCAATCTTGTGCATCCAATATGTGATTTTGTGTCATTGGTTGAATATTTAGGTCATTTTCGTCCTCCCCAGGCTTATTCTAATCCAATTAGGATTTTTATCCAATCTTGTGCATCCCATATGTGATTTTGTGTCAATTTGTGTCATTGGTTGAACATTTAGGTCATTTTCGTCCTCCCTAGGCTTATTCTAATCCAATTAGGGTTTTTAACCAATCTTGTGCATCCAATATGTGATTTTGTGTCATTTTGTGTCATTGGTTGAACATTTAGGTCATTTTCGTCCTCCCTAGGCTTATTCTAATCCAATTAGGGTTTTTAACCAATCTTGTGCATCCAATATGTGATTTTGTGTCATTTTGTGTCATTGGTTAAACATTGAGGTCATTTTCGTCCTCCCTAGGCTTATTCTAATCCAATTAGGGTTTTTAACCAATCTTGTGCTTCCAATATGTGATTTTGTGTCATTTTGTGTCATTGGTTGAACATTTAGGTCATTTTCGTCCTCCCTAGGCTTATTCTAATCCAATTAGGGTTTTTAACCAATCTTGTGCATCCAATATGTGATTTTGTGTCATTTTGTGTCATCAGTTGAACATTTAGGTCGTTTTCGTCCTCCCTAGGCTTATTCTAATCCAATTAGGGTTTTCAACCAATTTGTGCATCCAATATGTGATTTTGTGTCATTTTGTGTCATTGGTTGAACATTTAGGTCATTTTCGTCCTCCCTAGGCTTATTCTAATCCAATTAGGGTTTTTAACCAATCTTGTGCATCCAATATGTGATTTTGTGTCATTTTGTGTCATTGGTTGAACATTTCGGTTATTTTTGCCTCCCTAGGCTTATTTTAATCCAATTAGGGTTTTTAACCAATCTTGTGCATCCAATATGTGATTTTGTGTCATTTTGTGTCATTGGTTGAACATTTAGGTCATTTTCGTCCTCCCTAGGCTTATTCTAATCCAATTAGGGTTTTTAACCACTCTTGTGCATCCAATATGTGATTTTGTGTCGTTAGTTGAACACTTAGGTCATTTTCGTCCTCCCTAGGCTTATTCTAATCCAATTAGAGTTTTTAAACAATCTTGTGCATCCAATATGTGATTTTGTGTCATTTTGTGTCATTGGTTGAACATTTAGGTCCTTTTCGTCCACCCTAGGCATATTCTAATCCAATTAGGGTTTTTAACCAATCTTGTGCATCCAATATTTGATTTTGTGTCATTGGTTGAACATTTAGGTCATTTTTGTCCTCCCTAGGCTTATTCTAATCCAATTAGGGTCTTAAACCAATCTTGTGCATCCAATATGTGATTTTGTGTCATTTTGTGTCATTGGTTGAACATTTAGGTCATTTTCGTCCTCCCTAAGCTTATTCTAATCCAGTTAGGGTTTTTAACCAATCTTGTGCATCCAATATGTGATTTTGTGTCATTGGTTGAACATTTAGGTCATTTTCGTCCTCCCTAGGCTTATTCTAATCCAATTAGGGTCTTAAACCAATCTTGTGCATCCAATATGTGATTTTGTGTCATTTTGTGTCATTGGTTGAACATTTAGGTCATTTTCGTCCTCCCTAGGCTTATTCTAATCCAATTAGGGTTTTTAACCAATCTTGTGCATGCAATATATGATTTTGTGTCATTGGTTGAACATTTAGGTCATTTTCCCCTAGGCTTATTCTAATCCAATTAGGGTTTTAAACCAATCTTGTGCATCCAATATGTGATTTTGTGTCATTTTGTGTCGTTGGTTGATCATTTAGGTCATTTTCGTCCTCCCTAGGCTTATTCTAATCCAATTAGGGTTTTTAACCAATCTTGTGCATCCAATATGTGATTTTGTGTCATTGGTTGAACATTTAGGTCATTTTCCCCTAGGCTTATTCTAATCCAATTAGGGTTTTAAACCAATCTTGTGCATCCAATATGTGATTTTGTTTCATTTTGTGTCATTGGTTGAACATTTAGGTCATTTTCGTTCTCCCTAGGCTTATTCTAATCCAGTTAGGGTTTTTAACCAATCTTGTGCATCCAATATGTGATTTTGTGTCATTGGTTGAACATTTAGGTCATTTTCGTCCTCCCTAGGCTTATTCTAATCCAATTAGGGTTTTTAAACAATCTTGTGCGTCAAATATGTGATTTTGTGTCATTTTGTCTCATTGGTTGAACATTTAGGTCATTTTCGTCCTCCCTAGGCTTATTCTAATCCAATTAGGGTTTTTAATCAATCTTGTGCATCCAATATTTGATTTTGTGTCATTGGTTGAACATTTAGGTCATTTTCGTCCTCCCTAGGCTTATTCTAATCCAATTAGGGTCTTAAACCAATCTTGTGCATCCAATATGTGATTTTGTGTCATTTTGTGTCATTGGTTGAACATTTAGGTCATTTTCGTCCTGCCTAGGCTTATTCTAATCCAATTAGGGTTTTTATCCAATCTTGTGCATCCAATATTTGATTTTGTGTCATTTTGTGTCATTGGTTGGACATTTAGGTCATTTTCGTCCTGCCTAGGCTTATTCTAATCCAATTAGGGTTTTTAACCAATCTTGTGTATCCAATATGTGATCTTGTGTCATTTTGTGTCATTGGTTGAACATTTAGGTCATTTTCGTCCTCCCTAGGCTTATTCTAATCCAATTAGGGTTTTTAACCACTCTTGTGCATCCAATATGTGATTTTGTGTCGTTAGTTGAACACTTAGGTCATTTTCGTCTTCCCTAGGCTTATTCTAATCCAATTAGAGTTTTTAAACAATCTTGTGCATCCAATATCTGATTTTGTGTCATTTTGTGTCATTGGTTGAACATTTAGGTCCTTTTCGTCCTCCCTAGGCATATTCAAATCCAATTAGAGTTTTTAACCAATCTTGTGCATCCAATATTTGATTTTGTGTCATTGGTTGAACATTAAGGTCATTTTCGTCCTCCCAAGGCTTATTCTAATCCAATTAGGGTTTTTAACCAATCTTGTGCATCCAATAATTGATTTTGTGTCATTGGTTGAACGTTTAGGTCATTTTCGTCCTCCCTAGGCTTATTCTAATTCAATTAGGGTCTTAAACCAATCATGTGCATCCAATATGTGATTTTGTGTCATTTTGTGTCATTGGTTGGACATTTAGGTCATTTTCGTCCTGCCTAGGCTTATTCTAATCCAATTAGGGTTTTTAACCAATCTTGTGCATCCAATATGTGATCTTGTGTCATTTTGTGTCATTGGTTGAACATTTAGGTCATTTTCGTCCTCTCTAGGCTTATTCTAATCCAATTAGGGTTTTTAACCACTCTTGTGCATCCAATATGTGATTTTGTGTCATTGATTGAACATTTAGGTCATTTTCGTCCTCCCTAGGCTTATTCTAATCCAATTACGGTCTTAAACCAATCTTGTGCATCCAATATGTGATTTTGTGTCATTTTGTGTCATTGGTTGAACATTTAGGTCATTTTCGTCCTGCCTAGGCTTATTCTAATCCAATTAGGGTTTTTAACCAATCTTGTGCATGCAATATGTGATTTTGTGTCATTTTGTGTCATTGGTTGGACATTTAGGTCATTTTCGTCCTGCCTAGGCTTATTCTAATCCAATTAGGGTTTTTAACCAATCTTGTGTATCCAATATGTGATCTTGTGTCATTTTGTGTCATTGGTTGAACATTTAGGTCATTTTCGTCCTCCCTAGGCTTATTCTAATCCAATTAGGGTTTTTAACCACTCTTGTGCATCCAATATGTGATTTTGTGTCGTTAGTTGAACACTTAGGTCATTTTCGTCTTCCCTAGGCTTATTCTAATCCAATTAGAGTTTTTAAACAATCTTGTGCATCCAATATGTGATTTTGTGTCATTTTGTGTCATTGGTTGAACATTTAGGTCCTTTTCGTCCTCCCTAGGCATATTCAAATCCAATTAGAGTTTTTAACCAATCTTGTGCATCCAATATTTGATTTTGTGTCATTGGTTGAACATTAAGCTCATTTTCGTCCTCCCAAGGCTTATTCTAATCCAATTAGGGTTTTTAACCAATCTTGTGCATCCAATAATTGATTTTGTGTCATTGGTTGAACGTTTAGGTCATTTTCGTCCTCCTTAGGCTTATTCTAATCCAATTAGGGTCTTAAACCAATCATGTGCATCCAATATGTGATTTTGTGTCATTTTGTGTCATTGGTTGGACATTTAGGTCATTTTCGTCCTGCCTAGGCTTATTCTAATCCAATTAGGGTTTTTAACCAATCTTGTGCATCCAATATGTGATCTTGTGTCATTTTGTATCATTGGTTGAACATTTAGGTCATTTTCGTCCTCCCTAGGCTTATTCTAATCCAATTAGGGTTTTTAACCACTCTTGTGCATCCAATATGTGATTTTGTGTCGTGAGTTGAACACTTAGGTCATTTTCGTCCTCCCTAGGCTTATTCTAATCCAATTAGAGTTTTTAAACAATCTTGTGCATCCAATATGTGATTTTGTGTCATTTTGTGTCATTGGTTGAACATTTAGGTCCTTTTCGTCCTCCCTAGGCACATTCTAATCCAATTAGGGTTTTTAACCAATCTTGTGCATCCAATATTTGATTTTGTGTCATTGGTTGAACATTTAGGTCATTTTTGTCCTCCCTAGGCTTATTCTAATCCAATTAGGGTCTTAAACCAATCTTGTGCATCCAATATGTGATTTTGTGTCATTTTGTGTCATTGGTTGAACATTTAGGTCATTTTCGTCCTCCCTAAGCTTATTCTAATCCAGTTAGGGTTTTTAACCAATCTTGTGCATCCAATATGTGATTTTGTGTCATTGGTTGAACATTTAGGTCATTTTCGTCCTCCCTAGGCTTATTCTAATCCAATTAGGGTCTTAAACCAATCTTGTGCATCCAATATGTGATTTTGTGTCATTTTGTGTCATTGGTTGAACATTTAGGTCATTTTCGTCCTCCCTAGGCTTATTCTAATTCAATTAGGGTTTTTAACCAATCTTGTGCATCCAATATGTGATTTTGTGTCATTTTGTGTCATTGGTTGAACATTTAGGTCATTTTCGTCCTCCCTAGGCTTATTCTAATCCAATTAGGGTTTTTAAACAATCTTGTGCATCCAATATATGATTTTGTGTCATTGGTTGAACATTTAGGTCATTTTCGTCCTCCCTAGGCTTATTCTAATCCAATTAGGGTTTTTAACCAATCTTGTGCATCCAATATGTGATTTTGTGTCATTGGTTGAACATTTAGGTCATTTTCGTCCTCCCTAGGGTTATTCTTAACCAATTAGGGTTTTTAACCAATCTTGTGCATCCAATATGTGATTTTGTGTCATTTTGTATCATTGGTTGAACATTTAGGTCAATTTCGTCCTCCCTAGGCTTATTCTAATCCAATTAGGGTTTTTAACCAATCTTGTGCATCCAATATGTGATTTTGTGTCATTTTGTGTCATTGGTTGAACATTTAGGTCATTTTCGTCCTCCCTAGGCTTATTCTAATCCAATTAGGGTTTTTAACCAATCTTGTGCATCCAATATGTGATTTTGTGTCATTTTGTGTAATTGGTTGAACATTTAGGTAATTTTCGTCCTCCCTAGGCTTATTCTAATGCAATTAGGGTTTTTAACCAATCTTGTGCATCCAATATGTGATTTTGTGTCATTGGTTGAACATTTAGGTCATTTTCGTCCTCCCTAGGCTTATTTTAATCCAATTAGGGTTTTTAACCAATCTTGTGCATCCAATATGTGATTTTGTGTCATTTTGTATCATTGGTTGAACATTTAGGTCATTTTCGTCCTCCCTAGGCTTATTCTAATCCAATTAGGGTTTTTAACCAATCTTGTGCATATAATAAGTGATTTTGTGTCATTGGTAATCCAATTAGGTCATTTTCGTCCTCACTAGGCTTATTCTAATCCAATTAGGGTTTTTAACCAATCTTGTGCATCCAATATGTGATTTTGTGTCATTTTGTGTCATTGGTTGAACATTTAGGTCATTTTCGTCCTCCCTAGGCTTATTCTAATCCAATTAGGGTTTTTAACCAATCTTGTGCATCCAATATGTGATTTTGTGTCATTTTGTGTCATTGGTTGAACATTTAGGTTATTTTCGTCCTGCCAAGGCTTATTCTAATCCAATTAGGGTTTTTAACCAATCTTGTGCATCCAATATGTGATTTTGTGTCATTTTGTGTCATTTGTAATCCAATTAGGTCATTTTCGTCCTCCCTAGGCTTATTCTTATCCAATTAGGGTTTTTAACCAATCTTGTGCATCCAATATGTGATTTTGTGTCATTTTGTGTCATCTGTAATCCAATTAGGTCATTTTCGTCCTCCCTAGGCTTATTCTAATCCAATTAGCGTTTTTAACCTATCTTGTGCATCCAATATGTGATTTTGTGTCATTTTGTGTCATTGGTTGAACATTTAGGTCATTTTCGTCCTCCCTAGGCTTATTCTAATCCAATTAGGGTTTTTAACCAATCTTGTGCATCCAATATGTGATTTTGTGTCATTTTGTGTCATTGGTTAAACATTTAGGTCATTTTCGTCCTCATTAGGCTTATTCTAATCCAATTAGGGTTTTTAACCAATCTTGTGACTCCAATATGTGATTTTGTGTCATTTTGTGTCATTCGTTGAACATTTAGGTCATTTTCGTCCTCCCTAGGCTTATTCTAATCCAATTAGGGTTTTTAACCAATCTTGTGCATCCAATATGTGGTTTTTTGTCATTTTGTGTCATTGGTTGAACATTTAGGTTATTTTCGTCCTCCCTATGCCTATTCTAATCCAATTAGGGTTTTTAACCAATCTTGTGCATCCAATATGTGATTTTGTGTCATTTTGTGTCATTGGTTGAACATTTAGGTCATTTTCGTCCTCCCTAGGCTTATTCTAATCCAATTAGGGTT
This sequence comes from Cicer yamashitae, assembly GCA_037974755.1. Lineage (NCBI taxonomy): Eukaryota > Viridiplantae > Streptophyta > Magnoliopsida > Fabales > Fabaceae > Cicer > Cicer yamashitae. The sequence continues at coordinate 17,049,089 of JBBPBQ010000008.1, read as the reverse complement.
TTTAACCAATCTTGTGCATCCAATATGTGATTTTGTGTCATTTTGTGTCATTGGTTAAACATTTAGGTCATTTTTGTCCTCCCTAGGCTTATTCTAATCCAATTAGGGTATTTAACCAATCTTGTGCATCCAATATGTGATTCTGTGTCATTGGTTGAACATTTAGGTCATTTTCGTCCTCCCTAGGCTTATTCGAATCCATTTAGGGTTTTTAACCAATCTGGTGCATCCATTATGTGATTTTGTGTCATTTTGTGTCATTGGTGGAACATTTAGGTCGTTTTCGTCCTCCCTAGGCTTATTGTAATCCTATTGAGGTTTTTGACCAATCTTGTGCATCCAAAATGTGATTTTGTGTCATTTTGTGTCATTGGTTGAACATTTAGGTCATTTTCGTCCTCCCTAGGCTTATTCTAATCCAATTAGGGTTTTTAACCAATCTTGTGCATCCAATATGTGATTTTGTGTCATTTTGTGTCATTGGTTGAACATTTAGGTCATTTTCGTCCTTGCTAGGCTTATTCTAATCCAATTAGGGTTTTTAACCAATCTTGTGCATCCAATATGTGATTTTGTGTCATTTTGTGTCATTGGTTGAACATTTAGGTCATTTTCGTCCTCCTTAGGCTTATTCTAATCCAATTATGGTTTTTAACCAATCTTGTGCATCCAATATGTGATTTTGTGTCATTGGTTGAACATTTAGGTCATTTTCGTCCTCCCTAGGCTTATTCTAATCCAATTAGGGTTTTTAACTAATCTTGTGCATCCAATATGTGATTTTGTGTCATTGGTTGAACATTTAGGTCATTTTCGTCCTCCCTAGGCTTATTCTAATCCAATTAGGGTCTTAAACCAATCTTGTGCATCCAATATGTGATTTTGTGTCATTTTGTGTCATTGGTTGAACATTTAGGTCATTTTCGTCCTCCCTAGGCTTATTCTAATCCAGTTAGGGTTTTTAACTAATCTTGTGCATCCAATATGTGATTTTGTGTCATTGATTGAACATTTAGGTCATTTTCGTCCTCCCTAGGCTTATTCTAATCGAATTAGGGTCTTAAACCAATCTTGTGCATCCAATATGTGATTTTGTGTCATTTTGTGTCATTGGTTGAACATTTAGGTGATTTTCGTCCTGCCTAGGCTTATTCTAATCCAATTAGGGTTTTTAACCAATCTTGTGCATCCAATATGTGATCTTGTGTCATTTTGTGTCATTGGTTGAACATTTAGGTCATTTTCGTCCTCTCTAGGCTTATTCTAATCCAATTAGGGTTTTTAACCACTCTTGTGCATCCAATATGTGATTTTGTGTCATTGATTGAACATTTAGGTCATTTTCGTCCTCCCTAGGCTTATTCTAATCCAATTAGGGTTTTTAACCACTCTTGTGCATCCAATATGTGATTTTGTGTCGTTAGTTGAACACTTAGGTCATTTTCGTCTTCCCTAGGCTTATTCTAATCCAATTAGAGTTTTTAAACAATCTTGTGCATCCAATATGTGATTTTGTGTCATTTTGTGTCATTGGTTGAACATTTAGGTCCTTTTCGTCCTCCCTAGGCATATTCAAATCCAATTAGAGTTTTTAACCAATCTTGTGCATCCAATATTTGATTTTGTGTCATTGGTTGAACATTAAGCTCATTTTCGTCCTCCCAAGGCTTATTCTAATCCAATTAGGGTTTTTAACCAATCTTGTGCATCCAATAATTGATTTTGTGTCATTGGTTGAACGTTTAGGTCATTTTCGTCCTCCCTAGGCTTATTCTAATCCAATTAGGGTCTTAAACCAATCATGTGCATCCAATATGTGATTTTGTGTCATTTTGTGTCATTGGTTGGACATTTAGGTCATTTTCGTCCTGCCTAGGCTTATTCTAATCCAATTAGGGTTTTTAACCAATCTTGTGCATCCAATATGTGATCTTGTGTCATTTTGTGTCATTGGTTGAACATTTAGGTCATTTTCGTCCTCCCTAGGCTTATTCTAATCCAATTAGGGTTTTTAACCACTCTTGTGCATCCAATATGTGATTTTGTGTCATTTTGTGTCATTGGTTGAACATTTAGGTCATTTTCGTCCTCCCAAGGATTATTCTAATCCAATTAGGGTTTTTAACCAATCTTGTGCATCCAATATGTGATTTTGTGTCATTTTGTGTCATTGGTTGAACATTTAGGTCATTTTCGTCCTCCCTAGGCTTATTCTAATCCAATTAGGGTCTTTAAACAATCTTGTGCATCCAATATGTGATTTTGTGTCATTTTGTTTCATTTGTTGAACATTTAGGTCATTTTCGTCCTCCCTAGGCCTATTCTAATCCAATTAGGGTTTTTAACCAATCTTGTGCATCCAATATGTGATTTTGTGTCCTTTTGTGTCATTGGTTGAACATTTAGGTCATTTGGGTCCTCCCTAGGCTTATTCTAATCCAATTAGGGTTTTTAACCAATCTTGTGCATCCAATATGTGATTTTGTGTCATTTTGTGTCATTGGTTGAACATTTAGGTCATTTTCGTCCTCCCTAGGCTTATTCTAATCCAATTAGGGTTTTTAACCAATCTTGTGCATCCAATATGTGATTTTGTGTCATTTTGTGTAATTGGTTGAACATTTAGGTAATTTTCGTCCTCCCTAGGCTTATTCTAATGCAATTAGGGTTTTTAACCAATCTTGTGCATCCAATATGTGATTTTGTGTCATTGGTTGAACATTTAGGTCATTTTCGTCCTCCCTAGGCTTATTTTAATCCAATTAGGGTTTTTAACCAATCTTGTGCATCCAATATGTGATTTTGTGTCATTTTGTGTCATTGGTTGAACATTTAGGTCATTTTCGTCCTCTCTAGGCTTATTCTAATCCAATTAGGGTTTTTAACCAATCTTGTGCACCCAATATGTCATTTTGTGTCATTGGTTGAACATTTAGGTCATTTTCGTCCTCCCTAGGCTTATTCTAATCCACTTAGGGTTTTTAACCAATCTTGTGCATCCAATATGTGATTTTGTGTCATTGGTTGAACATTTAGGTCATTTTCGTCATCCCTAAGCTTATTCTAATCCAATTAGGGTTTTTAACCAATCTTGTGCATCCAATATGTGATTTTGTGTCATTTTGTGTCATTGGTTGAACATTTAGGTCATTTTCGTCCTCCCTAGGCTTATTCTAATCCAATTAGGGTTTTTAACCAATCTTGTGCATCCAATATGTGATTTTGTGTCATTTTGTGTCATTGGTTGAACATTTCGGACATTATCGTCCTCCCTAGGCTTATTCTAATCCAGTTAGGGTTTTTAACCAATCTTGTGCATCCAATATGTGATTTTCTGTCATTTTGTGTCATTGGTTGAACATTTAGGTCATTTTCGTCCTCCCTAGGCTTATTCTAATCCAATTAGAGTTTTTAACCAATCTTGTGCATCCAATACGTGATTTTGTGTCATTGGTTGAACATTTAGGTCATTTTCGTCCTCGCTATGCTTATTCTAATCCAATTAGGGTTTTTAACCAATCTTGTGCATCCAATATGTGATTTTGTGTCATTTTGTGTCATTGGTTGAACATTTAGGTCATTTTCGTCCTCCCTAGGCTTATTCTAATCCATTTAGGGTTTTTAACCTATCTTGTGCATCCAACATGTGATTTTGTGTCATTTTGTGTCATTGGTTGAACATTTAGGTCATTTTCGTCCTCCCTAGGCTTATTCTAATCCAATTAGGGTTTTTAACCAATCTTGTGCATCCAATATGTGATTTTGTGTCATTTTGTGTCATTGGTTGAACATTTAGGTCATTCTCGTCCTCCCTAGGCTTATTCTAATCCAGTTAGGGTTTTTAACCAATCTTGTGCATCCAATATGTGATTTTGTGTCATTTTGTGTCATTGGTTGAACATTTAGGTCATTTTCGTCCTCCCTAGGCTTATTCTAATCCAGTTAGGGTTTTTAACCAATCTTGTGCATCCAATATGTGATTTTGTGTCGTTAGTTGAACACTTAGGTCATTTTCGTCCTCCCTAGGCTTATTCTAATCCAATTAGAGTTTTTAAACAATCTTGTGCATCCAATATGTGATTTTGTGTCATTTTGTGTCATTGGTTGAACATTTAGGTCCTTTTCGTCCTCCCTAGGCATATTCTAATCCAATTAGGGTTTTTAACCAATCTTGTGCATCCAATATTTGATTTTGTGTCATTGGTTGAACATTTAGGTCATTTTTGTCCTCCCTAGGCTTATTCTAATCCAATTAGGGTCTTAAACCAATCTTGTGCATCCAATATGTGATTTTGTGTCATTTTGTGTCATTGGTTGAACATTTAGGTCATTTTCGTCCTCCCTAGGCTTATTCTAATCCAATTAGGGTTTTTAACCAATCTTGTGCATCCAATATGTCATTTTGTGTCATTTTGTGTCATTGGTTGAACGTTTAGGCCATTTTCGTCCTCCCTAGGCATATTCTACTCCAATTAGGGTTTTTAACCAATCTTGTGCATCCAATATGTGATTTTGTGTCATTTTGTGTCATTGGTTGAACATTTAGGTCATTTTCGTCCTCCCTAGGCTTATTCTAATCCAATTAGGGTTTTTAACCAATCTTGTGCATCCAATATGTGATTTTGTGTCATTTTGTGTCATTGGTTGAACATTTAGGTCATTTTTGTCCTCCCTAGGCTTATTCTAATCCAATTAGGGTATTTAACCAATCTTGTGCATCCAATATGTGATTCTGTGTCATTGGTTGAACATTTAGGTCATTTTCGTCCTCCCTAGGCTTATTCGAATCCATTTAGGGTTTTTAACCAATCTGGTGCATCCATTATGTGATTTTGTGTCATTTTGTGTCATTGGTGGAACATTTAGGTCGTTTTCGTCCTCCCTAGGCTTATTGTAATCCTATTGAGGTTTTTGACCAATCTTGTGCATCCAAAATGTGATTTTGTGTCATTTTGTGTCATTGGTTGAACATTTAGGTCATTTTCGTCCTCCCTAGGCTTATTCTAATCCAATTAGGGTTTTTAACCAATCTTGTGCATCCAATATGTGATTTTGTGTCATTTTGTGTCATTGGTTGAACATTTAGGTCATTTTCGTCCACCCTAGGCTTATTCTAATCCAATTAGGATTTTTAACCAATCTTGTGCATCCAATATGTGATTTTGTGTCATTGGTTGAACATTTAGGTCCTCCCTAGGCTTATTCTAATAATTAGGGTTTTTTAACAATCTTGTGCATCCAATTTGTGATTTTGTGTCATTTTGTGTCATTGGTTGAACATTTAGATCATTTTCGTCCTCCCTAGGCTTATTCTGATCCAATTAGGGTTTTTAACCAATCTTGTGCATCCAATATTTCATTTTGTGTCATTGGTTGAACATTTAGGTCATTTTCGTCCTCCCTAGGCTTATTCTAATCCAATTAGGGTCTAAAACCAATCTTGTGCATCCAATATGTGATTTTGTGTCATTTTGTGTCATTGGTTGAACATTTAGGTCATTTTCGTCCAACCTAGGCTTATTCTAACCCAATTAGGGTTTTTAACCAATCTTGTGTATCCAATATGTGATCTTGTGTCATTTTGTGTCATTGGTTGAACATTTAGGTCATTTTCGTCCTCCCTAGGCTTATTCTAATCCAATTAGGGTTTTTAACCACTCTTGTGCATCCAATATGTGATTTTGTGTCATTGATTGAACATTTAGGTCATTTTCGTCCTCCCTAGGCTTATTCTAATCCAATTAGGGTCTTAAACCAATCTTGTGCATCCAATATGTGATTTTGTGTCATTTTGTGTCATTGGTTGAACATTTAGGTCATTTTCGTCCTGCCTAGGCTTATTCTAATCCAATTAGGGTTTTTATCCAATCTTGTGCATCCAATATTTGATTTTGTGTCATTTTGTGTCATTGGTTGGACATTTAGGTCATTTTCGTCCTGCCTAGGCTTATTCTAATCCAATTAGGGTTTTTAACCAATCTTGTGTATCCAATATGTGATCTTGTGTCATTTTGTGTCATTGGTTGAACATTTAGGTCATTTTCGTCCTCCCTAGGCTTATTCTAATCCAATTAGGGTTTTTAACCACTCTTGTGCATCCAATATGTGATTTTGTGTCGTTAGTTGAACACTTAGGTCATTTTCGTCTTCCCTAGGCTTATTCTAATCCAATTAGAGTTTTTAAACAATCTTGTGCATCCAATATCTGATTTTGTGTCATTTTGTGTCATTGGTTGAACATTTAGGTCCTTTTCGTCCTCCCTAGGCATATTCAAATCCAATTAGAGTTTTTAACCAATCTTGTGCATCCAATATTTGATTTTGTGTCATTGGTTGAACATTAAGGTCATTTTCGTCCTCCCAAGGCTTATTCTAATCCAATTAGGGTTTTTAACCAATCTTGTGCATCCAATAATTGATTTTGTGTCATTGGTTGAACGTTTAGGTCATTTTCGTCCTCCCTAGGCTTATTCTAATTCAATTAGGGTCTTAAACCAATCATGTGCATCCAATATGTGATTTTGTGTCATTTTGTGTCATTGGTTGGACATTTAGGTCATTTTCGTCCTGCCTAGGCTTATTCTAATCCAATTAGGGTTTTTAACCAATCTTGTGCATCCAATATGTGATCTTGTGTCATTTTGTGTCATTGGTTGAACATTTAGGTCATTTTCGTCCTCTCTAGGCTTATTCTAATCCAATTAGGGTTTTTAACCACTCTTGTGCATCCAATATGTGATTTTGTGTCATTGATTGAACATTTAGGTCATTTTCGTCCTCCCTAGGCTTATTCTAATCCAATTACGGTCTTAAACCAATCTTGTGCATCCAATATGTGATTTTGTGTCATTTTGTGTCATTGGTTGAACATTTAGGTCATTTTCGTCCTGCCTAGGCTTATTCTAATCCAATTAGGGTTTTTAACCAATCTTGTGCATGCAATATGTGATTTTGTGTCATTTTGTGTCATTGGTTGGACATTTAGGTCATTTTCGTCCTGCCTAGGCTTATTCTAATCCAATTAGGGTTTTTAACCAATCTTGTGTATCCAATATGTGATCTTGTGTCATTTTGTGTCATTGGTTGAACATTTAGGTCATTTTCGTCCTCCCTAGGCTTATTCTAATCCAATTAGGGTTTTTAACCACTCTTGTGCATCCAATATGTGATTTTGTGTCGTTAGTTGAACACTTAGGTCATTTTCGTCTTCCCTAGGCTTATTCTAATCCAATTAGAGTTTTTAAACAATCTTGTGCATCCAATATGTGATTTTGTGTCCTTTTCTGTCATTGGTTGAACATTTAGGTCCTTTTCGTCCTCCCTAGGCATATTCTAATCCAATTAGAGTTTTTAACCAATCTTGTGCATCCAATATTTGATTTTGTGTCATTGGTTGAACATTAAGGTCATTTTCGTCCTCCCAAGGCTTATTCTAATCCAATTAGGGTTTTTAACCAATCTTGTGCATCCAATAATTGATTTTGTGTCATTGGTTGAACGTTTAGGTCATTTTCGTCCTCCCTAGGCTTATTCTAATCCAATTAGGGTCTTAAACCAATCATGTGCATCCAATATGTGATTTTGTGTCATTTTGTGTCATTGGTTGGACATTTAGGTCATTTTCGTCCTGCCTAGGCTTATTCTAATCCAATTAGGGTTTTTAACCAATCTTGTGCATCCAATATGTGATCTTGTGTCATTTTGTGTCATTGGTTGAACATTTAGGTCATTTTCGTCCTCCCTAGGCTTATTCTAATCCAATTAGGGTTTTTAACCACTCTTGTGCATCCAATATGTGATTTTGTGTCATTTTGTGTCATTGGTTGAACATTTAGGTCATTTTCGTCCTCCCAAGGATTATTCTAATCCAATTAGGGTTTTTAACCAATCTTGTGCATCCAATATGTGATTTTGTGTCATTTTGTGTCATTGGTTGAACATTTAGGTCATTTTCGTCCTCCCTAGGCTTATTCTAATCCAATTAGGGTCTTTAACCAATCTTGTGCATCCAATATGTGATTTTGTGTCATTTTGTGTCATTGGTTGAACATTTAGGTCATTTTCGTCCTGCCTAGGCTTATTCTAATCCAATTAGGGTTTTTAACCAATCTTGTGCATCCAATATGTGATCTTGTGTTATTTTGTGTCATGGGTTGAACATTTAGGTCATTTTCGTCCTCCCAAGGCTTATTCTAATCCAATTACGGTTTTTAACCAATCTTGTGCATCCAATAATTGATTTTGTGTCATTAGTTGAACGTTTAGGTCATTTTCGTCCTCCCTAGGCTTATTCTAATCCAATTAGGGTCTTAAACCAATCATGTGCATCCAATATGTGATTTTGTGTCATTTTGTGTCATTGGTTGGACATTTAGGTCATTTTCGTCCTGCCTAGGCTTATTCTAATCCAATTAGGGTTTTTAACCAATCTTGTGCATCCAATATGTGATCTTGTGTCATTTTGTGTCATTGGTTGAACATTTAGGTCATTTTCGTCCTCCCTAGGCTTATTCTAATCCAATTAGGGTTTTTAACCACTCTTGTGCATCCAATATGTGATTTTGTGTCATTGATTGAACATTTAGGTCATTTTCGTCCTCCCTAGGCTTATTCTAATCCAATTAGGGTCTTAAACCAATCTTGTGCATCCAATATGTGATTTTGTGTCATTTTGTGTCATTGGTTGAACATTTAGGTCATTTTCGTCCTGCCTAGGCTTATTCTAATCCAATTAGGGTTTTTAACCAATCTTGTGCATCCAATATGTGATCTTGTGTCATTTTGTGTCATTGGTTGAACATTTAGGTCATTTTTGTCCTCTCTAGGCTTATTCTAATCCAATTAGGGTTTTTAACCACTCTTGTGCATCCAATATGTGATTTTGTGTCATTGATTGAACATTTAGGTCATTTTCGTCCTCCCTAGGCTTATTCTAATCCAATTAGGGTCTTAAACCAATCTTGTGCATCCAATATGTGATTTTGTGTCATTTTGTGTCATTGGTTGAACATTTAGGTCATTTTCGTCCTGCCGAGGCTTATTCTAATCCAATTAGGGTTTTTAACCAATCTTGTGCATCCAATATGTGATTTTGTGTCATTTTGTGTCATTGGTTGAACATTTAGGTCATTTTCGTCCTCCCTAGGCTTATTCTAATCCAATTAGGGTTTTTAACCAATCTTGTGAATCCAATATGTGATTTTGTGTCATTGGTTGAACATTTAGGTCATTTTCGTCCTCCTTGGGCTTATTCTAATCCAATTAGGGTTTTTAACCAATCTTGTGGATCGAATATGTCATTTTGTGTCATTGGTTGAACATTTGGGTCATTTTCGTCTTCCCTAGGCTTATTCTAATCCAATTAGGGTTTTTAACCAATCTTGTGCATCCAATATGTGATTTTGTGTCATTTTGTGTCATTGGTTGAACATTTAGGTCATTTTCGTCCTCCCTAGGCTTTTTCTTATCCAATTAGGGTTTTTAACCAATCTTGTGCATCCAATATGTGATTTTGTGTCATTGGTTGATCATTTAGGTCATTTTCGTCCTCCCTAGGCTTATTCTAATCCAATTAGGGTTTTTAACAAATCTTGTGCATCCAATATGTGATTTTGTGTCATTGGTTGAACATTTAGGTCATTTTCGTCCTCCCTAGGGTTATTCTTAACCAATTAGGGTTTTTAACCAATCTTGTGCATCCAATATGTGATTTTGTGTCATTTTGTATCATTGGTTGAACATTTAGGTCATTTTCGTCCTCCCTAGGCTTATTCTAATCCAATTAGGGTTTTTAACCACTCTTGTGCATCCAATATGTGATTTTGTGTCGTTAGTTGAACACTTAGGTCATTTTCGTCCTCCCTAGGCTTATTCTAATCCAATTAGAGTTTTTAAACAATCTTGTGCATCCAATATGTGATTTTGTGTCATTGGTTGAACATTTAGGTCCTTTTCGTCCTCCCTAGGCATATTCTAATCCAATTAGGGTTTCTAACCAATCTTGTGCATCCAATATTTGATTTTGTGTCATTGGTTGAACATTTAGGTAATTTTTGTCCTCCCTAGGCTTATTCTAATCCAATTAGGGTCTTAAACCAATCTTGTGCATCCAATTTGTGATTTTGTGTCATTTTGTGTCATTGGTTGAACATTTAGGTCATTTTCGTCCTCCCTAGGCTTATTCTAATCCAGTTAGGGTTTTTAACCAATCTTGTGCATCCAATATGTGATTTTGTGTCATTGATTGAACATTTAGGTCATTTTCGTCCTCCCTAGGCTTATTCTAATCGAATTAGGGTCTTAAACCAATCTTGTGCATCCAATATGTGATTTTGTGTCATTTTGTGTCATTGGTTGAACATTTAGGTCATTTTCGTCCTGCCTAGGCTTATTCTAATCCAATTAGGGTTTTTAACCAATCTTGAGCATCCAATATGTGATCTTGTGTCATTTTGTGTCATTGGTTGAACATTTAGGTCATTTTCGTCCTCCCTAGGCTTATTCTAATGCAATTAGGGTTTTTAACCACTCTTGTGCATCCAATATGTGATTTTGTGTCGTTAGTTGAACACTTAGGTCATTTTCGTCCTCCCTAGGCTTATTCTAATCCAATTAGAGTTTTTAACCAATCTTGTGCATCCAATATGTGATTTTGTGTCATTTTGTGTCATTGGTTGAACATTTAGGTCATTTTCGTCCTGCCTAGGCTTATTCTAATCCAATTAGGGTTTTTAACCAATCTTGTGCATCCAATATGTGATTTTGTGTCATTTTGTGTCATTGGTTGGACATTTAGGTCATTTTCGTCCTGCCTAGGCTTATTCTAATCCAATTAGGGTTTTTAACCAATCTTGTGCATCCAATATGTGATCTTGTGTCATTTTGTATCATTGGTTGAACATTTAGGTTATTTTCGTCCTCCCTAGGCTTATTCTAATCCAATTAGGGTTTTTAACCACTCTTGTGCATCCAATATGTGATTTTGTGTCGTTAGTTGAACACTTAGGTCATTTTCGTCCTCCCTAGGCTTATTCTAATCCAATTAGAGTTTTTAAACAATCTTGTGCATCCAATATGTGATTTTGTGTCATTTTGTGTCATTGGTTGAACATTTAGGTCATTTTCGTCCTCCCTAGGCTTATTCTAATCCAGTTAGGGTTTTTAACCAATCTTGTGCATCCAATATGTGATTTTGTGTCATTGATTGAACATTTAGGTCATTTTCGTCCTCCCTAGGCTTATTCTAATCCAATTAGAGTCTTAAACCAATCTTGTGCATCCAATATGTGATTTTGTGTCATTTTGTGTCATTGGTTGAACATTTAGGTCATTTTCGTCCTGCCTATGCTTATTCTAATCCAATTAGGGTTTTTAACCAATCTTGTGCATCCAATATGTGATCTTGTGTCATTTTGTGTCATTGGTTGAACATTTAGGTCATTTTCGTCCTCTCTAGGCTTATTCTAATCCAATTAGGGTTTTTAACCACTCTTGTGCATCCAATATGTGATTTTGTGTCATTGATTGAACATTTAGGTCATTTTCGTCCTCCCTAGGCTTATTCTAATCCAATTAGGGTTTTTAACCACTCTTGTGCATCCAATATGTGATTTTGTGTCGTTAGTTGAACACTTAGGTCATTTTCGTCTTCCCTAGGCTTATTCTAATCCAATTAGAGTTTTTAAACAATCTTGTGCATCCAATATGTGATTTTGTGTCATTTTGTGTCATTGGTTGAACATTTAGGTCCTTTTCGTCCTCCCTAGGCATATTCTAATCCAATTAGGGTTTTTAACCAATCTTGTGCATCCAATATTTGATTTTGTGTCATTGGTTGAACATTTAGGTCATTTTTGTCCTCCCTAGGCTTATTCTAATCCAATTAGGGTCTTAAACCAATCTTGTGCATCCAATATGTGATTTTGTGTCATTTTGTGTCATTGGTTGAACATTTAGGTCATTTTCGTCCTGCCTAGGCTTATTCTAATCCAATTAGGGTTTTTAACCAATCTTGTGCATCCAATATGTGATCTTGTGTCATTTTGTGTCATTGGTTGAACATTTAGGTCATTTTTGTCCTCTCTAGGCTTATTCTAATCCAATTAGGGTTTTTAACCACTCTTGTGCATCCAATATGTGATTTTGTGTCATTGATTGAACATTTAGGTCATTTTCGTCCTCCCTAGGCTTATTCTAATCCAATTAGGGTCTTAAACCAATCTTGTGCATCCAATATGTGATTTTGTGTCATTTTGTGTCATTGGTTGAACATTTAGGTCATTTTCGTCCTGCCTAGGCTTATTATAATCCAATTAGGGTTTTTAACCAATCTTGTGCATCCAATATGTGATTTTGTGTCATTTTGTGTCATTGGTTGGACATTTAGGTCATTTTCGTCCTGCCTAGGCTTATTCTAATCCAATTAGGGTTTTTAACCAATCTTGTGCATCCAATATGTGATCTTGTGTCATTTTGTGTCATTGGTTGAACATTTTGGTCATTTTCGTCCTCCCTAGGCTTATTCTAATCCAATTAGGGTTTTTAACCACTCTTGTGCATCCAATATGTGATTTTGTGTCGTTAGTTGAACACTTAGGTCATTTTCGTCCTCCATAGGCTTATTCTAATCCAATTAGAGTTTTTAAACAATCTTGTGCATCCAATATGTGATTTTGTGTCATTTTGTGTCATTGGTTTAACATTTAGGTCCTTTTCGTCCTCCCTAGGCATATTCTAATCCAATTAGGGTTTTTAACCAATCTTGTGCATCCAATATTTGATTTTGTGTCATTGGTTGAACATTTAGGTCATTTTTGTCCTCCCTAGGCTTATTCTAATCCAATTAGGGTCTTAAACCAATCTTGTGCATCCAATATGTGATTTTGTGTCATTTTGTGTCATTGGTTGAACATTTAGGTCATTTTCGTCCTCCCTAGGCTTATTCTAATCCAATTAGGGTCTTAAACCAATCTTGTGCATCCAATATGTGATTTTGTGTCATTTTGTGTCATTGGTTGAACATTTAGGTCATTTTCGTCCAACCTAGGCTTATTCTAATCCAATTAGGGTTTTTAACCACTCTTGTGCATCTAATATGTGATTTTGTGTCGTTAGTTGAACACTTAGGTCATTTTCGTCCTCCCTAGGCTTATTCTAATCCAATTAGGGTTTTTAACCAATCTTGTGCATCCAATATGTGATTTTGTGTCATTGGTTGAACATTTAGGTCATTTTCGTCCTCCCTAGGCTTATTCTAATCCAATTAGGGTTTTTCACCAATCTTGTGCATCGAATATGTGATTTTGTGTCATTGGTTGCACATTTAGGTCATTTTCGTCCTCCCTAGGCTTATTCTAATCCAATTAGGGTTTTTAACCAATCTTGTGCATCCAATATGTGACTTTGTGTCATTGGTTGAACATTTAGGTCATTTGGTGCTCTCTAGACTTATTCTAATCCAATTAGGGTTTTTAACCAATCTTGTGCATCCAATATGTCATTTTGTGTCATTGGTTGCACATTTATGTCATTTTCGTCCTCCCTAGGCTTATTCTAATCTAATTAGGGTTTTTAACCAATCTTGTGCATCCAATATGTGATTTTGTTTCATTGGTTTAACATTTAGGCAAATTTCGTCCTCCCCAGGCTTATTCTAATCCAATTAGGATTTTTATCCAATCTTGTGCATCCCATATGTGATTTTGTGTCAATTTGTTTCATTGGTTGAACATTTTGGTCATTTTCGTCCTCCCTAGGCTTATTCTAATCCAATTAGGGTTTTTAACCAATCTTGTGCATCCAATATGTGATTTTGTGTCATTGGTTGCACATTTAGGTCATTTTTGTCCTCCCTAGGCTTATTCTAATCCAATTAGGGTTTTTAACCAATCTTGTGCATCCAATATGTGATTTTGTGTCATTTTGTGTCATTGGTTGAACATTTAGGTCATTTTCGTCCACCCTAGGCTTATTCTAATCCAATTAGGATTTTTAACCAATCTTGTGCATCCAATATGTGATTTTGTGTCATTGGTTGAACATTTAGGTCCTCCCTAGGCTTATTCTAATAATTAGGGTTTTTTAACAATCTTGTGCATCCAATTTGTGATTTTGTGTCATTTTGTGTCATTGGTTGAACATTTAGATCATTTTCGTCCTCCCTAGGCTTATTCTGATCCAATTAGGGTTTTTAACCAATCTTGTGCATCCAATATTTCATTTTGTGTCATTGGTTGAACATTTAGGTCATTTTCGTCCTCCCTAGGCTTATTCTAATCCAATTAGGGTCTAAAACCAATCTTGTGCATCCAATATGTGATTTTGTGTCATTTTGTGTCATTGGTTGAACATTTAGGTCATTTTCGTCCAACCTAGGCTTATTCTAACCCAATTAGGGTTTTTAACCAATCTTGTGTATCCAATATGTGATCTTGTGTCATTTTGTGTCATTGGTTGAACATTTAGGTCATTTTCGTCCTCCCTAGGCTTATTCTAATCCAATTAGGGTTTTTAACCACTCTTGTGCATCCAATATGTGATTTTGTGTCATTGATTGAACATTTAGGTCATTTTCGTCCTCCCTAGGCTTATTCTAATCCAATTAGGGTCTTAAACCAATCTTGTGCATCCAATATGTGATTTTGTGTCATTTTGTGTCATTGGTTGAACATTTAGGTCATTTTCGTCCTGCCTAGGCTTATTCTAATCCAATTAGGGTTTTTATCCAATCTTGTGCATCCAATATTTGATTTTGTGTCATTTTGTGTCATTGGTTGGACATTTAGGTCATTTTCGTCCTGCCTAGGCTTATTCTAATCCAATTAGGGTTTTTAACCAATCTTGTGTATCCAATATGTGATCTTGTGTCATTTTGTGTCATTGGTTGAACATTTAGGTCATTTTCGTCCTCCCTAGGCTTATTCTAATCCAATTAGGGTTTTTAACCACTCTTGTGCATCCAATATGTGATTTTGTGTCGTTAGTTGAACACTTAGGTCATTTTCGTCTTCCCTAGGCTTATTCTAATCCAATTAGAGTTTTTAAACAATCTTGTGCATCCAATATCTGATTTTGTGTCATTTTGTGTCATTGGTTGAACATTTAGGTCCTTTTCGTCCTCCCTAGGCATATTCAAATCCAATTAGAGTTTTTAACCAATCTTGTGCATCCAATATTTGATTTTGTGTCATTGGTTGAACATTAAGGTCATTTTCGTCCTCCCAAGGCTTATTCTAATCCAATTAGGGTTTTTAACCAATCTTGTGCATCCAATAATTGATTTTGTGTCATTGGTTGAACGTTTAGGTCATTTTCGTCCTCCCTAGGCTTATTCTAATCCAATTAGGGTCTTAAACCAATCATGTGCATCCAATATGTGATTTTGTGTCATTTTGTGTCATTGGTTGGACATTTAGGTCATTTTCGTTCTGCCTAGGCTTATTCTAATCCAATTAGGGTTTTTAACCAATCTTGTGCATCCAATATGTGATCTTGTGTCATTTTGTATCATTGGTTGAACATTTAGGTCATTTTCGTCCTCCCTAGGCTTATTCTAATCCAATTAGGGTTTTTAACCACTCTTGTGCATCCAATATGTGATTTTGTGTCGTTAGTTGAACACTTAGGTCATTTTCGTCCTCCCTAGGCTTATTCTAATCCAATTAGGGTTTTTAACCAATCTTGTGCATCCAATATGTGATTTTGTGTCATTTTGTGTCATTGGTTGAACATTTAGGTCATTTTCGTCCTGCCTAGGCTTATTCTAATCCAATTAGGGTTTTTAACCAATCTTGTGCATCCAATATGTGATCTTGTGTTATTTTGTGTCATTGGTTGAACATTTAGGTCATTTTCGTCCTCCCAAGGCTTATTCTAATCCAATTAGGGTTTTTAACCAATCTTGTGCATCCAATAATTGATTTTGTGTCATTAGTTGAACGTTTAGGTCATTTTCGTCCTCCCTAGGCTTATTCTAATCCAATTAGGGTCTTAAACCAATCATGTGCATCCAATATGTGATTTTGTGTCATTTTGTGTCATTGGTTGGACATTTAGGTCATTTTCGTCCTGCCTAGGCTTATTCTAATCCAATTAGGGTTTTTAACCAATCTTGTGCATCCAATATGTGATCTTGTGTCATTTTGTATCATTGGTTGAACATTTAGGTCATTTTCGTCCTCCTTAGGCTTATTCTAATCCAATTAGGGTTTTTAACCACTCTTGTGCATCCAATATGTGATTTTGTGTCGTTAGTTGAACACTTAGGTCATTTTCGTCCTCCCTAGGCTTATTCTAATCCAATTAGAGTTTTTAAACAATCTTGTGCATCCAATATGTGATTTTGTGTCATTTTGTGTCATTGGTTGAACATTTAGGTCCTTTTCGTCCTCCCTAGGCATATTCTAATCCAATTAGGGTTTTTACCCAATCTTGTGCATCCAATATTTGATTTTGTGTCATTGGTTGAACATTTAGGTCATTTTTGTCCTCCCTAGGCTTATTCTAATCCAATTAGGGTCTTAAACCAATCTTGTGCATCCAATATGTGATTTTGTGTCATTTTGTGTCATTGGTTGAACATTTAGGTCATTTTCGTCCTCCCTAAGCTTATTCTAATCCAGTTAGGGTTTTTAACCAATCTTGTGCATCCAATATGTGATTTTGTGTCATTGATTGAACATTTAGGTCATTTTCGTCCTCCCTAGGCTTATTCTAATCGAATTAGGGTCTTAAACCAATCTTGTGCATCCAATATGTGATTTTGTGTCATTTTGTGTCATTGGTTGAACATTTAGGTCATTTTCGTCCTGCCTAGGCTTACTCTAATCCAATTAGGGTTTTTAACCAATCTTGTGCATCCAATATGTGATCTTGTGTCATTTTGTGTCATTGGTTGAACATTTAGGTAATTTTCGTCCTCTCTAGGCTTATTCTAATCCAATTAGGGTTTTTAACCACTCTTGTGCATCCAATATGTGATTTTGTGTCATTGATTGAACATTTAGGTCATTTTCGTCCTCCCTAGGCTTATTCTAATCCAATTAGGGTCTTAAACCAATCTTGTGCATCCAATATGTGATTTTGTGTCATTTTGTGTCATTGGTTGAACATTTAGGTCATTTTCGTCCTGCTTAGGCTTATTCTAATCCAATTAGGGTTTTTAACCACTCTTGTGCATCCAATATGTGATTTTGTGTCGTTAGTTGAACACTTAGGTCATTTTCGTCCTCCCTAGGCTTATTCTAATCCAATTAGGGTCTTAAACCAATCATGTGCATCCAATATGTGATTTTGTGTCATTTTGTGTCATTGGTTGGACATTTAGGTCATTTTCGTCCTGCCTAGGCTTATTCAAATTCAATTAGGGTTTTTAACCAATCTTGTGCATCCAATATGTGATCTTGTGTCATTTTGTATCATTGGTTGAACATTTAGGTCATTTTCGTCCTCCCTAGGCTTATTCTAATCCAATTAGGGTTTTTAACCACTCTTGTGCATCCAATATGTGATTTTGTGTCGTTAGTTGAACACTTAGGTCATTTTCGTCCTCCCTAGGCTTATTCTAATCCAATTAGAGTTTTTAAACAATCTTGTGCATCCAATATGTGATTTTGTGTCATTTTGTGTCATTGGTTGAACATTTAGGTCCTTTTCGTCCTCCCTAGGCTTATTCTAATCCAATTAGGGTTTTTAACCAATCTTGTGCATCCAATATGTGATTTTGTGTCATTGGTTGAACATTTAGGTCATTTTTGTCCTCCCTAGGCTTATTCTAATCCAATTAGAGTTTTTAACCAATCTTGTGCATCCAATATGTGATTTTGTGTCATTTTGTGTCATTGGTTGAACATTTAGGTCATTTTCGTCCTCCCTAGGCTTATTCTAATCCAATTAGGGTCTTAAATCAATCTTGTGCATCCAATATGTGATTTTGTGTCATTTTGTGTCATTGGTTGAACATTTAGGTCATTTTCGTCCTGCCTAGGCTTATTCTAATCCAATTAGGATTTTTAACCAATCTTGTGCATCCAATATGTGATCTTGTGTCATTTTGTGTCATTGGTTGAACATTTAGGTCATTTTCGTCCTCTCTAGGCTTATTCTAATCCAATTAGGGTTTTTAACCACTCTTGTGCATCCAATATGTGATTTTGTGTCATTGATTGAACATTTAGGTCATTTTCGTCCTCCCAAGGCTTATTCTAATCCAATTAGGGTTTTTAACCACTCTTGTGCATCCAATATGTGATTTTGTGTCGTTAGTTGAACACTTAGGTCATTTTCGTCTTCCCTAGGCTTATTCTAATCCAATTAGAGTTTTTAAACAATCTTGTGCATCCAATATGTGATTTTGTGTCATTTTGTGTCATTGGTTGAACATTTAGGTCATTTTCGTCCTGCCTAGGCTTATTCTCATCCAATTAGGGTTTTTAACCAATCTTGTGCATCCAATATGTGATTTTGTGTCATTTTGTGTCATTGGTTGGACATTTAGGTCATTTTCGTCCTGCCTAGGCTTATTCTAATCCAATTAGGGTTTTTAACCAATCTTGTGTATCCAATATGTGATCTTGTGTCATTTTGTGTCATTGGTTGAACATTTAGGTCATTTTCGTCCTCTCTAGGCTTATTCTAATCCAATTAGGGTTTTTAACCACTCTTGTGCATCCAATATGTGATTTTGTGTCATTGATTGAACATTTAGGTCATTTTCGTCCTCCCTAGGCTTATTCTAATCCAATTACGGTGTTAAACCAATCTTGTGCATCCAATATGTGATTTTGTGTCATTTTGTGTCATTGGTTGAACATTTAGGTCATTTTCGTCCTGCCTAGGCTTATTCTAATCCAATTAGGGTTTTTAACCAATCTTGTGCATCCAATATGTGATTTTGTGTCATTTTGTGTCATTGGTTGGACATTTAGGTCATTTTCGTCCTGCCTAGGCTTATTCTAATCCAATTAGGGTTTTTAACCAATCTTGTGCGTCCAATATGTGATCTTGTGTCATTTTGTGTCATTGGTTGAACATTTAGGTCATTTTCGTCCCCCCTAGGCTTATTCTAATCCAATTAGGGTTTTTAACCACTCTTGTGCATCCAATATGTGATTTTGTGTCGTTAGTTGAACACTTAGGTCATTTTCGTCCTCCCTAGGCTTATTCTAATCCAATTAGAGTTTTTAAACAATCTTGTGCATCCAATATGTGATTTTGTGTCATTTTGTGTCATTGGTTGAACATTTAGGTCCTTTTCGTCCTCCCTAGGCATATTCTAATCCAATTAGGGTTTTTACCCAATCTTGTGCATCCAATATTTGATTTTGTGTCATTGGTTGAACATTTAGGTCATTTTTGTCCTCCCTAGGCTTATTCTAATCCAATTAGGGTCTTAAACCAATCTTGTGCATCCAATATGTGATTTTGTGTCATTTTGTGTCATTGGTTGAACATTTAGGTCATTTTCGTCCTCCCTAAGCTTATTCTAATCCAGTTAGGGTTTTTAACCAATCTTGTGCATCCAATATGTGATTTTGTGTCATTGATTGAACATTTAGGTCATTTTCGTCCTCCCTAGGCTTATTCTAATCGAATTAGGGTCTTAAACCAATCTTGTGCATCCAATATGTGATTTTGTGTCATTTTGTGTCATTGGTTGAACATTTAGGTGATTTTCGTCCTGCCTAGGCTTATTCTAATCCAATTAGGGTTTTTAACCAATCTTGTGCATCCAATATGTGATCTTGTGTCATTTTGTGTCATTGGTTGAACATTTAGGTCATTTTCGTCCTCTCTAGGCTTATTCTAATCCAATTAGGGTTTTTAACGACTCTTGTGCATCTAATATGTGATTTTGTGTCATTGATTGAACATTTAGGTCATTTTCGTCCTCCCTAGGCTTATTCTAATCCAATTAGGGTCTTAAACCAATCTTGTGCATCCAATATGTGATTTTGTGTCATTTTGTGTCATTGGTTGAACATTTAGGTCATTTTCGTCCTGCCTAGGCTTATTCTAATCCAATTAGGGTTTTTAACCACTCTTGTGCATCCAATATGTGATTTTGTGTCGTTAGTTGAACACTTAGGTCATTTTCGTCCTCCCTAGGCTTATTCTAATCCAATTAGGGTCTTAAACCAATCATGTGCATATCCAATATGTGATTTTGTGTCATTTTGTGTCATTGGTTGGACATTTAGGTCATTTTCGTCCTGCCTAGGCTTATTCAAATTCAATTAGGGTTTTTAACCAATCTTGTGCATCCAATATGTGATCTTGTGTCATTTTGTATCATTGGTTGAACATTTAGGTCATTTTCGTCCTCCCTAGGCTTATTCTAATCCAATTAGGGTTTTTAACCACTCTTGTGCATCCAATATGTGATTTTGTGTCGTTAGTTGAACACTTAGGTCATTTTCGTCCTCCCTAGGCTTATTCTAATCCAATTAGAGTTTTTAAACAATCTTGTGCATCCAATATGTGATTTTGTGTCATTTTGTGTCATTGGTTGAACATTTAGGTCCTTTTCGTCCTCCCTAGGCATATTCTAATCCAATTAGGGTTTTTACCCAATCTTGTGCATCCAATATTTGATTTTGTGTCATTGGTTGAACATTTAGGTCATTTTTGTCCTCCCTAGGCTTATTCTAATCCAATTAGGGTCTTAAACCAATCTTGTGCATCCAATATGTGATTTTGTGTCATTTTGTGTCATTGGTTGAACATTTAGGTCATTTTCGTCCTCCCTAAGCTTATTCTAATCCAGTTAGGGTTTTTAACCAATCTTGTGCATCCAATATGTGATTTTGTGTCATTGATTGAACATTTAGGTCATTTTCGTCCTCCCTAGGCTTATTCTAATCGAATTAGGGTCTTAAACCAATCTTGTGCATCCAATATGTGATTTTGTGTCATTTTGTGTCATTGGTTGAACATTTAGGTCCTTTTCGTCCTCCCTAGGCATATTCTAATCCAATTAGGGTTTTTAACCAATCTTGTGCATCCAATATTTGATTTTGTGTCATTGGTTGAACATTTAGGTCATTTTTGTCCTCCCTAGGCTTATTCTAATCCAATTAGGGTCTTAAACCAATCTTGTGCATCCAATATGTGATTTTGTGTCATTTTGTGTCATTGGTTGAACATTTAGGTCATTTTCGTCCTGCCTAGGCTTATTCTAATCCAATTAGGGTTTTTAACCAATCTTGTGCATCCAATATGTGATCTTGTGTCATTTTGTGTCATTGGTTGAACATTTAGGTCATTTTTGTCCTCTCTAGGCTTATTCTAATCCAATTAGGGTTTTTAACCACTCTTGTGCATCCAATATGTGATTTTGTGTCATTGATTGAACATTTAGGTCATTTTCGTCCTCCCTAGGCTTATTCTAATCCAATTAGGGTCTTAAACCAATCTTGTGCATCCAATATGTGATTTTGTGTCATTTTGTGTCATTGGTTGAACATTTAGGTCATTTTCGTCCTGCCTAGGCTTATTATAATCCAATTAGGGTTTTTAACCAATCTTGTGCATCCAATATGTGATTTTGTGTCATTTTGTGTCATTGTTTGAACATTTAGGTCATTTTCGTCCTGCCTAGGCTTATTCTAATCCAATTAGGGTTTTTAACCAATCTTGTGCATCCAATATGTGATCTTGTGTCATTTTGTGTCATTGGTTGAACATTTAGGTCATTTTCGTCCTCCCTAGGCTTATTCTAATCCAATTAGGGTTTTTAACCACTCTTGTGCATCCAATATGTGATTTTGTGTCATTGATTGAACATTTAGGTCATTTTCGTCCTCCCTAGGCTTATTCTAATCCAATTAGGGTCTTAAACCAATCTTGTGCATCCAATATGTGATTTTGTGTCATTTTGTGTCATTGGTTGAACATTTAGGTCATTTTCGTCCTGCCTAGGCTTATTCTAATCCAATTAGGGTTTTTATCCAATCTTGTGCATCCAATATTTGATTTTGTGTCATTTTGTGTCATTGGTTGGACATTTAGGTCATTTTCGTCCTGCCTAGGCTTATTCTAATCCAATTAGGGTTTTTAACCAATCTTGTGTATCCAATATGTGATCTTGTGTCATTTTGTGTCATTGGTTGAACATTTAGGTCATTTTCGTCCTCCCTAGGCTTATTCTAATCCAATTAGGGTTTTTAACCACTCTTGTGCATCCAATATGTGATTTTGTGTCGTTAGTTGAACACTTAGGTCATTTTCGTCTTCCCTAGGCTTATTCTAATCCAATTAGAGTTTTTAAACAATCTTGTGCATCCAATATCTGATTTTGTGTCATTTTGTGTCATTGGTTGAACATTTAGGTCCTTTTCGTCCTCCCTAGGCATATTCAAATCCAATTAGAGTTTTTAACCAATCTTGTGCATCCAATATTTGATTTTGTGTCATTGGTTGAACATTAAGGTCATTTTCGTCCTCCCAAGGCTTATTCTAATCCAATTAGGGTTTTTAACCAATCTTGTGCATCCAATAATTGATTTTGTGTCATTGGTTGAACGTTTAGGTCATTTTCGTCCTCCCTAGGCTTATTCTAATCCAATTAGGGTCTTAAACCAATCATGTGCATCCAATATGTGATTTTGTGTCATTTTGTGTCATTGGTTGGACATTTAGGTCATTTTCGTTCTGCCTAGGCTTATTCTAATCCAATTAGGGTTTTTAACCAATCTTGTGCATCCAATATGTGATCTTGTGTCATTTTGTATCATTGGTTGAACATTTAGGTCATTTTCGTCCTCCCTAGGCTTATTCTAATCCAATTAGGGTTTTTAACCACTCTTGTGCATCCAATATGTGATTTTGTGTCGTTAGTTGAACGTTTAGGTCATTTTCGTCCTCCCTAGGCTTATTCTAATTTAATTAGAGTTTTTAAACAATCTTGTGCATCCAATATGTGATTTTGTGTCATTTTATGTCATTGGTTGAACATTTAGGTCATTTTCGTCCTCCCTAAGCTTATTCTAATCCAGTTAGGGTTTTTAACCAATCTTGTGCATCCAATATGTGATTTTGTGTCATTGATTGAACATTTAGGTCATTTTCGTCCTCCCTAGGCTTATTATAATCGAATTAGGGTCTTAAACAATCTTGTGCATCCAATATGTGATTTTGTGTCATTTTGTGTCATTGGTTGAACATTTAGGTCATTTTCGTCCTGCCTAGGCTTATTCTAATCCAATTAGGGTTTTTAACCAATCTTGTGCATCCAATATGTGATCTTGTGTCATTTTGTGTCATTGGTTGAACATTTAGGTCATTTACGTCCTCCCTAGGCTTATTCTAATCCAATTAGGGTTTTTAACCACTCTTGTGCATCCAATATGTGATTTTGTGTCGTTAGTTGAACACTTAGGTCATTTTCGTCCTCCCTAGGCTTATTCTAATCCAATTAGAGTTTTTAACCAATCTTGTGCATCCAATATGTGATTTTGTGTCATTTTGTGTCATTGGTTGAACATTTAGGTCATTTTCGTCCTCCCTAGGCTTATTCTAATCCAATTAGGGTCTTAAACAAATCTTGTGCATCCTATATGTGATTTTGTGTCATTTTGTGTCATTGGTTGAACATTTAGGTCATTTTCGTCCTCCCTAGGCTTATTCTAATCCAATTAGGGTTTTTAACCACTCTTGTGCATCCAATATGTGATTTTGTGTCGTTAGTTGAACACTTAGGTCATTTTCGTCCTCCCTAGGCTTATTCTAATCCAATTAGAGTTTTTAAACAAACTTGTGCATCCAATATGTGATTTTGTGTCATTTTGTGTCATTGGTTGAACATTTAGGTCCTTTTCGTCCTCCCTAGGCATATTCTAATCCAATTAGGGTTTTTAACCAATCTTGTGCATCCAATATTTGATTTTGTGTCATTGGTTGAACATTTAGGTAATTTTTGTCCTCCCTAGGCTTATTCTAATCCAATTAGGGTCTTAAACCAATCTTGTGCATCCAATATGTGATTTTGTGTCATTTTGTGTCATTGGTTGAACATTTAGGTCATTTTCGTCCTCCCTAGGCTTATTCTAATCCAGTTAGGGTTTTTAACCATTCTTGTGCATCCAATATGTGATTTTGTGTCATTGATTGAACATTTAGGTCATTTTCGTCCTCCCTAGGCTTATTCTAATCCAATTAGGGTCTTAAACCAATCTTGTGCATCCAATATGTGATTTTGTGTCATTTTGTGTCATTGGTTGAACATTTAGGTCATTTTCGTCCTACCTAGGCTTATTCTAATCCAATTAGGGTTTTTAACCAATCTTGTGCATCCAATATGTGATCTTGTGTCATTGGTTGAACATTTAGGTCATTTTCGTCCTCCCTAGGCTTATTCTAATCCAATTAGGGTTTTTAACCACTCTTGTGCATCCAATATGTGATTTTGTGTCGTTAGTTGAACACTTAGGTCATTTTCGTCCTCCCTAGGCTTATTCTAATCCAATTAGAGTTTTTAACCAATCTTGTGCATCCAATATGTGATTTTGTGTCATTTTGTGTCATTGGTTGAACATTTAGGTCATCTTCGTCCTCCCTAGGCTTATTCTAATCCAATTAGGGTTTTTAACCAATCTTGTGCATCCAATATGTGATTTTGTGTCATTTTGTGTCATTGGTTGAACATTTAGGTCATTTTCGTCCTCCCTAGGCTTATTCCAATCCAATTAGAGTTTTTAACCAATCCTGTGCATCCAATATGTGATTTTGTGTCATTTTGTGTCATTGGTTGAACATTTAGGTCATTTTCGTCCTCCCTAGGCTTATTCTAATCCAATTAGGGTTTTTAACCAATCTTGTGCATCCAATATGTGATTTTGTGTCGTTAGTTGAACACTTAGGTCATTTTCGTCCTCCCTAGGCTTATTCTAATCCAATTAGAGTTTTTAACCAATCTTGTGCATCCAATATGTGATTTTGTGTCATTTTGTGTCATTGGTTGAACATTTAGGTCATTTTCGTCCTCCCTAGGCTTATTCTAATCCAGTTAGGGTTTTTAACCAATCTTGTGCATCCAATATGTGATTTTGTGTCATTGGTTGAACATTTTGGTCATTTTCGTCCTCCCTAGGCTTATTCTAATCCAATTAGGGTTTTTAACCAATCTTGTGCATCCAATATGTCATTTTGTGTCATTGGTTGAACATTTAGGTCATTTTCGTCCTCCCTAGGCTTATTCTAATCCAATTAGGGTTTTTAACCAATCTTGTGCATCCAATATTTGATTTTGTGTCATTGGTTGAACATTTAGGTCATTTTTCGTCCTCCCTAGGCTTATTCTAATCCAATTAGGGTCTTAAACCAATCTTTTGCATCCAATATGTGATTTTGTGTCATTTTGTGTCATTGGTTGAACATTTAGGTCGTTTTCGTCCTCCCTAGGCTTATTCTAATCCAATTAGGGTTTTTAAACAATCTTGTGCATCCAATATGTGATTTTGTGTCGTTAGTTGAACACTTAGGTCATTTTCGTCCTCCCTAGGCTTATTCTAATCCAATTAGAGTTTTTAACCAATCTTGTGCATCCAATATGTGATTTTGTGTCATTTTGTGTCATTGGTTGAACATTTAGGTCATTTTCGTCCTCCCTAGGCTTATTCTAATCCAATTAGGGTTTTTAACCTATCTTGTGCATCCAATATGTAAATTTTGTGTCATTTGTTGAACAATTAGTTCATTTTCGTCCTCCCTAGGCTTATTCTAATCCAATTAGGGTTTTTAACCAATCTTGTGCATCCAATATGTGATTTTGTGTCATTTTGTGTCATTGGTTGAACATTTAGGTCATTTTCGTCCTGCCTAGGCTTATTCTAATCCAATTAGGGTTTTTAACCAATCTTGTGCATCCAATATGTGATTTTGTGTCATTTTGTGTCATTGGTTGGACATTTAGGTCATTTTCGTCCTGCCTAGGCTTATTCTAATCCAATTAGGGTTTTTAACCAATCTTGTGTATCCAATATGTGATCTTGTGTCATTTTGTGTCATTGGTTGAACATTTAGGTGATTTTCGTCCTCCCTAGGCTTATTCTAATCCAATTAGGGTTTTTAACCACTCTTGTGCATCCAATATGTGATTTTGTGTCGTTAGTTGAACACTTAGGTCATTTTCGTCTTCCCTAGGCTTATTCTAATCCAATTAGAGTTTTTAAACAATCTTGTGCATCCAATATGTGATTTTGTGTCATTTTGTGTCATTGGTTGAACATTTAGGTCATTTTCGTCCTGCCTAGGCTTATTCTAATCCAATTAGGGTTTTTAACCAATCTTGTGCATCCAATATGTGATCTTGTGTCATTTTGTGTCATTGGTTGAACATTTAGGTCATTTTTGTCCTCTCTAGGCTTATTCTAATCCAATTAGGGTTTTTAACCACTCTTGTGCATCCAATATGTGATTTTGTGTCATTGATTGAACATTTAGGTCATTTTCGTCCTCCCTAGGCTTATTCTAATCCAATTAGGGTCTTAAACCAATCTTGTGCATCCAATATGTGATTTTGTGTCATTTTGTGTCATTGGTTGAACATTTAGGTCATTTTCGTCCTGCCTAGGCTTATTATAATCCAATTAGGGTTTTTAACCAATCTTGTGCATCCAATATGTGATTTTGTGTCATTTTGTGTCATTGTTTGAACATTTAGGTCATTTTCGTCCTGCCTAGGCTTATTCTAATCCAATTAGGGTTTTTAACCAATCTTGTGCATCCAATATGTGATTTTGTGTCATTTTGTGTCATTGGTTGAACATTTAGGTCATTTTCGTCCTCCCTAAGCTTATTCTAATCCAGTTAGGGTTTTTAACCAATCTTGTGCATCCAATATGTGATTTTGTGTCATTGATTGAACATTTAGGTCATTTTCGTCCTCCCTAGGCTTATTCTAATCGAATTAGGGTCTTAAACCAATCTTGTGCATCCAATATGTGATTTTGTGTCATTTTGTGTCATTGGTTGAACATTTAGGTCCTTTTCGTCCTCCCTAGGCATATTCTAATCCAATTAGGGTTTTTAACCAATCTTGTGCATCCAATATTTGATTTTGTGTCATTGGTTGAACATTTAGGTCATTTTTGTCCTCCCTAGGCTTATTCTAATCCAATTAGGGTTTTTAACCAATCTTGTGCATCCAATATGTGATTTTGTGTCATTGGTTGAACATTTAGGTCATTTTCGTCCTTCCTAGGCTTATTCTAATCCAATTAA
Source organism: Cicer yamashitae (assembly GCA_037974755.1). Taxonomy (NCBI): domain Eukaryota; kingdom Viridiplantae; phylum Streptophyta; class Magnoliopsida; order Fabales; family Fabaceae; genus Cicer; species Cicer yamashitae. Next base: position 17,021,873 of record JBBPBQ010000008.1, on the reverse strand, counting down.
GGTTTTTAACCAATCTTGTGCATCCAATATGTGATTTTGTGTCATTTTGTGTCATTGGTTGAACATTTAGGTCATTTTCGTCCTCCCTAGGCTTATTCTAATCCAGTTAGGGTTTTTAACCAATCTTGTGCATCCAATATGTGATTTTGTGTCGTTAGTTGAACACTTAGGTCATTTTCGTCCTCCCTAGGCTTATTCTAATCCAATTAGAGTTTTTAAACAATCTTGTGCATCCAATATGTGATTTTGTGTCATTTTGTGTCATTGGTTGAACATTTAGGTCCTTTTCGTCCTCCCTAGGCATATTCTAATCCAATTAGGGTTTTTAACCAATCTTGTGCATCCAATATTTGATTTTGTGTCATTGGTTGAACATTAAGGTCATTTTCGTCCTCCCAAGGCTTATTCTAATCCAATTAGGGTTTTTAACCAATCTTGTGCCTCCAATAATTGATTTTGTGTCATTGGTTGAACGTTTAGGTCATTTTCGTCCTCCCTAGGCTTATTCTAATCCAATTAGGGTCTTAAACCAATCATGTGCATCCAATATGTGATTTTGTGTCATTTTGTGTCATTGGTTGGACATTTAGGTCATTTTCGTCCTGCCTAGGCTTATTCTAATCCAATTAGGGTTTTTAACCAATCTTGTGCATCCAATATGTGATCTTGTGTCATTTTGTGTCATTGGTTGAACATTTAGGTCATTTTCGTCCTCCCTAGGCTTATTCTAATCCAATTAGGGTTTTTAACCACTCTTGTGCATCCAATATGTGATTTTGTGTCATTTTGTGTCATTGGTTGAACATTTAGGTCCTTTTCGTCCTCCCTAGGCATATTCTAATCCAATTAGGGTTTTTAACCAATCTTGTGCATCCAATAATTGATTTTGTGTCATTGGTTGAACGTTTAGGTCATTTTCGTCCTCCCTAGGCTTATTCTAATCCAATTAGGGTCTTAAACCAATCATGTGCATCCAATATGTGATTTTGTGTCATTTTGTGTCATTGGTTGGACATTTAGGTCATTTTCGTCCTGCCTAGGCTTATTCTAATCCAATTAGGGTTTTTAACCAATCTTGTGCATCCAATATGTGATCTTGTGTCATTTTGTGTCATTGGTTGAACATTTAGGTCATTTTCGTCCTCTCTAGGCTTATTCTAATCCAATTAGGGTTTTTAACCACTCTTGTGCATCCAATATGTGATTTTGTGTCATTGATTGAACATTTAGGTCATTTTCGTCCTCCCTAGGCTTATTCTAATCCAATTACGGTCTTAAACCAATCTTGTGCATCCAATATGTGATTTTGTGTCATTTTGTGTCATTGGTTGAACATTTAGGTCATTTTCGTCCTGCCTAGGCTTATTCTCATCCAATTAGGGTTTTTAACCAATCTTGTGCATCCAATATGTGATTTTGTGTCATTTTGTGTCATTGGTTGGACATTTAGGTCATTTTCGTCCTGCCTAGGCTTATTCTAATCCAATTAGGGTTTTTAACCAATCTTGTGCATCCAATATGTGATCTTGTGTCATTTTGTGTCATTGGTTGAACATTTAGGTCATTTTCGTCCTCCTTAGGCTTATTCTAATCCAATTAGGGTTTTTAACCACTCTTGTGCATCCAATATGTGATTTTGTGTCGTTAGTTGAACACTTAGGTCATTTTCGTCCTCCCTAGGCTTATTCTAATCCAATTAGAGTTTTTAAACAATCTTGTGCATCCAATATGTGATTTTGTGTCATTTTGTGTCATTGGTTGAACATTTAGGTCATTTTCGTCCTGCCTAGGCTTATTCTAATCCAATTAGGGTTTTTAACCAATCTTGTGCATCCAATATGTGATCTTGTGTTATTTTGTGTCATGGGTTGAACATTTAGGTCATTTTCGTCCTCCCAAGGCTTATTCTAATCCAATTAGGGTTTTTAACCAATCTTGTGCATCCAATAATTGATTTTGTGTCATTAGTTGAACGTTTAGGTCATTTTCGTCCTCCCTAGGCTTATTCTAATCCAATTAGGGTCTTAAACCAATCATGTGCATCCAATATGTGATTTTGTGTCATTTTGTGTCATTGGTTGGACATTTAGGTGATTTTCGTCCTGCCTAGGCTTATTCTAATCCAATTAGGGTTTTTAACCAATCTTGTGCATCCAATATGTGATCTTGTGTCATTTTGTATCATTGGTTGAACATTTAGGTCATTTTCGTCCTCCCTAGGCTTATTCTAATCCAATTAGGGTTTTTAACCACTCTTGTGCATCCAATATGTGATTTTGTGTCGTTAGTTGAACACTTAGGTCATTTTCGTCCTCCCTAGGCTTATTCTAATCCAATTAGAGTTTTTAAACAATCTTGTGCATCCAATATGTGATTTTGTGTCATTTTGTGTCATTGGTTGAACATTTAGGTCATCTTCGTCCTCCCTAGGCTTATTCTAATCCAATTAGGGTTTTTAACCAATCTTGTGCATCCAATAATTGATTTTGTGTCATTGGTTGAACGTTTAGGTCATTTTCGTCCTCCCTAGGCTTATTCTAATCCAATTAGGGTCTTAAACCAATCATGTGCATCCAATATGTGATTTTGTGTCATTTTGTGTCATTGGTTGGACATTTAGGTCATTTTCGTCCTGCCTAGGCTTATTCTAATCCAATTAGAGTTTTTAAACAATCTTGTGCATCCAATATGTGATTTTGTGTCATTTTGTGTCATTGGTTGAACATTTAGGTCCTTTTCGTCCTCCCTAGGCATATTCTAATCCAATTAGGGTTTTTAACCAATCTTGTGCATCCAATATTTGATTTTGTGTCATTGGTTGAACATTTAGGTCATTTTTGTCCTCCCTAGGCTTATTCTAATCCAATTAGGGTCTTAAACCAATCTTGTGCATCCAATATGTGATTTTGTGTCATTTTGTGTCATTGGTTGAACATTTAGGTCATTTTCGTCCTGCCTAGGCTTATTCTAATCCAATTAGGGTTTTTAACCAATCTTGTGCATCCAATATGTGATCTTGTGTCATTTTGTGTCATTGGTTGAACATTTAGGTCATTTTCGTCCTCCCTAGGCTTATTCTAATCCAATTAGGGTTTTTAACCACTCTTGTGCATCCAATATGTGATTTTGTGTCGTTAGTTGAACACTTAGGTCATTTTCGTCTGCCCTAGGCTTATTCTAATCCAATTAGGGTCTTAAACCAATCTTGTGCATCCAATATGTGATTTTGTGTCATTTTGTGTCATTGGTTGAACATTTAGGTCATTTTCGTCCTGCCTAGGCTTATTATAATCCAATTAGGGTTTTTAACCAATCTTGTGCATCCAATATGTGATTTTGTGTCATTTTGTGTCATTGGTTGGACATTTAGGTCATTTTCGTCCTGCCTAGGCTTATTCTAATCCAATTAGGGTTTTTAACCAATCTTGTGCATCCAATATGTGATCTTGTGTCATTTTGTGTCATTGGTTGAACATTTAGGTCATTTTCGTCCTCCTTAGGCTTATTCTAATCCAATTAGGGTTTTTAACCACTCTTGTGCATCCAATATGTGATTTTGTGTCGTTAGTTGAACACTTAGGTCATTTTCGTCCTCCCTAGGCTTATTCTAATCCAATTAGAGTTTTTAAACAATCTTGTGCATCCAATATGTGATTTTGTGTCATTTTGTGTCATTGGTTGAACATTTAGGTCATTTTCGTCCTGCCTAGGCTTATTCTAATCCAATTAGGGTTTTTAACCAATCTTGTGCATCCAATATGTGATCTTGTGTCATTTTGTATCATTGGTTGAACATTTAGGTCATTTTCGTCCTCCCTAGGCTTATTCTAATCCAATTAGGGTTTTTAACCACTCTTGTGCATCCAATATGTGATTTTGTGTCGTTAGTTGAACACTTAGGTCATTTTCGTCCTCCCTAGGCTTATTCTAATCCAATTAGAGTTTTTAAACAAACTTGTGCATCCAATATGTGATTTTGTGTCATTTTGTGTCATTGGTTGAACATTTAGGTCCTTTTCGTCCTCCCTAGGCATATTCTAATCCAATTAGGGTTTTTAACCAATCTTGTGCATCCAATATTTGATTTTGTGTCATTGGTTGAACATTTAGGTAATTTTTGTCCTCCCTAGGCTTATTCTAATCCAATTAGGGTCTTAAACCAATCTTGTGCATCCAATATGTGATTTTGTGTCATTTTGTGTCATTGGTTGAACATTTAGGTCATTTTCGTCCTCCCTAGGCTTATTCTAATCCAGTTAGGGTTTTTAACCAATCTTGTGCATCCAATATGTGATTTTGTGTCGTTAGTTGAACACTTAGGTCATTTTCGTCCTCCCTAGGCTTATTCTAATCCAATTAGAGTTTTTAAACAATCTTGTGCATCCAATATGTGATTTTGTGTCATTTTGTGTCATTGGTTGAACATTTAGGTCCTTTTCGTCCTCCCTAGGCATATTCTAATCCAATTAGGGTTTTTAACCAATCTTGTGCATCCAATATTTGATTTTGTGTCATTTGTTGAACATTTAGGTCATTTTTGTCCTCCCTAGGCTTATTCTAATCCAATTAGGGTCTTAAACCAATCTTGTGCATACAATATGTGATTTTGTGTCATTTTGTGTCATTGGTTGAACATTTAGGTCATTTTCGTCCTCCCTAGGCTTATTCTAATCCAGTTAGGGTTTTTAACCAATCTTGTGCTTCCAATATGTGATTTTGTGTCATTGATTGAACATTTAGGTCATTTTCGTCCTCCCTAGGCTTATTCTAATCCAATTAGAGTCTTAAACCAATCTTGTGCATCCAATATGTGATTTTGTGTCATTTTGTGTCATTGGTTGAACATTTAGGTCATTTTCGTCCTGCCTATGCTTATTCTAATCCAATTAGGGTTTTTAACCAATCTTGTGCATCCAATATGTGATCTTGTGTCATTTTGTGTCATTGGTTGAACATTTAGGTCATTTTCGTCCTCTCTAGGCTTATTCTAATCCAATTAGGGTTTTTAACCACTCTTGTGCATCCAATATGTGATTTTGTGTCATTGATTGAACATTTAGGTCATTTTCGTCCTCCCTAGGCTTATTCTAATCCAATTACGGTCTTAAACCAATCTTGTGCATCCAATATGTGATTTTGTGTCATTTTGTGTCATTGGTTGAACATTTAGGTCATTTTCGTCCTGCCTAGGCTTATTCTCATCCAATTAGGGTTTTTAACCAATCTTGTGCATCCAATATGTGATTTTGTGTCATTTTGTGTCATTGGTTGGACATTTAGGTCATTTTCGTCCTGCCTAGGCTTATTCTAATCCAATTAGGGTTTTTAACCAATCTTGTGTATCCAATATGTGATCTTGTGTCATTTTGTGTCATTGGTTGAACATTTAGGTCATTTTCGTCCTCTCTAGGCTTATTCTAATCCAATTAGGGTTTTTAACCACTCTTGTGCATCCAATATGTGATTTTGTGTCATTGATTGAACATTTAGGTCATTTTCGTCCTCCCTAGGCTTATTCTAATCCAATTAGGGTCTTAAACCAATCTTGTGCATCCAATATGTGATTTTGTGTCATTTTGTGTCATTGGTTGAACATTTATGTCATTTTCGTCCTGCCGAGGCTTATTCTAATCCAATTAGGGTTTTTAACCAATCTTGTGCATCCAATATGTGATTTTGTGTCATTTTGTGTCATTGGTTGAACATTTAGGTCATTTTCGTCCTCCCTAGGCTTATTCTAATCCAATTAGGGTCTTAAACCAATCTTGTGCATCCAATATGTGATTTTGTGTCATTTTGTGTCATTGGTTGGACATTTAGGTCATTTTCGTCCTGCCTAGGCTTATTCTAATCCAATTAGGGTTTTTAACCAATCTTGTGCATCCAATATGTGATCTTGTGTCATTTTGTATCATTGGTTGAACATTTAGGTTATTTTCGTCCTCCCTAGGCTTATTCTAATCCAATTAGGGTTTTTAACCACTCTTGTGCATCCAATATGTGATTTTGTGTCGTTAGTTGAACACTTAGGTCATTTTCGTCCTCCCTAGGCTTATTCTAATCCAATTAGAGTTTTTAAACAATCTTGTGCATCCAATATGTGATTTTGTGTCATTTTGTGTCATTGGTTGAACATTTAGGTCATTTTCGTCCTCCCTAGGCATATTCTAATCCAATTAGGGTTTTTAACCAATCTTGTGCATCCAATATGTGATTTTGTGTCATTTTGTGTCATTGGTTGAACATTTAGGTCATTTTCGTCCTCCCTAGGCTTATTCTAATCATATTAGGGTTTTTAACCAATCTTGTGCATTCAATATGTGATTTTGTGTCATTTTGTGTCATTGGTTGAACATTTAGGTCATTTTCGTCCTCCCTAGGCTTATTCTAATCCAATTAGGGTTTTTAACCAATCTTGTGCATCCAATATGTGATTTTGTGTCATTTTGTGTCATTGGTTGGACATTTAGGTCATTTTCGTCCTCCCTAGGCTTATTCTAATCCAATTAGGGTCTTAAACCAATCTTGTGCATCCAATATGTGATTTTGTGTCATTTTGTGTCATTGGTTGAACATTTAGGTCATTTTCGTCCTGCCTAGGCTTATTCTAATCCAATTAGGGTTTTTATCCAATCTTGTGCATCCAATATTTGATTTTGTGTCATTTTGTGTCATTGGTTGGACATTTAGGTCATTTTCGTCCTGCCTAGGCTTATTCTAATCCAATTAGGGTTTTTAACCAATCTTGTGTATCCAATATGTGATCTTGTGTCATTTTGTGTCATTGGTTGAACATTTAGGTCATTTTCGTCCTCCCTAGGCTTATTCTAATCCAATTAGGGTTTTTAACCACTCTTGTGCATCCAATATGTGATTTTGTGTCGTTAGTTGAACACTTAGGTCATTTTCGTCTTCCCTAGGCTTATTCTAATCCAATTAGAGTTTTTAAACAATCTTGTGCATCCAATATCTGATTTTGTGTCATTTTGTGTCATTGGTTGAACATTTAGGTCCTTTTCGTCCTCCCTAGGCATATTCAAATCCAATTAGAGTTTTTAACCAATCTTGTGCATCCAATATTTGATTTTGTGTCATTGGTTGAACATTAAGGTCATTTTCGTCCTCCCAAGGCTTATTCTAATCCAATTAGGGTTTTTAACCAATCTTGTGCATCCAATAATTGATTTTGTGTCATTGGTTGAACGTTTAGGTCATTTTCGTCCTCCCTAGGCTTATTCTAATTCAATTAGGGTCTTAAACCAATCATGTGCATCCAATATGTGATTTTGTGTCATTTTGTGTCATTGGTTGGACATTTAGGTCATTTTCGTCCTGCCTAGGCTTATTCTAATCCAATTAGGGTTTTTAACCAATCTTGTGCATCCAATATGTGATCTTGTGTCATTTTGTGTCATTGGTTGAACATTTAGGTCATTTTCGTCCTCTCTAGGCTTATTCTAATCCAATTAGGGTTTTTAACGACTCTTGTGCATCTAATATGTGATTTTGTGTCATTGATTGAACATTTAGGTCATTTTCGTCCTCCCTAGGCTTATTCTAATCCAATTAGGGTCTTAAACCAATCTTGTGCATCCAATATGTGATTTTGTGTCATTTTGTGTCATTGGTTGAACATTTAGGTCATTTTCGTCCTGCCTAGGCTTATTCTAATCCAATTAGGGTTTTTATCCAATCTTGTGCATCCAATATGTGATTTTGTGTCATTTTGTGTCATTGGTTGGACATTTAGGTCATTTTCTTCCTGCCTAGGCTTATTCTAATCCAATTAGGGTTTTTAACCAATCTTGTGCATCCAATATGTGATCTTGTGTCATTTTGTGTCATTGGTTGAACATTTAGGTCATTTTCGTCCTCCCTAGGCTTATTCTAATCCAATTAGGGTTTTTAACCACTCTTGTGCATCCAATATGTGATTTTGTGTCATTGATTGAACATTTAGGTCATTTTCGTCCTCCCTAGGCTTATTCTAATCCAATTAGGGTCTTAAACCAATCTTGTGCATCCAATATGTGATTTTGTGTCATTTTGTGTCATTGGTTGAACATTTAGGTCATTTTCGTCCTGCCTAGGCTTATTATAATCCAATTAGGGTTTTTAACCAATCTTGTGCATCCAATATGTGATTTTGTGTCATTTTGTGTCATTGGTTGGACATTTAGGTCATTTTCGTCCTGCCTAGGCTTATTCTAATCGAATTAGGGTTTTTAACCAATCTTGTGCATCCAATATGTGATCTTGTGTCATTTTGTGTCATTGGTTGAACATTTTGGTCATTTTCGTCCTCCCTAGGCTTATTCTAATACAATTAGGGTTTTTAACCACTCTTGTGCATCCAATATGTGATTTTGTGTCGTTAGTTGAACACTTAGGTCATTTTCGTCCTCCATAGGCTTATTCTAATCCAATTAGAGTTTTTAAACAATCTTGTGCATCCAATATGTGATTTTGTGTCATTTTGTGTCATTGGTTTAACATTTAGGTCCTTTTCGTCCTCCCTAGGCATATTCTAATCCAATTAGGGTTTTTAACCAATCTTGTGCATCCAATATTTGATTTTGTGTCATTGGTTGAACATTTAGGTCATTTTTGTCCTCCCTAGGCTTATTCTAATCCAATTAGGGTCTTAAACCAATCTTGTGCATCCAATATGTGATTTTGTGTCATTTTGTGTCATTGGTTGAACATTTAGGTCATTTTCGTCCTCCCTACGCTTATTCTAATCCAGTTAGGGTTTTTAACCAATCTTGTGCATCCAATATGTGATTTTGTGTAATTGGTTGAACATTTAGGTCATTTTCGTCCTCCCTAGGCTTATTTTAATCCAATTAGGGTTTTTAACCAATCTTGTGCATCCAATATGTGATTTTGTGTCATTTTGTGTCATTGGTTGAACATTTAGGTCATTTTCATCCTCCCTAGGCTTATTCTAATCCAATTAGGGTTTTTAACCAATCTTGTGCATCAAATATGTGATTTTGTGTCATTGGTTGAACGTTTAGGTCATTTTGGTCCTCCCTAGGCTTATTCTAATCCAATTAGGGTTTTTAACCAATCTTGTGCATCCAATATGTGATTTTGTGTCATTGGTTGAACATTTAGGTCATTTTCGTCCTCCCTAGGCTTATTCTAATCCAATTAGGGTCTTAAACCAATCTTGTGCATCCAATATGTGATTTTGTGTCATTTTGTGTCATTGGTTGGACATTTAGGTCATTTTCGTCCTGCCTAGGCTTATTCTAATCCAATTAGGGTTTTTAACCAATCTTGTGCATCCAATATGTGATCTTGTGTCATTTTGTATCATTGGTTGAACATTTAGGTCATTTTCGTCCTCCCTAGGCTTATTCTAATCCAATTAGGGTTTTTAACCACTCTTGTGCATCCAATATGTGATTTTGTGTCGTTAGTTGAACACTTAGGTCATTTTCGTCCTCCCTAGGCTTATTCTAATCCAATTAGGGTCTTAAACCAATCTTGTGCATCCAATATGTGATTTTGTGTCATTTTGTGTCATTGGTTGAACATTTAGGTCATTTTCGTCCTGCCTAGGCTTATTCTAATCCAATTAGGGTTTTTATCCAATCTTGTGCATCCAATATTTGATTTTGTGTCATTTTGTGTCATTGGTTGGACATTTAGGTCATTTTCGTCCTGCCTAGGCTTATTCTAATCCAATTAGGGTTTTTAACCAATCTTGTGCATCCAATATGTGATTTTGTGTCATTTTGTGTCATTGGTTGGACATTTAGGTCATTTTCGTCCTGCCTAGGCTTATTCTAATCCAATTAGGGTTTTTAACCAATCTTGTGTATCCAATATGTGATTTTGTGTCATTTTGTGTCATTGGTTGGACATTTAGGTCATTTTCGTCCTGCCTAGGCTTATTCTAATCCAATTAGGGTTTTTAACCAATCTTGTGTATCCAATATGTGATCTTGTGTCATTTTGTGTCATTGGTTGAACATTTAGGTCATTTTCGTCCTCCCTAGGCTTATTCTAATCCAATTAGGGTTTTTAACCACTCTTGTGCATCCAATATGTGATTTTGTGTCGTTAGTTGAACACTTAGGTCATTTTCGTCTTCCCTAGGCTTATTCTAATCCAATTAGAGTTTTTAAACAATCTTGTGCATCCAATATCTGATTTTGTGTCATTTTGTGTCATTGGTTGAACATTTAGGTCCTTTTCGTCCTCCCTAGGCATATTCAAATCCAATTAGAGTTTTTAACCAATCTTGTGCATCCAATATTTGATTTTGTGTCATTGGTTGAACATTAAGGTCATTTTCGTCCTCCCAAGGCTTATTCTAATCCAATTAGGGTTTTTAACCAATCTTGTGCATCCAATAATTGATTTTGTGTCATTGGTTGAACGTTTAGGTCATTTTCGTCCTCCCTAGGCTTATTCTAATTCAATTAGGGTCTTAAACCAATCATGTGCATCCAATATGTGATTTTGTGTCATTTTGTGTCATTGGTTGGACATTTAGGTCATTTTCGTCCTGCCTAGGCTTATTCTAATCCAATTAGGGTTTTTAACCAATCTTGTGCATCCAATATGTGATCTTGTGTCATTTTGTGTCATTGGTTGAACATTTAGGTCATTTTCGTCCTCTCTAGGCTTATTCTAATCCAATTAGGGTTTTTAACGACTCTTGTGCATCTAATATGTGATTTTGTGTCATTGATTGAACATTTAGGTCATTTTCGTCCTCCCTAGGCTTATTCTAATCCAATTAGGGTCTTAAACCAATCTTGTGCATCCAATATGTGATTTTGTGTCATTTTGTGTCATTGGTTGAACATTTAGGTCATTTTCGTCCTGCCTAGGCTTATTCTAATCCAATTAGGGTTTTTATCCAATCTTGTGCATCCAATATGTGATTTTGTGTCATTTTGTGTCATTGGTTGGACATTTAGGTCATTTTCTTCCTGCCTAGGCTTATTCTAATCCAATTAGGGTTTTTAACCAATCTTGTGCATCCAATATGTGATCTTGTGTCATTTTGTGTCATTGGTTGAACATTTAGGTCATTTTCGTCCTCCCTAGGCTTATTCTAATCCAATTAGGGTTTTTAACCACTCTTGTGCATCCAATATGTGATTTTGTGTCATTGATTGAACATTTAGGTCATTTTCGTCCTCCCTAGGCTTATTCTAATCCAATTAGGGTCTTAAACCAATCTTGTGCATCCAATATGTGATTTTGTGTCATTTTGTGTCATTGGTTGAACATTTAGGTCATTTTCGTCCTGCCTAGGCTTATTATAATCCAATTAGGGTTTTTAACCAATCTTGTGCATCCAATATGTGATTTTGTGTCATTTTGTGTCATTGGTTGGACATTTAGGTCATTTTCGTCCTGCCTAGGCTTATTCTAATCCAATTAGGGTTTTTAACCAATCTTGTGCATCCAATATGTGATCTTGTGTCATTTTGTGTCATTGGTTGAACATTTTGGTCATTTTCGTCCTCCCTAGGCTTATTCTAATCCAATTAGGGTTTTTAACCACTCTTGTGCATCCAATATGTGATTTTGTGTCGTTAGTTGAACACTTAGGTCATTTTCGTCCTCCATAGGCTTATTCTAATCCAATTAGAGTTTTTAAACAATCTTGTGCATCCAATATGTGATTTTGTGTCATTTTGTGTCATTGGTTTAACATTTAGGTCCTTTTCGTCCTCCCTAGGCATATTCTAATCCAATTAGGGTTTTTAACCAATCTTGTGCATCCAATATTTGATTTTGTGTCATTGGTTGAACATTTAGGTCATTTTTGTCCTCCCTAGGCTTATTCTAATCCAATTAGGGTCTTAAACCAATCTTGTGCATCCAATATGTGATTTTGTGTCATTTTGTGTCATTGGTTGAACATTTAGGTCATTTTCGTCCTCCCTACGCTTATTCTAATCCAGTTAGGGTTTTTAACCAATCTTGTGCATCCAATATGTGATTTTGTGTCATTGATTGAACATTTAGGTCATTTTCGTCCTCCCTAGGCTTATTCTAATCCAATTAGAGTCTTAAACCAATCTTGTGCATCCAATATGTGATTTTGTGTCATTTTGTGTCATTGGTTGAACATTTAGGTTATTTTCGTCCTGCCTAGGCTTATTCTAATCCAATTAGGGTTTTTAACCAATCTTGTGCATCCAATATGTGATCTTGTGTCATTTTGTGTCATTGGTTGAACATTTAGGTCATTTTCGTCCTCTCTAGGCTTATTCTTATCCAATTAGGGTTTTTAACCACTGTTGTGCATCCAATATGTGATTTTGTGTCATTGATTGAACATTTAGGTCATTTTCGTCCTCCCTAGGCTTATTCTAATCCAATTAGGGTCTTAAACCAATCTTGTGCATCCAATATGTGATTTTGTGTCATTTTGTGTCATTGGTTGAACATTTAGGTCATTTTCGTCCTGCCTAGGCTTATTATAATCCAATTAGGGTTTTTAACCAATCTTGTGCATCCAATATGTGATTTTGTGTCATTTTGTGTCATTGGTTGGACATTTAGGTCATTTTCGTCCTGCCTAGGCTTATTCTAATCCAATTAGGGTTTTTAACCAATCTTGTGCATCCAATATGTGATCTTGTGTCATTTTGTGTCAATGGTTGAACATTTTGGTCATTTTCGTTCTCCCTAGGCTTATTCTAATCCAATTAGGGTTTTTAACCACTCTTGTGCATCCAATATGTGATTTTGTGTCGTTAGTTGAACACTTAGGTCATTTTCGTCCTCCATAGGCTTATTCTAATCCAATTAGAGTTTTTAAACAATCTTGTGCATCCAATATGTGATTTTGTGTCATTTTGTGTCATTGGTTGAACATTTAGGTCCTTTTCGTCCTCCCTAGGCATATTCTAATCCAATTAGGGTTTTTAACCAATCTTGTGCATCCAATATTTGATTTTGTGTCATTGGTTGAACATTAAGGTCATTTTCGTCCTCCCAAGGCTTATTCTAATCCAATTAGGGTTTTTAACCAATCTTGTGCCTCCAATAATTGATTTTGTGTCATTGGTTGAACGTTTAGGTCATTTTCGTCCTCCCTAGGCTTATTCTAATCCAATTAGGGTCTTAAACCAATCATGTGCATCCAATATGTGATTTTGTGTCATTGGATGGACATTTAGGTCATTTTGTCCTGCCTAGGCTTATTCTAATCCAATTAGGGTTTTTAACAAATCTTGTGCATCCAATATGTGATCTTGTGTCATTTTGTGTCATTGGTTGAACATTTAGGTCATTTTCGTCCTCCCTAGGCTTATTCTAATCCAATTAGGGTTTTTAACCACTCTTGTGCATCCAATATGTGATTTTGTGTCGTTAGTTGAACACTTAGGTCATTTTCGTCCTCCCTAGGCTTATTCTAATCCAATTAGAGTTTTTAAACAATCTTGTGCATCCAATATGTGATTTTGTGTCATTTTGTGTCATTGGTTGAACATTTAGGTCCTTTTGGTCCTCCCTAGGCATATTCTAATCCAATTAGGGTTTTTAACCAATCTTGTGCATCCAATATTTGATTTTGTGTCATTGGTTGAACATTAAGGTCATTTTCGTCCTCCCAAGGCTTATTCTAATCCAATTAGGGTTTTTAACCAATCTTGTGCATCCAATAATTGATTTTGTGTCATTGGTTGAACGTTTAGGTCATTTTCGTCCTCCCTAGGCTTATTCTAATCCAATTAGGGTCTTAAACCAATCATGTGCATCCAATATGTGATTTTGTGTCATTTTGTGTCATTGGTTGGACATTTAGGTCATTTTCGTCCTGCCTAGGCTTATTCTAATCCAATTAGGGTTTTTAACCAATCTTGTGCATCCAATATGTGATCTTGTGTCATTTTGTGTCATTGGTTGAACATTTAGGTCATTTTCGTCCTCCCTAGGCTTATTCTAATCCAATTAGGGTTTTTAACCACTCTTGTGCATCCAATATGTGATTTTGTGTCATTTTGTGTCATTGGTTGAACATTTAGGTCATTTTCGTCCTCCCTAGGCTTATTCTAATCCAATTAGGGTTTTTAACCAATCTTGTGCATCCAATATGTGATTTTGTGTCATTGGTTGAACATTTAGGTCATTTTCGTCCTCCCTAGGCTTATTCTAATCCAATTAGGGTTTTTAACCAATCTTGTGCATCCAATATGTGATTTGGTGTCATTGGTTGAACATTTAGGTCATTTTCGTCCTCCCTAGGCTAATTCTAATCCAATTAGGGTTTTTAACCAATCTTGTGCATCCAATATGTGATTTTGTGTCATTGGTTGAACATTTAGGTCATTTTCGTCCTCCCTAGGCTTATTCTAATCCAATTAGGGTTTTTAACCAATCTTGTGCGTCCAATATGTGATTTTGTGTAATTTTGTGTCATTGGTTGAACATTTTGGTCATTTTCGTCCTCCCTAGGCTTATTCTAATCCAATTAGGGTTTTTAACCAATCTTGTGCATCCAATATGTGATTTTGTGTCATTTTGTGTCATTGGTTGAACATTTTGGTCATTTTCGTCCTCCCTAGGCTTATTCTAATCCAATTAGGGTTTTTAACCACTCTTGTGCATCCAATATGTGATTTTGTGTCGTTAGTTGAACACTTAGGTCATTTTCGTCCTCCCTAGGCTTATTCTAATCCAATTAGAGTTTTTAAACAATCTTGTGCATCCAATATGTGATTTTGTGTCATTTTGTGTCATTGGTTGAACATTTAGGTCATTTTCGTCCTCCCTAGGCTTATTCTAATCCAGTTAGGGTTTTTAACCAATCTTGTGCATCCAATATGTGATTTTGTGTCATTGATTGAACATTTAGGTCATTTTCGTCCTCCCTAGGCTTATTCTAATCCAATTAGAGTCTTAAACCAATCTTGTGCATCCAATATGTGATTTTGTGTCATTTTGTGTCATTGGTTGAACATTTAGGTTATTTTCGTCCTGCCTAGGCTTATTCTAATCCAATTAGGGTTTTTAACCAATCTTGTGCATCCAATATGTGATCTTGTGTCATTTTGTGTCATTGGTTGAACATTTAGGTCATTTTCGTCCTCTCTAGGCTTATTCTTATCCAATTAGGGTTTTTAACCACTGTTGTGCATCCAATATGTGATTTTGTGTCATTGATTGAACATTTAGGTCATTTTCGTCCTCCCTAGGCTTATTCTAATCCAATTAGGGTCTTAAACCAATCTTGTGCATCCAATATGTGATTTTGTGTCATTTTGTGTCATTGGTTGAACATTTAGGTCATTTTCGTCCTGCCTAGGCTTATTCTAATCCAATTAGGGTTTTTATCCAATCTTGTGCATCCAATATGTGATTTTGTGTCATTTTGTGTCATTGGTTGGACATTTAGGTCATTTTCTTCCTGCCTAGGCTTATTCTAATCCAATTAGGGTTTTTAACCAATCTTGTGCATCCAATATGTGATCTTGTGTCATTTTGTGTCATTGGTTGAACATTTAGGTCATTTTCGTCCTCCCTAGGCTTATTCTAATCCAATTAGGGTTTTTAACCACTCTTGTGCATCCAATATGTGATTTTGTGTCATTGATTGAACATTTAGGTCATTTTCGTCCTCCCTAGGCTTATTCTAATCCAATTAGGGTCTTAAACCAATCTTGTGCATCCAATATGTGATTTTGTGTCATTTTGTGTCATTGGTTGAACATTTAGGTCATTTTCGTCCTGCCTAGGCTTATTCTAATCCAATTAGGGTTTTTATCCAATCTTGTGCATCCAATATTTGATTTTGTGTCATTTTGTGTCATTGGTTGGACATTTAGGTCATTTTCGTCCTGCCTAGGCTTATTCTAATCCAATTAGGGTTTTTAACCAATCTTGTGCATCCAATATGTGATTTTGTGTCATTTTGTGTCATTGGTTGGACATTTAGGTCATTTTCGTCCTGCCTAGGCTTATTCTAATCCAATTAGGGTTTTTAACCAATCTTGTGTATCCAATATGTGATCTTGTGTCATTTTGTGTCATTGGTTGAACATTTAGGTCATTTTCGTCCTCTCTAGGCTTATTCTAATCCAATTAGGGTTTTTAACCACTCTTGTGCATCCAATATGTGATTTTGTGTCATTGATTGAACATTTAGGTCATTTTCGTCCTCCCTAGGCTTATTCTAATCCAATTAGGGTCTTAAACCAATCTTGTGCATCCAATATGTGATTTTGTGTCATTTTGTGTCATTGGTTGAACATTTAGGTCCTTTTCGTCCTCCCTAGGCATATTCTAATCCAATTAGGGTTTTTAACCAATCTTGTGCATCCAATATGTGATTTTGTGTCATTGGTTGAACATTTAGGTCATTTTTGTCCTCCCTAGGCTTATTCTAATCCAATTAGGGTCTTAAACCAATCTTGTGCATCCAATATGTGATTTTGTGTCATTTTGTGTCATTGGTTGAACATTTAGGTCATTTTCGTCCTCCCTAGGCTTATTCTAATCCAGTTAGGGTTTTTAACCAATCTTGTGCATCCAATATGTGATTTTGTGTCGTTAGTTGAACACTTAGGTCATTTTCGTCCTCCCTAGGCTTATTCTAATCCAATTAGAGTTTTTAAACAATCTTGTGCATCCAATATGTGATTTTGTGTCATTTTGTGTCATTGGTTGAACATTTAGGTCCTTTTCGTCCTCCCTAGGCATATTCTAATCCAATTAGGGTTTTTAACCAATCTTGTGCATCCAATATTTGATTTTGTGTCATTTGTTGAACATTTAGGTCATTTTTGTCCTCCCTAGGCTTATTCTAATCCAATTAGGGTCTTAAACCAATCTTGTGCATACAATATGTGATTTTGTGTCATTTTGTGTCATTGGTTGAACATTTAGGTCATTTTCGTCCTCCCTAGGCTTATTCTAATCCAGTTAGGGTTTTTAACCAATCTTGTGCATCCAATATGTGATTTTGTGTCATTGATTGAACATTTAGGTCATTTTCGTCCTCCCTAGGCTTATTCTAATCCAATTAGAGTCTTAAACCAATCTTGTGCATCCAATATGTGATTTTGTGTCATTTTGTGTCATTGGTTGAACATTTAGGTCATTTTCGTCCTGCCTATTCTTATTCTAATCCAATTAGGGTTTTTAACCAATCTTGTGCATCCAATATGTGATCTTGTGTCATTTTGTGTCATTGGTTGAACATTTAGGTCATTTTCGTCCTCTCTAGGCTTATTCTAATCCAATTAGGGTTTTTAACCACTCTTGTGCATCCAATATGTGATTTTGTGTCATTGATTGAACATTTAGGTCATTTTCGTCCTCCCTAGGCTTATTCTAATCCAATTACGGTCTTAAACCAATCTTGTGCATCCAATATGTGATTTTGTGTCATTTTGTGTCATTGGTTGAACATTTAGGTCATTTTCGTCCTGCCTAGGCTTATTCTCATCCAATTAGGGTTTTTAACCAATCTTGTGCATCCAATATGTGATTTTGTGTCATTTTGTGTCATTGGTTGGACATTTAGGTCATTTTCGTCCTGCCTAGGCTTATTCTAATCCAATTAGGGTTTTTAACCAATCTTGTGCATCCAATATGTGATCTTGTGTCATTTTGTGTCATTGGTTGAACATTTAGGTCATTTTCGTCCTCCTTAGGCTTATTCTAATCCAATTAGGGTTTTTAACCACTCTTGTGCATCCAATATGTGATTTTGTGTCGTTAGTTGAACACTTAGGTCATTTTCGTCCTCCCTAGGCTTATTCTAATCCAATTAGAGTTTTTAAACAATCTTGTGCATCCAATATGTGATTTTGTGTCATTTTGTGTCATTGGTTGAACATTTAGGTCATTTTCGTCCTGCCTAGGCTTATTCTAATCCAATTAGGGTTTTTAACCAATCTTGTGCATCCAATATGTGATTTTGTGTCATTTTGTGTCATTGGTTGGACATTTAGGTCATTTTCGTCCTTCCTAGGCTTATTCTAATCCAATTAGGGTTTTTAACCAATCTTGTGCATCCAATATGTGATTTTGTGTCATTGGTTGCACATTTAGATCATTTTCGTCCTCCCTAGGCTTATTCTAATCCAATTAGGGTTTTTAACCAATCTTGTGCATATAATAAGTGATTTTGTGTCATTGGTAATCCAATTAGGTCATTTTCGTCCTCGCTAGGCTTATTCTAATCGAATTAGGGTTTTTAAACAATCTTGTGCATCCAATATGTGATTTTGTGTCATTTTGTGTCATTGGTTGAACATTTAGGTCATTTTCGTCCTCCCTAGGCTTATTCTAATCCAATTAGGGTTTTTAACCAATCTTGTGCATATAATAAGTGATTTTGTGTCATTGGTAATTTAGTTAGGTCATTTTCGTCCTCGATAGGCTTATTCTAATCCAATTAAGGTTTTTAGCCAATCTTGTGAATCCAATACGTGATTTTGTTTCATTGGTTGCACATTTAGATCATTTTCTTCCTCGCTAGGCTTATTCTAATCCAATTAGGGTTTTTAACCAATCTTGTGTATCCAGTATGTGATTTTGTGTCATTGGTTTTACATTTAGATCATTTTCGTCCTCCCTAGGCTTATTCTAATCCTATTAGGGTTTTTAACCAATCTTGTGCATATAATAAGTGATTTTGTGTCATTTGTAATCCAATTAGGTCATTTTCGTCCTCGCTAGGCTTATTCTAATCGAATTAGGGTTTTTAAACAATCTTGTGCATCCAATATGTGATTTTGTGTCATTTTGTGTCATTGGTTGAACATTTAGGTCATTTTCGTCCTCCCTAGGCTTATTCTAATCCAATTAGGGTTTTTAACCAATCTTGTGCATCCAATATGTGATTTTGTGTCATTGATTGAACATTTAGGTCTTTTTCGTCCTCCCTATGCTTATTCTAATCCAGTTAGGGTTTTTAACCAATCTTGTGCATCCAATATGTGATTTTGTGTCATTTTGTGTCATTGGTTGAACATTTAGGTCATTTTCGTCCTCCCTAGGCTTATTCTAATCCAATTAGGGTTTTTAACCAATCTTGTGTATCAAATATGTGATTTTGTGTCATTTTGTGTCATTTTGTGTCATTGGTTGAACATATAGGTCATTTTCGTCCTCCCTAGGCTTATTCTAATCCAATTAGGGTTTTTAACCAATCTTGTGTATCCAATATGTGATTTTGTGTCATTTTGTGTCATTGGTTGAACATTTAGGTCATTTTCGTCCTCCCTAGGCTTATTCTAATCCAATAAGGGTTTTTAACCAATCTTGTGCATCCAATATGTGATTTTGTGTCATTGGTTGAACATTTAGGTCATTTTCGTCCTCCCTAGGCGTATTCTAATCCAATTAGGGTTTTTAACCAATCTTGTGCATCCAATATGTGATTTTGTGTCATTTTGTGTCATTGGTTGAACATTTAGGTCATTTTCGTCCTCCCTAGGCTTATTCTAATCCAATTA
The DNA here is from genome assembly GCA_037974755.1 of Cicer yamashitae. NCBI lineage: Eukaryota > Viridiplantae > Streptophyta > Magnoliopsida > Fabales > Fabaceae > Cicer > Cicer yamashitae. The sequence continues at coordinate 17,002,425 of JBBPBQ010000008.1, read as the reverse complement.
GGGTTTTTAACCAATCTTGTGTATCCAAAATGTGATTTTGTGTCATTGGTTGAACATTTAGGTCATTTTTGTCCTCCCTAGGCTTATTCTAATCCAATTAGGGTTTTTAACCAATCTTGTGCATCCAATATGTGATTTTGTGTCATTGGTTGAACATTTAGGTCATTTTCGTCCTGCCTAGGCTTATTCTAATCCAATTAGGGTTTTAAACCAATCTTGTGCATCCAATATGTAATTTTGTGTGATTTTGTGTCATTGGTTGAACATTTAGGTCATTTTCGTCCTCCCTAGGCTTATTCTAATCCAATTAGGGTTTTTAACCAATCTTGTGCATCCAATATGTGATTTTGTGTCATTGGTTGAACATTTAGGTCATTTTCGTCGTCCCTAGGCTTATTCTAATCCAATTAGGGTTTTTAACCAATCATGTGCATCCAATATGTGATTTATTGTCATTGGTTGAACATTTAGGTCATTTTCGTCCTCCCTAGGCTTATTCTAATCCAATTAGGGTTTTTAACCAATCTTGTGCATCCAATATGTGATTTTGTGTCATTGGTTGAACATTTAGGTCATTTTCGTCCTCCCTAGGCTTATTCTAATCCAATTAGGGTTTTTAACCAATCTTGTGCATCCAATATGTGATTTTGTGTCATTGGTTGAACACTTAGGTCATTTTCGTCCTCCCTAGGCTTATTCTAATCCAATTAGGGTTTTAAACCAATCTTGTGCATCCAATATGTGATTTTGTTTCATTTTGTGTCGTTGGTTGAACATATAGATCATTTTCGTCCTCCATAGGCTTATTCTAATCCAATTAGGGTTTTTAACCAATCTTGTGCATCCAATATGTGATTTTCTGTCATTTTGTGTCATTGGTTGAACATTTAGGTCATTTTCGTCCTCCCTAGGCTTATTCTAATCCAATTAGGGTTTTTAACCAATCTTGTGCATCCAATATGTGATTTTGTGTCATTGGTTGAACATTTAGGTCATTTTCGTCCTCCCTTGGCTTACTCTAATCCAATTAGGGTTTTTAACCAATCTTGTGCATCCAATATGTGATTTTGTGTCATTTTGTGTCATTGGTTGAACATTTAGATCATTTTCGTCCTCCCTAGGCTTATTCTAATCCAATTAGGGTTTTTAACCAATCTTGTGCATCCAATATGTGATTTTTTGTCATTTTGTGTCATTGGTTGAACATTTAGGTCATTTTCGTCCTCCCTAGGCTTATTCTAATCCAATTAGGGTTTTTAACCAATCTTTTGCATACAATATGTCATTTTGTGTCATTTTGTGTCATTGGTTGAACATTTAGGTCATTTTCGTCCTCCCTAGGCTTATTCTAATCCAATTAGGGTTTTTAACCAATCTTGTGCATCCAATATGTGATTTTGTGTCATTTTGTGTCATTGGTTGAACATTTAGGTCATTTTCGTCCTCCCTAGGCTTATTCTAATCCAATTAGGAATTTTAACCAATCTTGTGCATCCAATATGTGATTTTGTGTCATTTTGTGTCATTGGTTGAACATTTAGGTCATTTTCGTCCTCCCTAGGCTTATTCTAATCCAATTAGGGTTTTTAACCAATCTTGTGTATCCAATATGTGATCTTGTGTCATTTTGTGTCATTGGTTGAACATTTAGGTCATTTTCGTCCTCTCTAGGCTTATTCTAATCCAATTAGGGTTTTTAACCACTCTTGTGCATCCAATATGTGATTTTGTGTCATTGATTGAACATTTAGGTCATTTTCGTCCTCCCTAGGCTTATTCTAATCCAATTAGGGTCTTAAACCAATCTTGTGCATCCAATATGTGATTTTGTGTCATTTTGTGTCATTGGTTGAACATTTATGTCATTTTCGTCCTGCCGAGGCTTATTCTAATCCAATTAGGGTTTTTAACCAATCTTGTGCATCCAATATGTGATTTTGTGTCATTTTGTGTCATTGGTTGAACATTTAGGTCATTTTCGTCCTCCCTAGGCTTATTCTAATCCAATTAGGGTTTTTAACCAATCTTGTGCACCCAATATGTCATTTTGTGTCATTGGTTGAACATTTAGGTTATTTTCGTCCTCCCTAGGCTTATTCTAATCCAATTAGAGTTTTTAACCAATCTTGTGCATCCAATATGTGATTTTGTGTCATTTTGTGTCATTGGTTGAACATTTAGGTCATTTTCGTCCTCCCTAGGCTTATTCTAATCCAATTAGGGTTTTTAACCAATCTTGTGTATCCAATATGTGATTTTGTGTCACTTTGTGTCATTGGATGAACATTTAGGTCATTTTCGTCCTCCATAGGCTTATTCTAAAACAATTAGGGTTTTTAACCAATCTTGTGCATCCAATATGTGATTTTGTGTCATTGGTTGAACATTTTGGTCATTTTCGTCCTCCCTAGGCTTATTCCAATCCAATTTGGGTTTTTAACTAATCTTGTGCATCCAATATGTGAGTTTGTGACATTGGTTGAACATTTTGGTCATTTTCGTCCTCCCTAGGCTTATTCTAATCCAATTAGGGTTTTTAACCAATCTTGTGCATCCAATATGTGATTTTGTGTCATTGGTTGAACATTTAGGTCATTTTCGTCCTCCCTAGGCTTATTCTAATCCAATTAGGGTTTTTAACCAATCTTGTGCATCCAATATGTGATTTTGCGTCATTGGTTGATCATTTAGGTCATTTTCGTCCTCCCTAGGCTTATTCTAATCCAATTAGGGTTTTTAACCAATCTTGTGCATCCAATATGTGATTTTGTGTCATTTTGTGTCATTGGTTGAACATTTAGGTGATTTTCGTCCTCCCTAGGCTTATTCTAATCCAATTAGGGTTTTTAACCAATCTTGTGCATCCAATATTTGATTTTGTGTCATTGGTTGAACATTTAGGTCCTTTATGTCCTCCCTAGGCTTATTCTAATCCAATTAGGGTCTTAAACCAATCTTGTGCATCCAATATGTGATTTTGTGTCATTTTGTGTCATTGGTTGAACATTTAGGTCATTTTCGTCCTCCCTAGGCTTATTCTAATCCAGTTAGGGTTTTTAACCATTCTTGTGCATCCAATATGTGATTTTGTGTCATTGATTGAACATTTAGGTCATTTTCGTCCTCCCTAGGCTTATTCTAATCCAATTAGGGTCTTAAACCAATCTTGTGCATCCAATATGTGATTTTGTGTCATTTTGTGTCATTGGTTGAACATTTAGGTCATTTTCGTCCTGCCTAGGCTTATTCTAATCCAATTAGGGTTTTTATCCAATCTTGTGCATCCAATATGTGATTTTGTGTCATTTTGTGTCATTGGTTGGACATTTAGGTCATTTTCTTCCTGCCTAGGCTTATTCTAATCCAATTAGGGTTTTTAACCAATCTTGTGCATCCAATATGTGATCTTGTGTCATTTTGTGTCATTGGTTGAACATTTAGGTCATTTTCGTCCTCCCTAGGCTTATTCTAATCCAATTAGGGTTTTTAACCACTCTTGTGCATCCAATATGTGATTTTGTGTCATTGATTGAACATTTAGGTCATTTTCGTCCTCCCTAGGCTTATTCTAATCCAATTAGGGTCTTAAACCAATCTTGTGCATCCAATATGTGATTTTGTGTCATTTTGTGTCATTGGTTGAACATTTAGGTCATTTTCGTCCTGCCTAGGCTTATTCTAATCCAATTAGGGTTTTTATCCAATCTTGTGCATCCAATATTTGATTTTGTGTCATTTTGTGTCATTGGTTGGACATTTAGGTCATTTTCGTCCTGCCTAGGCTTATTCTAATCCAATTAGGGTTTTTAACCAATCTTGTGTATCCAATATGTGATCTTGTGTCATTTTGTGTCATTGGTTGAACATTTAGGTCATTTTCGTCCTCCCTAGGCTTATTCTAATCCAATTAGGGTTTTTAACCACTCTTGTGCATCCAATATGTGATTTTGTGTCGTTAGTTGAACACTTAGGTCATTTTCGTCTTCCCTAGGCTTATTCTAATCCAATTAGAGTTTTTAAACAATCTTGTGCATCCAATATCTGATTTTGTGTCATTTTGTGTCATTGGTTGAACATTTAGGTCCTTTTCGTCCTCCCTAGGCATATTCAAATCCAATTAGAGTTTTTAACCAATCTTGTGCATCCAATATTTGATTTTGTGTCATTGGTTGAACATTAAGGTCATTTTCGTCCTCCCAAGGCTTATTCTAATCCAATTAGGGTTTTTAACCAATCTTGTGCATCCAATAATTGATTTTGTGTCATTGGTTGAACGTTTAGGTCATTTTCGTCCTCCCTAGGCTTATTCTAATTCAATTAGGGTCTTAAACCAATCATGTGCATCCAATATGTGATTTTGTGTCATTTTGTGTCATTGGTTGGACATTTAGGTCATTTTCGTCCTGCCTAGGCTTATTCTAATCCAATTAGGGTTTTTAACCAATCTTGTGCATCCAATATGTGATCTTGTGTCATTTTGTGTCATTGGTTGAACATTTAGGTCATTTTCGTCCTCCCAAGGCTTATTCTAATCCAATTAGGGTTTTTAACCACTCTTGTGCAACCAATATGTGATTTTGTGTCGTTAGTTGAACACTTAGGTCATTTTCGTCCTCCCTAGGCTTATTCTAATCCAATTAGAGTTTTTAACCAATCTTGTGCATCCAATATGTGATTTTGTGTCATTTTGTGTCATTGGTTGAACATTTAGGTCATTTTCGTCCTCCCTAGGCTTATTCTAATCCAGTTAGGGTTTTTAACCAATCTTGTGCATCCAATATGTGATTTTGTGTCATTGATTGAACATTTAGGTCATTTTCGTCCTCCCTAGGCTTATTCTAATCCAATTAGAGTCTTAAACCAATCTTGTGCATCCAATATGTGATTTTGTGTCATTTTGTGTCATTGGTTGAACATTTAGGTTATTTTCGTCCTGCCTAGGCTTATTCTAATCCAATTAGGGTTTTTAACCAATCTTGTGCATCCAATATGTGATCTTGTGTCATTTTGTGTCATTGGTTGAACATTTAGGTCATTTTCGTCCTCTCTAGGCTTATTCTTATCCAATTAGGGTTTTTAACCACTGTTGTGCATCCAATATGTGATTTTGTGTCATTGATTGAACATTTAGGTCATTTTCGTCCTCCCTAGGCTTATTCTAATCCAATTAGGGTCTTAAACCAATCTTGTGCATCCAATATGTGATTTTGTGTCATTTTGTGTCATTGGTTGAACATTTAGGTCATTTTCGTCCTCCCTAGGTTTATTTTAATCCAATTAGGGTTTTTAACCAATCTTGTGCATCCAATATTTGATTTTGTGTCATTGGTTGAACATTTAGGTCATTTTCGTCCTCCCTAGGCTTATTCTAATCCAATTAGGGTCTTAAACCAACCTTGTGCATCCAATATGTGATTTTGTGTCATTTTGTGTCATTGGTTGAACATTTAGGTCATTTTCGTCCTACCTAGGCTTATTCTAATCCAATTAGGGTTTTTAACCAATCTTGTGCATCCAATATGTGATCTTGTGTCATTGGTTGAACATTTAGGTCATTTTCGTCCTGCCTAGGCTTCTTCTAATCCAATTAGGGTTTTTAACCACTCTTGTGCATCCAATATGTGATTTTGTGTCGTTAGTTGAACACTTAGGTCATTTTCGTCCTCCCTAGGCTTATTCTAATCCAATTAGAGTTTTTAACCAATCTTGTGTATCCAATATGTGATTTTGTGTCATTTTGTGTCATTGGTTGAACATTTAGGTCATTTTCGTCCTCCCTAGGCTTATTCTAAACCAATTAGGGTCTTAAACAAATCTTGTGCATCTTATATGTGATTTTGTGTCATTTTGTGTCATTGGTTGAACATTTAGGTCATTTTCGTCCTCCCTAGGCTTATTCTAATCCAATTAGGGTTTTTAACCACTCTTGTGCATCCAATATGTGATTTTGTGTCGTTAGTTGAACACTTAGGTCATTTTCGTCCTCCCTAGGCTTATTCTAATCCAATTAGAGTTTTTAACCAATCTTGTGCATCCAATATGTGATTTTGTGACATTTTGTGTCGTTAGTTGAACACTTAGGTCATTTTCGTCCTCCCTAGGCTTATTCTAATCCAATTAGAGTTTTTAACCAATCTTGTGCATCCAATATGTGATTTTGTGTCATTTTGTGTCATTGGTTGAACATTTAGGTCATTTTCGTCCTCCCTAGGCTTATTCTAATCCAATTAGGGTCTTAAACAAATCTTGTGCATCCTATATGTGATTTTGTGTCATTGGTTGAACATTTAGGTCATTTTCGTTCTCCCTAGGCTTATTCTAATCCAGTTAGGGTTTTTAACCAATCTTGTGCATCCAATATGTGATTTTGTGTCATTTGTTGAACATTTAGGTCATTTTCGTCCTCCTTAGGCTTATTCTAATCCAATTAGGGTTTTTAAACAATCTTGGGCATCAAATATGTGATTTTGTGTCATTTTGTGTCATTGGTTTAACATTTAAGTCATTTTCATTCTCCCTAGGCTTATTCTAATCCAATTAGGGTCTTAAACCAATCTTGTGCATCCAATATGTGATTTTGTGTCATTTTGTGTCATTGGTTGAACATTTAGGTCATTTTCGTCCTGCCTAGGCTTATTCTAATCCAATTAGTGTTTTTAACCAATCTTGTGCATCCAATATGTGATCTTGTGTCATTTTGTGTCATTGGTTGAACATTTAGGTAATTTTCGTCCTCTCTAGGCTTATTCTAATCCAATTAGGGTTTTTAACCACTCTTGTGCATCCAATATGTGATTTTGTTTCGTTAGTTGAACACTTAGGTCATTTTCGTCCTCCCTAGGATTATTCTAATCCAATTAGAGTTTTTAACCAATCTTGTGCATCCAATATGTGATTTTATGTCATTTTGTGTCATTGGTTGAACATTTAGGTCATTTTCGTCCTCCCTAGGCTTATTCTAATCCAATTAGGGTCTTAAATCAATCTTGTGCATCCAATATGTGATTTTGTGTCATTTTGTGTCATTGGTTGAACATTTAGGTCATTTTCGTCCTGCCTAGGCTTATTCTAATCCAATTAGTGTTTTTAACCAATCTTGTGCATCCAATATGTGATCTTGTGTCATTTTGTGTCATTGGTTGAACATTTAGGTAATTTTCGTCCTCTCTAGGCTTATTCTAATCCAATTAGGGTTTTTAACCACTCTTGTGCATCCAATATGTGATTTTGTTTCGTTAGTTGAACACTTAGGTCATTTTCGTCCTCCCTAGGCTTATTCTAATCCAATTAGAGTTTTTAACCAATCTTGTGCATCCAATATGTGATTTTGTGTCATTTTGTGTCATTGGTTGAACATTTAGGTCATTTTCGTCCTCCCTAGGCTTATTCTAATCCAATTAGGGTCTTAAATCAATCTTGTGCATCCAATATGTGATTTTGTGTCATTTTGTGTCATTGGTTGAACATTTAGGTCATTTTCGTCCTGCCTAGGCTTATTCTAATCCAATTAGGATTTTTAACCAATCTTGTGCATCCAATATGTGATCTTGTGTCATTTTGTGTCATTGGTTGAACATTTAGGTCATTTTCGTCCTCTCTAGGCTTATTCTAATCCAATTAGGGTTTTTAACCACTCTTGTGCATCCAATATGTGATTTTGTGTCATTGATTGAACATTTAGGTCATTTTCGTCCTCCCTAGGCTTATTCTAATCCAATTAGGGTCTTAAACCAATCTTGTGCATCCAATATGTGATTTTGTGTCATTTTGTGTCATTGGTTGAACATTTAGGTCATTTCCGTCCTGCCTAGGCTTATTATAATCCAATTAGGGTTTTTAACCAATCTTGTGCATCCAATATGTGATTTTGTGTCATTTTGTGTCATTGGTTGGACATTTAGGTCATTTTCGTCCTGCCTAGGCTTATTCTAATCCAATTAGGGTTTTTAACCAATCTTGTGCATCCAATATGTGATCTTGTGTCATTTTGTGTCATTGGTTGAACATTTTGGTCATTTTCGTCCTCCCTAGGCTTCTTCTAATCCAATTAGGGTTTTTAACCACTCTTGTGCATCCAATATGTGATTTTGTGTCGTTAGTTGAACACTTAGGTCATTTTCGTCCTCCATAGGCTTATTCTAATCCAATTAGAGTTTTTAAACAATCTTGTGCATCCAATATGTGATTTTGTGTCATTTTGTGTCATTGGTTGAACATTTAGGTCCTTTTCGTCCTCCCTAGGCATATTCTAATCCAATTAGGGTTTTTAACCAATCTTGTGCATCCAATATTTGATTTTGTGTCATTGGTTGAACATTAAGTATATTTTCGTCCTCCCAAGGCTTATTCTAATCCAATTAGGGTTTTTAACCAATCTTGTGCCTCCAATAATTGATTTTGTGTCATTGGTTGAACGTTTAGGTCATTTTCGTCCTCCCTAGGCTTATTCTAATCCAATTAGGGTCTTAAACCAATCATGTGCATCCAATATGTGATTTTGTGTCATTGGATGGACATTTAGGTCATTTTGTCCTGCCTAGGCTTATTCTAATCCAATTAGGGTTTTTAACCAATTTTGTGCATCCAATATGTGATCTTGTGTCATTTTGTGTCATTGGTTGAACATTTAGGTCATTTTCGTCCTCCCTAGGCTTATTCTAATCCAATTAGGGTTTTTAACCACTCTTGTGCATCCAATATGTGATTTTGTGTCGTTAGTTGAACACTTAGGTCATTTTCGTCCTCCCTAGGCTTATTCTTATCCAATTAGAGTTTTTAAACAATCTTGTGCATCCAATATGTGATTTTGTGTCATTTTGTGTCATTGGTTGAACATTTAGGTCCTTTTGGTCCTCCCTAGGCATATTCTAATCCAATTAGGGTTTTTAACCAATCTTGTGCATCCAATATTTGATTTTGTGTCATTGGTTGAACATTAAGGTCATTTTCGTCCTCCCAAGGCTTATTCTAATCCAATTAGGGTTTTTAACCAATCTTGTGCATCCAATAATTGATTTTGTGTCATTGGTTGAACGTTTAGGTCATTTTCGTCCTCCCTAGGCTTATTCTAATCCAATTAGGGTCTTAAACCAATCTTGTGCATCCAATATGTGATTTTGTGTCATTTTGTGTCATTGGTTGAACATTTAGGTCATTTTCGTCCTGCCTAGGCTTATTCTAATCCAATTAGGGTTTTTATCCAATCTTGTGCATCCAATATGTGATTTTGTGTCATTTTGTGTCATTGGTTGGACATTTAGGTCATTTTCTTCCTGCCTAGGCTTATTCTAATCCAATTAGGGTTTTTAACCAATCTTGTGCATCCAATATGTGATCTTGTGTCATTTTGTGTCATTGGTTGAACATTTAGGTCATTTTCGTCCTCCCTAGGCTTATTCTAATCCAATTAGGGTTTTTAACCACTCTTGTGCATCCAATATGTGATTTTGTGTCATTGATTGAACATTTAGGTCATTTTCGTCCTCCCTAGGCTTATTCTAATCCAATTAGGGTCTTAAACCAATCTTGTGCATCCAATATGTGATTTTGTGTCATTTTGTGTCATTGGTTGAACATTTAGGTCATTTTCGTCCTGCCTAGGCTTATTATAATCCAATTAGGGTTTTTAACCAATCTTGTGCATCCAATATGTGATTTTGTGTCATTTTGTGTCATTGGTTGGACATTTAGGTCATTTTCGTCCTGCCTAGGCTTATTCTAATCCAATTAGGGTTTTTAACCAATCTTGTGCATCCAATATGTGATCTTGTGTCATTTTGTGTCATTGGTTGAACATTTAGGTCATTTTCGTCCTCCTTAGGCTTATTCTAATCCAATTAGGGTTTTTAACCACTCTTGTGCATCCAATATGTGATTTTGTGTCGTTAGTTGAACACTTAGGTCATTTTCGTCCTCCCTAGGCTTATTCTAATCCAATTAGAGTTTTTAAACAATCTTGTGCATCCAATATGTGATTTTGTGTCATTTTGTGTCATTGGTTGAACATTTAGGTCATTTTCGTCCTGCCTAGGCTTATTCTAATCCAATTAGGGTTTTTAACCAATCTTGTGCATCCAATATGTGATCTTGTGTCATTTTGTGTCATTGGTTGAACATTTAGGTCATTTTTGTCCTCTCTAGGCTTATTCTAATCCAATTAGGGTTTTTAACCACTCTTGTGCATCCAATATGTGATTTTGTGTCATTGATTGAACATTTAGGTCATTTTCGTCCTCCCTAGGCTTATTCTAATCCAATTAGGGTCTTAAACCAATCTTGTGCATCCAATATGTGATTTTGTGTCATTTTGTGTCATTGGTTGAACATTTAGGTCATTTTCGTCCTGCCGAGGCTTATTCTAATCCAATTAGGGTTTTTAACCAATCTTGTGCATCCAATATGTGATTTTGTGTCATTTTGTGTCATTGGTTGAACATTTAGGTCATTTTCGTCCTCCCTAGGCTTATTCTAATCCAATCAGGGTTTTTAACCAATCTTGTGCATCCAATATGTGATTTTGTGTCATTTTGTGTCATTGGTTGAACATTTAGGTCATTTTCGTCCTCCCTAGGCTTATTCTAATCCAATTAGGGTTTTTAACCAATCTTGTGTATCCAATATGTGATCTTGTGTCATTTTGTGTCATTGGTTGAACATTTAGGTCATTTTCGTCCTCTCTAGGCTTATTCTAATCCAATTAGGGTTTTTAACCACTCTTGTGCATCCAATATGTGATTTTGTGTCATTGATTGAACATTTAGGTCATTTTCGTCCTCCCTAGGCTTATTCTAATCCAATTAGGGTCTTTAACCAATCTTGTGCATCCAATATGTGATTTTGTGTCATTTTGTGTCATTGGTTGAACATTTAGGTCATTTTCGTCCTCCCTAGGCTTATTCTAATCCAATTAGGGTTTTTAACCAATCTTGTGCATGCAATATATGATTTTGTGTCATTGGTTGAACATTTAGGTCATTTTCCCCTAGGCTTATTCTAATCCAATTAGGGTTTTAAACCAATCTTGTGCATCCAATATGTGATTTTGTGTCATTTTGTGTCGTTGGTTGATCATTTAGGTCATTTTCGTCCTCCCTAGGCTTATTCTAATCCAATTAGGGTTTTTAACCAATCTTGTGCATCCAATATGTGATTTTGTGTCATTGGTTGAACATTTAGGTCATTTTCCCCTAGGCTTATTCTAATCCAATTAGGGTTTTAAACCAATCTTGTGCATCCAATATGTGATTTTGTTTCATTTTGTGTCATTGGTTGAACATTTAGGTCATTTTCGTTCTCCCTAGGCTTATTCTAATCCAGTTAGGGTTTTTAACCAATCTTGTGCATCCAATATGTGATTTTGTGTCATTGGTTGAACATTTAGGTCATTTTCGTCCTCCCTAGGCTTATTCTAATCCAATTAGGGTCTTAAACCAATCTTGTGCATCCAATATGTGATTTTATGTCATTTTGTGTCATTGGTTGGACATTTAGGTCATTTTCGTCCTGCCTAGGCTTATTCTAATCCAATTAGGGTTTTTAACCAATCTTGTGCATCCAATATGTGATCTTGTGTCATTTTGTGTCATTGGTTGAACATTTAGGTCATTTTCGTCCTCCCTAGGCTTATTCTAATCCAATTAGGGTTTTTAACCACTCTTGTGCATCTAATATGTGATTTGTTGTCGTTAGTTGAACACTTTGGTCATTTTCGTCCTCCCTAGGCTTATTCTAATCCAATTAGGGTTTTTAACCAATCTTGTGCATCCAATATTTGATTTTGTGTCATTGGTTGAACATTTAGGTCATTTTCCCCTAGGCTTATTCTAATCCAATTAGGGTTTTTAACCAATCTTGTGCATCCAATATGTGATTTTGTGTCATTTTGTGTCATTGGTTGAACATTTAGGTCATTTTCGTCCTCCCTAGGCTTATTCTAATCCAGTTAGGGTTTTTAACCAATCTTGTGCATCCAATATGTGATTTTGTGTCGTTAGTTGAACACTTAGGTCATTTTCGTCCTCCCTAGGCTTATTCTAATCCAATTAGAGTTTTTAAACAATCTTGTGCATCCAATATGTGATTTTGTGTCATTTTGTGTCATTGGTTGAACATTTAGGTCCTTTTCGTCCTCCCTAGGCATATTCTAATCCAATTAGGGTTTTTAACCAATCTTGTGCATCCAATATTTGATTTTGTGTCATTGGTTGAACATTAAGGTCATTTTCGTCCTCCCAAGGCTTATTCTAATCCAATTAGGGTTTTTAACCAATCTTGTGCCTCCAATAATTGATTTTGTGTCATTGGTTGAACGTTTAGGTCATTTTCGTCCTCCCTAGGCTTATTCTAATCCAATTAGGGTCTTAAACCAATCATGTGCATCCAATATGTGATTTTGTGTCATTTTGTGTCATTGGATGGACATTTAGGTCATTTTGTCCTGCCTAGGCTTATTCTAATCCAATTAGGGTTTTTAACCAATCTTGTGCATCCAATATGTGATTTTGTGTCATTTTGTGTCATTGGTTGAACATTTAGGTCATTTTCGTCCTCCCTAGGCTTATTCTAATCCAGATAGGGTTTTTAACCAATCTTGTGCATCCAATATGTGATTTTGTGTCATTTTGTGTCATTGGTTGGACATTTAGGTCATTTTCGTCCTGCCTAGGCTTATTCTAATCCAATTACGGTTTTTAACCAATCTTGTGCATCCAATATGTGATCTTGTGTCATTTTGTGTCATTGGTTGAACATTTAGGTCATTTTCGTCCTCCCTAGGCTTATTCTAATCCAATTAGGGTTTTTAACCACTCTTGTGCATCCAATATGTGATTTTGTGTCGTTAGTTGAACACTTAGGTCATTTTCGTCCTCCCTAGGCTTATTCTAATCCAATTAGGGTTTTTAACCAATCTTGTGCATCCAATATGTGATTTTGTGTCATTTTGTGTCATTGGTTGAACATTTAGGTCATTGTCGTCCTCCCTAGGCTTATTCTAATCCAATTAGGGTTTTTAACCAATCTTGTGCATCCAATATGTGATTTTGTGTCATTGGTTGAACATTTAGGTCATTTTTGTCCTCCCTAGGCTTATTCTAATCCAATTATGGTTTTTAACCAATCTTGTGCATCCAATATGTGATTTTGTGTCATTGGTTGAACATTTAGGTCATTTTCGTCCTCCCTAGGCTTATTCTAATCCAATTAGGGTTTTTAACTAATCTTGTGCATCCAATATGTGATTTTGTGTCATTGGTTGAACATTTAGGTCATTTTCGTCCTCCCTAGGCTTATTCTAATCCAATTAGGGTCTTAAACCAATCTTGTGCATCCAATATGTGATTTTGTGTCATTTTGTGTCATTGGTTGAACATTTAGGTCATTTTCGTCCTCCCTAGGCTTATTCTAATCCAGTTAGGGTTTTTAACCATTCTTGTGCATCCAATATGTGATTTTGTGTCATTGATTGAACATTTAGGTCATTTTCGTCCTCCCTAGGCTTATTCTAATCCAATTAGGGTCTTAAACCAATCTTGTGCATCCAATATGTGATTTTGTGTCATTTTGTGTCATTGGTTGAACATTTAGGTCATTTTCGTTCTGCCTAGGCTTATTCTAATCCAATTAGGGTTTTTAACCAATCTTGTGCATCCAATATGTGATTTTGTGTCATTTTGTGTCATTGGTTGGACATTTAGGTCATTTTCGTCCTGCCTAGGCTTATTCTAATCCAATTAGGGTTTTTAACCAATCTTGTGCGTCCAATATGTGATCTTGTGTCATTTTGTGTCATTGGTTGAACATTTAGGTCATTTTCGTCCCCCCTAGGCTTATTCTAATCCAATTAGGGTTTTTAACCACTCTTGTGCATCCAATATGTGATTTTGTGTCGTTAGTTGAACACTTAGGTCATTTTCGTCCTCCCTAGGCTTATTCTAATCCAATTAGAGTTTTTAAACAATCTTGTGCATCCAATATGTGATTTTGTGTCATTTTGTGTCATTGGTTGAACATTTAGGTCCTTTTCGTCCACCCTAGGCATATTCTAATCCAATTAGGGTTTTTAACCAATCTTGTGCATCCAATATTTGATTTTGTGTCATTGGTTGAACATTTAGGTCATTTTTGTCCTCCCTAGGCTTATTCTAATCCAATTAGGGTCTTAAACCAATCTTGTGCATCCAATATGTGATTTTGTGTCATTTTGTGTCATTGGTTGAACATTTAGGTCATTTTCGTCCTCCCTAGGCTTATTCTAATCCAGATAGGGTTTTTAACCAATCTTGTGCATCCAATATGTGATTTTGTGTCATTGATTGAACATTTAGGTCATTTTCGTCCTCCCTAGGCTTATTCTAATCCAATTAGGGTCTTAAACCAATCTTGTGCATCCAATATGTGATTTTGTGTCATTTTGTGTCATTGGTTGAACATTTAGGTCATTTTCGTCCTGCCGAGGCTTATTCTAATCCAATTAGGGTTTTTAACCAATCTTGTGCATCCAATATGTGATTTTGTGTCATTTTGTGTCATTGGTTGAACATTTAGGTCATTTTCGTCCTCCCTAGGCTTATTCTAATCCAATTAGGGTGTTTAACCAATCTAGTGCTTCCAATATGTGAATTTGTATCATTATGTGTCATTGGTTGAACATTTAGGTCATTTTCGTCCTCCCTAGGCTTATTCTAATCCAATTAGGGTTTTTAACCAATCTTGTGCATCCAATATGTGATTTTGTGTCATTTTGTGTCATTGGTTGAACACTTCGGTCATTTTCGTCCTCCCTAGGCTTATTCTAATCCAATTAGGGTTTTTAACTAATCTTGGGTATCCAATATGTGATTTTGTGTCATTTTGTGTCATTGGTTGAACATTTAGGTCATTTTCGTCCTCCCTAGGCTTATTCTAATCCAGTTAGGGTTTTTAACCAATCTTGTGCATCCAATATGTGATTTTGTGTCATTGATTGAACATTTAGGTCATTTTCGTCCTCCCTAGGCTTATTCTAATCCAATTAGAGTCTTAAACCAATCTTGTGCATCCAATATGTGATTTTGTGTCATTGGTTGAACATTTAGGTCATTTTCGTCCTCCCTAGGCTTATTCTAATCCAATTAGTGTTTTTAACCAATCTTGTGCATCCAATATGTGATTTTGTGTCATTGGTTGAACATTTAGGTTATTTTCGTCCTCCCTAGGCTTATTCTAATCCAATTAGGGTTTTTAACCAATCTTGTGCATCCAATATGTGATTTTATGTCATTGGTTGAACATTTAGGTCATTTTCGTCCTCCCTAGGCTTATTCTAATCCAATTAGGGTTTTTAACCAATCTTGTGCATCCAATATGTGATTTTGTGTCATTTTGTATCATTGGTTGAACATTTAGGTCATTTTCGTCCTCCCTAGGCTCTTTTTAATCCAATTAGGGTTTTTAACCAATCTTGTGCATCCAATATGTGATTTTGTGTCATTGGTTGAACATTTAGGTCATTTTCGTCCTCCCTAGGCTTATTCTATTCCAATTAGGGTTTTTAACCAATCTTGTGCATCCTATATGTGATTTTGTGTCATTGGTTGAACATTTAGGTCATTTTCGTCCTCCCTAGGCTTATTCTAATCCAATTAGGGTTTTTAACCAATCTTGTGCATCCTATATGTGATTTTGTGTCATTGGTTGAACATTTAGGCCATTTTTGTCCTCCCAAGGCTTATTCTAATCCAATTAGGGTTTTTAACCAATCTTGTGCATCCAATATGTGATTTTGTGTCATTGGTTGAACATTTAGGTCATTTTCGTCCTCCCTAGGCTTATTCTAATCCAATTAGGGTTTTTAACCACTCTTGTGCATCCAATATGTGATTTTGTGTCATTGATTGAACATTTAGGTCATTTTCGTCCTCCCTAGGCTTATTCTAATCCAATTAGGGTCTTAAACCAATCTTGTGCATCCAATATGTGATTTTGTGTCATTTTGTGTCATTGGTTGAACATTTAGGTCATTTTCGTCCTGCCTAGGCTTATTATAATCCAATTAGGGTTTTTAACCAATCTTGTGCATCCAATATGTGATTTTGTGTCATTTTGTGTCATTGGTTGGACATTTAGGTCATTTTCGTCCTGCCTAGGCTTATTCTAATCCAATTAGGGTTTTTAACCAATCTTGTGCATCCAATATGTGATCTTGTGTCATTTTGTGTCATTGGTTGAACATTTAGGTCATTTTCGTCCTCTCTAGGCTTATTCTAATCCAATTAGGGTTTTTAACCACTCTTGTGCATCCAATATGTGATTTTGTGTCGTTAGTTGAACACTTAGGTCATTTTCGTCCTCCCTAGGCTTATTCTAATCCAATTAGAGTTTTTAACCAATCTTGTGCATCCAATATGTGATTTTGTGACATTTTGTGTCGTTAGTTGAACACTTAGGTCATTTTCGTCCTCCCTAGGCTTATTCTAATCCAATTAGAGTTTTTAACCAATCTTGTGCATCCAATATGTGATTTTGTGTCATTTTGTGTCATTGGTTGAACATTTAGGTCATTTTCGTCCTCCCTAGGCTTATTCTAATCCAATTAGGGTCTTAAACAAATCTTGTGCATCCTATATGTGATTTTGTGTCATTTTGTGTCATTGGTTGAACATTTAGGTCATTTTCGTCCTACCTAGGCTTATTCTAATCCAATTAGGGTTTTTAACCAATCTTGTGCATCCAATATGTGATCTTGTGTCATTGGTTGAACATTTAGGTCATTTTCGTCCTCCCTAGGCTTATTCTAATCCAATTAGGGTTTTTAACCAATCTTGTGCATCCAATATGTGATTTTGTGTCATTGGTTGAACATTTAGGTCATTTTCCCCTAGGCTTATTCTAATCCAATTAGGGTTTTAAACCTATTTTGTGCATCCAATATGTGATTTTGTTTCATTTTATGTCGTTGGTTGAACATTTAGGTCATTTTCGTCCTCCCTAGGCTTATTCTAATCCAATTAGGGTTTTTAAACAATCATGTGCATCCAATATGTGATTTTGTGTCATTTTGTGTCATTGGTTGAACATTTAGGTCATTTTCGTCCTCCCTTGGCTTATTCTAATCCAATTAGGGTTTTTAACCAATCTTGTGCATCCAATATTTGATTTTGTGTCATTGGTTGAACATTTAGGTCATTTTCGTCCTCCCTAGGCTTATTCTAATCCAATTAGGGTCTTAAACCAATCTTGTGCATCCAATATGTGATTTTGTGTCATTTTGTGTCATTGGTTGAACATTTAGGTCATTTTCGTCCTCCGTAGGCATATTCTAATCCAATTAGGGTCTTTAAACAATCTTGTGCATCCAATATGTGATTTTGTGTCATTTTGTGTCATTGGTTGAACATTTAGCTCATTTTCGTCCTCCCTAGGCTTATTCTAATCCAATTAGGGTTTTTAACCAATCTTGTGCATCCAATATTTGATTTTGTGTCATTGGTTGAACATTTAGGTCATTTTCGTCCTCCCTAGGCTTATTCTAATCCAATTAGGGTCTTAAACCAATCTTGTGCATCCAATATGTGATTTTGTGTCATTTTGTGTCATTGGTTGAACATTTAGGTCATTTTCGTCCTCCCTAGGCTTATTCCAATCCAATTAGGGTTTTTAAAAAATCTTGTGCATCCAATATGTGATTTTGTGTCATTTTGTGTCATTGGTTGAACATTTAGGTCATTTTCGTCCTCCCTAGGCTTATTCTAATCCAATTAGGGTCTTAAACCAATCTTGTGCATCCAATATGTGATTTTGTGTCATTTTGTGTCATTGGTTGAACATTTAGGTCATTTTCGTCCTGCCTAGGCTTATTCTAATCCAATTAGTGTTTTTAACCAATCTTGTGCATCCAATATGTGATCTTGTGTCATTTTGTGTCATTGGTTGAACATTTAGGTAATTTTCGTCCTCTCTAGGCTTATTCTAATCCAATTAGGGTTTTTAACCACTCTTGTGCATCCAATATGTGATTTTGTTTCGTTAGTTGAACACTTAGGTCATTTTCGTCCTCCCTAGGATTATTCTAATCCAATTAGAGTTTTTAACCAATCTTGTGCATCCAATATGTGATTTTATGTCATTTTGTGTCATTGGTTGAACATTTAGGTCATTTTCGTCCTCCCTAGGCTTATTCTAATCCAATTAGGGTCTTAAATCAATCTTGTGCATCCAATATGTGATTTTGTGTCATTTTGTGTCATTGGTTGAACATTTAGGTCATTTTCGTCCTGCCTAAGCTTATTCTAATCCAATTAGGGTTTTTAACCAATCTTGTGGATCCAATATGTGATCTTGTGTCATGTTGTGTCATTGGTTGAACATTTAGGTCATTTTCGTCCTCTATAGGCTTATTCTAATCCAATTAGGGTTTTTAACCACTCTTGTGCATCCAATATGTGATTTTGTGTCATTGATTGAACATTTAGGTCATTTTCGTCCTCCCTAGGCTTATTCTAATCCAATTAGGGTCTTAAACCAATCTTGTGCATCCAATATGTGATTTTGTGTCATTTTGTGTCATTGGTTGAACATTTAGGTCATTTTCGTCCTGCCTAGGCTTATTATAATCCAATTAGGGTTTTTAACCAATCTTGTGCATCCAATATGTGATTTTGTGTCATTTTGTGTCATTGGTTGGACATTTAGGTCATTTTCGTCCTGCCTAGGCTTATTCTAATCCAATTAGGGTTTTTAACCAATCTTGTGCATCCAATATGTGATCTTGTGTCATTTTGTGTCATTGGTTGAACATTTAGGTCATTTTCGTCCTCCCTAGGCTTATTCTAATCCAATTAGGGTTTTTAAACAATCTTGGGCATCAAATATGTGATTTTGTGTCATTTTGTGTCATTGGTTTAACATTTAGGTCATTTTCGTTCTCCCTAGGCTTATTCTAATCCAATTAGGGTTTTTAACCAATCTTGTGCATCCAATATTTGATTTTGTGTCATTGGTTGAACATTTAGGTCATTTTCGTCCTCCCTAGGCTTATTCTAATCCAATTAGGGTCTTAAACCAATCTTGTTCATCCAATATGTGATTTTGTGTCATTTTGTGTCATTGGTTGAACATTTAGGTCATTTTCGTACTCCCTAGGCTTATTCTAATCCAGTTAGGGTTTTTAACCAATCTTGTGCATCCAATATGTGATTTTGTGTCATTGGTTGAACATTTAGGTCATTTTCGTCCTCCCTAGGCTTATTCTAATCCAATAAGGGTCTTAAACCAATCTTGTGCATCCAATATGTGATTTTGTGTCATTTTGTGTCATTGGTT
Organism: Cicer yamashitae; assembly: GCA_037974755.1. Lineage (NCBI taxonomy): Eukaryota > Viridiplantae > Streptophyta > Magnoliopsida > Fabales > Fabaceae > Cicer > Cicer yamashitae. Next base: position 16,983,126 of record JBBPBQ010000008.1, on the reverse strand, counting down.
GAACATTTAGGTCATTTTCGTCGTCCTTAGGCTTATTCTATTCCAATTAGGGTTTGTAAACAATCTTGTGCATCCAATATGTGATTTTGTGTCATTTTGTGTCATTGGTTTAACATTTAGGTCATTTTCGTTCTCCCTAGGCTTATTCTAATCCAATTAGGGTTTTTAACCAATCTTGTGCATCCAATATTTGATTTTGTGTCATTGGTTGAACATTTAGGTCATTTTCGTCCTCCCTAGGCTTATTCTAATCCAATTAGGGTCTTAAACCAATCTTGTGCATCCAATATGTGATTGTGTCATTTTGTGTCATTGGTTGAACATTTAGGTCATTTTCGTCCTGCCTAGGCTTATTCTAATCCAATTAGGGTTTTTAACCAATCTTGTGCATCCAATATGTGATCTTGTGTCATTTTGTGTCATTGGTTGAACATTTAGGTCATTTTCATCCTCCCAAGGCTTATTCTAATCCAATTAGGGTTTTTAACCACTCTTGTGCATCCAATATGTGATTTTGTGTCGTTAGTTGAACACTTAGGTCATTTTCGTCCTCCCTAGGCTTATTCTAATCCAATTAGAGTTTTTAACCAATCTTGTGTATCCAATATGTGATTTTGTGTCATTTTGTGTCATTGGTTGAACATTTAGGTCATTTTCGTCCTCCCTAGGCTTATTCTAAACCAATTAGGGTCTTAAACAAATCTTGTGCATCTTATATGTGATTTTGTGTCATTTTGTGTCATTGGTTGAACATTTAGGTCATTTTCGTCCTCCCTAGGCTTATTCTAATCCAATTAGGGTTTTTAACCACTCTTGTGCATCCAATATGTGATTTTGTGTCGTTAGTTGAACACTTAGGTCATTTTCGTCCTCCCTAGGCTTATTCTAATCCAATTAGGGTTTTTAACCACTCTTGTTCATCCAATATGTGATTTTGTGTCGTTAGTTGAACACTTAGGTCATTTTCGTCCTCCCTAGGCTTATTCTAATCCAATTAGAGTTTTTAAACAATCTTGTGCATCCAATATGTGATTTTGTGTCATTTTGTGTCATTGGTTGAACATTTAGGTCATTTTCGTCCTGCCTAGGCTTATTCTAATCCAATTAGGGTTTTTAACCACTCTTGTGCATCCAATATGTGATTTTGTGTCGTTAGTTGAACACTTAGGTCATTTTCGTCCTCCCTAGGCTTATTCTAATCCAATTAGGGTCTTAAACCAATCATGTGCATCCAATATGTGATTTTGTATCATTTTGTGTCATTGGTTGGACATTTAGGTCATTTTCGTCCTGCCTAGGCTTATTCAAATTCAATTAGGGTTTTTAACCAATCTTGTGCATCCAATATGTGATCTTGTGTCATTTTGTATCATTTGTTGAACATTTAGGTCATTTTCGTCCTCCCTAGGCTTATTCTAATCCAATTAGGGTTTTTAACCACTCTTGTGCATCCAATATGTGATTTTGTGTCGTTAGTTGAACACTTAGGTCATTTTCGTCCTCCCTAGGCTTATTCTAATCCAATTAGAGTTTTTAAACAATCTTGTGCATCCAATATGTGATTTTGTGTCATTGGTTGAACATTTAGGTCCTTTTCGTCCTCCCTAGGCATATTCTAATCCAATTAGGGTTTTTAACCAATCTTGTGCATCCAATATTTGATTTTGTGTCATTGGTTGAACATTTAGGTAATTTTTGTCCTCCCTAGGCTTATTCTAATCCAATTAGGGTCTTAAACCAATCTTGTGCATCCAATATGTGATTTTGTGTCATTTTGTGTCATTGGTTAAACATTTAGGTCATTTTCGTCCTCCCTAGGCTTATTCTAATCCAGTTAGGGTTTTTAACCAATCTTGTGCATCCAATATGTGATTTTGTGTCATTGATTGAACATTTAGGTCATTTTCGTCCTCCCTAGGCTTATTCTAATCGAATTAGGGTCTTAAACCAATCTTGTGCATCCAATATGTGATTTTGTGTCATTTTGTGTCATTGGTTGAACATTTAGGTCATTTTCGTCCTGCCTAGGCTTATTCTAATCCAATTAGGGTTTTTAACCAATCTTGAGCATCCAATATGTGATCTTGTGTCATTTTGTGTCATTGGTTGAACATTTAGGTCATTTTCGTCCTCCCTAGGCTTATTCTAATGCAATTAGGGTTTTTAACCACTCTTGTGCATCCAATATGTTATTTTGTGTCGTTAGTTGAACACTTAGGTCATTTTCGTCCTCCCTAGGCTTATTCTAATCCAATTAGAGTTTTTAACCAATCTTGTGCATCCAATATGTGATTTTGTGTCATTTTGTGTCATTGGTTGAACATTTAGGTCATTTTCGTCCTCCCTAGGCTTATTCTAATCCAATTAGGGTCTTAAATCAATCTTGTGCATCCAATATGTGATTTTGTGTCATTTTGTGTCATTGGTTGAACATTTAGGTCATTTTCGTCCTGCCTAGGCTTATTCTAATCCAATTAGTGTTTTTAACCAATCTTGTGCATCCAATATGTGATCTTGTGTCATTTTGTGTCATTGGTTGAACATTTAGGTAATTTTCGTCCTCTCTAGGCTTATTCTAATCCAATTAGGGTTTTTAACCACTCTTGTGCATCCAATATGTGATTTTGTTTCGTTAGTTGAACACTTAGGTCATTTTCGTCCTCCCTAGGCTTATTCTAATCCAATTAGAGTTTTTAACCAATCTTGTGCATCCAATATGTGATTTTGTGTCATTTTGTGTCATTGGTTGAACATTTAGGTCATTTTCGTCCTCCCTAGGCTTATTCTAATCCAATTAGGGTCTTAAACAAATCTTGTGCATCCTATATGTGATTTTGTGTCATTTTGTGTCATTGGTTGAACATTTAGGTCATTTTCGTTCTCCCTAGGCTTATTCTAATCCAGTTAGGGTTTTTAACCAATCTTGTGCATCCAATATGTGATTTTGTGTCATTTGTTGAACATTTAGGTCATTTTCGTCCTCCCTAGGCTTATTCTAATCCAATTAGGGATTTTAAACAATCTTGGGCATCAAATATGTGATTTTCTGTCATTTTGTGTCATTGGTTTAACATTTAAGTCATTTTCATTCTCCCTAGGCTTCCAATTAGGGTTTTTAACCAATCTTGTGCATCCAATATTTGATTTTGTGTCATTGGTTGAACATTTAGGTCATTTTCGTCCTCCCTAGGCTTATTCTAATCCAATTAGGGTCTTAAACAAATCTTGTGCATCCAATATGTGATTTTGTGTCATTTTGTGTCATTGGTTGAACATTTAGGTCATTTTCGTCCTCCCTAGGCTTATTCTAATCCAATTAGGGTCTTAAACCAATCTTGTGCATCCAATATGTGATTTTGTGTCATTTTGTGTCATTGGTTGAACATTTAGGTCATTTTCGTCCTCCGTAGGCATATTCTAATCCAATTAGGGTCTTTAAACAATCTTGTGCATCCAATATGTGATTTTGTGTCATTTTGTGTCATTGGTTGAACATTTAGCTCATTTTCGTCCTCCCTAGGCTTATTCTAATCCAATTAGGGTTTTTAACCAATCTTGTGCATCCAATATTTGATTTTGTGTCATTGGTTGAACATTTAGGTCATTTTCGTCCTCCCTAGGCTTATTCTAATCCAATTAGGGTCTTAAACCAATCTTGTGCATCCAATATGTGATTTTGTGTCATTTTGTGTCATTGGTTGAACATTTAGGTCATTTTCGTCCTCCCTAGGCTTATTCTAATCCAATTAGGGTTTTTAACCAATCTTGTGCATGCAATATATGATTTTGTGTCATTGGTTGAACATTTAGGTCATTTTCCCCTAGGCTTATTCTAATCCAATTAGGGTTTTAAACCAATCTTGTGCATCCAATATGTGATTTTGTGTCATTTTGTGTCGTTGGTTGAACATTTAGGTCATTTTCGTCCTCCCTAGGCTTATTCTAATCCAATTAGGGTTTTTAACCAATCTTGTGCATCCAATATTTGATTTTGTGTCATTGGTTGAACATTTAGGTCATTTTCGTCCTCCCTAGGCTTATTCTAATCCAATTAGGGTCTTAAACCAATCTTGTGCATCCAATATGTGATTTTGTGTCATTTTGTGTCATTGGTTGAACATTTAGGTCATTTTCGTCCTGCCTAGGCTTATTCTAATCCAATTAGGGTTTTTAAACAATCTTGTGCATCCAATATGTGATTTTGTGTCATTTTGTGTCATTGGTTGAACATTTAGGTCATTTTCGTCCTCCCTAGGCTTATTCTAATCCAATTAGGGTTTTTAACCAATCTTTGGCATCCAATATTTGATTTTGTGTCATTGGTTGAACATTTAGGTCATTTTCGTCCTCCCTAGGCTTATTCTAATCCAATTAGGGTCTTAAACCAATCTTGTGCATCCAATATGTGATTTTGTGTCATTTTGTGTCATTGGTTGAACATTTAGGTCCTTTTCGTCCTCCCTAGGCATATTCTAATCCAATTAGGGTTTTTAACCAATCTTGTGCATCCAATATTTGATTTTGTGTCATTGGTTGAACATTAAGGTCATTTTCGTCCTCCCAAGGCTTATTCTAATCCAATTAGGGTTTTTAACCAATCTTGTGCCTCCAATAATTGATTTTGTGTCATTGGTTGAACGTTTAGGTCATTTTCGTCCTCCCTAGGCTTATTCTAATCCAATTAGGGTCTTAAACCAATCATGTGCATCCAATATGTGATTTTGTGTCATTGGATGGACATTTAGGTCATTTTGTCCTGCCTAGGCTTATTCTAATCCAATTAGGGTTTTTAACCAATCTTGTGCATCCAATATGTGATCTTGTGTCATTTTGTGTCATTGGTTGAACATTTAGGTCATTTTCGTCCTCCCTAGGCTTATTCTAATCCAATTAGGGTTTTTAACCACTCTTGTGCATCTAATATGTGATTTGTTGTCGTTAGTTGAACACTTTGGTCATTTTCGTCCTCCCTAGGCTTATTCTAATCCAATTAGGGTTTTTAACCAATCTTGTGCATCCAATATGTGATTTTGTGTCATTGGTTGAACATTTAGGTCATTTTCGTCCTCCCTAGGCTTATTCTAATCCAATTAGGGTTTTTAACCAATCCTGTGTATCCAATATGTGATTTTGTGTAATTTTGTGTCATTGGTTGAACATTTAGGTCATTTTTGTCCTCCCTAGGCTTATTCTAATCCAATTAGGGTTTTTAACCAATCTTGTGCATCCAATATGTGATTTTGTGTCATTGGTTGAACATTTAGGTCATTTTCGTCCTCCCTAGGCTTATTCTAATCCAATTAGGGTTTTCAACCATTCTTTGCATCCAATATGTGATTTTGTGTCTTTTTGTGTCATTGGTTGAACATTTAGGTCATTTTCGTCCTCCTTAGGCTGATTCTAATACAATTAGGGTTTTTAACCAATCTTGTGCATTCAATATGTGATTTTGTGTCATTTTGTGTTATTGGTTGAACATTTAGGTCATTTTCGTCCTCCCTAGGCGTATTCTAATCCAATTAGGGTTTTTAACCAATCTTGTGCACCCAATATGTCATTTTGTGTTATTGGTTGAACATTCAGGTCATTTTCGTCCTCCCTAGGCTTATTCTAATCCAATTAGGGTTTT
>JBBPBQ010000008.1:16958421-16977487 GCA_037974755.1 Cicer yamashitae | reverse complement strand
TTTTGTGTCATTGGTTGAACATTTAGGTCATTTTCGTCCTCCTTAGGCTGATTCTAATACAATTAGGGTTTTTAACCAATCTTGTGCATTCAATATGTGATTTTGTGTCATTTTGTGTTATTGGTTGAACATTTAGGTCATTTTCGTCCTCCCTAGGCTTATTCTAATCCAATTAGGGTTTTTAACCAATCTTGTGCATCCAATATGTGATTTTGTGTGATTTTGTGTCATTGGTTGAACATTTAGGTCATTTTCGTCCTCCACAAGCTTATTCTAATCCAATTAGGGTTTTAACCAATCTTGTGCATCCAATATGTCATTTTGTGTCATTGGTTGAACATTTAGGTCATTTTCGCCCTCCCTAGGCTAATTCTAATCCAATTAGGGTTTTTAACCAATCTTGTGCATCCAATATGTGATTTTGTGTCATTGGTTGAACATTTAGGTCATTTTCGTCCTCCCTAGGCTTATTCTAATCCAATTAGGGTTTTTAACCAATCTAGTGCATATAATAAGTGATTTTGTGTCATTGGTTGAACATTTAGGTCATTTTCGTCCTCCCTAGGCTTATTCTAATCCAATTAGGGTTTTTAACTAATCTTGTGCATCCAATATGTGATTTTGTGTCATTGGTTGAACATTTAGGTCATTTTCGTCCTCCCTAGGCTTATTCTAATCCAATTAGGGTCTTAAACCAATCTTGTGCATCCAATATGTGATTTTGTGTCATTTTGTGTCATTGGTTGAACATTTAGGTCATTTTCGTCCTCCCTAGGCTTATTCTAATCCAGTTAGGGTTTTTAACCATTCTTGTGCATCCAATATGTGATTTTGTGTCATTGATTGAACATTTAGGTCATTTTCGTCCTCCCTAGGCTTATTCTAATCCAATTAGGGTCTTAAACCAATCTTGTGCATCCAATATGTGATTTTGTGTCATTTTGTGTCATTGGTTGAACATTTAGGTCATTTTCGTTCTGCCTAGGCTTATTCTAATCCAATTAGGGTTTTTAACCAATCTTGTGCATCCAATATGTGATTTTGTGTCATTTTGTGTCATTGGTTGGACATTTAGGTCATTTTCGTCCTGCCTAGGCTTATTCTAATCCAATTAGGGTTTTTAACCAATCTTGTGCATCCAATATGTGATCTTGTGTCATTTTGTGTCATTGGTTGAACATTTAGGTCATTTTCGTCCTCCTTAGGCTTATTCTAATCCAATTAGGGTTTTTAACCACTCTTGTGCATCCAATATGTGATTTTGTGTCGTTAGTTGAACACTTAGGTCATTTTCGTCCTCCCTAGGCTTATTCTAATCCAATTAGAGTTTTTAAACAATCTTGTGCATCCAATATGTGATTTTGTGTCATTTTGTGTCATTGGTTGAACATTTAGGTCATTTTCGTCCTGCCTAGGCTTATTCTAATCCAATTAGGGTTTTTAACCAATCTTGTGCATCCAATATGTGATCTTGTGTTATTTTGTGTCATGGGTTGAACATTTAGGTCATTTTCGTCCTCCCAAGGCTTATTCTAATCCAATTACGGTTTTTAACCAATCTTGTGCATCCAATAATTGATTTTGTGTCATTAGTTGAACGTTTAGGTCATTTTCGTCCTCCCTAGGCTTATTCTAATCCAATTAGGGTCTTAAACCAATCATGTGCATCCAATATGTGATTTTGTGTCATTTTGTGTCATTGGTTGGACATTTAGGTCATTTTCGTCCTGCCTAGGCTTATTCTAATCCAATTAGGGTTTTTAACCAATCTTGTGCATCCAATATGTGATCTTGTGTCATTTTGTATCATTGGTTGAACATTTAGGTCATTTTCGTCCTCCCTAGGCTTATTCTAATCCAATTAGGGTTTTTAACCACTCTTGTGCATCCAATATGTGATTTTGTGTCGTTAGTTGAACACTTAGGTCATTTTCGTCTTCCCTAGGCTTATTCTAATCCAATTAGAGTTTTTAAACAATCTTGTGCATCCAATATGTGATTTTGTGTCATTTTGTGTCATTGGTTGAACATTTAGGTCCTTTTCGTCCTCCCTAGGCATATTCTAATCCAATTAGGGTTTTTAACCAATCATGTGCATCCAATATTTGATTTTGTGTCATTGGTTGAACATTAAGGTCATTTTCGTCCTCCCAAGGCTTATTCTAATCCAATTAGGGTTTTTAACCAATCTTGTGCCTCCAATAATTGATTTTGTGTCATTGGTTGAACGTTTAGGTCATTTTCGTCCTCCCTAGGCTTATTCTAATCCAATTAGGGTCTTAAACCAATCATGTGCATCCAATATGTGATTTTGTGTCATTGGATGGACATTTAGGTCATTTTGTCCTGCCTAGGCTTATTCTAATCCAATTAGGGTTTTTAACCAATCTTGTGCATCCAATATGTGATCTTGTGTCATTTTGTGTCATTGGTTGAACATTTAGGTCATTTTCGTCCTCCCTAGGCTTATTCTAATCCAATTAGGGTTTTTAACCACTCTTGTGCATCTAATATGTGATTTGTTGTCGTTAGTTGAACACTTTGGTCATTTTCGTCCTCCCTAGGCTTATTCTAATCCAATTAGGGTTTTTAACCAATCTTGTGCATCCAATATGTGATTTTGTGTCATTGGTTGAACATTTAGGTCATTTTCGTCCTCCCTAGGCTTATTCTAATCCAATTAGGGTTTTTAACCAATCCTGTGTATCCAATATGTGATTTTGTGTAATTTTGTGTCATTGGTTGAACATTTAGGTCATTTTTGTCCTCCCTAGGCTTATTCTAATCCAATTAGGGTTTTTAACCAATCTTGTGCATCCAATATGTGATTTTGTGTCATTGGTTGAACATTTAGGTCATTTTCGTCCTCCCTAGGCTTATTCTAATCCAATTAGGGTTTTTAACCACTCTTTTGCATATAATAAGTATTTTTGTGTCATTGGTAATCCAATTAGGTCATTTTTGTCCTCCCTAGGCTTATTCTAATCCAATTAGGGTTTTTAACCAATCTTGTGCATCCAATATGTGATTTTGTGTCATTTTGTATCATTGGTTGAACATTTAGGTCATTTTCGTCCTCCCTAGGCTTATTCTAATCCAATTAGGGTTTTTAACCACTCTTGTGCATCCAATATGTGATTTTGTGTCGTTAGTTGAACACTTAGGTCATTTTCGTCCTCCCTAGGCTTATTCTAATCCAATTAGAGTTTTTAAACAATCTTGTGCATCCAATATGTGATTTTGTGTCATTGGTTGAACATTTAGGTCCTTTTCGTCCTCCCTAGGCATATTCTAATCCAATTAGGGTTTCTAACCAATCTTGTGCATCCAATATTTGATTTTGTGTCATTGGTTGAACATTTAGGTAATTTTTGTCCTCCCTAGGCTTATTCTAATCCAATTAGGGTCTTAAACCAATCTTGTGCATCCAATTTGTGATTTTGTGTCATTTTGTGTCATTGGTTGAACATTTAGGTCATTTTCGTCCTCCCTAGGCTTATTCTAATCCAGTTAGGGTTTTTAACCAATCTTGTGCATCCAATATGTGATTTTGTGTCATTGATTGAACATTTAGGTCATTTTCGTCCTCCCTAGGCTTATTCTAATCCAATTAGGGTCTTAAACCAATCTTGTGCATCCAATATGTGATTTTGTGTCATTTTGTGTCATTGGTTGAACATTTAGGTCATTTTCGTCCTGCCTAGGCTTATTCTAATCCAATTAGGGTTTTTAACCAATCTTGTGCATCCAATATGTGATTTTGTGTCATTTTGTGTCATTGGTTGGACATTTAGGTCATTTTCGTCCTGCCTAGGCTTATTCTAATCTAATTAGGGTTTTTAACCAATCTTGTGTATCCAATATGTGATCTTGTGTCATTTTGTGTCATTGGTTGAACATTTAGGTCATTTTCGTCCTCCCTAGGCTTATTCTAATCCAATTAGGGTTTTTAACCACTCTTGTGCATCCAATATGTGATTTTGTGTCGTTAGTTGAACACTTAGGTCATTTTCGTCCTCCCTAGCCTTATTCTAATCCAATTAGAGTTTTTAAACAATCTTGTGCATCCAATATGTGATTTTGTGTCATTTTGTGTCATTGGTTGAACATTTAGGTCCTTTTCGTCCTCCCTAGGCATATTCTAATCCAATTAGGGTTTTTAACCAATCTTGTGCATCCAATATTTGATTTTGTGTCATTTGTTGAACATTTAGGTCATTTTTGTCCTCCCTAGGCTTATTCTAATCCAATTAGGGTCTTAAACCAATCTTGTGCATACAATATGTGATTTTGTGTCATTTTGTGTCATTGGTTGAACATTTAGGTCATTTTCGTCCTCCCTAGGCTTATTCTAATCCAGTTAGGGTTTTTAACCAATCTTGTGCTTCCAATATGTGATTTTGTGTCATTGATTGAACATTTAGGTCATTTTCGTCCTCCCTAGGCTTATTCTAATCCAATTAGAGTCTTAAACCAATCTTGTGCATCCAATATGTGATTTTGTGTCATTTTGTGTCATTGGTTGAACATTTAGGTCATTTTCGTCCTGCCTATGCTTATTCTAATCCAATTAGGGTTTTTAACCAATCTTGTGCATCCAATATGTGATCTTGTGTCATTTTGTGTCATTGGTTGAACATTTAGGTCATTTTCGTCCTCTCTAGGCTTATTCTAATCCAATTAGGGTTTTTAACCACTCTTGTGCATCCAATATGTGATTTTGTGTCATTGATTGAACATTTAGGTCATTTTCGTCCTCCCTAGGCTTATTCTAATCCAATTACGGTCTTAAACCAATCTTGTGCATCCAATATGTGATTTTGTGTCATTTTGTGTCATTGGTTGAACATTTAGGTCATTTTCGTCCTGCCTAGGCTTATTCTCATCCAATTAGGGTTTTTAACCAATCTTGTGCATCCAATATGTGATTTTGTGTCATTTTGTGTCATTGGTTGGACATTTAGGTCATTTTCGTCCTGCCTAGGCTTATTCTAATCCAATTAGGGTTTTTAACCAATCTTGTGCATCCAATATGTGATCTTGTGTCATTTTGTGTCATTGGTTGAACATTTAGGTCATTTTCGTCCTCCTTAGGCTTATTCTAATCCAATTAGGGTTTTTAACCACTCTTGTGCATCCAATATGTGATTTTGTGTCGTTAGTTGAACACTTAGGTCATTTTCGTCCTCCCTAGGCTTATTCTAATCCAATTAGAGTTTTTAAACAATCTTGTGCATCCAATATGTGATTTTGTGTCATTTTGTGTCATTGGTTGAACATTTAGGTCATTTTCGTCCTGCCTAGGCTTATTCTAATCCAATTAGGGTTTTTAACCAATCTTGTGCATCCAATATGTGATTTTGTGTCATTTTGTGTCATTGGTTGGACATTTAGGTCATTTTCGTCCTGCCTAGGCTTATTCTAATCCAATTAGGGTTTTTAACCAATCTTGTGCATCCAATATTTGATTTTGTGTCATTGGTTGAACATTAAGGTCATTTTCGTCCTCCCAAGGCTTATTCTAATCCAATTAGGGTTTTTAACCAATCTTGTGCATCCAATAATTGATTTTGTGTCATTGGTTGAACGTTTAGGTCATTTTCGTCCTCCCTAGGCTTATTCTAATCCAATTAGGGTCTTAAACCAATCATGTGCATCCAATATGTGATTTTGTGTCATTTTGTGTCATTGGTTGGACATTTAGGTCATTTTCGTCCTGCCTAGGCTTATTCTAATCCAATTAGGGTTTTTAACCAATCTTGTGCATCCAATATGTGATCTTGTGTCATTTTGTGTCATTGGTTGAACATTTAGGTCATTTTCGTCCTCCCTAGGCTTATTCTAATCCAATTAGGGTTTTTAACCACTCTTGTGCATCCAATATGTGATTTTGTGTCATTTTGTGTCATTGGTTGAACATTTAGGTCATTTTCGTCCTCCCTAGGCTTATTCTAATCCAATTAGGGTTTTTAACCAATCTTGTGCATCCAATATGTGATTTTGTGTCGTTAGTTGAACACTTAGGTCATTTTCGTCCTCCCTAGGCTTATTCTAATCCAATTAGAGTTTTTAACCAATCTTGTGCATCCAATATGTGATTTTGTGTCATTTTGTGTCATTGGTTGAACATTTAGGTCATTTTCGTCCTGCCTAGGCTTATTCTAATCCAATTAGGGTTTTTAACCAATCTTGTGCATCCAATATGTGATCTTGTGTCATTGGTTGAACATTTAGGTCATTTTCGTCCTCTCTAGGCTTATTCTAATCCAATTAGGGTTTTTAACCACTCTTGTGCATCCAATATGTGATTTTGTGTCGTTAGTTGAACACTTAGGTCATTTTCGTCCTCCCTAGGCTTATTCTAATCCAATTAGAGTTTTTAAACAATCTTGTGCATCCAATATGTGATTTTGTGTCATTTTGTGTCATTGGTTGAACATTTAGGTCATTTTCGTCCTCCCTAGGCTTATTCTAATCCAGTTAGGGTTTTTAACCAATCTTGTGCATCCAATATGTGATTTTGTGTCATTGATTGAACATTTAGGTCATTTTCGTCCTCCCTAGGCTTATTCTAATCCAATTAGAGTCTTAAACCAATCTTGTGCATCCAATATGTGATTTTGTGTCATTGGTTGAACATTTAGGTCATTTTCGTCCTCCCTAGGCTTATTCTAATCCAATTAGGGTTTTTAACCACTCTTGTGCATCCAATATGTGATTTTGTGTCGTTAGTTGAACACTTAGGTCATTTTCGTCCTCCCTAGGCTTATTCTAATCCAATTAGGGTTTTTAACCAATCTTGTGCATCCAATATGTGATTTTGTGTCATTTTGTGTCATTGGTTGAACATTTAGGTCATTTTCGTCGTCCCTAGGCTTATTCTAATCCAATTAGGGTTTTTAAACAATCTTGTGTATCCAATATGTGATTTTGTGTAATTTTGTGTCATTGGTTGAACATTTAGGTCATTTTCGTCCTCCCTAGGCTTATTCTAATCCAATTAGGGTTTTTAACCAATCTTGTGCATCCAATATGTGATTTTGTGTCATTGGTTGAACATTTAGGTCATTTTCGTCCTCCCTAGGCTTATTCTATTCCAATTAGGGTTTTTAAACAATCTTGTGCACCCAATATGTGATTTTGTGTCATTTTGTGTCATTGGTTGAACATTTAGGTCATTTTCGTCCTCCCTAGGCTTATTCTAATCCAATTAGGGTTTTTAACCAATCTTGTGCATCCAATATTTGATTTTGTGTCATTGGTTGAACATTTAGGTCATTTTAGTCCTCCCTAGGCTTATTCTAATCCAATTAGGGTCTTAAACCAATCTTGTTCATCCAATATGTGATTTTGCGTCATTTTGTGTCATTGGTTGAACATTTAGGTCATTTTCGTCCTCCCTAGGCTTATTCTAATCCAATTAGGGTTTTTAAACAATCTTGTGCATCCAATATGTGATTTGGTGTCATTTTGTGTCATTTGTTGAACATTTAGGTCATTTTCGTCCTCCCTAGGCTTATTCTGATCCAATTAGGGTTTTTAACCAATCTTGTGCATCCAATATTTGATTTTGTGTCATTGGTTGAACATATAGGTCATTTTCGTCCTCCCTAGGCTTATTCTAATCCAATTAGGGTCTTAAACCAATCTTGTGCATCCAATATGTGATTTTGTGTCATTTTGTGTCATTGGTTGAACATTTAGGTCATTTTCGTCCTGCCTAGGCTTATTCTAATCCAATTAGGGTTTTTAACCAATCTTGTGCATCCAATATGTGATCTTGTGTCATTTTGTGTCATTGGTTGAACATTTAGGTCATTTTTGTCCTCTCTAGGCTTATTCTAATCCAATTAGGGTTTTTAACCACTCTTGTGCATCCAATATGTGATTTTGTGTCATTGATTGAACATTTAGGTCATTTTCGTCCTCCCTAGGCTTATTCTAATCCAATTAGGGTCTTAAACCAATCTTGTGCATCCAATATGTGATTTTGTGTCATTTTGTGTCATTGGTTGAACATTTAGGTCATTTTCGTCCTGCCTAGGCTTATTATAATCCAATTAGGGTTTTTAACCAATCTTGTGCATCCAATATGTGATTTTGTGTCATTTTGTGTCATTGGTTGGACATTTAGGTCATTTTCGTCCTGCCTAGGCTTATTCTAATCCAATTAGGGTTTTTAACCAATCTTGTGCATCCAATATGTGATCTTGTGTCATTTTGTGTCATTGGTTGAACATTTAGGTCATTTTCGTCCTCTCTAGGCTTATTCTTATCCAATTAGGGTTTTTAACCACTGTTGTGCATCCAATATGTGATTTTGTGTCATTGATTGAACATTTAGGTCATTTTCGTCCTCCCTAGGCTTATTCTAATCCAATTAGGGTCTTAAACCAATCTTGTGCATCCAATATGTGATTTTGTGTCATTTTGTGTCATTGGTTGAACATTTAGGTCATTTTCGTCCTCCCTAGGCTTATTCCAATCCAATTAGGGTTTTTAAAAAATCTTGTGCATCCAATATGTGATTTTGTGTCATTTTGTGTCATTGGTTGAACATTTAGGTCATTTTCGTCCTCCCTAGGCTTATTCTAATCCAATTAGGGTCTTAAACCAATCTTGTGCATCCAATATGTGATTTTGTGTCATTTTGTGTCATTGGTTGAACATTTAGGTCATTTTCGTCCTGCCTAGGCTTATTCTAATCCAATTAGTGTTTTTAACCAATCTTGTGCATCCAATATGTGATCTTGTGTCATTTTGTGTCATTGGTTGAACATTTAGGTAATTTTCGTCCTCTCTAGGCTTATTCTAATCCAATTAGGGTTTTTAACCACTCTTGTGCATCCAATATGTGATTTTGTGTCGTTAGTTGAACACTTAGGTCATTTTCGTCCTCCCTAGGCTTATTCTAATCCAATTAGAGTTTTTAACCAATCTTGTGCATCCAATATGTGATTTTGTGTCATTTTGTGTCATTGGTTGAACATTTAGGTCATTTTCGTCCTCCCTAGGCTTATTCTAATCCAATAAGGGTCTTAAAAAAATCTTGTGCATCCTATATGTGATTTTGTGTCATTTTGTATCATTGGTTGAACATTTAGGTCATTTTTGTTCTCCCTAGGATTATTCTAATCCAATTAGGGTTTTTAACCAATCTTGTGCATCCAATATGTGATTTTGTGTCATTGGTTGAACATTTAGGTCATTTTCCCCTAGGCTTATTCTAATCCAATTAGGGTTTTAAACCAATCTTGTGCATCCAATATGTGATTTTGTGTCATTTTGTGTCATTGGTTGAACATTTAGGTCATTTTCGTCCTCCCTAGGCTTATTCTATACCAATTAGAGTTTTTAAACAATCTTGTGCATCCAATATGTGATTTTGTGTCATTTTGTGTCATTGGTTGAACATTTAGGTCATTTTCGTCGTCCCTAGGCTTATTCTAATCCAATTAGGGTTTTTAAACAATCTTGTGCATCCAATATGTGATTTTGTGTCATTTTGTGTCATTGGTTGAACATTTAGGTCATTTTCGTCCTCCCTAGGCTTATTCTAATCCAATTAGGGTTTTTAAACAGTCTTGTGCATCCAATATGTGATTTTGTGTCATTGGTTGAACATTTAGGTCATTTTCGTCCTCCCTAGGCTTATTCTAATCCAATTAGGGTTTTTAACCAATCTTGTGCATCCAATATTTAATTTTGTGTCATTCGTTGAACATTTAGGTCATTTTCGTCCTCCCTAGGCTTATTCTAATCGAATTAGGGTCTTAAACCAATCTTGTGCATCCAATATGTGATCTTGTGTCATTTTGTGTCATTGGTTGAACATTTAGGTCATTTTCATCCTCCCAAGGCTTATTCTAATCCAATTAGGGTTTTTAACCACTCTTGTGCATCCAATATGTGATTTTGTGTCGTTAGTTGAACACTTAGGTCATTTTCGTCCTCCCTAGGCTTATTCTAATCCAATTAGGGTTTTTAACCAATCTTGTGCATCCAATATTTGATTTTGTGTCATTGGTTGAACATTTAGGTCATTTTCGTCCTCCCTAGGCTTATTCTAATCCAATTAGGGTCTTAAACCAATCTTGTTCATCCAATATGTGATTTTGTGTCATTTTGTGTCATTGGTTGAACATTTAGGTCATTTTCGTACTCCCTAGGCTTATTCTAATCCAGTTAGGGTTTTTAACCAATCTTGTGCATCCAATATGTGATTTTGTGTCATTGGTTGAACATTTAGGTCATTTTCGTCCTCCCTAGGCTTATTCTAATCCAATAAGGGTCTTAAACCAATCTTGTGCATCCAATATGTGATTTTGTGTCATTTTGTGTCATTGGTTGAACATTTAGGTCATTTTCGTCGTCCTTAGGCTTATTCTATTCCAATTAGGGTTTGTAAACAATCTTGTGCATCCAATATGTGATTTTGTGTCATTTTGTGTCATTGGTTTAACATTTAGGTCATTTTCGTTCTCCCTAGGCTTATTCTAATCCAATTAGGGTTTTTAACCAATCTTGTGCATCCAATATTTGATTTTGTGTCATTGGTTGAACATTTAGGTCATTTTCGTCCTCCCTAGGCTTATTCTAATCCAATTAGGGTCTTAAACCAATCTTGTGCATCCAATATGTGATTTTGTGTCATTTTGTGTCATTGGTTGAACATTTAGGTCATTTTCGTCGTCCCTAGGCTTATTCTAATCCAATTAGGGTTTTTAAACAATCTTGTGCATCCTATATGTGATTTTGTGTCATTTTGTGTCATTGGTTGAACATTTAGGTCATTTTCGTTCTCCCTAGGATTATTCTAATCCAATTAGGGTTTTTAACCAATCTTGTGCATCCAATATGTGATTTTGTGTCATTGGTTGAACATTTAGGTCATTTTCCCCTAGGCTTATTCTAATCCAATTAGGGTTTTAAACCAATCTTGTGCATCCAATATGTGATTTTGTTTCATTTTGTGTCATTGGTTGAACATTTAGGTCATTTTCGGTCTCCCTAGGCTTATTCTAATCCAGTTAGGGTTTTTAACCAATCTTGTGCATCCAATATGTGATTTTGTGTCATTGGTTGAACATTTAGGTCATTTTCGTCCTCCCTAGGCTTATTCTAATCCAATTAGGGTCTTAAACCAATCTTGTGCATCCAATATGTGATTTTATGTCATTTTGTGTCATTGGTTGGACATTTAGGTCATTTTCGTCCTGCCTAGGCTTATTCTAATCCAATTAGGGTTTTTAACCAATCTTGTGCATCCAATATGTGATCTTGTGTCATTTTGTGTCATTGGTTGAACATTTAGGTCATTTTCGTCCTCCCTAGGCTTATTCTAATCCAATTATGGTTTTTAACCACTCTTGTGCATCCAATATGTGATTTTGTGTCGTTAGTTGAATACTTAGGTCATTTTCGTCCTCCCTAGGCTTATTCTATACCAATTAGAGTTTTTAAACAATCTTGTGCATCCAATATGTGATTTTGTGTCATTTTGTGTCATTGGTTGAACATTTAGGTCATTTTCGTCCTCCCTAGGCTTATTCTAATCCAATTAGGGTTTTTAACCAATCTTTGGCATCCAATATTTGATTTTGTGTCATTGGTTGAACATTTAGGTCATTTTCGTCCTCCCTAGGCTTATTCTAATCCAATTAGGGTCTTAAACCAATCTTGTGCATCCAATATGTGATTTTGTGTCATTTTGTGTCATTGGTTGAACATTTAGGTCATTTTCGTCCTCTCTAGGCTTATTCTAATCCAATTAGGGTTTTTAACCACTCTTGTGCATCCAATATGTGATTTTGTGTCGTTAGTTGAACACTTAGGTCATTTTCGTCCTCCCTAGGCTTATTCTAATCCAATTAGAGTTTTTAAACAATCTTGTGCATCCAATATGTGATTTTGTGTCATTTTGTGTCATTGGTTGAACATTTAGGTCCTTTTCGTCCACCCTAGGCATATTCTAATCCAATTAGGGTTTTTAACCAATCTTGTGCATCCAATATTTGATTTTGTGTCATTGGTTGAACATTTAGGTCATTTTTGTCCTCCCTAGGCTTATTCTAATCCAATTAGGGTCTTAAACCAATCTTGTGCATCCAATATGTGATTTTGTGTCATTTTGTGTCATTGGTTGAACATTTAGGTCATTTTCGTCCTGCCTAGGCTTATTCTAATCCAATTAGGGTTTTTAACCAATCTTGTGCATCCAATATGTGATCTTGTGTCATTTTGTGTCATTGGTTGAACATTTAGGTCATTTTTGTCCTCTCTAGGCTTATTCTAATCCAATTAGGGTTTTTAACCACTCTTGTGCATCCAATATGTGATTTTGTGTCATTGATTGAACATTTAGGTCATTTTCGTCCTCCCTAGGCTTATTCTAATCCAATTAGGGTCTTAAACCAATCTTGTGCATCCAATATGTGATTTTGTGTCATTTTGTGTCATTGGTTGAACATTTAGGTCATTTTCGTCCTGCCTAGGCTTATTATAATCCAATTAGGGTTTTTAACCAATCTTGTGCATCCAATATGTGATTTTGTGTCATTTTGTGTCATTGGTTGGACATTTAGGTCATTTTCGTCCTGCCTAGGCTTATTCTAATCCAATTAGGGTTTTTAACCAATCTTGTGCATCCAATATGTGATTTTGTGTCATTTTGTGTCATTGGTTGAACATTTAGGTCATTTTCGTCCTGCCTAGGCTTATTCTAATCCAATTAGGGTTTTTAACCAATCTTGTGCATCCAATATGTGATTTTGTAACATTGGTTGAACATTTAGGTCATTTTTGTCCTCCCTAGGCTTATTCTAATCCAATTAGGGTTTTTAACCAATCTTGTGCATCCAATATGTGATTTTGTGTCATTTTGTGTCATTGGTTGAACATTTAGGTCATTTTCGTCCTCCCTAGGCTTATTCTAATCCAATTAGGGTTTTTAACCAATCTTGTGCATATGATAAGTGATTTTATGTCATTGGTAATCCAATTAGGTCATTTTCGTCCTCCCTAGGCTTATTACAATCCAATTAGGGTTTTTAACCAATCTTGTGCATCCAATATGTGATTTTGTGTCATTTTGTGTCATTGGTTGAACATTTAGGTCATTTTCGTCCTCCCTAGGCTTATTCTAATCCAATTAGGGTTTTTAACCACTAGTGCATCCAATATGTGATTTTGTGTCATTGGTTGAACATTTAGGTCATTTTCATCCTCCCTAGGCTTATTCTAATCCAATTAGGGTTTTTAACCAATCTTGTGCGTCCAATATATGATTTTGTGTCATTGGTTGAACATTTAGGTCATTTTCGTCCTCCCTAGGTTTATTCTAATCCAATTAGGGTTTTTAACCAATCTTTTGCATCCAATATGTGATTTTGTGTCATTGGTTGAACATTTAGGTCATTTTCGTCCTCCCTAGGCTTATTCTAATCCAATTAGGGTTTTTAACCAATCTTGTGCATCCAAAATGTGATTTTGTGTCATTTTGTGTCATTGGTTGAACATTTACGTCATTTTCGTCCTCCCTAGGCTTATTCTAATCCAATTAGGGTTTTTAACTAATCTTGTGCATCCAATATGTGATTTTGTGTCATTGGTTGAACATTTAGGTCATTTTCGTCCTCCCTAGGCTTATTCTAATCCAATTAGGGTCTTAAACCAATCTTGTGCATCCAATATGTGATTTTGTGTCATTTTGTGTCATTGGTTGAACATTTAGGTCATTTTCGTCCTCCCTAGGCTTATTCTAATCCAGTTAGGGTTTTTAACCAATCTTGTGCATCCAATATGTGATTTTGTGTCGTTAGTTGAACACTTAGGTCATTTTCGTCCTCCCTAGGCTTATTCTAATCCAATTAGAGTTTTTAAACAATCTTGTGCATCCAATATGTGATTTTGTGTCATTTTGTGTCATTGGTTGAACATTTAGGTCCTTTTCGTCCTCCCTAGGCATATTCTAATCCAATTAGGGTTTTTAACCAATCTTGTGCATCCAATATTTGATTTTGTGTCATTGGTTGAACATTAAGGTCATTTTCGTCCTCCCAAGGCTTATTCTAATCCAATTAGGGTTTTTAACCAATCTTGTGCCTCCAATAATTGATTTTGTGTCATTGGTTGAACGTTTAGGTCATTTTCGTCCTCCCTAGGCTTATTCTAATCCAATTAGGGTCTTAAACCAATCATGTGCATCCAATATGTGATTTTGTGTCATTGGATGGACATTTAGGTCATTTTGTCCTGCCTAGGCTTATTCTAATCCAATTAGGGTTTTTAACCAATTTTGTGCATCCAATATGTGATCTTGTGTCATTTTGTGTCATTGGTTGAACATTTAGGTCATTTTCGTCCTCCCTAGGCTTATTCTAATCCAATTAGGGTTTTTAACCACTCTTGTGCATCCAATATGTGATTTTGTGTCGTTAGTTGAACACTTAGGTCATTTTCGTCCTCCCTAGGCTTATTCTAATCCAATTAGAGTTTTTAAACAATCTTGTGCATCCAATATGTGATTTTGTGTCATTTTGTGTCATTGGTTGAACATTTAGGTCCTTTTGGTCCTCCCTAGGCATATTCTAATCCAATTAGGGTTTTTAACCAATCTTGTGCATCCAATATTTGATTTTGTGTCATTGGTTGAACATTAAGGTCATTTTCGTCCTCCCAAGGCTTATTCTAATCCAATTAGGGTTTTTAACCAATCTTGTGCATCCAATAATTGATTTTGTGTCATTGGTTGAACGTTTAGGTCATTTTCGTCCTCCCTAGGCTTATTCTAATTCAATTAGGGTCTTAAACCAATCATGTGCATCCAATATGTGATTTTGTGTCATTTTGTGTCATTGGTTGGACATTTAGGTCATTTTCGTCCTGCCTAGGCTTATTCTAATCCAATTAGGGTTTTTAACCAATCTTGTGCATCCAATATGTGATCTTGTGTCATTTTGTGTCATTGGTTGAACATTTAGGTCATTTTCGTCCTCCCTAGGCTTATTCTAATCCAATTAGGGTTTTTAACCACTCTTGTGCATCCAATATGTGATTTTGTGTCATTGATTGAACATTTAGGTCATTTTCGTCCTCCCTAGGCTTATTCTAATCCAATTAGGGTCTTAAACCAATCTTGTGCATCCAATATGTGATTTTGTGTCATTTTGTGTCATTGGTTGAACATTTAGGTCATTTTCGTCCTGCCTAGGCTTATTATAATCCAATTAGGGTTTTTAACCAATCTTGTGCATCCAATATGTGATTTTGTGTCATTTTGTGTCATTGGTTGGACATTTAGGTCATTTTCGTCCTGCCTAGGCTTATTCTAATCCAATTAGGGTTTTTAACCAATCTTGTGCATCCAATATGTGATCTTGTGTCATTTTGTGTCATTGGTTGAACATTTTGGTCATTTTCGTCCTCCCTAGGCTTATTCTAATCCAATTAGGGTTTTTAACCACTCTTGTGCATCCAATATGTGATTTTGTGTCGTTAGTTGAACACTTAGGTCATTTTCGTCCTCCATAGGCTTATTCTAATCCAATTAGAGTTTTTAAACAATCTTGTGCATCCAATATGTGATTTTGTGTCATTTTGTGTCATTGGTTTAACATTTAGGTCCTTTTCGTCCTCCCTAGGCATATTCTAATCCAATTAGGGTTTTTAACCAATCTTGTGCATCCAATATTTGATTTTGTGTCATTGGTTGAACATTTAGGTCATTTTTGTCCTCCCTAGGCTTATTCTAATCCAATTAGGGTCTTAAACCAATCTTGTGCATCCAATATGTGATTTTGTGTCATTTTGTGTCATTGGTTGAACATTTAGGTCATTTTCGTCCTCCCTAGGCTTATTCTAATCCAGTTAGGGTTTTTAACCATTCTTGTGCATCCAATATGTGATTTTGTGTCATTGATTGAACATTTAGGTCATTTTCGTCCTCCCTAGGCTTATTCTAATCCAATTAGGGTCTTAAACCAATCTTGTGCATCCAATATGTGATTTTGTGTCATTTTGTGTCATTGGTTGAACATTTAGGTCATTTTCGTCCTGCCGAGGCTTATTCTAATCCAATTAGGGTTTTTAACCAATCTTGTGCATCCAATATGTGATTTTGTGTCATTTTGTGTCATTGGTTGAACATTTAGGTCATTTTCGTCCTCCCTAGGCTTATTCTAATCCATTTAGGGTTTTTAACCAATCTTGTGCATCCAATATGTGATTTTGTGTCATTTTGTGTCAGTTGAACATTTAGGCCATTTTCGTCCTCCCTAGGCTTATTCTAATCCAATTAGGGTTTTTAACCAATCTTGTGCATCCAATACGTGATTTTGTGTCATTTTGTGTCAGTTGAACATTTAGGTCTTTTTCGTCCTCCCTAGACTTATTCTAATCCAATTAGGGTTTTCAACCAATCTTGTGCATCCACTATGTGAATTTGTGTCATTTTGTGTCATTGGTTGAACATTTAGGCCATTTTCGTCTTCCCTAGGCTTATTCTAATCCAATTAGGGTTTTTAACCAATCTTGTGCTTCCAATATGTGATTTTGTGTCATTGGTTGAACATTTAGGTCATTTTAGTCCTCCCTAGGCTTATTCTAATCCAATTAGGGTTTTTAACCAATCTTGTGCATCCAATATGTGATTTTGTGTCATTTTGTGTCATTGGTTGAACATTTAGGTCATTTTCGTCCTCCTTAGGCTTATTCTAATCCAATTATGGTTTTTAACCAATCTTGTGCATCCAATATGTGATTTTGTGTCATTGGTTGAACATTTAGGTCATTTTCGTCCTCCCTAGGCTTATTCTAATCCAATTAGGGTTTTTAACTAATCTTGTGCATCCAATATGTGATTTTGTGTCATTGGTTGAACATTTAGGTCATTTTCGTCCTCCCTAGGCTTATTCTAATCCAATTAGGGTCTTAAACCAATCTTGTGCATCCAATATGTGATTTTGTGTCATTTTGTGTCATTGGTTGAACATTTAGGTCATTTTCGTCCTCCCTAGGCTTATTCTAATCCAATTAGGGTTTTTAACCAATCTTTGGCATCCAATATTTGATTTTGTGTCATTGGTTGAACATTTAGGTCATTTTAGTCCTCCCTAGGCTTATTCTAATCCAATTAGGGTCTTAAACCAATCTTGTTCATCCAATATGTGATTTTGCGTCATTTTGTGTCATTGGTTGAACATTTAGGTCATTTTCGTCCTCCCTAGGCTTATTCTAATCCAATTAGGGTTTTTAAACAATCTTGTGCATCCAATATGTGATTTGGTGTCATTTTGTGTCATTTGTTGAACATTTAGGTCATTTTCGTCCTCCCTAGGCTTATTCTGATCCAATTAGGGTTTTTAACCAATCTTGTGCATCCAATATTTGATTTTGTGTCATTGGTTGAACATATAGGTCATTTTCGTCCTCCCTAGGCTTATTCTAATCCAATTAGGGTCTTAAACCAATCTTGTGCATCCAATATGTGATTTTGTGTCATTTTGTGTCATTGGTTGAACATTTAGGTCATTTTCGTCCTGCCTAGGCTTATTCTAATCCAATTAGGGTTTTTAACCAATCTTGTGCATCCAATATGTGATCTTGTGTCATTTTGTGTCATTGGTTGAACATTTAGGTCATTTTTGTCCTCTCTAGGCTTATTCTAATCCAATTAGGGTTTTTAACCACTCTTGTGCATCCAATATGTGATTTTGTGTCATTGATTGAACATTTAGGTCATTTTCGTCCTCCCTAGGCTTATTCTAATCCAATTAGGGTCTTAAACCAATCTTGTGCATCCAATATGTGATTTTGTGTCATTTTGTGTCATTGGTTGAACATTTATGTCATTTTCGTCCTGCCGAGGCTTATTCTAATCCAATTAGGGTTTTTAACCAATCTTGTGCATCCAATATGTGATTTTGTGTCATTTTGTGTCATTGGTTGAACATTTAGGTCATTTTCGTCCTCCCTAGGCTTATTCTAATCCAATTAGGGTCTTAAACAAATCTTGTGCATCCTATATGTGATTTTGTGTCATTTTGTGTCATTGGTTGAACATTTAGGTCATTTTCGTTCTCCCTAGGCTTATTCTAATCCAGTTAGGGTTTTTAACCAATCTTGTGCATCCAATATGTGATTTTGTGTCATTTGTTGAACATTTAGGTCATTTTCGTCCTCCCTAGGCTTATTCTAATCCAATTAGGGATTTTAAACAATCTTGGGCATCAAATATGTGATTTTCTGTCATTTTGTGTCATTGGTTTAACATTTAAGTCATTTTCATTCTCCCTAGGCTTCCAATTAGGGTTTTTAACCAATCTTGTGCATCCAATATTTGATTTTGTGTCATTGGTTGAACATTTAGGTCATTTTCGTCCTCCCTAGGCTTATTCTAATCCAATTAGGGTCTTAAACCAATCTTGTGCATCCAATATGTGATTTTGTGTCATTTTGTGTCATTGGTTGAACATTTAGGTCATTTTCGTCGTCCCTAGGCTTATTCTAATCCAATTAGGGTTTTTAAACAATCTTGTGCATCCTATATGTGATTTTGTGTCATTTTGTGTCATTGGTTGAACATTTAGGTCATTTTCGTTCTCCCTAGGATTATTCTAATCCAATTAGGGTTTTTAACCAATCTTGTGCATCCAATACGTGATTTTGTGTCATTGGTTGAACATTTAGGTCATTTTCCCCTAGGGTTATTCTAATCCAATTAGGGTTTTAAACCAATCTTGTGCATCCAATATGTGATTTTGTGTCATTTTGTATCATTGGTTGAACATTTAGGTCATTTTCGTCCTCCCTAGGCTTATTCTAATCCAGTTAGGGTTTTTAACCAATCTTGTGCATCCAATATGTGATTTTGTGTCATTTGTTGAACATTTTCGTCATTTTCGTCCTCCCTAGGCTTATTCTAATCCAATTGGGGTTTTTAAACAATCTTGTGCATCCAATATGTGATTTTGTGTCATTTTGTGTCATTGGTTGAACATTTAGGTCATTTTCGTCCTCCCTAGGCTTATTCTAATCCAATTAGGGTTTTTAACCAATCTTGGGCATC
>JBBPBQ010000008.1:16925570-16957921 GCA_037974755.1 Cicer yamashitae | reverse complement strand
TGATTTTTTGTCATCGGTTGAACATTTAGGTCATTTTCGTCCTCCCTAGGCTTATTCTAATCCAATTAGGGTTTTAAACCAATCTTGTGCATCCAATATGTGATTTTGTGTCATTTTGTGTCATTGGTTGAACATTTAGGTCATTTTCGTCCTCCCTAGGCTTATTCTAATCCAGTTAGGGTTTTTTACCAATCTTGTGCATCCAATATGTGATTTTGTGTCATTGGTTGAACATTTTGGTCATTTTCGTCCTCCCTAGGCTTATTCTAATCCAATTAGGGTTTTTAAACAATCTAGTGCATCCAATATGTGATTTTGTGTCATTTTGTGTCATTGGTTGAACATTTAGGTCATTTTCGTCCTCCCTAGGCTTATTCTAATCCAATTAGGGTTTTTAACCAATCTTTGGCATCCAATATTTGATTTTGTGTCATTGGTTGAACATTTAGGTCATTTTAGTCCTCCCTAGGCTTATTCTATTCCAATTAGGGTCTTAAACCAATCTTGTTCATCCAATATGTGATTTTGCGTCATTTTGTGTCATTGGTTGAACATTTAGGTCATTTTCGTCCTCCCTAGGCTTATTCTAATCCAATTAGGGTTTTTAAACAATCTTGTGCATCCAATATGTGATTTTGTGTCATTTTGTGTCATTGGTTGAACATTTAGGTCATTTTCGTCCTCCCAAGGCTTATTCTAATCCAATTAGGGTTTTTAACCAATCTTGTGCATCCAATATTTGATTTTGTGTCATTGGTTGAACATTTAGGTCATTTTCGTCCTCCCTAGGCTTATTCTAATCCAATTAGGGTTTTTAACCAATCTTGTGCATCCAATATTTGATTTTGTGTCATTGGTTGAACATTTAGGTCATTTTCGTCCTCCCTAGGCTTATTCTAATCCAATTAGGGTCTTAAACCAATCTTGTGCATCCAATATGTGATTTTGTGTCATTTTGTGTCATTGGTTGAACATTTAGGTCATTTTCATCCTGCCTAGGCTTATTCTAATCCAATTAGGGTTTTTAACCAATCTTGTGCATCCAATATGTGATCTTGTGTCATTTTGTGTCATTGGTTGAACATTTAGGTCATTTTCGTCCTCCCAAGGCTTATTCTAATCCAATTAGGGTTTTTAACCACTCTTGTGCAACCAATATGTGATTTTGTGTCGTTAGTTGAACACTTAGGTCATTTTCGTCCTCCCTAGGCTTATTCTAATCCAATTAGAGTTTTTAACCAATCTTGTGCATCCAATATGTGATTTTGTGTCATTTTGTGTCATTGGTTGAACATTTAGGTCATTTTCGTCCTCCCTAGGCTTATTCTAATCCAATTAGGGTTTTTAAACAATCTTGTGCATCAAATATGTGATTTTGTGTCATTTTGTGTCATTGGTTGAACATTTAGGTCATTTTCGTCCTCCCTAGGCTTATTCTAATCCAATTAGGGTTTTTAACCAATCTTGTGCATCCAATATTTGATTTTGTGTCATTGGTTGAACATTTAGGACATTTTCGTCCTCCCTAGGCTTATTCTAATCCAATTAGGGTCTTAAACCAATCTTGTGCATCCAATATGTGATTTTGTGTCATTTTGTGTCATTGGTTGAACATTTAGGTCATTTTCGTCCTCCGTAGGCTTATTCTAATCCAATTAGGGTTTTTAAACAATCTTGTGCATCCAATATGTGATTTTGTGTCATTTTGTGTCATTGGTTGAACATTTAGGTCATTTTCGTCCTCCCTAGGCTTATTCTAATCCAATTAGGGTTTTTAACCAATCTTGTGCATCCAATATTTGATTTTGTGTCATTGGTTGAACATTTAGGTCATTTTCGTCCTCCCTAGGCTAATTCTAATCCAATTAGGGTCTTAAACCAATCTTGTGCATCCAATATGTGATTTTGTGTCATTTTGTGTCATTGGTTGAACATTTAGGTCATTTTCGTCCTCCCTAGGCTTATTCTAATCCAATTAGGGTTTTTAAACAATCTTGTGCATCCAATATGTGATTTTGTGTCATTTTGTGTCATTGGTTGAACATTTAGGTCATTTTCGTCATCCCTAGGCTTATTATAATCCAATTAGGGTTTTTAACCAAACTTGTGCATCCAATATGTGATTTTGTGTCATTTTGTGTCATTGGTTGAAGATTTAGGTCATTTTCGTCCTCCCTAGGCTTATTCTAATCCAATTAGGGTTTTTAACCAATCTTGTGCATCCAATATGTGATTTTGTGTCATTTTGTGTGATTGGTTGAACATTTAGGTCATTTTCGTCCTCCCTAGGCCTATTCTAATCCAATTAGGGTTTTTAACCAATCTTGTGCATCCAATATGTGATTTTATGTCATCGGTTGCACATTTAGATCATTTTCGTCATCCCTAGGCTTATTCTAATCCAATTAGGGTTTTTAACCAATCTTGTGCATAAAATAAGTGATTTTTTGTCATTGGTAATCCAATTAGGTCTTTTTCGTCCTCGCTAGGCTTATTCTAATCCAATTAGGGTTTTTAAACAATCTTGTGCATCCAATATGTGATTTTGTGTCATTTTGTGTCATTGGTTGAACATTTAGGTCATTTTCGTCCTCCCTAGGCTTATTCTAATCCAATTAGGGTTTTTAACCAATCTTGTGTATCCAATATGTGATCTTGTGTCATTTTGTGTCATTGGTTGAACATTTAGGTCATTTTCGTCCTCCCTAGGCTTATTCTAATCCAATTAGGGTTTTTAACCACTCTTGTGCATCCAATATGTGATTTTGTGTCGTTAGTTGAACACTTAGGTCATTTTCGTCTTCCCTAGGCTTATTCTAATCCAATTAGAGTTTTTAAACAATCTTGTGCATCCAATATCTGATTTTGTGTCATTTTGTGTCATTGGTTGAACATTTAGGTCCTTTTCGTCCTCCCTAGGCATATTCAAATCCAATTAGAGTTTTTAACCAATCTTGTGCATCCAATATTTGATTTTGTGTCATTGGTTGAACATTAAGGTCATTTTCGTCCTCCCAAGGCTTATTCTAATCCAATTAGGGTTTTTAACCAATCTTGTGCATCCAATAATTGATTTTGTGTCATTGGTTGAACGTTTAGGTCATTTTCGTCCTCCCTAGGCTTATTCTAATTCAATTAGGGTCTTAAACCAATCATGTGCATCCAATATGTGATTTTGTGTCATTTTGTGTCATTGGTTGGACATTTAGGTCATTTTCGTCCTGCCTAGGCTTATTCTAATCCAATTAGGGTTTTTAACCAATCTTGTGCATCCAATATGTGATCTTGTGTCATTTTGTGTCATTGGTTGAACATTTAGGTCATTTTCGTCCTCCCTAGGCTTATTCTAATCCAATTAGGGTTTTTAAACAATCTTGGGCATCAAATATGTGATTTTGTGTCATTTTGTGTCATTGGTTTAACATTTAGGTCATTTTCGTTCTCCCTAGGCTTATTCTAATCCAATTAGGGTTTTTAACCAATCTTGTGCATCCAATATTTGATTTTGTGTCATTGGTTGAACATTTAGGTCATTTTAGTCCTCCCTAGGCTTATTCTAATCCAATTAGGGTCTTAAACCAATCTTGTTCATCCAATATGTGATTTTGCGTCATTTTGTGTCATTGGTTGAACATTTAGGTCATTTTCGTCCTCCCTAGGCTTATTCTAATCCAATTAGGGTTTTTAAACAATCTTGTGCATCCAATATGTGATTTTGTGTCATTTGTTGAACATTTAGGTCATTTTCGTCCTCCCTAGGCTTATTCTAATCCAATTAGGGTTTTTAACCAATCTTGTGCATCCAATATTTGATTTTGTGTCATTGGTTGAACATTTAGGTCATTTTCGTCCTCCCTAGGCTTATTCTAATCCAATTAGGGTCTTAAACCAATCTTGTGCATCCAATATGTGATTTTGTGTCATTTTGTGTCATTGGTTGAACATTTAGGTCATTTTCGTCCTGCCTAGGCTTATTCTAATCCAATTAGGGTTTTTAAACAATCTTGTGCATCCAATATGTGATTTTGTGTCATTTTGTGTCATTTGTTGAACATTTAGGTCATTTTCGTCCTCCCTAGGCTTATTCTAATCCAATTAGGGTTTTTAACCAATCTTGTGCATCCAATATTTGATTTTGTGTCATTGGTTGAACATTTAGGTCATTTTCGTCCTCCCGAGGCTTATTCTAATCCAATTAGAGTTTTTAACCAATCTTGTGCATCCAATATGTGATTTTTTGTCATTGGTTGAACATTTTGGTCATTTTCGTCCTCCCTAGGCTTATTCTAATCCAATTAGGGTTTTTAAACAATCTTCTGCATCCAATATGTGATTTTGTGTCATTTTGTGTCATTGGTTGAACATTTAGGTCATTTTCGTCCTCCCTAGGCTTATTCTAATCCAATTAGGGTTTTTAACCAATCTTGTGCATCCAATATGTGATTTTGTGTCACTGGTTGAACATTTAGGTCATTTTCGTCCTCCCTAGGCTTATTCTAATCCAATTAGGGTTTTTAACCAATCTTGTGCATCCAATATGTGATTTTGTGCATTTTGTGTCATTGGTTGAACATTTAGGTCATTTTGGTCCTCCCTAGGCTTATTCTAATCCAATTAGGGTTTTTAACCAATCTTGTGCATCCAATATGTGATTTTTTGTCATTGGTTGAACATTTAGGTAATTTTCGTCCTCCCTAGGCTTATTCTAATCCAATTAGGGTCTTTAACCAATCTTGTGCATCCAATATGTGATTTTGTGTCATTTTGTGTCATTGGTTGAACATTTAGGTCATTTTCGTCCTCCCTAGGCTTATTCTAATCCAATTAGGGTTTTTAACCAATCTTGTGCATCCAATATGTGATTTTGTGTGATTTTTTGTCATTGGTTGAACATTTAGGTCATTTTCGTCCTCCCTAGGCTTATTCTAATCCAATTAGGGTTTTTAACCAATCTTGTGCATCCAATATGTGATTTTGTGTCATTTTGTGTCATTGGTTGAACATTTAGGTCATTTTCGTCCTCCCTAGGCTTATTCTAATCCAATTAGGGTTTTTAACCAATCTTGTGCATCCAATATGTGATTTTGTGTCATTGGTTGATCATTTAGGTCACTTTCGTTCTCCCTAGGCTTATTCTAATCCAATTAGGGTTTTTAACCAATCTTGTGCATCCAATATGTGATTTTGTGTCATTTTGTGTCATTGGTTGAACATTTAGGTCATTTTCGTCCTCCCTAGGCTTATTCTAATCCAATTAGGGTTTTTAACCAATCTTGTGCATCCAATATGTTATTTTGTGCCATTTTGTGTCATTGGTTGAACATTTAGGTCATTTTCGTCCTCCCTAGGCTTATTCTAATCCAATTAGGGTTTTTAACCAATCTTGTGCATCCAATATGTGATTTTGTATCATTTTGTGTCATTGGTTGAACATTTAGGTCATTTTCGTCCTCCCTAGGCTTATTCTAATCCAATTAGGGTTTTTAACCAATCTTGTGCATCCAATATGTGATTCTGTGTCATTTTGTGTCATTGGTTGAACATTTAGGTCATTTTCTCCTCCCTAGGCTTATTCTAATCCAATTAGGGTTTTTAACCAATCTTGTGCATCCAATATGTGATTTTGGGTCATTGGTTGAACATTTAGGTCATTTTCGTCCTCCCTAGGCTTATTCTAATCCAATTAGGGTTTTTAACCAATCTTGTGCATCCAATATGTGATTTTGTGTCATTTTGTGTCATTGGTTGAACGTTTAGGTCATTTTCGTCCTCCCTAGGCTTATTCTAATCCAATTAGGGTTTTTAACCAATCTTGTTCTACGAATATGTGATTTTGTGTCATTGGTTGAACGTTTAGGTCATTTTCGTCCTCCCTAGGCTTATTCTAAACCAATTAGGGTTTTTAACCATCTAGTGCATCAAATATGTGATTTTGTGTCATTGGTTGAACATTTAGGTCATTTTCGTCCTCCCTAGGCTTATTCTAATCCGATTAGAATTTTAACCAATCTTGTGCATCCGATATGTGATTTTGTGTCATTTTGTGTCATTGGTTGAACATTTAGGTCATTTTCGTCCTCCCTAGGCTTATTCTAATCCAATTAGGGTTTTTAACCAATCTTGTGCATCCAATATTTGATTTTGTGTCATTGGTTGAACATTTAGGTCATTTTTCGTCCTCCCTAGGCTTATTCTAATCCAATTAGGGTCTTAAACCAATCTTTTGCATCCAATATGTGATTTTGTGTCATTTTGTGTCATTGGTTGAACATTTAGGTCGTTTTCGTCCTCCCTAGGCTTATTCTAATCCAATTAGGGTTTTTAAACAATCTTGTGCATCCAATATGTGATTTTGTGTCGTTAGTTGAACACTTAGGTCATTTTCGTCCTCCCTAGGCTTATTCTAATCCAATTAGAGTTTTTAACCAATCTTGTGCATCCAATATGTGATTTTGTGTCATTTTGTGTCATTGGTTGAACATTTAGGTCATTTTCGTCCTCCCTAGGCTTATTCTAATCCAATTAGGGTTTTTAACCATTCTTGTGCATCCAATATGTGATTTTGTTTCATTGGTTGAACATTTGGGTCATTTTCGCCTTGCTAGGCTTGTTCTAATCCAATTAGGATTTTTAACCAATCTAGTGCATCCAATATGTGATTTTGGGTCATTGGTTGAACATTTTGGTCATTTTCGTCCTCCCTTGGCTTATTCTAATCCAATTAAGGTTTTTAACCAATTTTGTGCATCCAATGTGTGATTTTGTGTCATTTTGTGTCATTGGTTGAACATTTAGGTCATTTTCGCCCTCCCTAGGCTCTTTTTAATCCAATTAGGGATTTTAACCAATCTTGTGCATCCAATATGTGATTTTGTGTAATTTTGGGTCATTGGTTGAACATTTAGGTCATTTTCGTCCTCCCTAGGCTTATTCCAATCCAATTAGGGTTTTTAACCAATCTTGTGCATCCAATATGTGATTTTGTGTCATTTTGTGTCATTGGTTGAACATTTAGGTCATTTTCGTCCTCCCTAGGCTTATTCTAATCCAATTAGGGTTTTTAACCAATCTTGTGCATCCAATATGTGATTTTGTGTCATTATGTGTCATTGGTTGAACATTTAGGTCATTTTGGTCCTCCCTAGGCATATTCTAATCCAATTAGGGTTTTTAACCAATCTTGTGCATCCAATATGTGATTTTGTGTCATTTTGTGTCATTGGTTGAACATTTAGGTCATTTTCGTCCTCCCTAGGCTTATTCTAATCCAATTAGGGTTTTTAACCAATCTTGTGCATCCAGTATGTGATTTTGTGTCATTGATTGAACATTTAGGTCATTTTCGTCCTCCCTAGGCTTATTCTAATCCAAATAGGGTTTTTAATCAATCTTGTGCATCCAATATGTGATTTTGTGTCATTGGTTGAACATTTAGGTCATTTTCGTCCTCCCTAGGCTTATTCTAATCCAATTAGGGTTTTTAACCAATCTTGTGCATCCAATATGTGATTTTGTGTCATTGGTTGAACATTTAGGTCATTTTCGTCCTCCCTAGGCTTATTCTAATCCAATTAGGGTTTTTAACCAATCTTGTGCATCCAATATGAGATTATGTGTCATTGGTTGAACATTTAGGTCATTTTCGTCCTCCCTAGGCTTATTCTAATCCAATTAGGGTTTCTAACCAATCTTGTGCATCCAATATGTGATTTTGTGTCATTCGTTGAACATTTAGGTCATTTTCATCCTCCCTAGGCTTATTCTAATCCAATTAGGGTTTTTAACCAATCTTGTGCATCCAATATGTGATTTTGTGTCATTGGTTGAACATTTAGGTCATTTTCGTCCTCCCTAGGCTTATTCTAATCCAATTAGGGTTTTTAACCAATCTTGTGCATCCAATATGTGATTTTGTGTCATTGGTTGAACATTTAGGTCATTTTCGTCCTCCCTAGGCTTATTCTAATCCAATTAGGGTTTTTAACCTATCTTGTGCATCCTATATGTGATTTTGTGTAATTGGTTGAACATTTAGGTCATTTTTGTCCTCCCTAGGCTTATTCTAATCCAATTAGGGTTTTTAACCAATCTTGTGCA
This sequence comes from Cicer yamashitae, assembly GCA_037974755.1. Classification (NCBI taxonomy): domain Eukaryota; kingdom Viridiplantae; phylum Streptophyta; class Magnoliopsida; order Fabales; family Fabaceae; genus Cicer; species Cicer yamashitae. Next base: position 16,949,824 of record JBBPBQ010000008.1, on the reverse strand, counting down.
TCCAATATGTGATTTTGTGTCATTGGTTGAACATTTAGGTCATTTTCGTCCTCCCTAGGCTTATTCTAATCCAATTAGGGTCTTAAACCAATCTTGTGCATCCAATATGTGATTTTGTGTCATTTTGTGTCATTGGTTGAACATTTAGGTCATTTTCGTCCAACCTAGGCTTATTCAAATCCAATTAGGGTTTTTAACCAATCTTGTGCATCCAATATGTGATTTTGTGTCATTGGTTGAACATTTAGGTCATTTTCGTCCTCCCTAGGCTTATTCTAATCCAATTAGGGTTTTTAACCAATCTTGTGCATCCAATATTTGATTTTGTGTCATTGGTTGAACATTTAGGTCATTTTCCCTTAGGCTTATTCTAATCCAATTAGGGTTTTTAACCAATCTTGTGCATCCAATATGTGATCTTGTGTCATTTTGTGTCATTGGTTGAACATTTAGGTCATTTTCGTCCTCCCTAGGCTTATTCTAATCCAATTAGGGTTTTTAACCACTCTTGTGCATCCAATATGTGATTTTGTGTCGTTAGTTGAATACTTAGGTCATATTCGTCCTCCCTAGGCTTATTCTATACCAATTAGAGTTTTTAAACAATCTTGTGCATCCAATATGTGATTTTGTGTCATTGGTTGAACATTTAGGTCATTTTCGTCCTCCCTAGGCTTATTCTAATCCAATTAGGGTTTTTAACCAATCTTTGGCATCCAATATTTGATTTTGTGTCATTGGTTGAACATTTAGGTCATTTTCGTCCTCCCTAGGCTTATTCTAATCCAATTAGGGTCTTAAACCAATCTTGTTCATCCAATATGTTATTTTGTGTCATTTTGTGTCATTGGTTGAACATTTAGGTCATTTTTGTACTCCCTAGGCTTATTCTAATCCAGTTAGGGTTTTTAACCAATCTTGTGCATCAAATATTTGATTTTGTGTCAATGGTTGAACATTTTGGTCATTTTCGTCCTCCCTAGGCTTATTCTAATCCAATTAGGGTCTTAAACCAATCTTGTGCATCCAATATGTGATTTTGTGTCATTGGTTGAACATTTAGGTCATTTTCGTCGTCCCTAGGCTTATTCTAATCCAATTAGGGTTTTTAAACAATCTTGTGCATCCAGTATGTGATTTTGTGTCATTTTGTGTCATTGGTTGAACATTTAGGTCATTTTCGTCCTCCCTAGGCTTATTCTAATCCAATTAGGGTTTTTAACCAATCTTGTGCATCCAATAATTGATTTTGTGTCATTGGTTGAACATTTAGGTCATTTTCGTCCTCCCTAGGCTTATTCTAATCCAATTAGGGTCTTAAACCAATCTTGTGCATCCAATATGTGATTTTGTGTCATTTTGTGTCATTGGTTGGACATTTAGGTCATTTTCGTCCTGCCTAGGCTTATTCTAATCCAATTAGGGTTTTTAACCAATCTTGTGCATCCAATATGTGATCTTGTGTCATTTTGTGTCATTGGTTGAACATTTAGGTCATTTTCGTCCTCCCAAGGCTTATTCTAATCCAATTAGGGTTTTTAACCACTCTTGTGCAACCAATATGTGATTTTGTGTCGTTAGTTGAACACTTAGGTCATTTTCGTCCTCCCTAGGCTTATTCTAATCCAATTAGAGTTTTTAACCAATCTTGTGCATCCAATATGTGATTTTGTGTCATTTTGTGTCATTGGTTGAACATTTAGGTCATTTTCGTCCTCCCTAGGCTTATTCTAATCCAATTAGGGTTTTTAAACAATCTTGTGCATCAAATATGTGATTTTGTGTCATTTTGTGTCATTGGTTGAACATTTAGGTCATTTTCGTCCTCCCTAGGCTTATTCTAATCCAATTAGGGTTTTTAACCAATCTTGTGCATCCAATATTTGATTTTGTGTCATTGGTTGAACATTTAGGTCATTTTCGTCCTCCCGAGGCTTATTCTAATCCAATTAGAGTTTTTAACCAATCTTGTGCATCCAATATGTGATTTTGTGTCATTTTGTGTCGTTAGTTGAACACTTAGGTCATTTTCGTCCTCCCTAGGCTTATTCTAATCCAATTAGAGTTTTTAACCAATCTTGTGCATCCAATATGTGATTTTGTGTCATTTTGTGTCATTGGTTGAACATTTAGGTCATTTTCGTCCTCCCTAGGCTTATTCTAATCCAATTAGGGTTTTTATCCAATCTTGTGCATACAATATGTGATTTTGTGTCATTGGTTGAACATTTAGGTCATTTTCGTCCTCCCTAGGCTTATTCTAATCCAATTGGGGTTTTTAACCAATCTTGTGCATCCAATATGTGATTTTGTGTCATTGGTTGAACATTTAGGTCATTTTCGTCCTTCCTAGGCTTATTCTAATCCAATTAGGGTTTTTAACCAATCTTGTGCATCCAATATGTGATTTTGTGTCATTTTGTGTCATTTGTTGAACATTTAGGTCATTTTCGTCCTCCGTAGGCTTATTCTAATCCAATTAGGGTTTTTAACCAATCTTGTGCATCCAATATGTGATTTTCTCTCATTTTGTGTCATTGGTTGAACATTTAGGTCATTTTCGTCCTCCCTAGGCTGTTTCTAATCCAATTAGGGTTTTTAACCAATCTTGTGCATCCAATATGTGATTTTGTGTCATTGGTTGAACATTTAGGTCATTTTCGTCCTCCCTAGGCTTATTCTAATCCAATTAGGGTTTTTAACCAATCTTGTGCATCCAATATGTGATTTTGTGTCATTTTGTGTCATTTGTTGAACATTTAGGTCATTTTCGTCCTCCGTAGGCTTATTCTAATCCAATTAGGGTTTTTAACCAATCTTATGCATCCAATATGTGATTTTGTGTCATTCGTTGAACATTTAGGTCATTTTCGTCCTCCCTAGGCTTATTCTAATCCAATTAGGGTTTTTAACCAATCTTGTGCATCCAATATGTGATTTTGTGTCATTTTGTGTCATTTGTTGAACATTTAGGTCATTTTCGTCCTCCGTAGGCTTATTCTAATCCAATTAGGGTTTTTAACCAATCTTGTGCATCCAATATGCGATTTTCTATTCATTTTGTGTCATTGGTTGAACATTTAGGTCATTTTCGTCCTCCTTAGGATTATTATAATCCAATTAGGGTTTTTAACCAATCTTGTGCATCCAATATGTGATTTTGTGTCATTGGTTGAACACTTAGGTCATTTTCGTCCTCCGTAGGCTTATTCTAATCCAATTAGGGTTTTTAACCAATCTTGTGCATCCAATATGTGATTTTGTGTCATTTTGTGTCATTTGTTGAACATTTAGGTCATTTTCGTCCTCCGTAGGCTTATTCTAATCCAATTAAGGTTTTTAACCAATCTTGTGCATCCAATATGTGATTTTCTGTCATTTTGTGTCATTGGTTGAACATTTAGGTCATTTTCGTCCTCCCTAGGATTATTATAATCCAATTAGGGTTTTTAACCAATCTTGTGCATCCAATATGTGATTTTGTGTCATTGGTTGAACATTTAGGTCATTTTCGTCCTCCCTAGGCTTATTCTAATCCAATTAGGGTTTTTAACCAATCTTGTGCATCCAATATGTGATTTTGTGTCATTTTGTGTCATTGCTTGAACATTTAGGTCATTTTCGCCCTCCCTAAGCTTATTCTAATCCAATTAGGGTTTTTAACCAATCTTGTGCATCCAATATGTGATTTTGTGTCATTGGTTGAACATTTAGGTCATTTTCGTCCTCCCTAGGCTTATTCTAATCCAATTAGGGTTTTTAACCAATCTTGTGCATCCAATATGTGATTTTGTGTCATTTTGTGTCATTGGCTAAACTTTTAGTTCATTTTCGTCCTCCTAGGCTTATTCTAATCCAATTAGGGTTTTTAACCAATCTTGTGCATCCAATATGTGATTTTGTGTCATTTTGTGTCATTGGTTGAACATTTAGGTCATTTTCGTCCTCCCTAGGCTTATTCTAATCCAATTAGGGTTTTTAACCAATCTTGTGCATCCAATATGTGATTTTGTGTCATTTTGTGTCATTGGTCGAACATTTAGGTCATTTTTGTCCTCCCTAGGCTTATTCTAATCCAATTAGGGTTTTTAACCAATCTTGTGCATCCAATATGTGATTTTGTGTCATTGGTTGAACATTTAGGTCATTTTCGTCCTCCCTAGGCTTATTCTAATCCAATTAGGGTTTTTTATCAATCTTGTGCATCCAATATGTGATTTTGTGTCATTTTGTGTCATTGGTTGAACATTTAGGTCATTTTCGTCCTCCCTAGGCTTATTCTAATCCAATTAGGGTTTTTAACCAATCTTGTGCATCCAATATGTGATTTTGTGTCATTGGTTGAACATTTAGGTCATTTTCGTCCCCCCTAGGCTTATTCTAATCCAATTAGGGTTTTTAACCAATCTTGTGCATCCAATATGTGATTTTGTGTCATTGGTTGAACATTTAGGTCATTTTCGTCCTCCCTAGGCTTATTCTAATCCAATTAGGGTTTTTAACCAATCTTGTGCATCCAATATGTGATTTTGTGTCATTGGTTGAACATTTAGGTCATTTTCGTCCTCCCTAGGCTTATTCTAATCCAATTAGGGTTTTTAACCAATCTTGTGCATCCAATATGTGATTTTGTGAATGGTTGAACATTTAGGTCATTTTCGTCCTCCCTAGGCTTATTCTAATCCAATTAGGGTTTTTAACCAATCTTGTGCATCCAATATGTGATTTTGTGTCATTTTGTGTCATTGGTTGAACATTTAGGTCATCTTCGTCTACCCTAGGCTTATTCTAATCCAATTAGGGTTTTTAACAAATCTTGTGCATCCAATATGTGATTTTGTGTCATTTTGTGTCATTGGTTGAACATTTAGGTCATTTTCGTCCTCCCTACGGTTATTCTAATCCAATTAGGGTTTTTAACCAATCTTGTGCATCCAATATGTGATTTTTTGTCATTGGTTGAACATTTAGGTCATTTTCGACCTCCCTAGGCTTATTCTAATCCAATTAGGGTTTTTAAACAATCTTGTGCATCCAATATGTGATTTTGTGTCATTTTGTGTCATTGGTTGAACATTTAGGTCATTTTCGTCCTCCCTAGGCTTATTCTAATCCAATTAGGGTTTTTAACCAATCTTGTGCATCCAATATGTGATTTTGTGTCATTTTGTGTCATTGGTTGAACATTTAGGTCATTTTCGTCCTCGCTAGCTTATTCTAATCCAATTAAGGTTTTTAAAAAATCTTGTGCATCCAATGTGTGATTTTGTGTCATTTTTTGTCATTGGTTGAACATTTAGGTCATTTTCGTCCTCCCTAGGCTTATTCTAATCCAATTAGGGTTTTTAACCAATCTTGTGCATCCAATATGTGATTTTGTGTCATTTTGTGTCATTGGTTGAACATTTCGGTCATTTTCGTCCTCCCTAGGCGTATTCGAATCCAATTAGGGTTTTTAACTAATCTTGGGTATCCAATATGTGATTTTGTGTCATTTTTTGTCATTGGTTGAACATTTAGGTCATTTTCGTCATCCCTAGGCTTATTCTAATCCAATTAGGGTTTTTAACCAATCTTGTGCATCCAATATGTGATTTTATGTCATTTTGTGTCATTGGTTGAAGATTTAGGTCATTTTTGTCCTCCCTAGGCTTATTTTAATCCAATTAGGGTTTTTAACCAATCTTGTGCATCCAATATGTGATTTTGTGTCATTGGTTGAACATTTAGGTCATTTTCGTCCTCGCTATGCTTATTCTAATCCAATTAGGGTTTTTAACCAATCTTGTGCATCCAATATGTGATTTTGTGTCATTTTGTGTCATTGGTTGAACATTTAGGTCATTTTCGTCCTCCTTAGGCTTATTCTAATCCAATTAGTGTTTTTAATTAATCTTGTGCATCCAATATGTGATTTTGTGTCATTTTGTGTCATTGGTTGAACATTTAGGTCATTTTCGTCCTCTCTAGGCTTATTCTAATCTAATTAGGGTTTTTAACCAATCTTGTGCATCCAATATGTGATTTTGTGTCATTTTGTGTCATTGGTTGAACATTTAGGTCATTATCGTACTCCCTAGGCTTATTCTAATCCAATTAGGGTTTTTAACCAATCTTGTGCATCCAATATGTGATTTTGTGTCATTTTGTGTCATTGGTTGAACATTTAGGTCATTTTCGTCCTCCCTAGGCTTATTCTAATCCAATTAGGGTTTTTAACCAATCTTGTGCATCCAATATGTGATTTTGTATCATTTTGTGTCATTGGTTGAACATTTAGGTCATTTTCGTCCTCCCTATGCTTATTCTAATCCAATTAGGGTTTTTAACCAATCTTGTGCATCCAATATGTGATTTTGTGTTATTTTGTGTCATTGGTTGAACATTTAGGTCATTTTCGTCCTCCCTAGGCTTATTCTAATCCAATTAGGGTTTTTAACCAATCTTGTGCATCCAATATTTGATTTTGTGTCATTGGTTGAACATTTAGGTCATTTTCGTCCTCCCTAGGCTTATTCTAATCCAATTAGGGTTTTTAACCAATCTTGTGCATCCAATATTTGATTTTGTGTCATTGGTTGAACATTTAGGTCATTTTCGTCCTCCCTAGGCTTATTCTAATCGAATTAGGGTCTTAAACCAATCTTGTGCATCCAATATGTGATTTTGTGTCATTTTGTGTCATTGGTTGAACATTTAGGTCATTTTCGTCCTGCCTAGGCTTATTCTAATCCAATTAGGGTTTTTAACCAATCTTGAGCATCCAATATGTGATCTTGTGTCATTTTGTGTCATTGGTTGAACATTTAGGTCATTTTCGTCCTCCCTAGGCTTATTCTAATGCAATTAGGGTTTTTAACCACTCTTGTGCATCCAATATGTGATTTTGTGTCGTTAGTTGAACACTTAGGTCATTTTCGTCCTCCCTAGGCTTATTCTAATCCAATTAGAGTTTTTAACCAATCTTGTGCATCCAATATGTGATTTTGTGTCATTTTGTGTCATTGGTTGAACATTTAGGTCATTTTCGTCCTCCCTAGACTTATTCTAATCCAGTTAGAGTTTTTAACCAATCTTGTGCATCCAATATGTGATTTTGTGTCATTGGTTGAACATTTAGGTCATTTTCGTCCTCCCTAGGCTTATTCTAATCCAATTAGGGTTTTTAAACAATCTTGTGCATCCAATATGTGTTTTTGTGTGATTTTGTGTCATTGGTTGAACATTTAGGTCATTTTCGTCCTCCCAAGGCTTATTCTAATCTAATTAGGGTTTTTAACCAATCTTGTGCATCCAATATTTGATTTTCTGTCATTGGTAGAACATTTAGGTCAATTTCGTCCTCCCTAGGCTTATTCTAATCCAATTAGGGTCTTAAATCAATCTTGTGCATCCAATATGTGATTTTGTGTCGTTTTGTGTCATTGGTTGATCATTTAGGTCATTTTCGTCCTCCCTATGCTTATTCTAATCCAATTAGGGTTTTTAAACAATCTTGTGCATCCAATAAGTGATTTTGTGTCATTTTGTGTCATTGGTTGAACATTTAGGTCATTTTCATCCTGCCTAGGCTTATTCTAATCCAATTAGGGTTTTTAACCAATCTTGTGCATCCAATATGTGATCTTGTGTCATTTTGTGTCATTGGTTGAACATTTAGGTCATTTTCGTCCTCCCAAGGCTTATTCTAATCCAATTAGGGTTTTTAACCACTCTTGTGCAACCAATATGTGATTTTGTGTCGTTAGTTGAACACTTAGGTCATTTTCGTCCTCCCTAGGCTTATTCTAATCCAATTAGAGTTTTTAACCAATCTTGTGCATCCAATATGTGATTTTGTGTCATTTTGTGTCATTGGTTGAACATTTAGGTCATTTTCGTCCTCCCTAGGCTTATTCTAATCCAATTAGGGTTTTTAAACAATCTTGTGCATCCAATATGTGATTTTGTGTCATTTTGTGTCATTGGTTGAACATTTAGGTCATTTTCGTCCTCCCAAGGCTTATTCTAATCCAATTAGGGTTTTTAACCAATCTTGTGCATCCAATATTTGATTTTGTGTCATTGGTTGAACATTTAGGTCATTTTCGTCCTCCCTAGGCTTATTCTAATCCAATTAGGGTTTTTAACCAATCTTGTGCATCCAATATTTGATTTTGTGTCATTGGTTGAACATTTAGGTCATTTTCGTCCTCCCTAGGCTTATTCTAATCCAATTAGGGTCTTAAACCAATCTTGTGCATCCAATATGTGATTTTGTGTCATTTTGTGTCATTGGTTGAACATTTAGGTCATTTTCGTCGTGCCTAGGCTTATTCTAATCCAATTAGGGTTTTTAAACAATCTTGTGCATCCAATATGTGATTTTGTGTCATTTTGTGTCATTGGTTGAACATTTAGGTCATTTTCGTCCTCCCTAGGCTTATTCTAATCCAATTAGGGTTTTTAAACAATCTTGTGCGTCAAATATGTGATTTTGTGTCATTTTGTGTCATTGGTTGAACATTTAGGTCATTTTCGTCCTCCCTAGGCTTATTCTAATCCAATTAGGGTTTTTAACCAATCTTGTGCATCCAATATTTGATTTTGTGTCATTGGTTGAACATTTAGGTCATTTTCGTCCTCCCTAGGCTTATTCTAATCCAATTAGGGTCTTAAACCAATCTTGTGCATCCAATATGTGATTTTGTGTCATTTTGTGTCATTGGTTGAACATTTAGGTCATTTTCGTCGTCCCTAGGCTTATTCTAATCCAATTAGGGTTTGTAAACAATCTTGTGCATCCAATATGTGATTTTGTGTCATTTTGTGTCATTGGTTTAACATTTAGGTCATTTTCGTTCTCCCTAGGCTTATTCTAATCCAATTAGGGTTTTTAACCAATCTTGTGCATCCAATATTTGATTTTGTGTCATTGGTTGAACATTTAGGTCATTTTCGTCCTCCCTAGGCTTATTCTAATCCAATTAGGGTCTTAAACCAATCTTGTGCATCCAATATGTGATTTTGTGTCATTTTGTGTCATTGGTTGAACATTTAGGTCATTTTCGTCCTCCCTAGGCTTATTCTAATCCAATTAGGGTTTTTAACCAATCTTGTGCATGCAATATATGATTTTGTGTCATTGGTTGAACATTTAGGTCATTTTCCCCTAGGCTTATTCTAATCCAATTAGGGTTTTAAACCAATCTTGTGCATCCAATATGTGATTTTGTGTCATTTTGTGTCGTTGGTTGAACATTTAGGTCATTTTCGTCCTCCCTAGGCTTATTCTAATGCAATTAGGGTTTTTAACCACTCTTGTGCATCCAATATGTGATTTTGTGTCGTTAGTTGAACACTTAGGTCATTTTCGTCCTCCCTAGGCTTATTCTAATCCAATTAGAGTTTTTAACCAATCTTGTGCATCCAATATGTGATTTTGTGTCATTGTGTGTCATTGGTTGAACATTTAGGTCATTTTCGTCCTCCCTAGGCTTATTCTAATCCAATTAGGGTCTTAAACAAATCTTGTGCATCCTATATGTGATTTTGTGTCATTTTGTATCATTGGTTGAACATTTAGGTCATTTTCGTTCTCCCTAGGATTATTCTAATCCAATTAGGGTTTTTAACCAATCTTGTGCATCCAATATGTGATTTTGTGTCATTGGTTGAACATTTAGGTCATTTTCCCCTAGGCTTATTCTAATCCAATTAGGGTTTTAAACCAATCTTGTGCATCCAATATGTGATTTTGTGTCATTTTGTGTCATTGGTTGAACATTTAGGTCATTTTCGTCCTCCCTAGGCTTATTCTAATCCAATTAGGGTTTTTAACCAATCTTGTGCATCCAATATGAGATTATGTGTCATTGGTTGAACATTTAGGTCATTTTCGTCCTCCCTAGGCTTATTCTAATCCAATTAGGGTTTTTAACCAATCTTGTGCATCCAATATGTGATTTTGTGTCATTTTGTGTCATTGGTTGAACATTTAGGTCATTTTCGTCCTCCCTAGGCTTATTCTAATCCAATTAGGGTTTTTAACCAATCTTGTGCATCCAATATGTGATTTTGTCTCATTGGTTGAACATTTAGGCCATTTTCGTCCTCCCTAGGCTTATTCTAATCCAATTAGGGTTTTTAACCAATCTTGTGCATCCAATATGTGATTTTGTGTCATTTTGTGTCATTGGTTGAACATTTAGGTCATTTTCGTCCTCCCTAGGCTTATTCTAATCCAATTAGGGTTTTTAACGATTCTTGTGCATCCAATCTGTGATTTTGTGTCATTTTGTGTCATTGGTTGAACATTTAGGTCATTTTCGTCCGCCCTAGGCTTATTCTAATCCAATTAGGGTTTTTAACCAATCTTGTGCATCCAATATGTGATTTTGTGTCATTTTGTGTCATTGGTTGAACATTTAGGTCATTTTCGTCCTCCTTAGGCTTATTCTAATCCAATTAGTGTTTTTAATTAATCTTGTGCATCCAATATGTGATTTTGTGTCATTTTGTGTCATTGGTTGAACATTTAGGTCATTTTCGTCCTCTCTAGGCTTATTCTAATCTAATTAGGGTTTTTAACCAATCTTGTGCATCCAATATGTGATTTTGTGTCATTTTGTGTCATTGGTTGAACATTTAGGTCATTATCGTACTCCCTAGGCTTATTCTAATCCAATTAGGGTTTTTAACCAATCTTGTGCATCCAATATGTGATTTTGTGTCATTTTGTGTCATTGGTTGAACATTTAGGTCATTTTCGTCCTCCCTAGGCTTATTCTAATCCAATTAGGGTTTTTAACCAATCTTGTGCATCCAATATGTGATTTTGTATCATTTTGTGTCATTGGTTGAACATTTAGGTCATTTTCGTCCTCCCTATGCTTATTCTAATCCAATTAGGGTTTTTAACCAATCTTGTGCATCCAATATGTGATTTTGTGTTATTTTGTGTCATTGGTTGAACATTTAGGTCATTTTCGTCCTCCCTAGGCTTATTCTAATCCAATTAGGGTTTTTAACCAATCTTGTGCATCCAATATTTGATTTTGTGTCATTGGTTGAACATTTAGGTCATTTTCGTCCTCCCTAGGCTTATTCTAATCCAATTAGGGTTTTTAACCAATCTTGTGCATCCAATATTTGATTTTGTGTCATTGGTTGAACATTTAGGTCATTTTCGTCCTCCCTAGGCTTATTCTAATCGAATTAGGGTCTTAAACCAATCTTGTGCATCCAATATGTGATTTTGTGTCATTTTGTGTCATTGGTTGAACATTTAGGTCATTTTCGTCCTGCCTAGGCTTATTCTAATCCAATTAGGGTTTTTAACCAATCTTGTGCATCCAATATGTGATCTTGTGTCATTTTGTGTCATTGGTTGAACATTTAGGTCATTTACGTCCTCCCTAGGCTTATTCTAATCCAATTAGGGTTTTTAACCACTCTTGTGCATCCAATATGTGATTTTGTGTCGTTAGTTGAACACTTAGGTCATTTTCGTCCTCCCTAGGCTTATTCTAATCCAATTAGAGTTTTTAACCAATCTTGTGCATCCAATATGTGATTTTGTGTCATTTTGTGTCATTGGTTGAACATTTAGGTCATTTTCGTCCTCCCTAGGCTTATTCTAATCCAATTACGATTTTTAACCAATCTTGTGCATCCAATATGTGATTTTGTGTCATTGGTTGAACATTTAGGTCATTTTCGTCCTCCCTAGGCTTATTATAATCCAATTAGGGTTTTTAACCAATCTTGTGCATCCAATATGTGATTTTGTGTCATTTTTTGTCATTGGTTGAACATTTAGGTCATTTTCGTCCTCCCTAGGCTTATTCTAATCCAATTAGGGTTTTTAACCAATCTTGTGCACCCAATATGTCATTTTGTGTCATTGGTTGAACATTTAGGTCATTTTCATCCTCCCTAGGCTTATTCTAATCCAATTAGAGTTTTTAACCAATCTTGTGCATCCAATATGTGATTTTGTGTCATTTTGTGTCATTGGTTGAACATTTAGGTCATTTTCGTCCTCCCTAGGCTTATTCTAATCCAATTAGGGTTTTTAACCAATCTTGTGCACATAATAAGTGATTTTATTTCATTGGTAACCCAATTAGGTCATTTTCGTCCTCGCTAGGCTTATTCTAATCCAATTAGAGTTTTTAACCAATCTTGTGCATCCAATATGTGATTTTGTGTCATTTTGTGTCATTGGTTGAACATTTAGGTCATTTTCGTCCTCCCTAGGCTTATTCTAATCCAATTAGGGTTTTTAACCAATCTTGTGCATCCAATATGTGATTTTGTGTCATTTTGTGTCATTGGTTGAACATTTAGGTCATTTTCGTCCTCCCTAGGCTTATTCTAATCCGATTAGGGTTTTTAACCAATCTTGTGCATTCAATATGTGATTTTGTGTCATTTTGTGTCATTGGTTGAACATTTAGGTCATTTTCGTCCTCCCTAGGCTTATTCTAATCCAATTAGGGTTTTTAACCAATCTTGTGCATCCAATATGTGATCTTGTGTCATTTTGTGTCATTGGTTGAACATTTAGGTCATTTTCGTCCTCTCTAGGCTTATTCTAATCCAATTAGGGTTTTTAACCACTCTTGTGCATCCAATATGTGATTTTGTGTCATTGATTGAACATTTAGGTCATTTTCGTCCTCCCTAGGCTTATTCTAATCCAATTAGGGTCTTAAACCAATCTTGTGCATCCAATATGTGATTTTGTGTCATTTTGTGTCATTGGTTGAACATTTAGGTCATTTTCGTCCTGCCTAGGCTTATTATAATCCAATTAGGGTTTTTAACCAATCTTGTGCATCCAATATGTGATTTTGTGTCATTTTGTGTCATTGGTTGGACATTTAGGTCATTTTCGTCCTGCCTAGGCTTATTCTAATCCAATTAGGGTTTTTAACCAATCTTGTGCATCCAATATGTGATCTTGTGTCATTTTGTGTCATTGGTTGAACATTTTGGTCATTTTCGTCCTCCCTAGGCTTATTCTAATCCAATTAGGGTTTTTAACCACTCTTGTGCATCCAATATGTGATTTTGTGTCGTTAGTTGAACACTTAGGTCATTTTCGTCCTCCATAGGCTTATTCTAATCCAATTAGAGTTTTTAAACAATCTTGTGCATCCAATATGTGATTTTGTGTCATTTTGTGTCATTGGTTTAACATTTAGGTCCTTTTCGTCCTCCCTAGGCATATTCTAATCCAATTAGGGTTTTTAACCAATCTTGTGCATCCAATATTTGATTTTGTGTCATTGGTTGAACATTTAGGTCATTTTTGTCCTCCCTAGGCTTATTCTAATCCAATTAGGGTCTTAAACCAATCTTGTGCATCCAATATGTGATTTTGTGTCATTTTGTGTCATTGGTTGAACATTTAGGTCATTTTCGTCCTCCCTAGGCTTATTCTAATCCAGTTAGGGTTTTTAACCAATCTTGTGCATCCAATATGTGATTTTGTATCATTGATTGAACATTTAGGTCATTTTCGTCCTCCCTAGGCTTATTCTAATCGAATTAGGGTCTTAAACCAATCTTGTGCATCCAATATGTGATTTTGTGTCATTTTGTGTCATTGGTTGAACATTTAGGTCATTTTCGTCCTGCCTAGGCTTATTCTAATCCAATTAGGGTTTTTAACCAATCTTGAGCATCCAATATGTGATCTTGTGTCATTTTGTGTCATTGGTTGAACATTTAGGTCATTTTCGTCCTCCCTAGGCTTATTCTAATCCAATTAGGGTTTTTAAACAATCTTGTGCATCCAATATGTGATTTTGTGTCATTTTGTGTCATTGGTTGAACATTTAGGTCATTTTCGTCCTCCCAAGGCTTATTCTAATCCAATTAGGGTTTTTAACCAATCTTGTGCATCCAATATTTGATTTTGTGTCATTGGTTGAACATTTAGGTCATTTTCGTCCTCCCTAGGCTTATTCTAATCCAATTAGGGTTTTTAACCAATCTTGTGCATCCAATATTTGATTTTGTGTCATTGGTTGAACATTTAGGTCATTTTCGTCCTCCCTAGGCTTATTCTAATCCAATTAGGGTCTTAAACCAATCTTGTGCATCCAATATGTGATTTTGTGTCATTTTGTGTCATTGGTTGAACATTTAGGTCATTTTCATCCTGCCTAGGCTTATTCTAATCCAATTAGGGTTTTTAACCAATCTTGTGCATCCAATATGTGATCTTGTGTCATTTTGTGTCATTGGTTGAACATTTAGGTCATTTTCGTCCTCCCAAGGCTTATTCTAATCCAATTAGGGTTTTTAACCACTCTTGTGCAACCAATATGTGATTTTGTGTCGTTAGTTGAACACTTAGGTCATTTTCGTCCTCCCTAGGCTTATTCTAATCCAATTAGAGTTTTTAACCAATCTTGTGCATCCAATATGTGATTTTGTGTCATTTTGTGTCATTGGTTGAACATTTAGGTCATTTTCGTCCTCCCTAGGCTTATTCTAATCCAATTAGGGTTTTTAAACAATCTTGTGCATCCAATATGTGATTTTGTGTCATTTTGTGTCATTGGTTGAACATTTAGGTCATTTTTGCCTCCCTAGGTTTATTCTAATCCAATTAGGGTTTTTAACCAATCTTGTGCATCCAATATTTGATTTTGTGTCATTGGTTGAACATTTAGGTCATTTTCGTCCTCCATAGGCTTATTCTTATCCAATTAGGGTCTTAAACAAATCTTGTGCATCCAATATGTGATTTTGTGTCATTTTGTGTCATTGGTTGAACATTTAGTTCATTTTCGTCCTGCCTAGGCTTATTCTAATCCAATTAGGGTTTTTAACCAATCTTGTGCATCCAATATGTGATTTTGTGTCATTTTGTGTCATTGGTTGAACATTTAGGTCATTTTCGTCCTCCCTAGGCTTATTCTAATCCAATTAGGGTTTTTAACCAATCTTGTGCATCCAATATGTGATCTTGTGTCATTTTGTGTCATTGGTTGAACATTTAGGTCATTTTTGTCGTCCCTAGGCTTATTCTAATCCAATTAGGGTTTTTAACCAATCTTGTGCATCCAATATGTGATTTTGTGTCATTGGTTGAACATTTAGGTCATTTTCGTCCTCCCTAGGCTTATTCTAATCCAATTAGCGTGTTTAACCAATCTTGTGCATCCAATATGTGATTTTGTGTCATTTTCTGTCACTGGTTGAACATTTAGGTCATTTTTGTCCTCCATAGGCTAATTCTAATCCAATTAGGGTTTTTAACCAATCTTGTGCATCCAATATGTGATTTTGTGTCATTTTGTGTCATTGGTTGAACATTTAGGTCATTTTCGTCCTCCCTAGGCTTATTCTAATCCAATTAGGGTTTTTAACCAATCTTGTGCATCCAATATGTGATTTTGTGTCATTTTGTGTCATTGGTTGAACATTTCGGTCATTTTCGTCCTCCCTAGGCTTATTCTAATCCAATTACGGTTTTTAACAAATCTTGTGCATCCAATATGTGATTTTGTGTAATTGGTTGAACATTTAGGTCATTTTCGTCGTCCCTAGGCTTATTCTAATCCAATTAGGGTTTATAACCAATCTTGTGCATCCAATATGTGATTTTGTGTCATTGGTTGAACATTTAGGTCATTTTCGTCCTCCCTAGGCTTATTCTAATCCAATTAGGGTTTTTAACCAATCTTGTGCATCCAATATGTGATTTTTTGTCATTGGTTGAACATTTAGGTCATTTTCGTCCTCCCTAGACTTATTCTAATCCAATTAGGGTTTTTAACCAATCTTGAGCATCCAATATGTGATTTTGTGTCATTTTGTGTCATTGGATGAACATTTAGGTCATTTTCGTCCTCCCTAGGCTTATTCTAATCCAATTAGGGTTTTTAACCAATCTTGTGCATCCAATATGTGATTTTGTGTCATTGGTTGAACATTTAGGTTATTTTCGTCCTCCCTAGGTTTATTCTAATCCAATTAGGGTTTTTAACCAATCTTGTGCATCCAATATGTGATTTTGTGTCATTTTGTGTCATTGGTTGAACATTTAGGTCATTTTCGTCCTCCCTAGGCTTATTCTAATCCAATTAGGGTTTTTAACCAATCTTGTGCATCCAATATGTGATTTTGTGTCATTTTGTGTCATTGGTTGAACATTTAGGTCATTTTCGTCCTCCCTAGGCTTTTTCTAATCCAATTAGGGTTTTTAACCAATCTTGTGCATCCAATATGTGATTTTGTGTCATTGGTTGAACATTTAGGTCATTTTTGTCCTCCCTAGGCTTATTCTAATCCAATTAGGGTTTTTAACCAATCTTGTGCATCCAATATGTGATTTTGTGTCATTTTTTGTCATTGGTTGAACATTTAGGTCATTTTCGTCCTCCCTAGGCTTATTCTAATCCAATTAGGGTTTTTAACCAATCTTGTGCACCCAATATGTCATTTTGTGTCATTGGTTGAACATTTAGGTCATTTTCATCCTCCCTAGGCTTATTCTAATCCAATTAGAGTTTTTAACCAATCTTGTGCATCCAATATGTGATTTTGTGTCATTTTGTGTCATTGGTTGAACATTTAGGTCATTTTCGTCCTCCCTAGGCTTATTCTAATCCAATTAGGGTTTTTAACCAATCTTGTGCACATAATAAGTGATTTTATTTCATTGGTAACCCAATTAGGTCATTTTCGTCCTCGCTAGGCTTATTCTAATCCAATTAGAGTTTTTAACCAATCTTGTGCATCCAATATGTGATTTTGTGTCATTTTGTGTCATTGGTTGAACATTTAGGTCATTTTCGTCCTCCCTAGGCTTATTCTAATCCAATTAGGGTTTTTAACCAATCTTGTGCATCCAATATGTGATTTTGTGTCATTTTGTGTCATTGGTTGAACATTTAGGTCATTTTCGTCCTCCCTAGGCTTATTCTAATCCAATTAGGGGTTTTAACCAATCTTGTGCATCCTATATGTGATTTTGTGTCATTGGTTGAACATTTACGTCATTTTTGTCCTCCCTAGGCTTATTCTAATCCAATTAGGGTTTTTAACCAATGTTGTGCATCCAATATGTGATTTTGTGTCATTTGTTGAACATTTAGGTCATTTTCGTCCTCTCTAGGCTTATTCTAATCCAATTAGGGTTTTAGGGTTTTTAACCAATCTTGTGCATCCAATATGTGATTTTGTGTCATTTTATGTCATTGGTTGAACATTTAGGTCATTTTCGTCCTCCCTAGGCTTATTCTAATCCAATTAGGGTTTTAAACCAATCTTGTGCATATAATAAGTGATTTTGTGTCATTGGTAATCCAATTAGGTCATTTTCTTCCTCGCTAGGCTTATTCTAATCCAATTAGGGTTTTTAACCAATCTTGTGCATCCAATATGTGATTTTGTGTCATTTTGTGTCATTGGTTGAACATTTAGGTCATTTTCGTCCTCCCTAGGCTTATTCTAATCCAATTAGGGTTTTTAACCAATCTTGTGCATCCAATATGTGATTTTGTGTCATTGGTTGAACTATTAGGTCATTTTCGTCCTCCCTAGGCTTATTCTAATCTAATTAGGGTTTTTAACCAATCTTGTGCATCCAATATGTGATTTTGTGTCATTTTGTGTCATTGGTTGAACATTTAGGTCATTTTCGTCCTCCCTAGGCTTATTCTAATCCAATTAGGGTTTTTAACCAATCTTGTGCATCCAATATGTCATTTTGTGTCATTGATTGAACATTTAGGTCATTTTCGCCCTCCCTAAGCTAATTCTAATCCAATTAGGGTTTTTAACCAATCTTGTGCATCCAATATGTGATTTTGTGTCATTGGTTGAACATTTAGGTCATTTTCGTCCTCCCTAGGCTTATTCTAATCCAATTAGGGTTTTTAACCAATCCTGTGCATCCAATATGTGATTTTGTGTCATTTGTTGAACATTTAGGTCATTTTTGTCCTCCCTAGGATTATTCTAATCCAATTAGAGTTATTAACCAATCTTGTGCATCCAATTAGTGATTTTGTGTCATTGGTTGAACATTTAGGTCATTTTCGTCTTCCAAAGGCTTATTCTAATCCAATTAGGGTTTTTAACCAATCTTGTGCATCCAATATGTGATTTTGTGTCATTTGTTGAACATTTAGGTCATTTTTGTCCTCCCTAGGATTATTCTAATCCAATTAGAGTTATTAACCAATCTTGTGCATCCAATTAGTGATTTTGTGTCATTGGTTGAACATTTAGGTCATTTTCGTCTTCCAAAGGCTTATTCTAATCCAATTAGGGTTTTTAACCAATCTTGTGCATCCAATATGTGATTTTGTGTCATTGGTTGAACATTTAGGTCATTTTCGTCCTCCCTAGGCTTATTCTAATCCAATTAGGGTTTTTAACCAATCCTATGCATCCAATATGTGATTTTGTGTCATTTGTTGAACATTTAGGTCATTTTTGTCCTCCCTAGGATTATTCTAATCCAATTAGAGTTATTAACCAATCTTGTGCATCCAATTAGTGATTTTGTGTCATTGGTTGAACATTTAGGTCATTTTCGTCTTCCAAAGGCTTATTCTAATCCAATTAGGGTTTTTAACCAATCTTGTGCATCCAATATGTGATTTTGTGTCATTGGTTGAACATTTAGGTCATTTTCGTCCTCCCTAGGCTTATTCTAATCCAATTAGGGTTTTTAACCAATCTTGTGCATCCAAATGTGATTTTGTGTCATTTTGTGTCATTGGTTGAACATTTAGGTCATTTTCATCCTCCCTAGGCTTATTCTAATCCAATTAGGGTTTTTAACCAATCTTGTGCATCCAATATGTGATTTTGTGTCATTGGTTGAACATTTAGGTCCTTTTCGTCCTCCCTAGGCTTATTCTAATCCAATTAGAGTTTTTAACCAATCTTGTGCATCCAATATGTGATTTTGTGTCATTTTGTGTCATTGGTTGAACATTTAGGTCATTTTCGTCCTCCCTAGGCTTATTCTAATCCAATTAGGGTTTTTAACCAATCTTGTGCATCCAATATGTGATCTTGTGTCATTTTGTGTCATTGGTTGAACATTTAGGTCATTTTCGTCCTGCCTAGGCTTATTCTAATCCAATTAGGGTTTTTAACCAATCTTGTGCATCCAATATTTGATTTTGTGTCATTGGTTGAACATTTAGGTCATTTTCGTCCTTTCTAGGCTTATTCTAATCCAATTAGGGTCTTAAACCAATCTTGTGCATCCAATATGTGATTTTGTGTCATTGGTTGATCATTTAGGTCATTTTCGTCCTCCCTATGCTTATTCTAATCCAATTAGGGTTTTTAAACAATCTTGTGCATCCTATATGTGATCTTGTGTCATTTTGTGTCATTGGTTGAACATTTAGGTCATTTTCGTCCTCCCTAGGCTTATTCTAATGCAATTAGGGTTTTTAACCACTCTTGTGCATCCAATATGTGATTTTGTGTCGTTAGTTGAACACTTAGGTCATTTTCGTCCTCCCTAGGCTTATGCTAATCCAATTAGAGTTTTTAACAATCTTGTGCATCCAATATGTGATTTTGTGTCATTTTGTGTCATTGGTTGAACATTTAGGTCATTTTCGTCCTCCCTAGGCTTATTCTAATCTAATTAGGGTTTTTAACCAATCTTGTGCATCCAATATTTGATTTTGTGTCATTGGTTGAACATTTAGGTCATTTTCGTCCTCCCTATCCTTATTCTAATCCAATTAGGGTCTTAAACCAATCTTGTGCATCCAATATGTGATTTTGTGTCGTTTTGTGTCATTGGTTGAACATTTAGGTCATTTTCGTCCTCCCTAGGCTTATTCTAATCTAATTAGGGTTTTTAACCAATCTTGTGCATCCAATATGTGATTTTGTGTCATTTTGTGTCATTGGTTGAACATTTAGGTCATTTTCGTCCTCCCTAGGCTTATTCTAATCCAATTAGGGTTTTTAAGCAATCTTGTGCATCCAATATGTGATTTTTTGTCATTGGTTGAACATTTAGGTCATTTTCGTCCTCCCTAGGCTTATTCTAATCCAATTAGGGTTTTTAAACAATCTTGTGCATCCAATATGTGATTTTGTGTCATTTTGTGTCATTGGTTGAACATTTAGGTCATTTTCGTCCTCCCTAGGCTTATTCTAATCTAATTAGGGTTTTTAACCAATCTTGTGCATCCAATATTTGATTTTGTGTCATTGGTTGAACATTTAGGTCATTTTCGTCCTCCCTAGGCTTATTCTAATCCAATTAGGGTTTTTAACCAATCTTGTGCATCCAATATGTGATTTTCTGTCATTTTGTGTCATTGGTTGAACATTTACATCATTTTTGTCCTCCCTAGGCTTATTCTAATCCAATTAGGGTTTTTAACCAATCTTGTGCATCCAATATGTGATTTTGTGTCATTGGTTGAACATTTAGGTCATTTTCGTCCTCCCTAGGCTTATTCTAATCCAATTAGGTATTTTAACCAATCTTGTGCATATAATAAGTTATTTTGTGTCATTGGTAATCCAATTAGGTCATTTTCGTCCTCGCTAGGCTTATTCTAATCCAATTAGGGTTTTTAACCAATCTTGTGCATCCAATATGTGATTTTGTGTCATTTTGTGTCATTGGTTGAACATTTAGTTCATTTTCGTTCTCCCTAGGCTTATTCTAATCCAATTAGGGTTTTTAACCAATCTTGTGCATCCAATATGTGATTTTGTGTCATTTTGTGTCATTGGTTGAACATTTAGGTCATTTTCGTCCTCCCTAGGCTTATTCTAATCCAATTAGGGTTTTTAACCAATCTTGTGCATCCAATATGTATTTTGTGTCATTTTGTGTCATTGGTTGAACATTTAGGTCATTTTCGTCCTCCTTAGGCTTATTCTAATCCAATTAGGGTTTTTAACCAGTCTTGTGCATCCAATATGTGATTTTGTGTCATTGGTTGAACATTTAGGTCATTTTCATCCTCCCTAGGCTTATTCTAATCCAATTAGGGTTTTTAACCAATCTTGTGCATCCAATATGTGATTTTGTGTCATTGGTTGAACATTTAGGTCATTTTCGTCCTCCTTAGGCTTATTCTAATCCAATTAGGGTTTTTAACTAATCTTGTGCATCCAATATGTGATTTTGTGTCATTGGTTGAACATTTAGGTCATTTTCGTCCTCCCTAGGCTTATTCTAATCCAATTAGGGTTTTTAACCAATCTTGTGCAACCAATATGTGATTTTGTGTCATTGGTTGAACATTAAGGTCATTTTCGTCCTCCGTAGGCTTATTCTAATCCAATTTGGGTTTTTAACCAATCTTGTGCATCCAATATGTGATTTTGTGTCATTGGTTGAACATTTAGGTCATTTTCGTCCTCCCTAGGCTTATTCTAATCCAATTAGGGTTTTTAACCAATCTTGTGCATCCAATATGTGATTTTGTGTCAGTGGTTGAACATTTAGGTCATTTTCCCCTAGGCTTATTCTAATCCAATTAGGGTTTTTAACCAATCTTGTGCATCCAATATGTGATTTTGTGTCATTTTGTGTCATTGGTTGAACATTTAGGTCATTTTCGTCCTCCCTAGGCTTATTCTAATCCAATTAGGGTTTTTAACCAATCTTGTGCATCCAATATGTGATTTTGTGTCATTGGTTGAACATTTAGGTCATTTTCGTCCACCCTAGGTTTTTTCTAATCCAATTAGGGTTTTTAACCAATCTTGTGCATCCAATATGTGATTTTGTGTCATTTTGTGTCATTGGTTGAACATTTAGGTCATTTTCGTCCTCCCTAGGCTTATTCTAATCCAATTAGGGTTTTTAACCAATCTTGTGCATCCAATATGTGATTTTGTAATTGGTTGAACATTTAGGTCATTTTCGTCCTCCCTAGGCTTATTCTAATCCAATTAGGGTTTTTAACCAATCTTGTGCATCCAATATGTGATTTTGTGATTGGTTGAACATTTAGGTCATTTTCGTCCTCCCTAGGCTTATTCTAATCCAATTAGGGTTTTTAACCAATCTTGTCCATCCAATATGTGATTTTGTGTCATTTTGTGTCATTGGTTGAACATTTAGGTCATTTTCATCCTCCCTAGGCTTATTCTAATCCAATTTGGGTTTTTAACCAATCTTGTGCATCCAATATGTGATTTTTTGTCATTTGGTGTCATTGGTTGAACATTTAGGTCATTTTCGTCCTCCCTAGGCTTATTCTAATCCAATTAGGGTTTTTAACCAATCTTGTGCATCCAATATGTGATTTTTTGTCATTGGTTGAACATTTAGGTCATTTTCGTCCTCCCTAGGCTTATTCTAATCCAACTAGGGTTTTTAACCAATCTTGTACATCCAATATGTGGTTTTGTGTCATTGGTTGAACATTTAGGTCATTTTCGTCCTCCCTAGGCTTATTCTAATCCAATTAGGGTTTTTAACCAATCTTGTGCATCCAATATGTGATTTTTTGTCATTGGTTGAACATTTAGGTCATTTTCGTCCTCCCTAGGCTTATTATAATCCAATTCGGGTTTTTAGCCAATCTTATGCATCCAATATGTGATTTTGTGTCATTGGTTGAACATTTAGGTCATTTTCGTCCTCCCTAGGCTTATTCTAATCGAATTAGGGTTTTTAACCAATCTTGTGCATCCAATATGTGATTTTGTGTCATTTTGTGTCATTGGTTGAACATTTAGGTCATTTTCGTCCTCCCTAGGCTAATTCTAATCGAATTAGGGTTTTTAACCAATCTTGTGCATCCAATATGTGATTTTGTGTCATTTTGTGTCATTGGTTTAACATTTAGGTCATTTTCGTCCTCCCTAGGCTTACTCTAATCCAATTACGGTTTTTAACCAATCTTGTGCATCCAATATGTGATTTTGTGTCATTTTGTGTCATTGGTTGAACATTTAGGTAATTTTCGTCCTCCCTAGGCTTATTCTAATCCAATTAGGGTTTTTAACCAATCTTGTGCATCCAATAAGTGATTTTGTGTCATTTTGTGTCATTGGTTCAACATTTTTGTCATTTTCGTCCTCCCTAGGCTTATTCTAATCCAATTAGGGTTTTTAACCAATCTTGTGCATCCAATATGTGATTTTGTGTCATTTTGTGTCATTGGTTGAACATTTAGGTCATTTTCGTCCTCCCTAGGCTTATTCTAATCCAATTAGGGTTTTTAACCAATCTTGTGCATCCAATATGTGATTTTGTGTCATTGGTTGAACATTTAGGTCATTTTCCCCTAGGCTTATTCTAATCCAATTAGGGTTTTAAACCTATTTTGTGCATCCAATATGTGATTTTGTTTCATTTTATGTCGTTGGTTGAACATTTAGGTCATTTTCGTCCTCCCTAGGCTTATTCTAATCCAATTAGGGTTTTTAAACAATCATGTGCATCCAATATGTGATTTTGTGTCATTTTGTGTCATTGGTTGAACATTTAGGTCATTTTCGTCCTCCCTTGGCTTATTCTAATCCAATTAGGGTTTTTAACCAATCTTGTGCATCCAATATTTGATTTTGTGTCATTGGTTGAACATTTAGGTCATTTTCGTCCTCCCTAGGCTTATTCTAATCCAATTAGGGTCTTAAACCAATCTTGTGCATCCAATATGTGATTTTGTGTCATTTTGTGTCATTGGTTGAACATTTAGGTCATTTTCGTCCTCCGTAGGCATATTCTAATCCAATTAGGGTCTTTAAACAATCTTGTGCATCCAATATGTGATTTTGTGTCATTTTGTGTCATTGGTTGAACATTTAGCTCATTTTCGTCCTCCCTAGGCTTATTCTAATCCAATTAGGGTTTTTAACCAATCTTGTGCATCCAATATTTGATTTTGTGTCATTGGTTGAACATTTAGGTCATTTTCGTCCTCCCTAGGCTTATTCTAATCCAATTAGGGTCTTAAACCAATCTTGTGCATCCAATATGTGATTTTGTGTCATTTTGTGTCATTGGTTGAACATTTAGGTCATTTTCGTCCTCCCTAGGCTTATTCTAATCCAATTAGGGTTTTTAACCAATCTTGTGCATCCAATATTTGATATTGTGTCATTGGTTGAACATTTAGGTCATTTTCGTCCTCCCTAGGCTTATTCTAATCCAATTAGGGTCTTAAACCAATCTTGTGCATCCAATATGTGATTTTGTGTCATTTTGTGTCATTGGTTGATCATTTAGGTCATTTTCGTCCTCCCTATGCTTATTCTAATCCAATTAGGGTTTTTAAACAATCTTGTGCATC
>JBBPBQ010000008.1:16904589-16920916 GCA_037974755.1 Cicer yamashitae | reverse complement strand
CAATCTTGTGCATCCAATATGTGATTTTGTGTCATTTTGTGTCATTGGTTGAACATTTAGGTCATTTTCATCCTGCCTAGGCTTATTCTAATCCAATTAGGGTTTTTAACCAATCTTGTGCATCCAATATGTGATCTTGTGTCATTTTGTGTCATTGGTTGAACATTTAGGTCATTTTCGTCCTCCCTAGGCTTATTCTAATCCAATTAGGGTTTTTAACCACTCTTGTGCATCCAATATATGATTTTGTGTCGTTAGTTGAACACTTAGGTCATTTTCGTCCTCCCTAGGCTTATTCTAATCCAATTAGAGTTTTTAACCAATCTTGTGCATCCAATATGTGATTTTGTGTCATTGTGTGTCATTGGTTGAACATTTAGGTCATTTTCGTCCTCTCTAGGCTTATTCTAATCCAATTAGGGTCTTAAACAAATCTTGTGCATCCTATATGTGATTTTGTGTCATTTTGTATCATTGGTTGAACATTTAGGTCATTTTCGTTCTCCCTAGGATTATTCTAATCCAATTAGGGTTTTTAACCAATCTTGTGCATCCAATATGTGATTTTGTGTCATTGGTTGAACATTTATGTCATTTTCCCCTAGGCTTATTCTAATCCAATTAGGGTTTTAAACCAATCTTGTGCATCCAATATGTGATTTTGTGTCATTTTGTGTCATTGGTTGAACATTTAGGTCATTTTCGTCTTCCCTAGGCTTATTCTAATCCAATTAGGGTTTTTAACCAATCTTGTGCATCCAATATGTGATTTTGTGTCATTTTGTGTCATTGATTGAACATTTAGGTCATTTTCGTCCTCCCTAGGCTTATTCTAATCCAATTACGGTTTTTAACCAATCTTGTGCATCCAATATGTGATTTTGTGTTATTGGTTGAACATTTAGGTCATTTTCGTCCTCCCTAGGCTTATTCTAATCCAATTACGGTTTTTAACCAATCTTGTGCATATAATAAGTGATTTTGTGTCATTGGTAATCCAATTAGGTCATTTTCACCCTCGCTAGGCTTATTCTGATCCAATAAGGGTCTTTAACCAATCTTGTGCATCCAATATGTGATTTTGTGTCATTTTGTGTCATTGGTTTAACATTTAGGTCATTTTCGTCCCCCCAAGGCTTATTCTAATCCAATTAGGGTTTTTAACCAATCTAGTGCATCCAATACGTGATTTTGTGTCATTTTGTGTCATTGCTTGAACATTTAGGTCATTTTCGTCCTCCCTAGGCTTATTCTAATCCAATTAGGGTTTTTAACCAATCTTGTGCATCCAATATGTGATTTTGTGTCATTTTGTGTCATTGGTTGAACATTTAGGTCATTTTCGTCCTCCCTAGGCTTATTCTAATACAATTGGGGTTTTTAACCAATCTTGTGCATATAATAAGTGATTTTGTGTCATTGGTAATCCAATTAGGTCATTTTCGTCCTCGCTAGGCTTATTCCAATCCAATTAGGGTTTTTAACCAATCTTGTGCATCCAATATGTGATTTTGTGTCATTTTGTGTCATTGGTTGAACATTTAGGTCATTTTCGTCCTCCCTAGGCTTATTCTAATCCAATTACGGTTTTTAACCAATCTTGTGCATCCAATATGTGATTTTGTGTCATTTTGTGTCATTGGTTGAACATTTAGGTCATTTTCGTCCTCCCTAGGCTTATTCTAATCCAATTAGGGTTTTTAACCAATCATGTGCATCCAATATGTGATTTTGTGTCATTTTGTGTCATTGGTTGAACATTTAGGTCATTTTCGTCCTCCCTAGGCTTATTCTAATCCAATTAGGGTTTTTAAGCAATCTTGTGCATCCAATATGTGATTTTGTGTCATTGGTTGAACATTTAGGTCATTTTCGCCTTGCTAGGCTTATTCTAATCCAATTAGGGTTTTTAACCAATCTTGTGCATCCAATATGTTATTTTGTGTCATTTTGTGCCATTGGTTGAACATTTAGGTCATTTTCGTCCTCCCTAGGCTTATTCTAATCCAATTAAGGTTATTAACCAATCATGTGCATCCAATGTGTCATTTTGTGTCATTTTGTGTCATTGGTTGAACATTAAGGTCATTTTCGTCCTCCCTATGCTCTTTTTAATCCAATTAGGGTTTTTAACCAATCTTGTGCATCCAATATGTGATTTTTTGTCATTGGTTGAACATTTAGGTCATTTTCGTCCTCCCTAGGCTTATTCTAATCCAATTAGGGTTTTTAACCAATCTTGTGCATCCAATATGTGATTTTGTGTCATTGGTTGAACATTTAGGTCATTTTCGTCGTCCCTAGGCTTATTCTAATCCAATTAGGGTTTTTAACCAATCATGTGCATCCAATATGTGATTTATTGTCATTGGTTGAACATTTAGGTCATTTTCGTCCTCCCTAGGCTTATTCTAATCCAATTAGGGTTTTTAACCAATCTTGTGCATCCAATATGTGATTTTGTGTCATTGGTTGAACATTTAGGTCATTTTCGTCCTCCCTAGGCTTATTCTAATCCAATTAGGGTTTTTAACCAATCTTGTGCATCCAATATGTGATTTTGTGTCATTGGTTGAACATTTAGGTCATTTTCGTCCTCGCTATGCTTATTCTAATCCAATTCGGGTTTTTAACCAATCTTGTGCATCCAATATGTGATTTTGTGTCATTGGTCGAACATTTAGGTCATTTTCGTCCCCCCTAGGCTTATTCTAATCCAATTAGGGTTTTTAACCAATCTTGTGCATCCAATATGTGAATTTGTGTCATTTTGTGTCATTGGTTGAACATTTAGGTCATTTTCGTCCTCCCTAGGCTTATTCTAATCCAATTAGGGTTTTTAACCAATCTTGTGCATCCAATATGTGATTTTGTGTCATTGGTTGAACATTTAGGTCATTTTCGTCCTCCCTAGGCTTATTCTATTCCAATTAGGGTTTTTAAACAATCTTGTGCACCCAATATGTGATTTTGTGTCATTTTGTGTCATTGGTTGAACATTTAGGTCATTTTCGTCCTCCCTAGGCTTATTCTAATCCAATTAGGGTTTTTAACCAATCTTGTGCATCCAATATTTGATTTTGTGTCATTGGTTGAACATTTAGGTCATTTTCGTCCTCCCGAGGCTTATTCTAATCCAATTAGAGTTTTTAACCAATCTTGTGCATCCAATATGTGATTTTGTGTCATTTTGTGTCGTTAGTTGAACACTTAGGTCATTTTCGTCCTCCCTAGGCTTATTCTAATCCAATTAGAGTTTTTAACCAATCTTGTGCATCCAATATGTGATTTTGTGTCATTTTGTGTCATTGGTTGAACATTTAGGTCATTTTCGTCCTCCCTAGGCTTATTCTAATCTAATTAGGGTTTTTAACCAATCTTGTGCATCCAATATGTGAGTTTGTGTCATTTTGTGTCATTGGTTGAACATTTAGGTCATTTTCGTCCTCCCTAGGCTTATTGTAATCCAATTAGGGTTTTTAACCAATCTTGTGCATCCAATATGTGATTTTGTGTCATTTTGTGTCATTGGTTGAACATTTAAGTCATTTTCGTCCTCCCTAGGCTTATTCTAATCCAATTAGGGTTTTTAACCAATCTTGTGCATCCAATATTTGATTTTGTGTCATTGGTTGAACATCTAGGTCATTTTCTTCCTCCCTAGGCTTATTCTAATCCAATTAGGGTTTTTAACCAATCTTGTGCATCCAATATTTGATTTTGTGTCATTGGTTGAACATTTAGGTCATTTTCGTCCTCCCTAGGCTTATTCTAATCCAATTAGGGTTTTTAAACAATCTTGTGCATCCAATATGTGATTTTGTGTCATTTTGTGTCATTGGTTGAACATTTAGGTCATTTTCGTCCTCCCAAGGCTTATTCTAATCCAATTAGGGTTTTTAACCAATCTTGTGCATCCAATATTTGATTTTGTGTCATTGGTTGAACATTTAGGTCATTTTCGTCCTCCCTAGGCTTATTCTAATCCAATTAGGGTTTTTAACCAATCTTGTGCATCCAATATTTGATTTTGTGTCATTGGTTGAACATTTAGGTCATTTTCGTCCTCCCTAGGCTTATTCTAATCCAATTAGGGTCTTAAACCAATCTTGTGCATCCAATATGTGATTTTGTGTCATTTTGTGTCATTGGTTGAACATTTAGGTCATTTTCATCCTGCCTAGGCTTATTCTAATCCAATTAGGGTTTTTAACCAATCTTGTGCATCCAATATGTGATCTTGTGTCATTTTGTGTCATTGGTTGAACATTTAGGTCATTTTCGTCCTCCCAAGGCTTATTCTAATCCAATTAGGGTTTTTAACCACTCTTGTGCACCCAATATGTGATTTTGTGTCGTTAGTTGAACACTTAGGTCATTTTCGTCCTCCCTAGGCTTATTCTAATCCAATTAGAGTTTTTAACCAATCTTGTGCATCCAATATGTGATTTTGTGTCATTTTGTGTCATTGGTTGAACATTTAGGTCATTTTCGTCCTCCCTAGGTTTATTCTAATCCAATTAGGGTTTTTAACCAATCTTGTGCATCCAATATTTGATTGTGTCATTGGTTGAACATTTAGGTCATTTTCGTCCTCCCTAGGCTTATTCTAATCCAATTAGGGTCTTAAACCAATCTTGTGCATCCAATATGTGATTTTGTGTCATTTTGTGTCATTGGTTGAACATTTAGGTCATTTTCGTCCTGCCTAGGCTTATTCTAATCCAATTAGGGTTTTTAACCAATCTTGAGCATCCAATATGTGATCTTGTGTCATTTTGTGTCATTGGTTGAACATTTAGGTCATTTTCGTCCTCCCTAGGCTTATTCTAATGCAATTAGGGTTTTTAACCACTCTTGTGCATCCAATATGTTATTTTGTGTCGTTAGTTGAACACTTAGGTCATTTTCGTCCTCCCTAGGCTTATTCTAATCCAATTAGAGTTTTTAACCAATCTTGTGCATCCAATATGTGATTTTGTGTCATTTTGTGTCATTGGTTGAACATTTAGGTCATTTTCGTCCTCCCTAGCCTTATTCTAATCCAATTAGGGTTTTTAACCAATCTTGTGCATCCAATATGTGATTTTGTGTCATTTTGTGTCATTAGTTGAACATTTAGGTCATTTTCGTCCTCCCTTGGCTTAATGTAATCCAATTAGGGTTTTTAACCAATCTTGTGCATCCAATATGTTATTTTGTGTCATTTTATGTCATTGGTTGAACATTTAGGTCATTTTCGTCCTCCCTAGGCTTATTCTAATCCAATTAGGGTTTTTAACCAATCTTGTGCATCCAATATGTGATTTTGTGTCATTGGTTGAACATTTAGGTCAATTTCGTCCTCCCTAGGCTTATTCTAATCCAATTAGAGTTTTTAACCAATCTTGTGCATCCAATATGTGATTTTGTGTCATTTTGTGTCATTGGTTGAACATTTAGGTCATTTTCGTCCTCCCTAGGCTTATTCTAATCCAATTAGGGTTTTTAACCAATCTTGTGCATCCAATATTTGATTTTGTGTCATTGGTTGAACATTTAGGTCATTTTCGTCCTCCCTAGGCTAATTCTAACCCAATTAGGGTCTTAAACCAATCTTGTGCATCCAATATGTGATTTTGTGTCATTTTGTGTCATTGGTTGAACATTTAGGTCATTTTCGTCCTCCCTAGCCTTATTCTAATCCAATTAGGGTTTTTAACCAATCTTGTGCATCCAATATTTGATTTTGTGTCATTGGTTGAACATTTAGGTCATTTTCGTCCTCCCTAGGCTTATTCTAATCCAATTAGGGTCTTAAACCAATCTTGTGCATCCAATATGTGATTTTGTGTCATTTTGTGTCATTGGTTGAACATTTAGGTCATTTTCGTCGTCCCTAGGCTTATTCTAATCCAATTAGGGTTTTTAAACAATCTTGTGCATCCTATATGTGATTTTGTGTCATTTTGTGTCATTGGTTGAACATTTAGGTCATTTTCGTTCTCCCTAGGATTATTCTAATCCAATTAGGGTTTTTAACCAATCTTGTGCATCCAATATGTGATTTTGTGTCATTGGTTGAACATTTAGGTCATTTTCCCCTAGGCTTATTCTAATCCAATTAGGGTTTTAAACCAATCGTGTGCATCCAATATGTGATTTTTTGTCATTGGTTGAACATTTAGGTCATTTTCGTCCTCCCTAGGCTTATTCTAATCCAATTAGGGTTTTTAAACAGTCTTGTGCATCCAATATGTGATTTTGTGTCATTTTGTGTCATTGGTTGAACATTTAGGTCATTTTCGTCCTCCCTAGGCTTATTCTAATCCAATTAGGGTTTTTAACCAATCTTGTGCATCCAATATGTGATTTTGTGTCATTTTGTGTCATTGGTTGAACATTTAGGTCATTTTCGTCCTCCCTAGGCTTATTCTAATCCAATTAGGGTTTTTAACCAATCTTTGGCATCCAATATTTGATTTTGGGTCATTGGTTGAACATTTAGGTCATTTTAGTCCTCCCTAGGCTTATTCTAATCCAATTAGGGTCTTAAACCAATCTTGTTCATCCAATATGTGATTTTGCGTCATTTTGTGTCATTGGTTGAACATTTAGGTCATTTTCGTCCTCCCTAGGCTTATTCTAATCCAATTAGGGTTTTTAAACAATCTTGTGCATCCAATATGTGATTTTGTGTCATTTTGTGTCATTTGTTGAACATTTAGGTCATTTTCGTCCTCCCTAGGCTTATTCTAATCCAATTAGGGTTTTTAACCAATCTTGTGCATCCAATATTTGATTTTGTGTCATTGGTTGAACATTTAGGTCATTTTCGTCCTCCCTAGGCTTATTCTAATCCAATTAGGGTCTTAAACCAATCTTGTGCATCCAATATGTGATTTTGTGTCATTTTGTGTCATTGGTTGAACATTTAGGTCATTTTCATCCTGCCTAGGCTTATTCTAATCCAATTAGGGTTTTTAACCAATCTTGTGCATCCAATATGTGATCTTGTGTCATTTTGTGTCATTGGTTGAACATTTAGGTCATTTTCGTCCTCCCAAGGCTTATTCTAATCCAATTAGGGTTTTTAACCACTCTTGTGCAACCAATATGTGATTTTGTGTCGTTAGTTGAACACTTAGGTCATTTTCGTCCTCCCTAGGCTTATTCTAATCCAATTAGAGTTTTTAACCAATCTTGTGCATCCAATATGTGATTTTGTGTCATTTTGTGTCATTGGTTGAACATTTAGGTCATTTTCGTCCTCCCTAGGCTTATTCTAATCCAATTAGGGTTTTTAAACAATCTTGTGCATCCAATATATGATTTTGTGTCATTGGTTGAACATTTAGGTCATTTTCGTCCTCCCTAGGCTTATTCTAATCCAATTAGGGTTTTTAACCAATCTTGTGCATCCAATATGTGATTTTGTGTCATTGGTTGAACATTTAGGTCATTTTCGTCCTCCCTAGGCTTATTCTAACCCAATTAGGGTTTTTAACCAATCTTGTGCAACCAATATGTGATTTTGTGTCATTTTGTGTCATTGGTTGAACAATTAGGTCATTTTCGTCCTCCCTAGGCTTATTCTAATCCAATTTGGGTTTTTAACTAATCTTGTGCATCCAATATGTGATTTTGTGTCATTGGTTGAACATTTAGGTCATTTTTGTCCTCCCTAGGCTTATTCTAATCCAATTAGGGTTTTTAACCTATCTTGTGCACCCAATATGTAATTTTATGTCATTTTGTGTCATTGGTTGAACATTTAGGTCATTTTCGTCCTCCCTAGGCTTATTCTAATCCAATTAGGGTTTTTAACCAATCTTGTGCATCAAATTTGTGATTTTGTGTCATTGGTTGAACATTTAGGTCATTTTCGTCCTCCCTAGGCTTATTCTAATCCAATTAGGGTTTTTAACCAATCTTGTGCATCCAATATGTGATTTTGTGTCATTGGTTGAACATTTAGGTCATTTTCGTGCTCCCTAGGCTTATTCTAAACCAATTAGGGTTTTTAACCAATCTTGTGCATCCAATATGTGATTTTGTGTCATTTTGTGTCATTGGTTGAACATTTAGGTCATTTTCGTCCTCCCTAGGCTTATTCTAATCCAATTAGGGTTTTTAACCAATCTTGTGCATCCAATATGTGATTTTTTGTCATTTTGTGTCACTGGTTGAACATTTAGGTCATTTTCGTCTTCCCTTGGCTTATTCTAATCCAATTAGGGTTTTTAACCAATCTTGTGCATCCAATATGTGATTTTGTGTCATTTTGTGTCATTGGTTGAACATTTAGGTCATTTTCGTCCTCCCTAGGCTTATTCTAATCCAATTAGGGTTTTTAAGCAATCTAGTGCATCCAATATGTGATTTTGTGTCATTTTGTGTCATTGGTTGAACATTTAGGTCATTTTCGTCCTCCCTAGGCTTATTCTAATCCAATTAGGGTTTTTAACCAATCTTGTGCATCCAATATGTGATTTTTTGTCACTTTGTGTTATTGGTTGAACATTTAGGTCATTTTCGTCCTCCCTAGGCTTATTCTAATCCAATTAGGGTTTTTAACCAATCTTGTGCATCCAATACGTGATTTTGTGTCATTTTGTGTCATTGGTTTGACATTTAGGTCATTTTCGTCCTCCCTAGGCTTATTCTAATCCAATTAGGGTTTTTAACCAATCTTGTGCATCCAATATGTGATTTTTTGTCATTTTGTGTCATTGGTTGAACATTTAGGTCATTTTCGTCCTCCCTAGGCTTATTCCAATCCAATTAGGGTTTTTAACCAATCTTGTGCATCCAATATGTGATTTAGTGTCATTTTGTGTCATTGGTTGAACATTTAGGTCATTTTCGTCCTCCCTAGGCTTATTCTAATCCAATTAGGGTTTTTAACCAATCTTGTGCATCCAATATGTGATTTTGTGTCATTGGTTGAACATTTAGGTCATTTTCGTCCTCCCTAGGCTTATTCTAATCCAATTAGGGTTTTTAACCAATCTTGTGCATCCAATATGTGATTTTTTGTCGTTGGTTGCACATTTAGGTCATTTTTGTCCTCCCTAGGCTTATTCTAATCCAATTAGGGTTTTTAACCAATCTTGTGCATATAATAAGTGATTTTCTGTCATCGGTAATCCAATTAGGTGATTTTCGTCCTCGCTAGGCTTATTCTAATCCAATTAGGGTTTTTAACCAATCTTGTGCATCCAATATGTGATTTTGTGTCATTGGTTGCACATTTAGGTCATTTTCGTCCTCCCTAGGCTTATTCTAATCCAATTAGGGTTTTTAACCAATCTTGTGCACATAATAAGTGATTTTATTTCATTGGTAACCCAATTAGGTCATTTTCGTCCTCGCTAGGCTTATTCTAATCCAATTAGAGTTTTTAACCAATCTTGTGCATCCAATATGTGATTTTGTGTCATTTTGTGTCATTGGTTGAACATTTAGGTCATTTTCGTCCTCCCTAGGCTTATTCTAATCCAATTAGGGTTTTTAACCAATCTTGTGCATCCAATATGTGATTTTGTGTCATTTTGTGTCATTGGTTGAACATTTAGGTCATTTTCGTCCTCCCTAGGCTTATTCTAATCCAATTAAGGTTTTTAACCAATCTTGTGCATCCAATATGTGATTTTGTGTCATTTTGTGTCATTGGTTGAACATTTAGTTCATTTTCGTCCTCCCTAGGCTTATTCTAATCCAATTAGGGTTTTTAACCAATCTTGTGCATATAATAAGTGATTTTGTGTCATTGGTAATCCAATTAGGTCATTTTCGTCCTCGCTAGGCTTATTCTAATCGAATTAGGGTTTTTAACCAATCTTGTGCATCAAATATGTGATTTTGTGTCACTGGTTGAACATTTAGGTCATTTTCGTCGTCCCTAGGCTTATTCTAATCCAATTAGGGTTTTTAAACAATCTTGTGCATCCAATATGTGATTTTGTGTCATTTTGTGTCATTGGTTGAACATTTAGGTCATTTTCGTCCTCCCTAGGCTTATTCTAATCCAATTAGGGTTTTTAAACAATCTTGTGCGTCAAATATGTGATTTTGTGTCATTTTGTCTCATTGGTTGAACATTTAGGTCATTTTCGTCCTCCCTAGGCTTATTCTAATCCAATTAGGGTTTTTAATCAATCTTGTGCATCCAATATTTGATTTTGTGTCATTGGTTGAACATTTAGGTCATTTTCGTCCTCCCTAGGCTTATTCTAATCCAATTAGGGTCTTAAACCAATCTTGTGCATCCAATATGTGATTTTGTGTCATTTTGTGTCATTGGTTGAACATTTAGGTCATTTTCGTCGTCCCTAGGCTTATTCTAATCCAATTAGGGTTTTTAAACAATCTTGTGCATCCAGTATGTGATTTTGTGTCATTTTGTGTCATTGGTTGAACATTTAGGTCATTTTCGTCCTCCCTAGGCTTATTCTAATCCAATTAGGGTTTTTAACCAATCTTGTGGATCCAATAATTGATTTTGTGTCATTGGTTGAACATTTAGGTCATTTTCGTCCTCCCTAGGCTTATTCTAATCCAATTAGGGTCTTAAACCAATCTTGTGCATCCAATATGTGATTTTGTGTCATTGGTTGAACATTTAGGTCATTTTCGTCCTCCCTAGGCTTATTCTAATCCAATTAGGGTCTTAAACCAATCTTGTGCATCCAATATGTGATTTTGTGTCATTTTGTGTCATTGGTTGATCATTTAGGTCATTTTCGTCCTCCCTATGCTTATTCTAATCCAATTAGGGTTTTTAAACAATCTTGTGCATCCAATATGTGATCTTGTGTCATTTTGTGTCATTGGTTGAACATTTAGGTCATTTTCGTCCTCCCTAGGCTTATTCTAATGCAATTAGGGTTGTTAACCACTCTTGTGCATCCAATATGTGATTTTGTGTCGTTAGTTGAACACTTAGATCATTTTCGTCCTCCCTAGGCTTATTCTAATCCAATTAGAGTTTTTAACAATCTTGTGCATCCAATATGTGATTTTGTGTCATTTTGTGTCATTGGTTGAACATTTAGGTCATTTTCGTCCTCCCTAGGCTTATTCTAATCTAATTAGGGTTTTTAACCAATCTTGTGCATCCAATATTTGATTTTGTGTCATTGGTTGAACATTTAGGTCATTTTCGTCCTCCCTAGGCTTATTCTAATCCAATTAGGGTCTTAAACCAATCTTGTGCATCCAATATGTGATTTTGTGTCATTTTGTGTCATTGGTTGAACATTTAGGTCATTTTCGTCCTCCCTAGGCTTATTCTAATCCAATTAGGGTCTTAAACCAATCTTGTGCATCCAATATGTGATTTTGTGTCATTGGTTGAACATTTAGGTCATTTTCGTCCTGCCTAGGCTTCTTCTAATCCAATTAGGGTTTTTAACCAATCTTGGGCATCCAATATGTGGTCTTGTGTCATTTTTTGTTATTGGTTGAACATTTAGGTCATTTTCGTCCTCCCTAGGCTTATTCTAATCCAATTAGGGTTTTTAACCACTCTTGTGCATCCTATATGTGATTTTGTGTCATTGGTTGAACATTTAGGTCATTTTCGTCCTCCCTAGGCTTATTCTAATCCAATTAGGGTCTTAAACCAACCTTGTGCATCCAATATGTGATTTTGTGTCATTTTGTGTCATTGGTTGAACATTTAGGTCATTTTCGTCCTACCTAGGCTTATTCTAATCCAATTAGGGTTTTTAACCAATCTTGAGCATCCAATATGTGATTTTGTGTCATTGGTTGAACATTTAGGTCATTTTCGTCCTCCCTAGGCTTATTCTAATCCAATTAGGGTTTTTAACCAATCTTGTGCATATAATAAGTGATTTTGTGTCATTGGTTGAACATTTAGGTCATTTTCGTCGTCCCTAGGCTTATTCTAATCCAATTACGGTTTTTAACCAATCTTGTGCATCCAATATGTGATTTTGTGTCATTTTGTGTCATTGGTTGAACATTTAGTTCATTTTCGTCCTCCCTAGGCTTATTCTAATCCAATTAGGGTTTTTAACCAATCTTGTGCATCCAATATGTGATCTTGTGTCATTTTGTGTCATTGGTTGAACATTTAGGTCATTTTCGTCCTCCCAAGGCTTATTCTAATCCAATTAGGGTTTTTAACCACTCTTGTGCAACCAATATGTGATTTTGTGTCGTTAGTTGAACACTTAGGTCATTTTCGTCCTCCCTAGGCTTATTCTAATCCAATTAGAGTTTTTAACCAATCTTGTGCATCCAATATGTGATTTTGTGTCATTTTGTGTCATTGGTTGAACATTTAGGTCATTTTCGTCCTCCCTAGGCTTATTCTAATCCAGTTAGAGTTTTTAACCAATCTTGTGCATCCAATATGTGATTTTGTGTCATTAGTTGAACATTTAGGACATTTTCGTCCTCCCTAGGCTTATTCTAATCCAATTAGGGTTTTTAAACAATCTTGTGCATCCAATATGTGATTTTCTGTCATTTTGTGTCATTGGTTGAACATTTAGGTCATTTTCGTCCTCCCTAGGCTTATTCTAATCCAATTAGGGTTTTTAACCAATCTTGTGCATCCAATATTTGATTTTGTGTCATTGGTTGAACATTTAGGTCATTTTCGTCCTCCCTAGGCTTATTCTAATCCAATTAGGGTCTTAAACCAATCTTGTGCATCCAATATGTGATTTTGTGTCATTTTGTGTCATTGGTTGAACATTTAGGTCATTTTCATCCTGCCTAGGCTTATTCTAATCCAATTAGGGTTTTTAACCAATCTTGTGCATCCAATATGTGATCTTGTGTCATTTTGTGTCATTGGTTGAACATTTAGGTCATTTTCGTCCTCCCAAGGCTTATTCTAATCCAATTAGGGTTTTTAACCACTCTTGTGCAACCAATATGTGATTTTGTGTCGTTAGTTGAACACTTAGGTCATTTTCGTCCTCCCTAGGCTTATTCTAATCCAATTAGAGTTTTTAACCAATCTTGTGCATCCAATATGTGATTTTGTGTCATTTTGTGTCATTGGTTGAACATTTAGGTCATTTTCGTCCTCCCTAGGCTTATTCTAATCCAATTAGGGTTTTTAAACAATCTTGTGCATCCAATATGTGATTTTGTGTCATTTTGTGTCATTGGTTGAACATTTAGGTCATTTTCGTCCTCCCTAGGCTTATTTTAATCTAATTAGGGTTTTTAACCAATCTTGTGCATCCAATATGTGATTTTGTGTCATTGGTTGAACATTTAGGTCATTTTCGTCCTCCCTAGGCTTATTCTAATCAAATTAGGGTTTTTAACCAATCTTGTGCATCCAATATGTGATTTTGTGTCATTATGTGTCATTGGTTGAACATTTATGTCATTTTCGTCCTCCCTAGGCTTATTCTAATCCAATTAGGGTTTTTAACCAATCTTGTGCATCCAATATGTGATTTTGTGTCATTATGTGTCATTGGTTGAACATTTAGGTCATTTTCGTCCTCCCTAGGCTTATTCTAATCCAATTAGGGTTTTTAACCAATCTTGTGCATCCAATATGTGATTTTTTGTCATTGGTTGAACATTTAGGTCATTTTCGTCCTCCCAAGGCTTATTCTAATCCAATTAGGGTTTTTAAACAATCTTGTGCATCCAATATGTGATTTTGTGTAATTTTGTGTCATTGGTTGAACATTTAGGTCATTTTCGTCCTCCCTAGGCTTATTCTAATCCAATTAGGGTTTTTAACCAATCTTGTGCATCCAATATGTGATTTTTTGTCATTGGTTGAACATTTAGGTCATTTTCGTCCTCCCTAGACTTATTCTAATCCAATTAGGGTTTTTAACCAATCTTGAGCATCCAATATGTGATTTTGTGTCATTTTGTGTCATTGGATGAACATTTAGGTCATTTTCGTCCTCCCTAGGCTTATTCTAATCCAATTAGGGTTTTTAACCAATCTTGTGCATCCAATATGTGATTTTGTGTCATTGGTTGAACATTTAGGTCATTTTCGTCCTCCCCAGGCTTATTCTAATCCAATTAGGATTTTAATCCAATCTTGTGCATCCCATATGTGATTTTGTGTCAATTTGTGTCATTGGTTGAACATTTAGGTCATTTTCGTCCTCCCTAGGCTTATTCTAATCCAATTAGGGTTTTAACCAATCTTGTGCATCCAATATGTGATTTTTTGTCATTTTGTGTCATTGGTTGAACATTTAGGTCACTTTCGTCCTCCCTAGGCTTATTCTAATCCAATTAGGGTTTTTAACCAATCTTGTGCATCCAACATGTGATTTTGTGTCATTGATTGCACATTTAGGTCATTTTCGTCTTCCTTAGGCTTATTCTAATCCAATTAGGGTTTTTAACCAATCTTGTGCATCCAATATGTGATTTTGTGTCATTGGTTGCACATTTAGGTCATTTTTGTCCTGCCTAGGCTTATTCTAATCCAATTAGGGTTTTTAACCAATCTTGTGCATCCAATATGTGATTTTGTGTCATTTTGTGTCATTGGTTGAACATTTAGGTCATTTTCGTCCTCCCTAGGCTTATTCTAATCCAGATAGGGTTTTTAACCAATCTTGTGCATCCAATATGTGATTTTGTGTCATTTTGTGTCATTGGTTGGACATTTAGGTCATTTTCGTCCTGCCTAGGCTTATTCTAATCCAATTACGGTTTTTAACCAATCTTGTGCATCCAATATGTGATCTTGTGTCATTTTGTGTCATTGGTTGAACATTTAGGTCATTTTCGTCCTCCCTAGGCTTATTCTAATCCAATTAGGGTTTTTAACCACTCTTGTGCATCCAATATGTGATTTTGTGTCGTTAGTTGAACACTTAGGTCATTTTCGTCCTCCCTAGGCTTATTCTAATCCAATTAGAGTTTTTAACCAATCTTGTGCATCCAATATGTGATTTTGTGTCATTGGTTGAACATTTAGGTCATTTTCGTCCTCCCTAGGCTTATTCTAATCCAATTAGGGTCTTAAACCAATCTTGTGCATCCAATATGTGATTTTGTGTCATTTTGTGTCATTGGTTGAACATTTAGGTCATTTTCGTCCTCCGTAGGCTTATTCTAATCCAATTAGGGTTTTTAAACAATCTTGTGCATCCAATATGTGATTTTGTGTCATTTTGTGTCATTGGTTGAACATTTAGGTCATTTTCGTCCTCCCTAGGCTTATTCTAATCCAATTAGGGTTTTTAACCAATCTTGTGCATCCAATATGTGATTTTAAGTCATTTTGTGTCATTGGTTGAACATTTAGGTCATTTTCGTCCTCCCTAGGCTTATTCTACGCCAATTAGGGTTTTTAACCAATCTTGTGCATCCAATATGTGATTTTGTGTCATTTTGTGTCATTGGTTGAACATTTAGGTCATTTTCGTCCTCCCTAGGCTTATTCTAATCCAATTAGGGTTTTTAACCAATCTTGTGCATCCAATATGTGATTTTCTGTCATTTTGTGTCATTGGTTGAACATTTAGGTCATTTTCGTCCTCCCTAGGCTTATTCTAATCTAATTAGGGTTTTTAACCAATCTTGTGCATCCAATATTTGATTTTGTGTCATTGGTTGAACATTTAGGTCAATTTCGTCCTCCCTAGGCTTATTCTAATCCAATTAGGGTCTTAAACCAATCTTGTGCATCCAATATGTGATTTTGTGTCGTTTTGTGTCATTGGTTGATCATTTAGGTCATTTTCGTCCTCCCTATGCTTATTCTAATCCAATTAGGGTTTTTAAACAATCATGTGCATCCAATATGTGATTTTGTGTCATTTTGTGTCATTGGTTGAACATTTAGGTCATTTTCATCTTGCCTAGGCTTATTCTAATCCAATTACGTTTTTTAACCAATCTTGTGCATCCAATATGTGATCTTGTGTCATTTTGTGTCATTGGTTGAACATTTAGGTCATTTTCGTCCTCCCAAGGCTTATTCTAATCCAATTAGGGTTTTTAACCACTCTTGTGCAACCAATATGTGATTTTGTGTCGTTAGTTGAACACTTAGGTCATTTTCGTCCTCCCTAGGCTTATTCTAATCCAATTAGAGTTTTTAACCAATCTTGTGCATCCAATATGTGATTTTGTGTCATTTTGTGTCATTGGTTGAACATTTAGGTCATTTTCGTCCTCCCTAGGCTTATTCTAATCCAATTAGGGTTTTTAAACAATCTTGTGCATCAAATACGTGATTTTGTGTCATTTTGTGTCATTGGTTGAACATTTAGGTCATTTTCGTCCTGCCTAGGCTTATTCTAATCCAATTAGGGTTTTTAACCAATCTTGTGCATCCAATATTTGATTTTGTGTCATTGGTTGA
>JBBPBQ010000008.1:16890090-16904579 GCA_037974755.1 Cicer yamashitae | reverse complement strand
GCATCCAATATGTGATCTTGTGTCATTGGTTGAACATTTAGGTCAATTTCGTCCTCCCTAGGCTTATTCTAATCCAATTAGGGTTTTTAACCACTCTTGTGCATCCAATATGTGATTTTGTGTCGTTAGTTGAACACTTAGGTCATTTTCGTCCTCCCTAGGCTTATTCTAATCCAATTAGGGTTTTTAACCAATCTTGTGCAACCATTATGTGATTTTGTGTCATTGGTTGAACATTTAGGTCATTTTCGTCCTCCCTAGGCTTATTCTAATCCAATTAGGGTTTTTAACCAATCTTGTGCATCCAATATGTGATTTTGTGTCACTTTTTGTCATTGTATGAACATTTAGGTCATTTTCGTCCTCCCTAGGCTTATTCTAATCCAATTAGGGTTTTTAACCAATCTTGTGCATCCAATATGTGATTTTGTGTCATTTTGTGTCATTGGTTGAACATTTAGGTCATTTTCGTCTTCCCGAGGCTTATTCTAATCCAATTAGGGTTTTTAACCAATCTTGTGCATCCAATATGTGATTTTGTGTCATTTTGTGTCATTGGTTGAACATTTAGGTCATTTTCGTCCTCCCTAGGCTTATTCTAATCCAATTAGGGTTTTTAAACAATCTTGTGCATCAAATACGTGATTTTGTGTCATTTTGTGTCATTGGTTGAACATTTAGGTCATTTTCGTCCTGCCTAGGCTTATTCTAATCCAATTAGGGTTTTTAACCAATCTTGTGCATCCAATATTTGATTTTGTGTCATTGGTTGATCATTTAGGTCATTTTCGTCCTCCCTAGGCTTATTCTAATCCAATTAGGGTCTTAAACCAATCTTGTGCATCCAATATGTGATTTTGTGTCATTGGTTGAACATTTAGGTCATTTTCGTCCTGCCTAGGCTTCTTCTAATCCAATTAGGGTTTTTAACCAATCTTGTGCATCCAATATGTGGTCTTGTGTCATTTTTTGTTATTGGTTGAACATTTAGGTCATTTTCGTCCTCCCTAGGCTTATTCTAATCCAATTAGGGTTTTTAACCACTCTTGTGCATCCTATATGTGATTTTGTGTCATTGGTTGAACATTTAGGTCATTTTCGTCCTCCCTAGGCTTATTCTAATCCAATTAGGGTCTTAAACCAACCTTGTGCATCCAATATGTGATTTTGTGTCATTTTGTGTCATTGGTTGAACATTTAGGTCATTTTCGTCCTACCTAGGCTTATTCTAATCCAATTAGGGTTTTTAACCAATCTTGTGCATCCAATATGTGATCTTGTGTCATTGGTTGAACATTTAGGTCATTTTCGTCCTGCCTAGGCTTCTTCTAATCCAATTAGGGTTTTTAACCACTCTTGTGCATCCAATATGTGATTTTGTGTCGTTAGTTGAACACTTAGGTCATTTTCGTCCTCCCTAGGCTTATTCTAATCCAATTAGAGTTTTTAACCAATCTTGTGTATCCAATATGTGATTTTGTGTCATTTTGTGTCATTGGTTGAACATTTAGGTCATTTTCGTCCTCCCTAGGCTTATTCTAATCCAATTAGGGTCTTAAACAAATCTTGTGCATCCTATATTTGATTTTGTGTCATTTTGTGTCATTGGTTGAACATTTAGGTCATTTTCGTTCTCCCTAGGATTATTCTAATCCAATTAGGGTTTTTAACCAATCTTGTGCATCCAATATGTGATTGTGTCATTGGTTGAACATTTAGGTTATTTTCCCCTAGGCTTATTCTAATCCAATTAGGGTTTTAAACCAATCTTGTGCATCCAATATGTGATTTTGTGTCATTTTGTGTCATTGGTTGAACATTTAGGTCATTTTCGTCCTACCTAGGCTTATTCTAATCCAATTAGGGTTTTTAACCAATCTTGTGCATCCAATATGTGATCTTGTGTCATTGGTTGAACATTTAGGTCATTTTCGTCCTCCCTAGGCTTATTCTAATCAAATTAGGATTTTTAACCACTCTTGTGCATCCAATATGTGATTTTGTGTCGTTAGTTGAACACTTAGGTCATTTTCGTCCTCCCTAGACTTATTCTAATCAAATTAGAGTTTTTAACCAATCTTGTGTATCCAATATGTGATTTTGTGTCATTTTGTGTCATTGGTTGAACATTTAGGTCATTTTCGTTCTCCCTAGGATTATTCTAATCCAATTAGGGTTTTTAACCAATCTTGTGCATCCAATATGTGATTTTGTGTCATTGGTTGAACATTTAGGTCATTTTCCCCTAGGCTTATTCTAATCCAATTAGGGTTTTAAACCAATCTTGTGCATCCAATATGTGATTTTGTGTCATTTTGTGTCATTGGTTGAACATTTAGGTCATTTTCGTCCTCCCTAGACTTATTCTAATCCAATTAGGGTTTTTAACCAATCTTGTGCATTCAATATGTGCTTTTGTGTCATTGGTTGAACATTTAGGTCATTTTCGTCCTCCCTAGGCTTATTCTAATCCAATTAGGGTTTTTAAGAAATCTTGGGCATCCAATATGTGATTTTGTGTCATTTTGTGTCATTGGTTGAACATTTAGGTCATTTTCGTCCTCCCTAGGCTTATTCTAATCCAATTAGGGTTTTTAACCAATCTTGTGCATCCAATATGTGATTTTGTGTCATTTTGTGTCATTGGTTGAACATTTAGGTCATTTTCGTCCTCCCTAGGCTTATTCTAATCCAATTAGGGTTTTTAACCAATCTTGTGCATCCAATATTTGATTTTGTGTCATTTTGTGTTATTGGTTGACCATTTAGGTCATTTTCGTCCTCCCTAGGCTTATTCTAATCCAATTAGGGTTTTTAACCAATCTTGTGCATCCAATATGTGATTTTGTGTAATTTTGTGTCATTGGTTGAACATTTAGGTCATTTTCGTCATCCCTAGGCTTATTCTAATCCAATTAGGGTTTTTAACCAATCTTGTGCATCCAATATGTGATTTTGTGTAATTTTGTGTCATTGGTGTAACATTTAGGTCATTTTCGTCCTCCCTAGGCTTATTCTAATCCAATTAGAGTTTTTAACCAATCTTGTGCATCCAATATGTGATTTTGTGTCATTTTGTGTCATTGGTTGAACATTTAGGTCATTTTCGTCCTCCCTAGGCTTATTCTAATCCAATT
Organism: Cicer yamashitae; assembly: GCA_037974755.1. Lineage (NCBI taxonomy): Eukaryota > Viridiplantae > Streptophyta > Magnoliopsida > Fabales > Fabaceae > Cicer > Cicer yamashitae. The sequence goes on along the minus strand of JBBPBQ010000008.1, from coordinate 16,901,442 downwards.
AGGGTTTTGAACCAATCTTGTGCATCCAATATGTGATTTTGTGTCAATGGTTGAACATTTAGGTAATTTTCGTCCTCCCTAGGCTTATTCTAATCCAATTAGAGTTTTTAACCAATCTTGTGCATCCAATATGTGATTTTGTGTCATTTTGTGTCATTGGTTGAACATTTAGGTCATTTTCGTCCTCCCTAGGCTTATTCTAATCCAATTATGGTTTTTAACCAATCTTGTGCATCCAATATGTGAGTTTGTGTCATTGGTTGAACATTTAGGTCATTTTCGTCCTCCCTAGGCTTATTCTAATCCAATTAGGGTTTTTAACCAATCTTGTGCATCCAATATGTGATTTTATGTCATTTTGTGTCATTGGTTGAACATTTAGGTCATTTTCGTCCTCTCTAGGCTTATTCTAATCCTATTAGGGTTTTTAACCAATCTTGTGCACCCAATATGTCATTTTGTGTCATTGGTTGAACATTTAGGTCATTTTCGTCCTCCCTAGGCTTATTCTAATCCAATTAGGGTTTTTAACCAATCTTGTGCATCCAATATGTGATTTTGTTTCATTGGTTGAATATTTAGGTCATTTTCGTCATCCCAAGGCTTATTCTAATCCAATTAGGGTTTTTAACCAATCTTATGCATCCAATATGTGATTTTGTGTCATTTTTTGTCATTGGTTGAACATTTAGGTCATTTTCGTCCTCCCTAGGCTTATTCTAATCCAATAAGGGTTTTTAACCAATCTTGTGCACCCAATATGTCATTTTGTGTCATTGGTTGAACATTTAGGTCATTTTCATCCTCCCTAGGCTTATTCTAATCCAATTAGAGTTTTTAACCAATCTTGTGCATCCAATATGTGATTTTGTGTCATTTTGTGTCATTGGTTGAACATTTAGGTCATTTTCGTCCTCCCTAGGCTTATTCTAATCCAATTAGGGTTTTTAACCAATCTTGTGCACATAATAAGTGATTTTATTTCATTGGTAACCCAATTAGGTCATTTTCGTCCTCGCTAGGCTTATTCTAATCCAATTAGAGTTTTTAACCAATCTTGTGCATCCAATATGTGATTTTGTGTCATTTTGTGTCATTGGTTGAACATTTAGGTCATTTTCGTCCTCCCTAGGCTTATTCTAATCCAATTAGGGTTTTTAACCAATCTTGTGCATCCAATATGTGATTTTGTGTCATTTTGTGTCATTGGTTGAACATTTAGGTCATTTTCGTCCTCCCTAGGCTTATTCTAATCCAATTAGGGTTTTTAACCAATCTCGTGCATCCATTATGTGATTTTGTGTCATTATGTGTCATTGGTTGAACATTTAGGTCATTTTCGTCCTCCCTAGGCTTATTCTAATCCAATTAGGGTTTTTAACCAATCTTGTGCATCCAATATGTGATTTTGTGTCATTATGTGTCATTGGTTGAACATTACGTCATTTTCGTCCTCCCTATACTTATTCTAATCCAATTAGGGTTTTTAACCAATCTTGTGCATCCAATATGTGATTTTGTGTCATTTTGTATCATTGGTTGAACATTTAGGTCATTTTCGTCCTCCCTAGGCTTATTCTAATCCAATTAGGGTTTTTAACCACTCTTGTGCATCCAATATGTGATTTTGTGTCGTTAGTTGAACACTTAGGTCATTTTCGTCCTCCCTAGGCTTATTCTAATCCAATTAGAGTTTTTAAACAATCTTGTGCATCCAATATGTGATTTTGTGTCATTTTGTGTCATTGGTTGAACATTTACGTCCTTTTCGTCCTCCCTAGGCATATTCTAATCCAATTAGGGTTTTTAACCACTCTTGTACATCCAATATGTCATTTTGTGTCGTTAGTTGAACACTTAGGTCATTTTCGTCCTCCCTAGGCTTATTCTAATCCAATTAGAGTTTTTAACCAATCTTGTGCATCCAATATGTGATTTTGTGTCATTTTGTGTCATTGGTTGAACATTTAGGTCATTTTCGTCCTCCCTAGGCTTATTCTAATCCAATTAGGGTTTTTAACCACTCTTGTGCATCCAATATGTGATTTTGTGTCGTTAGTTGAACACTTAGGTCATTTTCGTCCTCCCTAGGCTTATTCTAATCCAATTAGGGTCTTAAACCAATCTTGTGCATCCAATATGTGATTTTGTGTCATTTTTTGTCATTGGTTGAACATTTAGGTCATTTTCGTCCTGCCTAGGCTTATTCTAATCCAATTAGGGTTTTTAACCAATCTTGAGCATCCAATATGTGATCTTGTGTCATTTTGTGTCATTGGTTGAACATTTAGGTCATTTTCGTCCTCCCTAGGCTTATTCTAATGCAATTAGGGTTTTTAACCACTCTTGTGCATCCAATATGTTATTTTGTGTCGTTAGTTGAACACTTAGGTCATTTTCGTCCTCCCTAGGCTTATTCTAATCCAATTAGAGTTTTTAACCAATCTTGTGCATCCAATATGTGATTTTGTGTCATTTTGTGTCATTGGTTGAACATTTAGGTCATTTTCGTCCTCCCTAGGCTTATTCTAATCCAGTTAGAGTTTTTAACCAATCTTGTGCATCCAATATGTGATTTTGTGTCATTAGTTGAACATTTAGGACATTTTCGTCCTCCCTAGGCTTATTCTAATCCAATTAGGGTTTTTAAACAATCTTGTGCATCCAATATGTGATTTTCTGTCATTTTGTGTCATTGGTTGAACATTTAGGTCATTTTCGTCCTCCCTAGGCTTATTCTAATCCAATTAGGGTTTTTAACCAATCTTGTGCATCCAATATTTGATTTTGTGTCATTGGTTGAACATTTAGGTCATTTTCGTCCTCCCTAGGCTTATTCTAATCCAATTAGGGTCTTAAACCAATCTTGTGCATCCAATATGTGATTTTGTGTCATTTTGTGTCATTGGTTGAACATTTAGGTCATTTTCATCCTGCCTAGGCTTATTCTAATCCAATTAGGGTTTTTAACCAATCTTGTGCATCCAATATGTGATCTTGTGTCATTTTGTGTCATTGGTTGAACATTTAGGTCATTTTCGTCCTCCCAAGGCTTATTCTAATCCAATTAGGGTTTTTAACCACTCTTGTGCAACCAATATGTGATTTTGTGTCGTTAGTTGAACACTTAGGTCATTTTCGTCCTCCCTAGGCTTATTCTAATCCAATTAGAGTTTTTAACCAATCTTGTGCATCCAATATGTGATTTTGTGTCATTTTGTGTCATTGGTTGAACATTTAGGTCATTTTCGTCCTCCCTAGGCTTATTCTAATCCAATTAGGGTTTTTAAACAATCTTGTGCATCCAATATGTGATTTTGTGTCATTTTGTGTCATTGGTTGAACATTTAGCTCATTTTCGTCCTCCCTAGGTTTATTTTAATCCAATTAGGGTTTTTAACCAATCTTGTGTATCCAATATTTGATTTTGTGTCATTGGTTGAACATTTAGGTCATTTTCGTCCTCCCTAGGCTTATTCTAATCCAATTAGGGTCTTAAACCAACCTTGTGCATCCAATATGTGATTTTGTGTCATTTTGTGTCATTGGTTGAACATTTAGGTCATTTTCGTCCTACCTAGGCTTATTCTAATCCAATTAGGGTTTTTAACCAATCTTGTGCATCCAATATGTGATCTTGTGTCATTGGTTGAACATTTAGGTCAATTTCGTCCTCCCTAGGCTTATTCTAATCCAATTAGGGTTTTTAACCACTCTTGTGCATCCAATATGTGATTTTGTGTCGTTAGTTGAACACTTAGGTCATTTTCGTCCTCCCTAGGCTTATTCTAATCCAATTAGAGTTTTTAACCAATCTTGTGTATCCAATATGTGATTTTGTGTCATTTTGTGTCATTGGTTGAACATTTAGGTCATTTTCGTCCTCCCTAGGCTTATTCTAATCCAATTAGGGTCTTAAACAAATCTTGTGCATCCTATATTTGATTTTGTGTCATTTTGTGTCATTGGTTGAACATTTAGGTCATTTTCGTTCTCCCTAGGATTATTCTAATCCAATTAGGGTTTTTAACCAATCTTGTGCATCCAATATGTGATTGTGTCATTGGTTGAACATTTAGGTTATTTTCCCCTAGGCTTATTCTAATCCAATTAGGGTTTTAAACCAATCTTGTGCATCCAATATGTGATTTTGTGTCATTTTGTGTCATTGGTTGAACATTTAGGTCATTTTCGTCCTACCTAGGCTTATTCTAATCCAATTAGGGTTTTTAACCAATCTTGTGCATCCAATATGTGATCTTGTGTCATTGGTTGAACATTTAGGTCATTTTCGTCCTCCCTAGGCTTATTCTAATCAAATTAGGATTTTTAACCACTCTTGTGCATCCAATATGTGATTTTGTGTCGTTAGTTGAACACTTAGGTCATTTTCGTCCTCCCTAGACTTATTCTAATCAAATTAGAGTTTTTAACCAATCTTGTGTATCCAATATGTGATTTTGTGTCATTTTGTGTCATTGGTTGAACATTTAGGTCATTTTCGTTCTCCCTTGGATTATTCTAATCCAATTAGGGTTTTTAACCAATCATGTGCATCCAATATGTGATTTTGTGTCATTGGTTGAACATTTAGGTCATTTTCCCCTAGGCTTATTCTAATCCAATTAGGGTTTTAAACCAATCTTGTGCATCCAATATGTGATTTTGTGTCATTTTGTGTCATTGGTTGAACATTTAGGTTATTTTCGTCCTCCCTAGGCTTATTCTAATCCAGTTAGGGTTTTTAACCAATCTTGTGCATCCAATATGTGATTTTTTGTCATTGGTTGAACATTTAGGTCATTTTCGTCCTCCATAGGCTTATTCTAATCCAATTAGGGTTTTTAACCAATCTTGTGCATCAAATATGTGATTTTGTGTCATTTTGTGTCATTGGTTGAACATTTAGGTCATTTTCGTCCTCCCTAGGCTTATTCTAATCCAATTAGGGTTTTTAACCAATCTTGTGCACCCAATATGTGATTTTGTGTCATTGGTTGAACATTTAGGTCATTTTCCCCTAGGCTTATTCTAATCCAATTAGGGTTTTAAACCAATCTTGTGCATCCAATATGTGATTTTGTGTCATTTTATGTCGTTGGTTGAACATTTAGGTCATTTTCGTCCTCCCTAGGCTTATTCTAATCCAATTAGGGTTTTTAACCAATCTTGTGCATCCAATATGTGATTTTGTGTCATTGGTTGAACATTTAGGTCATTTTCCCCTTGGCTTATTCTAATCCAATTAGGGTTTTAAACCAATCTTGTGCATCCAATATGTGATTTTGTTTCATTTTGTGTCATTGGTTGAACATTTAGGTCATTTTCGTTCTCCCTAGGCTTATTCTAATCCAGTTAGGGTTTTTAACCAATCTTGTGCATCCAATATGCGATTTTGTGTCATTGGTTGAACATTTAGGTCATTTTCGTCCTCCCTAGGCTTATTCTAATCCAATTAGGGTTTTTAAACAATCTTGTGCATCAAATATGTGATTTTGTGTCATTTTGTGTCATTGGTTGAACATTTAGGTCATTTTCGTCCTCCCTAGGCTTATTCTAATCCAATTAGGGTTTTTAACCAATCTTGTGCATCCAATATTTGATTTTGTGTCATTGGTTGAACATTTAGGTCATTTTCGTCCTCCCGAGGCTTATTCTAATCCAATTAGAGTTTTTAACCAATCTTGTGCATCCAATATGTGATTTTGTGTCATTTTGTGTCGTTAGTTGAACACTTAGGTCATTTTCGTCCTCCCTAGGCTTATTCTAATCCAATTAGAGTTTTTAACCAATCTTGTGCATCCAATATGTGATTTTGTGTCATTTTGTGTCATTGGTTGAACATTTAGGTCATTTTCGTCCTCCCTAGGCTTATTCTAATCCAGTTAGAGTTTTTAACCAATCTTGTGCATCCAATATGTGATTTTGTGTCATTAGTTGAACATTTAGGACATTTTCGTCCTCCCTAGGCTTATTCTAATCCAATTAGGGTTTTTAAACAATCTTGTGCATCCAATATGTGATTTTCTGTCATTTTGTGTCATTGGTTGAACATTTAGGTCATTTTCGTCCTCCCTAGGCTTATTCTAATCCAATTAGGGTTTTTAACCAATCTTGTGCATCCAATATGTGATTTTGTGTCATTGTGTCATTGGTTGAACATTTAGGTCATTTTCGTCCTCCCTAGGCTTATTCTAATCCAATTAAGGTTTTTAACCAATCTTGTGCATCCAATATGTGATTTTGTGTCATTGGTTGAACATTTAGGTCATTTTCGTCCTCCCTAGGCTTGTTCTAATCCAATTAGGGTTTTTAACGAATCTTGTGCATCCAATATTTGATTTTGTGTCATTGGTTGAACATTTAGGTCATTTTCCCCTAGGCTTATTCTAATCCAATTAGGGTTTTAAACCAATCTTGTGCATCCAATATGTGATTTTGTGTCATTTTGTGTCATTGGTTGAACATTTAGGTCATTTTCGTCCTCCCTAGGCTTATTCTAATCCAATTAAGGTTTTTAACCAATCTTGTGCATCCAATGTGTGATTTTCTGTCATTGGTTGAACATTTAGGTCATTTTTGTCCTCCCTAGGCTCTTTTTAATCCAATTAGGGTTTTTAACCAATCTTGTGCATCCAATATGTGATTTTGTGTCATTGGTTGAACATTTAGGTTATTTTCGTCCTCCTTAGGCTTATTCTAATCCAATTAGGGTTTTTAACCAATCTTGTGCATCCAATATGTGATGTTGTGTCATTTTGTGTCATTGGTTGAACATTTAGGTCATTTTTTTCCTCCCTAGGCTTATTCTAATCCAATTAGGGTTTTTAAACAATCTTGTGCATCCAATATGTGATTTTGTGTCATTTTGTGTCATTGGTTGAACATTTAGGTCATTTTCGTCCTCCCTAGGCTTATTCTAATCCAATTAGGGTTTTTAACCAATCTTGTGCATCCAATATGTGATTTTGTGTCATTTTGTGTCATTGGTTGAACATTTAGGTCATCTTCGTCTACCCTAGGCTTATTCTAATCCAATTAGGGTTTTTAACAAATCTTGTGCATCCAATATGTGATTTTGTGTCATTTTGTGTCATTGGTTGAACATTTAGGTCATTTTCGTCCTCCCTACGGTTATTCTAATCCAATTAGGGTTTTTAACCAATCTTGTGCATCCAATATGTGATTTTTTGTCATTGGTTGAACATTTAGGTCATTTTCGACCTCCCTAGGCTTATTCTAATCCAATTAGGGTTTTTAAACAATCTTGTGCATCCAATATGTGATTTTGTGTCATTTTGTGTCATTGGTTGAACATTTAGGTCATTTTCGTCCTCCCTAGGCTTATTCTAATCCAATTAGGGTTTTTAACCAATCTTGTGCATCCAATATGTGATTTTGTGTCATTTTGTGTCATTGGTTGAACATTTAGGTCATTTTCATCCTCCCAAGGCTTATTCTAATCCAATTAGGGTTTTTAACCAATCTTGTGCATCCAATATGTGATTTTGTGTCATTTTGTGTCATTTGTAATCCAATTAGGTCATTTTCGTCCTCCCTAGGCTTATTCTTATCCAATTAGGGTTTTTAACCAATCTTGTGCATCCAATATGTGATTTTGTGTCATTTTGTGTCATCTGTAATCCAATTAGGTCATTTTCGTCCTCCCTAGGCTTATTCTAATCCAATTAGCGTTTTTAACCTATCTTGTGCCTCCAATATGTGATTTTGTGTCATTTTGTGTCATTGGTTGAACATTTAGGTCATTTTCGTCCTCCCTAGGCTTATTCTAATCCAATTAGGTTTTAACCATTCTTGTGTATCCAATATGTGATTTTGTGTCATTTTGTGTTATTCGTTGAACTTTTAGGTCATTTTCGTCCTCATAGGCTTATTCTAATCCAATTAGGGTTTTTAAACAATCTTGTGCATCCAATATGTGATTTTGTGTCATTTTGTGTCATTGGTTGAACATTTAGGTCATTTTCGTCCTCCCTAGGTTTATTCTAATCCAATTAGGGTTTTTAACCAATCTTGTGCATCCAATATTTGATTGTGTCATTGGTTGAACATTTAGGTCATTTTCGTCCTCCCTAGGCTTATTCTAATCCAATTAGGGTCTTAAACCAATCTTGTGCATCCAATATGTGATTTTGTGTCATTTTGTGTCATTGGTTGAACATTTAGGTCATTTTCGTCCTGCCTAGGCTTATTCTAATCCAATTAGGGTTTTTAACCAATCTTGAGCATCCAATATGTGATCTTGTGTCATTTTGTGTCATTGGTTGAACATTTAGGTCATTTTCGTCCTCCCTAGGCTTATTCTAATGCAATTAGGGTTTTTAACCACTCTTGTGCATCCAATATGTTATTTTGTGTCGTTAGTTGAACACTTAGGTCATTTTCGTCCTCCCTAGGCTTATTCTAATCCAATTAGAGTTTTTAACCAATCTTGTGCATCCAATATGTGATTTTGTGTCATTTTGTGTCATTGGTTGAACATTTAGGTCATTTTCGTCCTCCCTAGGCTTATTCTAATCCAGTTAGAGTTTTTAACCAATCTTGTGCATCCAATATGTGATTTTGTGTCATTGGTTGAACATTTAGGTCATTTTCGTCCTCCCTAGGCTTATTCTAATCCAATTAGGGTTTTTAAACAATCTTGTGCATCCAATATGTGATTTTCTGTCATTTTGTGTCATTGGTTGAACATTTAGGTCATTTTCGTCCTCCCTAGGCTTATTCTAATCCAATTAGGGTTTTTAACCAATCTTGTGCATCCAATATTTGATTTTGTGTCATTGGTTGAACATTTAGGTCATTTTCGTCCTCCCTAGGCTTATTCTAATCCAATTAGGGTCTTAAACCAATCTTGTGCATCCAATATGTGATTTTGTGTCATTTTGTGTCATTGGTTGAACATTTAGGTCATTTTCATCCTGCCTAGGCTTATTCTAATCCAATTAGGGTTTTTAACCAATCTTGTGCATCCAATATGTGATCTTGTGTCATTTTGTGTCATTGGTTGAACATTTAGGTCATTTTCGTCCTCCCAAGGCTTATTCTAATCCAATTAGGGTTTTTAACCACTCTTGTGCAACCAATATGTGATTTTGTGTCGTTAGTTGAACACTTAGGTCATTTTCGTCCTCCCTAGGCTTATTCTAATCCAATTAGAGTTTTTAACCAATCTTGTGCATCCAATATGTGATTTTGTGTCATTTTGTGTCATTGGTTGAACATTTAGGTCATTTTCGTCCTCCCTAGGCTTATTCTAATCCAGTTAGGGTTTTTAACCAATCTTGTGCATCCAATATGTGATTTTGTGTCATTGATTGAACATTTAGGTCATTTTCGTCCTCCCTAGGCTTATTCTAATCCAATTAGAGTTTTTAAACAATCTTGTGCATCCAATATGTGATTTTGTGTCATTTTGTGTCATTGGTTGAACATTTAGGTCCTTTTCGTCCTCCCTAGGCATATTCTAATCCAATTAGGGTTTTTAACCAATCTTGTGCATCCAATATTTGATTTTGTGTCATTGGTTGAACATTTAGGTCATTTTCGTCCTCCCTAGGCTTATTCTAATCCAATTAGGGTCTTAAACCAATCTTGTGCATCCAATATGTGATTTTGTGTCATTTTGTGTCATTGGTTGAACATTTAGGTCATTTTCGTCGTCCCTAGGCTTATTCTAATCCAATTAGGGTTTTTAAACAATCTTGTGCATCCTATATGTGATTTTGTGTCATTTTGTGTCATTGGTTGAACATTTAGGTCATTTTCGTTCTCCCTAGGATTATTCTAATCCAATTAGGGTTTTTAACCAATCTTGTGCATCCAATATGTGATTGTGTCATTGGTTGAACATTTAGGTTATTTTCCCCTAGGCTTATTCTAATCCAATTAGGGTTTTAAACCAATCTTGTGCATCCAATATGTGATTTTGTGTCATTTTGTGTCATTGGTTGAACATTTAGGTCATTTTCGTCCTCCCTAGGCTTATTCTAATCCAATTAAGGTTTTTAACCAATCTTGTGCATCCAATATGTGATTTTGTGTCATTTTGTGTCATTGGTTGAACATTTAGGTCATTTTCCTCCTCCCTAGGTTTATTCTAATCCAATTAAGGTTTTTAACCAATCTTGTGCATCGAATATGTGATTTTGTGTCATTTTGTGTCATTGGTTGAACATTTAGGTCATTTTCGTCCTCCCTAGGCTTATTCTAATCCAATTAGGGTTTTTAACTAATCTTGTGCATCCAATATGTGATTTTGTGTCATTGGTTGAACATTTAGGTCATTTTCGTCCTCCCTAGGCTTATTCTAATCCAATTAGGGTCTTAAACCAATCTTGTGCATCCAATATGTGATTTTGTGTCATTTTGTGTCATTGGTTGAACATTTAGGTCATTTTCGTCCTCCCTAGGCTTATTCTAATCCAATTAGGGTCTTAAACCAATCTTGTGCATCCAATATGTGATTTTGTGTCATTGGTTGAACATTTAGGTCATTTTCGTCCTCCCTAGGCTTATTCTAATCCAATTAGGGTTTTTAAACAATCTTGTGCATCGAATATGTGATTTTGTGTCATTTTGTGTCATTGGTTGAACATTTAGGTCATTTTCGTCCTCCCTAGGGTTATTCTAATCCAATTAGGGTTTTTAACCACTCTTGTGCATCCAATATGTGATTTTGTGTCGTTAGTTGAACACTTAGGTCATTTTCTTCCTCCCTAGGCTTATTCTAATCTAATTAGAGTTTTTAACCAATCTTGTGCATCCAATATGTGATTTTGTGTCATTTTGTGTCATTGGTTGAACATTTAGGTCATTTTCGTCCTCCCTAGGCTTATTCTAATCCAATTAGGGTTTTTAACCACTCTTGTGCATCCAATATGTGATTTTGTGTCGTTAGTTGAACACTTAGGTCATTTTCGTCCTCCCTAGGCTTATTCTAATCCAATTAGAGTTTTTAACCAATCTTGTGTATCCAATATGTGATTTTGTGTCATTTTGTGTCATTGGTTGAACATTTAGGTCATTTTCGTCCTCCCTAGGCTTATTCTAATCCAATTAGGGTCTTAAACAAATCTTGTGCATCCTATATGTGATTTTGTGTCATTTTGTGTCATTGGTTGAACATTTAGGTCATTTTCGTTCTCCCTAGGATTATTCTAATCCAATTAGGGTTTTTAACCAATCTTGTGCATCCAATATGTGATTGTGTCATTGGTTGAACATTTAGGTAATTTTCCCCTAGGCTTATTCTAATCCAATTAGGGTTTTACACCAATCTTGTGCATCCAATATGTGATTTTGTGTCATTTTGTGTCATTGGTTGAACATTTA
>JBBPBQ010000008.1:16851811-16890080 GCA_037974755.1 Cicer yamashitae | reverse complement strand
TTGAACATTTAGGTCATTTTCGTCCTCCCTAGGCTTATTCTAATCCAATTAGGGTTTTTAAACAATCTTGTGCATCCAATATGTGATTTTCTGTCATTTTGTGTCATTGGTTGAACATTTAGGTCATTTTCGTCCTCCCTAGGCTTATTCTAATCTAATTAGGGTTTTTAACCAATCTTGTGCATCCAATATTTGATTTTGTGTCATTGGTTGAACATTTAGGTCAATTTCGTCCTCCCTAGGCTTATTCTAATCCAATTAGGGTCTTAAACCAATCTTGTGCATCCAATATGTGATTTTGTGTCGTTTTGTGTCATTGGTTGATCATTTAGGTCATTTTCGTCCTCCCTATGCTTATTCTAATCCAATTAGGGTTTTTAAACAATCATGTGCATCCAATATGTGATTTTGTGTCATTTTGTGTCATTGGTTGAACATTTAGGTCATTTTCATCTTGCCTAGGCTTATTCTAATCCAATTAGGTTTTTTAACCAATCTTGTGCATCCAATATGTGATCTTGTGTCATTTTGTGTCATTGGTTGAACATTTAGGTCATTTTCATCCTCCCAAGGCTTATTCTAATCCAATTAGGGTTTTTAACAACTCTTGTGCAACCAATATGTGATTTTGTGTCGTTAGTTGAACACTTAGGTCATTTTCGTCCTCCCTAGGCTTATTCTAATCCAATTAGAGTTTTTAACCAATCTTGTGCATCCAATATGTGATTTTGTGTCATTTTGTGTCATTGGTTGAACATTTAGGTCATTTTCGTCCTCCCTAGGCTTATTCTAATCCAATTAGGGTTTTTAAACAATCTTGTGCATCAAATACGTGATTTTGTGTCATTTTGTGTCATTGGTTGAACATTTAGGTCATTTTCGTCCTGCCTAGGGTTATTCTAATCCAATTAGGGTTTTTAACCAATCTTGTGCATCCAATATTTGATTTTGTGTCATTGGTTGATCATTTAGGTCATTTTCGTCCTCCCTAGGCTTATTCTAATCCAATTAGGGTCTTAAACCAATCTTGTGCATCCAATATGTGATTTTGTGTCATTGGTTGAACATTTAGGTCATTTTCGTCCTCCGTAGGCTTATTCTAATCCAATTACGGTTTTTAAACAATCTTGTGCATCCAATATGTGATTTTGTGTCATTTTGTGTCATTGGTTGAACATTTAGGTCATTTTCGTCCTCCCTAGGCTTATTCTAATCCAATTAGGGTTTTTAACCAATCTTGTGCATCCAATATGTGATTTTGTGTCATTGGTTGAACATTTAGATCATTTTCGTCCTCCCTAGGCTTATTCTAATCCAATTAGGGTTTTAACCAATCTTGTGCATCCAATATGTGATTTTGTGTCATTGGTTGAACATTTAGATCATTTTCGTCCTCCCTAGGCTTATTCTAATCCAATTAGGGTTTTTAACCAATCTTGTGCATCCAATATGTGATTTTGTGCATTTTGTGTCATTGGTTGAACAGTTAGGTCATTTTGGTCCTCCCTAGGCTTATTCTAATCCAATTAGGGTTGTTAACCAATCTTGTGCATCCAATATGTGATTTTGTGTCATTGGTTGAACATTTAGGTCATTTTCGTCCTCCCTAGGCTTATTCTAATCCAATTAGGGTTTTTAACCAATCTTGTGCATCCAATATGTGATTTTGTGTCATTGGTTGAACATTTAGGTCATTTTCGTCCTCCCTAGGCTTATTCTCATCCAATTAGGGTTTTTAACCATTCTTGTGCATCCAATATGTGATTTTGTGTCATTTTGTGTCATTGGTTGAACATTTAGGTCATTTTCGTCCTCCCTAGGCTTATTCTAATCCAATTAGGGTTTTTAACCAATCTTGTGCATCCAATATGTGATTTTGTGTCATTGGTTGAACATTTAGATCATTTTCGTCCTCCCTAGGCTTATTCTAATCCAATTAGGGTTTTTTAACCAATCTTGTGCATCCAATATGTGATTTTGTGTCATTGATTAAACATTTAGGTCATTTTCGTCCCCCTTAGGCTTATTCTAACCCAATTAGGGTTTTTAACCAATCTTGTGCATCCAATATGTGATTTTGTGTCATTTTGTGTCATTGGTTGAACATTTAGGTCATTTTCGTCCTCCCTAGGCTTATTCTAATCCAATTAGGGTTTTTAACCAATCTTGTGCATCCAATATGTGATTTTGTGTCATTTTGTGTCATTGGTTGAACATTTAGGACATTATCGTCGTCCCTAGGCTTATTCTAATCCAGTTAGGGTTTTTAACCAATCTTGTGCATCCAATATGTGATTTTGTGTCATTTTGTGTCATTGGTTGAACATTTAGGTCATTTTCGTCCTCCCTAGGCTTATTCTAATCCAATTAGGGTTTTTAACCACTCTTGTGCATCCTATATGTGATTTTGTGTCATTGGTTGAACATTTAGGTCATTTTCGTCCTCCCTAGGCTTATTCTAATCCAATTAGGGTCTTAAACCAATCTTGTGCATCCAATATGTGATTTTGTGTCATTTTGTGTCATTGGTTGAACATTTAGGTCATTTTCGTCCTCCCTAGGTTTATTTTAATCCAATTAGGGTTTTTAACCAATCTTGTGCATCCAATATTTGATTTTGTGTCATTGGTTGAACATTTAGGTCATTTTCGTCCTCCCTAGGCTTATTCTAATCCAATTAGGGTCTTAAACCAACCTTGTGCATCCAATATGTGATTTTGTGTCATTTTGTGTCATTGGTTGAACATTTAGGTCATTTTCGTCCTACCTAGGCTTATTCTAATCCAATTAGGGTTTTTAACCAATCTTGTGCATCCAATATGTGATCTTGTGTCATTGGTTGAACATTTAGGTCATTTTCGTCCTGCCTAGGCTTCTTCTAATCCAATTAGGGTTTTTAACCACTCTTGTGCATCCAATATGTGATTTTGTGTCGTTAGTTGAACACTTAGGTCATTTTCGTCCTCCCTAGGCTTATTCTAATCCAATTAGAGTTTTTAACCAATCTTGTGTATCCAATATGTGATTTTGTGTCATTTTGTGTCATTGGTTGAACATTTAGGTCATTTTCGTCCTCCCTAGGCTTATTCTAAACCAATTAGGGTCTTAAACAAATCTTGTGCATCTTATATGTGATTTTGTGTCATTTTGTGTCATTGGTTGAACATTTAGGTCATTTTCGTCCTCCCTAGGCTTATTCTAATCCAATTAGGGTTTTTAACCACTCTTGTGCATCCAATATGTGATTTTGTGTCGTTAGTTGAACACTTAGGTCATTTTCGTCCTCCCTAGGCTTATTCTAATCCAATTAGAGTTTTTAACCAATCTTGTGCATCCAATATGTGATTTTGTGTCATTTTGTGTCGTTAGTTGAACACTTAGGTCATTTTCGTCCTCCCTAGGCTTATTCTAATCCAATTAGAGTTTTTAACCAATCTTGTGCATCCAATATGTGATTTTGTGTCATTTTGTGTCATTGGTTGAACATTTAGGTCATTTTCGTCCTGCCTAGGCTTATTCTAATCCAATTAGGGTTTTTAACCAATCTTGTGCATCCAATATGTGATCTTGTGTCATTTTGTGTCATTGGTTGAACATTTAGGTCATTTACGTCCTCCCTAGGCTTATTCTAATCCAATTAGGGTTTTTAACCACTCTTGTGCATCCAATATGTGATTTTGTGTCGTTAGTTGAACACTTAGGTCATTTTCGTCCTCCCTAGGCTTATTCTAATCCAATTAGAGTTTTTAACCAATCTTGTGCATCCAATATGTGATTTTGTGTCATTTTGTGTCATTGGTTGAACATTTAGGTCATTTTCGTCCTCCCTAGGCTTATTCTAATCCAATTAGGGTCTTGAACAAATCTTGTGCATCCTATATGTGATTTTGTGTCATTTTGTGTCATTGGTTGAACATTTAGGTCATTTTCGTTCTCCCTAGGATTATTCTAATCCAATTAGGGTTTTAAACCAATCTTGTGCATCCAATATGTGATTTTGTGTCATTGGTTGAACATTTAGGTCATTTTCGTCCTCCCTAGGCTTATTCTAATCCAGTTAGGGTTTTTAACCAATCTTGTGCATCCAATATGTGATTTTGTGTCATTGGTTGAACATTTAGGTTATTTTCGTCCTCCCTAGGCTTATTCTAATCCAATTAGGGTTTTTAACCAATCTTGTGCATCCAATATGTGATTTTGTGTTATTTTGTGTCCATGGTTGAACATTTAGGTCATTTTCATCCTCCCTAGGCTTATTCTAATCCAATTAGGGTTTTTAACCAATCTTGTGCATCCAATATGTGATTTTGTGTCATTGGTTGAACATTTAGGTCATTTTCGTCCTCCCTAGGCTTATTGTAATCCAATTAGGGTTTTTAACCAATCTTGTGCATCCAATATGTGATTTTGTGTCATTTTGTGACATTGGTTGAACATTTAGGTCATTTTCGTCCTCCCTAGGCTTATTGTAATCCAATTAGGGTTTTTAACCAATCTTGTGCATCCAATATGTGATTTTGTGTCATTGGTTGAACATTTGGGTGATTTTCGTCCTCCCTAGGCTTATTCTAATCCAATTAGGGTTTTTAACCAATCTTGTGCAACCAATATGTGATTTTGTGTCATTTTGTGTCATTGGTTGAACATTTAGGTCATTTTCGTCTTCCCTAGGCTTATTCTAATCCAATTAGGGTTTATAACATATCTTGTGCATCCAATATGTGATTTTGTGTCATTTTGTGTCATTGGTTGAACATTTAGGTCATTTTCGTCCTCCCTAGGCTTATTCTAATCCAATTAGGGTTTTTAACCAATCTTGTGCATCCAATATGTGATTTTGTGTCATTGGTTGAACATTTAGGTCATTTTGGTCCTCCCTAGGCTTATTCTAATCGAATTAGGGTTTTTAACCAATCTTGTGCATCCAATATGTGATTTTGTGTCATTGGTTGAACATTTAGGTCATTTTCGTCCTCCCTAGGCTTATTCTAATCCAATTAGGGTTTTTAACCAATCTTGATCATCCAATATGTGATTTTGTGTCATTTTGTGTCATTGGTTGAACATTTAGGTCATTTTCGTCCTCCCTAGGCTTATTCTAATCCAATTAGGGTTTTTAACCAATCTTGTGCATCCAATATGTGATTTTGTGTCATTGGTTGAACATTTAGGTCATTTTCGTCTTCCCTAGGCTTATTCCAATCCAGTTAGGGTTTTTAACCAATCTTTTGCACCCAATATGTCATTTTGTGTCATTGGTTGAACATTTAGGTCATTTTCGTCCTCCATAGGCTTATTCTAATCCAATTAGGGTTTTTAGCCAATCTTGTGCATCCAATATGTGATTTTGTGTCATTTTGTGTCATTGGTTGAACATTTAGGTCATTTTCGTCCTCCCTAGGCTTATTCTAATCCAATTAGGGTTTTTAACCAATCTTGTGCATCCAATATGTGATTTTGTGTCATTTTGTGTCATTGGTTGAACATTTAGGTGATTTTCGTCCTCCCTAGGCTTATTCTAATCCAATTAGGGTTTTTAACCAATCTTGTGCATCCAATATTTGATTTTGTGTCATTGGTTGAACATTTAGGTCCTTTATGTCCTCCCTAGGCTTATTCTAATCCAATTAGGGTCTTAAACCAATCTTGTGCATCCAATATGTGATTTTGTGTCATTTTGTGTCATTGGTTGAACATTTAGGTCATTTTCGTCCTCCCTAGGCTTATTCTAATCCAGTTAGGGTTTTTAAACAATCTTGTGCATCCAATATGTGATTTTGTGTCATTTTGTGTCATTGGTTGAACATTTAGGTCCTTTTCGTCCTCCCTAGGTTTATTTTAATCCAATTAGGGTTTTTAACCAATCTTGTGCATCCAATATTTGATTTTGTGTCATTGGTTGAACATTTAGGTCATTTTCGTCCTCCCTAGGCTTATTCTAATCCAATTAGGGTCTTAAACCAACCTTGTGCATCCAATATGTGATTTTGTGTCATTTTGTGTCATTGGTTGAACATTTAGGTCATTTTCGTCCTACCTAGGCTTATTCTAATCCAATTAGGGTTTTTAACCAATCTTGTGCATCCAATATGTGATCTTGTGTCATTGGTTGAACATTTAGGTCATTTTCGTCCTGCCTAGGCTTCTTCTAATCCAATTAGGGTTTTTAACCACTCTTGTGCATCCAATATGTGATTTTGTGTCGTTAGTTGAACACTTAGGTCATTTTCGTCCTCCCTAGGCTTATTCTAATCCAATTAGAGTTTTTAACCAATCTTGTGTATCCAATATGTGATTTTGTGTCATTTTGTGTCATTGGTTGAACATTTAGGTCATTTTCGTCCTCCCTAGGCTTATTCTAATCCAATTAGGGTCTTAAACAAATCTTGTGCATCCTATATTTGATTTTGTGTCATTTTGTGTCATTGGTTGAACATTTAGGTCATTTTCGTTCTCCCTAGGATTATTCTAATCCAATTAGGGTTTTTAACCAATCTTGTGCATCCAATATGTGATTGTGTCATTGGTTGAACATTTAGGTTATTTTCCCCTAGGCTTATTCTAATCCAATTAGGGTTTTAAACCAATCTTGTGCATCCAATATGTGATTTTGTGTCATTTTGTGTCATTGGTTGAACATTTAGGTCATTTTCGTCCTACCTAGGCTTATTCTAATCCAATTAGGGTTTTTAACCAATCTTGTGCATCCAATATGTGATCTTGTGTCATTGGTTGAACATTTAGGTCATTTTCGTCCTCCCTAGGCTTATTCTAATCAAATTAGGATTTTTAACCACTCTTGTGCATCCAATATGTGATTTTGTGTCGTTAGTTGAACACTTAGGTCATTTTCGTCCTCCCTAGACTTATTCTAATCAAATTAGAGTTTTTAACCAATCTTGTGTATCCAATATGTGATTTTGTGTCATTTTGTGTCATTGGTTGAACATTTAGGTCATTTTCGTTCTCCCTAGGATTATTCTAATCCAATTAGGGTTTTTAACCAATCTTGTGCATCCAATATGTGATTTTGTGTCATTGGTTGAACATTTAGGTCATTTTCCCCTAGGCTTATTCTAATCCAATTAGGGTTTTAAACCAATCTTGTGCATCCAATATTTGATTTTGTGTCATTTTGTGTCATTGGTTGAACATTTAGGTCATTTTCGTCCTCCCTAGGCTTATTCTAATCCAATTAGGGTTTTTAACCAATCTTGTGCATCCAATATGTGATTTTGTGTCACGTTTTGTCATTGTATGAACATTTAGGTCATTTTCGTCCTCCCTAGGCATATTCTAATCCAATTAAGGTTTTTAACAAATCTTGTGCATCCAATATGTGATTTTGTGTCATTTTGTGTCATTGGTTGAACATTTAGGTCATTTTCGTCCTCCCTAGGCTTATTCTAATCCTATTAGGGTTTTTAACCAATCTTGTGCATCCAATATGTGATTTTGTGTCATTTTGTGTCATCGGTTGAACATTTAGGTCATTTTCGTCCTCCCTAGGCTTATTCTAATCCAATTAGGGTTTTTAACCAATCTTGTGCATCCAATATTTGATTTTGTGTCATTG
Source organism: Cicer yamashitae (assembly GCA_037974755.1). Taxonomy (NCBI): domain Eukaryota; kingdom Viridiplantae; phylum Streptophyta; class Magnoliopsida; order Fabales; family Fabaceae; genus Cicer; species Cicer yamashitae. The sequence goes on along the minus strand of JBBPBQ010000008.1, from coordinate 16,882,504 downwards.
GTTGATCATTTAGGTCATTTTCGTCCTCCCTAGGCTTATTCTAATCCAATTAGGGTTTTTAACCAATCTTGTGCATCCAATATTTGATTTTGTGTCATTGGTTGAACATTTAGGTCATTTATGTCCTCCCTAGGCTTATTCTAATCCAATTAGGGTCTTAAACCAATCTTGTGCATCCAATATGTGATTTTGTGTCATTTTGTGTCATTGGTTGAACATTTAGGTCATTTTCGTCCTCCCTAGGCTTATTCTAATCCAATTAGGGTTTTTAAACAATGTTGTGCATCAAATATGTGATTTTGTGTCATTTTGTGTCATTGGATGAACATTTAGGTCATTTTCGTCCTCCCTAGGCTTATTCTAATCCAATTAGGGTTTTTAACCAATCTTGTGCATCCAATATTTGATTTTGTGTCATTGGTTGATCATTTAGGTCATTTTCGTCCTCCCTAGGCTTATTCTAATCCAATTAGGGTCTTAAACCAATCTTGTGCATCCAATATGTGATTTTGTGTCATTGGTTGAACATTTAGGTCATTTTCGTCCTCCGTAGGCTTATTCTAATCCAATTACGGTTTTTAAACAATCTTGTGCATCCAATATGTGATTTTGTGTCATTTTGTGTCATTGGTTGAACATTTAGGTCATTTTCGTCCTCCCTAGGCTTATTCTAATCCAATTAGGGTTTTTAACCAATCTTGTGCATCCAATATGTGATTTTGTGTCATTGGTTGAACATTTAGCTCATTTGCGTCCTCCCTAGACTTATTCGAATCCAATAAGGGTTTTTAACCAATCTTGTGCATCCAATATGTGATTTTGTGTCATTTTGTGTCATTGGTTGAACATTTAGGTCATTTTCGTCCTCCCTAGGCTTATTCTAATCCAATAAGGGTTTTTAACCAATCTTGTGCATCCAATATATGATTTTGTGTCATTGGTTGAACATTTAGGTCATTTTCGTCCTCCCTAGGCTTATTCTAATCCAATTAGGGTTTTTAACCAATCTTGTGCATCCAATATATGATTTTGTGTCATTGGTTGAACATTTAGGTCATTTTCCCCTAGGCTTATTCTAATCCAATTAGGGTTTTAAACCAATCTTGTGCATCCAATATGTGATTTTGTGTCATTTTGTGTCGTTGGTTGAACATTTAGGTCATTTTCGTCCTCCCTAGGCTTATTCTAATCCAATTAGGGTTTTTAACCACTCTTGTGCATCCAATATGTGATTTTGTGTCGTTAGTTGAACACTTAGGTCATTTTCGTCCTCCCTAGGCTTATTCTAATCCAATTAGAGTTTTTAAACAATCTTGTGCATCCAATATGTGATTTTGTGTCATTTTGTGTCATTGGTTGAACATTTACGTCCTTTTCGTCCTCCCTAGGCATATTCTAATCCAATTAGGGTTTTTAACCACTCTTGTACATCCAATATGTCATTTTGTGTCGTTAGTTGAACACTTAGGTCATTTTCGTCCTCCCTAGGCTTATTCTAATCCAATTAGAGTTTTTAACCAATCTTGTGCATCCAATATGTGATTTTGTGTCATTTTGTGTCATTGGTTGAACATTTAGGTCATTTTCGTCCTCCCTAGGCTTATTCTAATCCAATTAGGGTTTTTAACCACTCTTGTGCATCCAATATGTGATTTTGTGTCGTTAGTTGAACACTTAGGTCATTTTCGTCCTCCCTAGGCTTATTCTAATCCAATTAGGGTTTTTAACCAATCTTGTGCATCAAATATGTGATTTTGTGTCATTTTGTGTCATTGGTTGAACATTTAGGTCATTTTCGTCCTCCCTAGGCTTATTCTAATCCAATTAGGGTTTTTAACCAATCTTGTGCATCCAATATGTGATTTTGTGTCATTGGTTGAACATTTAGGTCATTTTCCCCTAGGCTTATTCTAATCCAATTAGGGTTTTAAACCTATTTTGTGCATCCAATATGTGATTTTGTTTCATTTTATGTCGTTGGTTGAACATTTAGGTCATTTTCGTCCTCCCTAGGCTTATTCTAATCCAATTAGGGTTTTTAAACAATCATGTGCATCCAATATGTGATTTTGTGTCATTTTGTGTCATTGGTTGAACATTTAGGTCATTTTCGTCCTCCCTTGGCTTATTCTAATCCAATTAGGGTTTTTAACCAATCTTGTGCATCCAATATTTGATTTTGTGTCATTGGTTGAACATTTAGGTCATTTTCGTCCTCCCTAGGCTTATTCTAATCCAATTAGGGTCTTAAACCAATCTTGTGCATCCAATATGTGATTTTGTGTCATTTTGTGTCATTGGTTGAACATTTAGGTCATTTTCGTCCTCCGTAGGCATATTCTAATCCAATTAGGGTCTTTAAACAATCTTGTGCATCCAATATGTGATTTTGTGTCATTTTGTGTCATTGGTTGAACATTTAGCTCATTTTCGTCCTCCCTAGGCTTATTCTAATCCAATTAGGGTTTTTAACCAATCTTGTGCATCCAATATTTGATTTTGTGTCATTGGTTGAACATTTAGGTCATTTTCGTCCTCCCTAGGCTTATTCTAATCCAATTAGGGTCTTAAACCAATCTTGTGCATCCAATATGTGATTTTGTGTCATTTTGTGTCATTGGTTGAACATTTAGGTCATTTTCGTCCTCCCTAGGTTTATTTTAATCCAATTAGGGTTTTTAACCAATCTTGTGCATCCAATATTTGATTTTGTGTCATTGGTTGAACATTTAGGTCATTTTCGTCCTCCCTAGGCTTATTCCAATCCAATTAGGGTCTTAAACCAACCTTGTGCATCCAATATGTGATTTTGTGTCATTTTGTGTCATTGGTTGAACATTTAGGTCATTTTCGTCCTACCTAGGCTTATTCTAATCCAATTAGGGTTTTTAACCAATCTTGTGCATCCAATATGTGATCTTGTGTCATTGGTTGAACATTTAGGTCATTTTCGTCCTCCCTAGGCTTATTCTAATCCAATTAGGGTTTTTAACCACTCTTGTGCATCCAATATGTGATTTTCTGTCGTTAGTTGAACACTTAGGTCATTTTCGTCCTCCCTAGGCTTATTCTAATCCAATTAGAGTTTTTAACCAATCTTGTGTATCCAATATGTGATTTTGTGTCATTTTGTGTCTTTGGTTGAACATTTAGGTCATTTTCGTCCTCCCTAGGCTTATTCTAATCCAATTAGGGTCTTAAACAAATCTTGTGCATCCTATATGTGATTTTGTGTCATTGGTTGAACATTTAGGTCATTTTCGTTCTCGCTAGGATTATTCTAATCCAATTAGGGTTTTTAACCAATCTTGTGCATCCAATATGTGATTGTGTCATTGGTTGAACATTTAGGTTATTTTCCCCTAGGCTTATTCTAATCCAATTAGGGTTTTAAACCAATCTTGTGCATCCAATATGTGATTTTGTGTCATTTTGTGACATTGGTTGAACATTTAGGTCATTTTCGTCCTCCCTAGGCTTATTCTAATCCAGTTAGGGTTTTTAACCAATGTTGTGCATCCAATATGTGATTTTTTGTCATTGGTTGAACATTTAGGTCATTTTTGTCCTCCCTAGGCATATTCTAATCCACTTAGGGTTTTTAAAAAATCTTGTGCATCCAATATGTGAATTTGTGTCATTTTGTGACATTGGTTGAACATTTAGGTCATTTTCGTCCTCCCTAGGCTTATTCTAATCCAATTAGGGTTTTTAACCAATCTTGTGCATCCAATATTTGATTTTGTGTCATTGGTTGAACATTTACGTCATTTTCGTCCTCCCTAGGCTTATTCTAATCCAATTAGGGTCTTAAACCAATCTTGTGCATCCAATATGTGATTTTGTGTCATTTTGTGTCATTGGTTGAACATTTAGGTCATTTTCGTCCTACCTAGGCTTATTCTAATCCAATTAGGGTTTTTAACCAATCTTGTGCATCCAATATGTGATTTTTTGTCATTGGTTGAATATTTAGGTCATTTTCGTCCTCCCTAGGCATATTCTAATCCAATTAGGGTTTTTAAAAAATCTTGTGCATCCAATATGTGATTTTGTGTCATTTTGTGACATTGGTTGAACATTTAGGTCAGTTTCGTCCTCCCTAGGCTTATTCTAATCCAATTAGGGTTTTTAACCAATCTTGTGCATCCAATATTTGATTTTGTGTCATTGGTTGAACATTTAGGTCATTTTCGTCCTCCCTAGGCTTATTCTAATCCAATTAGGGTCTTAAACCAATCTTGTGCATCCAATATGTGATTTTGTGTCATTTTGTGTCATTGGTTGAACATTTAGGTCATTTTCGTCGTGCCTAGGCTTATTCTAATCCAATTAGGGTTTTTAAACAATCTTGTGCATCCAATATGTGATTTTGTGTCATTTTGTGTCATTGGTTGAACATTTAGGTCATTTTCGTCCTCCCTAGGCTTATTCTAATCCAATTAGGGTTTTTAAACAATCTTGTGCATCAAATATGTGATTTTGTGTCATTTTGTGTCATTGGTTGAACATTTAGGTCATTTTCGTCCTCCCTAGGCTTATTCTAATCCAATTAGGGTTTTTAACCAATCTTGTGCATCCAATATTTGATTTTGTGTCATTGGTTGAACATTTAGGACATTTTCGTCCTCCCTAGGCTTATTCTAATCCAATTAGGGTCTTAAACCAATCTTGTGCATCCAATATGTGATTTTGTGTCATTTTGTGTCATTGGTTGAACATTTAGGTCATTTTCGTCCTCCGTAGGCTTATTCTAATCCAATTAGGGTTTTTAAACAATCTTGTGCATCCAATATGTGATTTTGTGTCATTTTGTGTCATTGGTTGAACATTTAGGTCATTTTCGTCCTCCCTAGGCTTATTCTAATCCAATTAGGGTTTTTAACCAATCTTGTGCATCCAATATGTGATTTTGTGTCATTGGTTGAACATTTAGATCATTTTCGTCCTCCCTAGGCTTATTCTAATCCAATTAGGGTTTTAACCAATCTTGTGCATCCAATATGTGATTTTGTGTCATTGGTTGAACATTTAGATCATTTTCGTCCTCCCTAGGCTTATTCTAATCCAATTAGGGTTTTTAACCAATCTTGTGCATCCAATATGTGATTTTGTGTCATTGGTCTAACATTTAGGTCATTTTCGTCCTCCCTAGGCTTATTCTAATCCAATTACGGTTTTTAACCAATCTTGTGCATCCAATATGTGATTTTGTGTCATTGGTTGAACATTTAGATCATTTTCGTCCTCCCTAGGCTTATTCTAATACAATTAGGGTTTTTAACCAATCTTGTGCATCCAAATGTGATTTTGTGTCATTTTGTGTCATTGGTTGAACATTTAGGTCATTTTCGTCCTCCCTAGGCTTATTCTAATCCAATTAGGGTTTTTAACCAATCTTGTGCATCCAATATGTGATTTTGTGTCATTGGTTCAACATTTAAGTCATTTTTGTCCTCCCTAGGCTTATTCTAATCCAATTAGGGTTTTTAACCAATCTTGTGCATCCAATATGTGATATTGTGTCATTGGTTGAACATTTAGGTCATTTTCGTCCTCCCTAGGCTTATTCTAATCCAATTAGGGTTTTTAACCAATCTTGTGCATCCAATATGTGATTTTGTGTCATTTTGTGTCATTGGTTGAACATTTAGGTCATTTTCGTCCTCCCTAGGCTTATTCTAATCCAATTAGGGTTTTTAACCAATCTTGTGCATCCAATATGTGATTTTGTGTCATTGGTTGAACAGTTCGGTCATTTTCGTCCTCCCTAGGCGTATTCTAATCCAATTAGGGTTTTTAACCAATCTTGTGCATCCAATATGTGATTTTGTGTCATTGGTTGAACATTTAGGTCATTTTCGTCCTCCCTAGGCTTATTCTAATCCAATTAGGGTTTTTAACCAATCTTGTGCATCCAATATGTGATTTTGTGTCATTGGTTGAACACTTAGGTCATTTTCGTCCTCCCTAGGCTTATTCTAATCCAATTAGGGTTTTAAACCAATCTTGTGCATCCAATATGTGATTTTGTTTCATTTTGTGTCGTTGGTTGAACATATAGATCATTTTCGTCCTCCATAGGCTTATTCTAATCCAATTAGGGTTTTTAACCAATCTTGTGCATCCAATATGTGATTTTCTGTCATTTTGTGTCATTGGTTGAACATTTAGGTCATTTTCGTCCTCCCTAGGCTTATTCTAATCCAATTAGGGTTTTTAACCAATCTTGTGCATCCAATATGTGATTTTGTGTCATTGGTTGAACATTTAGGTCATTTTCGTCCTCCCTAGGCTTATTGTAATCCAATTAGGGTTTTTAACCAATCTTGAGCATCCAATATGTGATTTTGTGTCATTTTGTGTCATTGGTTGAACATTTAGGTCATTTTCGTCCTCCCTAGGCTTATTCTAATCCAATTAGGGTTTTTAACCAATCTTGTGCATCCAATATGTGATTTTGTGTCATTGGTTGAACATTTAGGTCATATTTGTCCTCCCTAGGTTTATTCTAATCCAATTAGGGTTTTTAACCAATCTTGTGCATCCAATATGTGATTTTGTGTGATTTTGTGTCATTGGTTGAACATTTAGGTCATTTTTGTCCTCCCTAGGCTTATTCTAATCCAATTAGGGTTTTTAACCAATCTTGTGCATCCAATATGTGATTTTGTGTCATTTTATGTCATTGGTTGAACATTTAGGTCATTTTCGTCCTCCCTAGGCTTATTCTAATCCAATTAGGGTTTTTAACCAATCTTGTGCATCCAATATATGATTTTGTGTCATTGGTTGAACATTTAGGTCATTTTCCCCTTGGCTTATTCTAATCCAATTAGGGTTTTAAACCAATCTTGTGCATCCAATATGTGATTTTGTTTCATTTTGTGTCATTGGTTGAACATTTAGGTCATTTTCGTTCTCCCTAGGCTTATTCTAATCCAGTTAGGGTTTTTAACCAATCTTGTGCATCCAATATGCGATTTTGTGTCATTGGTTGAACATTTAGGTCATTTTCGTCCTCCCTAGGCTTATTCTAATCCAATTAGGGTTTTTAAACAATCTTGTGCATCAAATATGTGATTTTGTGTCATTTTGTGTCATTGGTTGAACATTTAGGTCATTTTCGTCCTCCCTAGGCTTATTCTAATCCAATTAGGGTTTTTAACCAATCTTGTGCATCCAATATGTGATTTTGTGTCATTGGTTGAACATTTAGGATATTTTCGTCCTCCCTAGGCTTATCCTAATCCAATTAGGGTTTTTAACCAATCTTGTGCATCCAATATGTGATATTGAATCATTTTGGGTCATTGGTTGAACATTTAGGTCATTTTCGTCCTCCCTAGGCTTATTCTAATCCAATTAGGGTTTTTAACCAATCTTGTCCATCCAATATGTGATTTTGTGTCATTGGTTAAACATTTAGGTCATTTTCGTCCTCCCTAGGCTTATTCTAATCCAATTAAGGTTTTTAACCAATCTTGTGCATCCAATATGTGATTTTGTGTCATTTTGTGTCATTGGTTGAACATTTAGGTCATTTTCGTCCTCCCTAGGCCTATTCTAATCCAATTAGGGTTTTTAACCAATCTTGTGCACCCAATATGTCATTTTGTGTTATTGGTTGAACATTTAGGTCATTTTCGTCCTCCCTAGGCTTATTATAATCCAATTAGGGTTTTTAACCAATCTTGTGCATCCAATATGTGATTTTGTGTCATTGGTTGAACATTTAGGTCATTTTCGTCCTCCCTAGGCTTATTCTAATCCAAATAGGGTTTTTAACCAATCTTGTGCATCCAATATGTGAATTTGTGTCATTTTGTGTCATTGGTTGAACATTTAGGTCATTTTCGTCCTCCCTAGGCTTATTCTAATCCAATTAGGGTTTTTAACCAATCTTGTGCATCCAATATGTGATTTTGTGTCATTGGTTGAACATTTAGGTCATTTTCGTCCTCCCTAGGCTTATTCTAATCCAATTAGGGTTTTTAACCAATATTGAGCATCCAATATGTGATTTTGTGTCATTTTGTGTCATTGGTTGAACATTTAGGTCATTTTCGTCCTCCCTAGGCTTATTCTAATCCAATTAGGGTTTTTAACCAATCTTGTGCATCCAATATGTGATTTTGTGTCATTGGTTGAACATTTAGGTCATTTTCGTCCTCCCTAGGCTTATTCTAATCCAATTAGGGTTTTTAACCAATCTTGTGCATCCAATATGTGATTTTGTGTCATTGGTTGAACATTTAGGTCATTTTCGTCCTCCCTAGGCTTATTCTAATCCAATTACGGTATTTAACCAATCTTGTGCATCCAATATGTGATTTTGTGTCATTTTGTGACATTGATTGAACATTTAGGTCATTTTCGTCCTCCCTAGGCTTATTCTAATCCAATTAGGGTTTTTAAGCAATCTTGTGCATCGAACATGTGATTTTGTGTCATTTTGTGTCATTGGTTGAACATTTAGGTCATTTTCGTCCTCCCTAGGCTTATTCTAATCCAATTAGGGTTTTTAACCAATCTTGTGCATCCAATATGTGATTTTGTGTCATTGGTTGAACATTTAGGTCATTTTCGTCCTTCCTAGCCTTATTCTAATCCAATTAGGGTTTTTAACCAATCTTGAGCATCCAATATGTGATTTTGTGTCATTTTGTGTCATTGGTTGAACATTTAGGTCATTTTCGTCCTCCCTAGGCTTATTCTAATCCAATTAGGGTTTTTAACCAATCTTGTGCATCCAATATGTGATTTTGTGTCATTTTCTGTCATTGGTTGAACATTTAGGTCATTTTCGTCCTCCCTAGGCTTATTCTAATTCAAATAGGGTTTTTAACCAATCTTGTGCATCCAATATGTGATTTTGTGTCATTTTGTGTCATTGGTTGAACATTTAGGTCATTTTCGTCCTTCCTAGGCTTATTCTAATCCAATTAGGGTTTTTAACCAATCTTGTGCATCGAATATGTCATTTTGTGTCATTGGTTGAACATTTGGGTCATTTTCGTCTTCCCTAGGCTTATTCTAATCCAATTAGGGTTTTTAACCAATCTTGTGCTTCCAATATGTGATTTTGTGTCATTTTTGGTCATTGGTTCAACATTTAGGTCATTTTCGTCCTCCCAAGGCTTATTCTAATCCAATTAGGGTTTTTAACCAATCTTGTGCATCCAATATGTGATTTTGTGTCATTCGTTGAACATTTTGGTCATTTTCGTTCTCCCAAGGCTTATTCTAATCCAATTAGGGTTTTTAACCAATCTTGTGCATCCAATATGTGATTTTGTGTCATTTTGTGTCATTGGTTGAACATTTAGGTCATTTTCGTCCTCCCTAGGCTTATTCTAATCCAATTAGGGTTTTTAACCAATCTTGTGCATCCAATATGTGATTTTGTGTCATTGGCTTAACATTTAGGTCATTTTCGTCCTCCCTAGGCTTATTCTAATCCAATTAGGATTTTTAAACAATCTTGTGCATCCAATATCTGATTTTTTGTCATTTTGTGTCATTGGTTGAACATTTAGGTCATTTTCGTCCTCCCTAGGCTTATTCTAATCCAATTAGGATTTTTAACCAATCTTGTGCATCCAATATGTGATTTTGTGTCATTCGTTGAAAATTTTTGTCATTTTCGTTCTCCCAAGGCTTATTCTAATCCAATTAGGGTTTTTAACCAATCTTGTGCATCCAATATGTGATTTTGTGTCATTTTGTGTCATTGGTTGAACATTTAGGTCATTTTCGTCCTCCCTAGGCTTATTCTAATCCAATTAGGGTTTTTAACCAATCTTGTGCATCCAATATGTGATTTTGTGTCATTGGATGAACATTTAGGTCATTTTCGTCCTCCCTAGGCTTATTATAATCCAATTAGGGTTTTTAGCCAATCTTGTGCATCCAATATGTGATTTTGTGTCATTGGTTGAACATTTAGGTCATTTTCGTCCTCCCTAGGCTTATTCTAATCCAATTAGGGTTTTTAACCAATCTTGTGCATCCAATATCTGATTTTGTGTCATTGGTTGAACATTTAGGTCATTTTCGTTCTCCCTAGGCTTATTCTAATCCAATTAGGGTTTTTAACCAATCTTGTGCATCCAATATGTGATTTTGTGTCATTTTGTGTCATTGGTTGAACATTTAGGTCATTTTCGTCCTCCCAAGGCTTATTCCAATCCAATTAGGGTTTTTAACCAATCCTGTGCATCCAATATGTGATTTTGTGTCATTTTGTGTCATTGGTTAAACATTTAGGTCATTTTCGACCGCCCTAGGCTTATTCTAATCCAATTAGGGTTTTTAACCAATCTTGTGCATCCAATATGTGAATTTGTGTCATTTTGTGTCATTGGTTGAACATTTAGGTCATTTTCGTCCTCCCTAGGCTTATTCTAATCCAATTAGGGTTTTTAACCAATCTTGTGCATCCAATATGTGATTTTGTGTCATTTTGTGTCATTGGTTGAACATTTAGGTCATTTTCGTCCTCCCTGGGCTTATTCTAATCCAATTAGGGTTTTTAACCAATCTTGTGCATCCAATATGTGATTTTGTGTCATTTTGTGTCATTGGTTGAACATTTAGGTCATTTTCGTCCTCCCTAGGCTTATTCTAATCCAATTAGGGTTTTTTAACCAATATTGGGTATCCAATCTGTGATTTTGTGTCATTTTGTGTCATTGGTTGAACATTTAGGTCATTTTCGTCCTCCCTAGGCTTATTCTAATCCAATTAGGGTTTTTAACCAATCTTGTGCATCCAATATGTGATTTTGTGTCATTGGTTGAACATTTAAGTTATTTTCGTCCTCCCTAGGCTTATTCTAATCCAATTAGGGTTTTTAACCAATCTTGTGCATCCAATATGTGATTTTGTGTCATTTTGTGTCATTGGTTGAACATTTAGGTCATTTTCGTCCTCCCTAGGCTTATTCTAATCCTATTAGGGTTTTTAACCAATCTTGTGCATCCAATATGTGATTTTGTGTCATTTTGTGTCATCGGTTGAACATTTAGGTCATTTTCGTCCTCCCTAGGCTTATTCTAATCCAATTAGGGTTTTTAACCAATCTTGTGCATCCAATATTTGATTTTGTGTCATTGGTTGATCATTTAGGTCATTTTCGTCCTCCCTAGGCTTATTCTAATCCAATTAGGGTCTTAAACCAATCTTGTGCATCCAATATGTGATTTTGTGTCATTGGTTGAACATTTAGGTCATTTTCGTCCTCCCTAGGCTTATTCTAATCCAATTAGGGTTTTTAACCAATCTTGTGCATCCAATATTTGATTTTGTGTCATTGGTTGAACATTTAGGTCATTTATGTCCTCCCTAGGCTTATTCTAATCCAATTAGGGTCTTAAACCAATCTTGTGCATCCAATATGTGATTTTGTGTCATTTTGTGTCATTGGTTGAACATTTAGGTCATTTTCGTCCTGCCTAGGCTTCTTCTAATCCAATTAGGGTTTTTAACCAATCTTCTGCATCCAATATGTGATCTTGTGTCATTTTTTGTCATTGGTTGAACATTTAGGTCATTTTCGTCCTCCCTAGGCTTATTCTAATCCAATTAGGGTTTTTAACCACTCTTGTGCATCCTATATGTGATTTTGTGTCATTGGTTGAACATTTAGGTCATTTTCGTCCTCCCTAGGCTTATTCTAATCCAATTAGGGTCTTAAACCAATCTTGTGCATCCAATATGTGATTTTGTGTCATTTTGTGTCATTGGTTGACCATTTAGGTCATTTTCGTCCTCCCTAGGCTTATTCTAATCCAATTAGGGTTTTTAAACAATCTTGTGCATCCAATATGTGATTTTGTGTCATTTTGTGTCATTGGTTGAACATTTAGGTCATTTTCGTCCTCCCTAGGTTTATTTTAATCCAATTAGGCTTTTTAACCAATCTTGTGCATCCAATATTTGATTTTGTGTCATTGGTTGAACATTTAGGTCATTTTCGTCCTCCCTAGGCTTATTCTAATCCAATTAGGGTCTTAAACCAACCTTGTGCATCCAATATGTGATTTTGTGTCATTTTGTGTCATTGGTTGAACATTTAGGTCATTTTCGTCCTACCTAGGCTTATTCTAATGCAATTAGGGTTTTTAACCAATCTTGTGCATCCAATATGTGATCTTGTGTCATTGGTTGAACATTGAGGTCATTTTCGTCCTCCCTAGGCTTATTCTAATCCAATTAGGGTTTTTAACCACTCTTGTGCATCCAATATGTGATTTTGTGTCGTTAGTTGAACACTTAGGTCATTTTCGTCCTCCCTAGGCTTATTCTAATCAAATTAGAGTTTTTAACCAATCTTGTGTATCCAATATGTGATTTTGTGTCATTTTGTGTCATTGGTTGAACATTTAGGTCATTTTCGATCTCCCTAGGATTATTCTAATCCAATTATGGTTTTTAACCAATCATGTGCATCCAATATGTGATTTTGTGTCATTGGTTGAACATTTAGGTCATTTTCCCCTAGGCTTATTCTAATCCAATTAGGGTTTTAAACCAATCTTGTGCATCCAATATGTGATTTTGTTTCATTTTGTGTCATTGGTTGAACATTTAGGTCATTTTCGGTCTCCCCAGGCTTATTCTAATCCAGTTAGGGTTTTTAACCAATCTTGTGCATCCAATATGTGATTTTGTGTCATTGGTTGAACATTTAGGTCATTTTCGTCCTCCGTAGGCTTATTCTAATCCAATTAGGGTTTTTAAACAATCTTGTGCATCCAATATGTGATTTTGTGTCATTTTGTGTCATTGGTTGAACATTTAGGTCATTTTCGTCCTCCCTAGGCTTATTCTAAAACCAATTAGGGTTTTTAACCAATCTTGTGCATCCAATATTTGATTTTCTGTCATTGGTTGAACATTTAGGTCATTTTCGTCCTCCCTAGGCTTATTCTAATCCAATTAGGGTCTTAAACCAATCTTGTGCATCCAATATGTGATTTTGTGTCATTTTGTGTCATTGGTTGAACATTTAGGTCATTTTCGTCCTCCGTAGGCTTATTCTAATCCAATTAGGGTTTTTAAACAATCTTGTGCATCCAATATGTGATTTTGTGTCATTTTGTGTCATTGGTTGAACATTTAGGTCATTTTCGTCCTCCCTAGGCTTATTCTAATCCAATTAGGGTTTTTAACCAATCTTGTGCATCCAATATGTGATTTTGTGTCATTGGTTGAACATTTAGATCATTTTCGTCCTCCCTAGGCTTATTCTAATCCAATTAGGGTTTTAACCAATCTTGTGCATCCAATATGTGATTTTGTGTCATTGGTTGAACATTTAGATCATTTTCGTCCTCCCTAGGCTTATTCTAATCCAATTAGGGTTTTTAACCAATCTTGTGCATCCAATATGTGATTTTGTGTCATTGGTCTAACATTTAGGTCATTTTCGTCCTCCCTAGGCTTATTCTAATCCAATTACGGTTTTTAACCAATCTTGTGCATCCAATATGTGATTTTGTGTCATTGGTTGAACATTTAGATCATTTTCGTCCTCCCTAGGCTTATTCTAATACAATTAGGGTTTTTAACCAATCTTGTGCATCCAAATGTGATTTTGTGTCATTTTGTGTCATTGGTTGAACATTTAGGTCATTTTCGTCCTCCCTAGGCTTATTCTAATCCAATTAGGGTTTTTAACCAATCTTGTGCATCCAATATGTGATTTTGTGTCATTGGTTCAACATTTAAGTCATTTTTGTCCTCCCTAGGCTTATTCTAATCCAATTAGGGTTTTTAACCAATCTTGTGCATCCAATATGTGATATTGTGTCATTGGTTGAACATTTAGGTCATTTTCGTCCTCCCTAGGCTTATTCTAATCCAATTAGGGTTTTTAACCAATCTTGTGCATCCAATATGTGATTTTGTGTCATTTTGTGTCATTGGTTGAACATTTAGGTCATTTTCGTCCTCCCTAGGCTTATTCTAATCCAATTAGGGTTTTTAACCAATCTTGTGCATCCAATATGTGATTTTGTGTCATTGGTTGAACAGTTCGGTCATTTTCGTCCTCCCTAGGCGTATTCTAATCCAATTAGGGTTTTTAACCAATCTTGTGCATCCAATATGTGATTTTGTGTCATTGGTTGAACATTTAGGTCATTTTCGTCCTCCCTAGGCTTATTCTAATCCAATTAGGGTTTTTAACCAATCTTGTGCATCCAATATGTGATTTTGTGTCATTGGTTGAACACTTAGGTCATTTTCGTCCTCCCTAGGCTTATTCTAATCCAATTAGGGTTTTAAACCAATCTTGTGCATCCAATATGTGATTTTGTTTCATTTTGTGTCGTTGGTTGAACATATAGATCATTTTCGTCCTCCATAGGCTTATTCTAATCCAATTAGGGTTTTTAACCAATCTTGTGCATCCAATATGTGATTTTCTGTCATTTTGTGTCATTGGTTGAACATTTAGGTCATTTTCGTCCTCCCTAGGCTTATTCTAATCCAATTAGGGTTTTTAACCAATCTTGTGCATCCAATATGTGATTTTGTGTCATTGGTTGAACATTTAGGTCATTTTCGTCCTCCCTAGGCTTATTGTAATCCAATTAGGGTTTTTAACCAATCTTGAGCATCCAATATGTGATTTTGTGTCATTTTGTGTCATTGGTTGAACATTTAGGTCATTTTCGTCCTCCCTAGGCTTATTCTAATCCAATTAGGGTTTTTAACCAATCTTGTGCATCCAATATGTGATTTTGTGTCATTGGTTGAACATTTAGGTCATATTTGTCCTCCCTAGGTTTATTCTAATCCAATTAGGGTTTTTAACCAATCTTGTGCATCCAATATGTGATTTTGTGTGATTTTGTGTCATTGGTTGAACATTTAGGTCATTTTTGTCCTCCCTAGGCTTATTCTAATCCAATTAGGGTTTTTAACCAATCTTGTGCATCCAATATGTGATTTTGTGTCATTTTATGTCATTGGTTGAACATTTAGGTCATTTTCGTCCTCCCTAGGCTTATTCTAATCCAATTAGGGTTTTTAACCAATCTTGTGCATCCAATATATGATTTTGTGTCATTGGTTGAACATTTAGGTCATTTTCCCCTTGGCTTATTCTAATCCAATTAGGGTTTTAAACCAATCTTGTGCATCCAATATGTGATTTTGTTTCATTTTGTGTCATTGGTTGAACATTTAGGTCATTTTCGTTCTCCCTAGGCTTATTCTAATCCAGTTAGGGTTTTTAACCAATCTTGTGCATCCAATATGCGATTTTGTGTCATTGGTTGAACATTTAGGTCATTTTCGTCCTCCCTAGGCTTATTCTAATCCAATTAGGGTTTTTAAACAATCTTGTGCATCAAATATGTGATTTTGTGTCATTTTGTGTCATTGGTTGAACATTTAGGTCATTTTCGTCCTCCCTAGGCTTATTCTAATCCAATTAGGGTTTTTAACCAATCTTGTGCATCCAATATGTGATTTTGTGTCATTGGATGAACATTTAGGTCATTTTCGTCCTCCCTAGGCTTATTCTAATCCAATTAGGGTTTTTAACCAATCTTGTGCATCCAATATGTGATTTTGTGTCATTTTGTGTCATTGGTTGAACATTTAAGTCATTTTCGTCCTCCTTAGGCTTATTCTAATCCAATTAGGGTTTTTAACCAATCTTGTGCATCCAATATTTGATTTTGTGTCATTGGTTGAACATTTAGGTCATTTTCGTCCTCCCTAGGCTTATTCTAATCCAATTAGGGTCTTAAACCAATCTTGTGCATCCAATATGTGATTTTGTGTCATTTTGTGTCGTTGGTTGAACATTTAGGTCATTTTCGTCCTCCCTAGGCTTATTCTAATCCAATTAGGGTTTTTAACCAATCTTGTGCATCCAATATGTGATTTTGTGTCATTGGTTGAACATTTAGGTCATTTTCCCCTAGGCTTATTCTAATCCAATTAGGGTTTTAAACCTATTTTGTGCATCCAATATGTGATTTTGTTTCATTTTATGTCGTTGGTTGAACATTTAGGTCATTTTCGTCCTCCCTAGGCTTATTCTAATCCAATTAGGGTTTTTAAACAATCATGTGCATCCAATATGTGATTTTGTGTCATTTTGTGTCATTGGTTGAACATTTAGGTCATTTTCGTCCTCCCTTGGCTTATTCTAATCCAATTAGGGTTTTTAACCAATCTTGTGCATCCAATATTTGATTTTGTGTCATTGGTTGAACATTTAGGTCATTTTCGTCCTCCCTAGGCTTATTCTAATCCAATTAGGGTCTTAAACCAATCTTGTGCATCCAATATGTGATTTTGTGTCATTTTGTGTCATTGGTTGAACATTTAGGTCATTTTCGTCCTCCGTAGGCATATTCTAATCCAATTAGGGTCTTTAAACAATCTTGTGCATCCAATATGTGATTTTGTGTCATTTTGTGTCATTGGTTGAACATTTAGCTCATTTTCGTCCTCCCTAGGCTTATTCTAATCCAATTAGGGTTTTTAACCAATCTTGTGCATCCAATATTTGATTTTGTGTCATTGGTTGAACATTTAGGTCATTTTCGTCCTCCCTAGGCTTATTCTAATCCAATTAGGGTCTTAAACCAATCTTGTGCATCCAATATGTGATTTTGTGTCATTTTGTGTCATTGGTTGAACATTTAGGTCATTTTCGTCCTCCCTAGGCTTATTCCAATCCAATTACGGTTTTTAAACAATCTTGTGCATCCAATATGTGATTTTGTGTCATTTTGTGTCATTGGTTGAACATTTAGGTCATTTTCGTCCTCCCTAGGCTTATTCTAATCCAATTAGGGTCTTAAACCAATCTTGTGCATCCAATATGTGATTTTGTGTCATTTTGTGTCATTGGTTGAACATTTAGGTCATTTTCGTCCTGCCTAGGCTTCTTCTAATCCAATTAGGGTTTTTAACCAATCTTCTGCATCCAATATGTGATCTTGTGTCATTTTTTGTCATTGGTTGAACATTTAGGTCATTTTCGTCCTCCCTAGGCTTATTCTAATCCAATTAGGGTTTTTAACCACTCTTGTGCATCCTATATGTGATTTTGTGTCATTGGTTGAACATTTAGGTCATTTTCGTCCTCCCTAGGCTTATTCTAATCCAATTAGGGTCTTAAACCAATCTTGTGCATCCAATATGTGATTTTGTGTCATTTTGTGTCATTGGTTGAACATTTAGGTCATTTTCGTCCTCCCTAGGCTTATTCTAATCCAATTAGGGTTTTTTAAACAATCTTGTGCATCCAATATGTGATTTTGTGTCATTTTGTGTCATTGGTTGAACATTTAGGTCATTTTCGTCCTACCTAGGCTTATTCTAATCCAATTAGGGTTTTTAACCAATCTTGTGCATCCAATATGTGATCTTGTGTCATTGGTTGAACATTTAGGTCATTTTCGTCCTCCCTAGGCTTATTCTAATCCAATTAGGGTTTTTAACCACTCTTGTGCATCCAATATGTGATTTTGTGTCGTTAGTTGAACACTTAGGTCATTTTCGTCCTCCCTAGGCTTATTCTAATCCAATTAGAGTTTTTAACCAATCTTGTGTATCCAATATGTGATTTTGTGTCATTTTGTGTCATTGGTTGAACATTTAGGTCATTTTCGTCCTCCCTAGGCTTATTCTAATCCAATTAGGGTCTTAAACAAATCTTGTGCATCCTATATGTGATTTTGTGTCATTTTGTGTCATTGGTTGAACATTTTGGTCATTTTCGTTCTCCCTAGGATTATTCTAATCCAATTAGGGTTTTTAACCAATCTTGTGCATCCAATATGTGATTGTGTCATTGGTTGAACATTTAGGTTATTTTCCCCTAGGCTTATTCTAATCCAATTAGGGTTTTAAACCAATCTTGTGCATCCAATATGTGATTTTGTGTCATTTTGTGTCATTGGTTGAACATTTAGGTCATTTTCGTCCTCCCTAGGCTTATTCTAATCCAGTTAGGGTTTTTAACCAATCTTGTGCATCCAATATGTGATTTTTTGTCATTGGTTGAACATTTAGGTCATTTTCGTCCTCCCTAGGCATATTCTAATCCAATTAGGGTTTTTAAAAAATCTTGTGCATCCAATATGTGATTTTGTGTCATTTTGTGACATTGGTTGAACATTTAGGTCAGTTTCGTCCTCCCTAGGCTTATTCTAATCCAATTAGGGTTTTTAACCAATCTTGTGCATCCAATATTTGATTTTGTGTCATTTTGTTTCATTGGTTGAACATTTAGGTCATTTTCGTCCTCCCTAGGCTTATTCTAATCCAATTAGGGTCTTAAACCAATCTTGTGCATCCAATATGTGATTTTGTGTCATTTTGTGTCATTGGTTGAACATTTAGGTCATTTTCGTCCTACCTAGGCTTATTCTAATCCAATTAGGGTTTTTAACCAATCTTGTGCATCCAATATGTGATTTTTTGTCATTGGTTGAATATTTAGGTCATTTTCGTCCTCCCTAGGCATATTCTAATCCAATTAGGGTTTTTAAAAAATCTTGTGCATCCAATATGTGATTTTGTGTCATTTTTTGACATTGGTTGAACATTTAGGTCAGTTTCGTCCTCCCTAGGCTTATTCTAATCCAATTAGGGTTTTTAACCAATCTTGTGCATCCAATATTTGATTTTGTGTCATTGGTTGAACATTTAGGTTATTTTCGTCCTCCCTAGGCTTATTCTAATCCAATTAGGGTCTTAAACCAATCTTGTGCATCCAATATGTGATTTTGTGTCATTTTGTGTCATTGGTTGAACATTTAGGTCATTTTCGTCCTACCTAGGCTTATTCTAATCCAATTAGGGTTTTTAACCAATCTTGTGCATCCAATATGTGATCTTGTGTCATTGGTTGAACATTTAGGTCGTTTTCGTCCTCCCTAGGCTTATTCTAATCAAATTAGGATTTTTAACCACTCTTGTGCATCCAATATGTGATTTTGTGTCGTTAGTTGAACACTTAGGTCATTTTCGTCCTCCCTAGACTTATTCTAATCAAATTAGAGTTTTTAACCAATCTTGTGTATCCAATATTTGATTTTGTGTCATTTTGTGTCATTGGTTGAACATTTAGGTCATTTTCGTTCTCCCTAGGATTATTCTAATCCAATTAGGGTTTTTAACCAATCATGTGCATCCAATATGTGATTTTGTGTCATTGGTTGAACATTTAGGTCATTTTCCCCTAGGCTTATTCTAACCCAATTAGGGTTTTAAACCAATCTTGTGCATCCAATATGTGATTTTGTGTCATTTTGTGTCATTGGTTGAACATTTAGGTTATTTTCGTCCTCCCTAGGCTTATTCTAATCCAGTTAGGGTTTTTAACCAATCTTGTGCATCCAATATGTGATTTTTTGTCATTGGTTGAACATTTAGGTCATTTTCGTCCTCCATAGGCTTATTCTAATCCAATTAGGGTTTTTAACCAATCTTGTGCATCAAATATGTGATTTTGTGTCATTTTGTGTCATTGGTTGAACATTTAGGTCATTTTCGTCCTCCCTAGGCTTATTCTAATCCAATTAGGGTTTTTAACCAATCTTGTGCACCCAATATGTGATTTTGTGTCATTGGTTGAACATTTAGGTCATTTTCCCCTAGGCTTATTCTAATCCAATTAGGGTTTTAAACCAATATTGTGCATCCAATATGTGATTTTGTGTCATTTTATGTCGTTGGTTGAACATTTAGGTCATTTTCGTCCTCCCTTTGCTTATTCTAATCAATTAGGGTTTTTAACCAATCTTGTGCATCCAATATGTGATTTTGTGTCATTGGTTGAACATTTAGGTCATTTTCCCCTAGGCTTATTCTAATCCAATTAGGGTTTTAAACCAATCTTGTGCATCCAATATGTGATTTTGTTTCATTTTGTGTCATTGGTTGAACATTTAGGTCATTTTCGGTCTCCCTAGGCTTAATCTAATCCAGTTAGGGTTTTTAACCAATCTTGTGCATCCAATATGTGATTTTGTGTCATTGGTTGAACATTTAGGTCATTTTCGTCCTCCCTAGGCTTATTCTAATCCAATTAGGGTTTTTAAACAATCTTGTGCATCAAATATGTGATTTTGTGTCATTTTGTGTCATTGGTTGAACATTTAGGTCATTTTCGTCCTCCCTAGGCTTATTCTAATCCAATTAGGGTTTTTAACCAATCTTGTGCATCCAATATGTGATTTTGTGTCATTGGTTGAACATTTAGGATATTTTCGTCCTCCCTAGGCTTATCCTAATCCAATTAGGGTTTTTAACCAATCTTGTGCATCCAATATGTGATATTGAATCATTTTGGGTCATTGGTTGAACATTTAGGTCATTTTCGTCCTCCCTAGGCTTATTCTAATCCAATTAGGGTTTTTAACCAATCTTGTCCATCCAATATGTGATTTTGTGTCATTGGTTAAACATTTAGGTCATTTTCGTCCTCCCTAGGCTTATTCTAATCCAATTAAGGTTTTTAACCAATCTTGTGCATCCAATATGTGATTTTGTGTCATTTTGTGTCATTGGTTGAACATTTAGGTCATTTTCGTTCTCCCTAGGCTTATTCTAATCTAATTAGGGTTTTTAACCAATCTTGTGCATCCAATATGTGATTTTGTTTCATTGGTTGAACATTTAGGTCATTTTCGTCCTCCCTAGGCTTATTCTAATCCAATTAGTGTTTTTAACCAATCTTGTGCATCCAATATGTGATTTTGTGTCATTTTGTGTCATTGGTTGAACATTTAGATCATTTTCGTCCTCCCAAGGCTTTTTCTAATCCAATTAGGGTTTTTAACCAATCTTGTGCATCCAAATGTGATTTTGTGTCATTTTGTGTCATTGGTTGAACATTTAGGTCATTTTCGTCCTCCCTAGGCTTATTCTAATCCAATTAGGGTTTTTAACCAATCTTGTGCATCCAATATGTGATTTTGTGTCATTGGTTGAAGATTTTGGTCATTTTCGTCCTCCCTAGGCTTATTCTAATCCAATTAGGGTTTTTAACCAATCTTGTGCATCCAATATGTGATTTTGTGTCATTGGTTGAACATTTAGGTCATTTTCGTCCTCGCTATGCTTATTCTAATCCAATTAGGATTTTTAGACAATCTTGTGCATCCAATATGTGATTTTGTGTCATTTTGTGTCATTGGTTGAACATTTAGGTCATTTTCGTCCTCCCTTGGCTTATTCTAATCCAATTAGGGTTTTTAACCAATCTTGTGCATCCAATATTTGATTTTGTGTCATTGGTTGAACATTTAGGTCATTTTCGTCCTCCCTAGGCTTATTCTAATCCAATTAGGGTCTTAAACCAATCTTGTGCATCCAATATGTGATTTTGTGTCATTTTGTGTCATTGGTTGAACATTTAGGTCATTTTCGTTCTCCCTAGGCTTATTCTAATCCAGTTAGGGTTTTTAACCAATCTTGTGCATCCAATATGTGATTTTGTGTCATTTGTTGAACATTTAGGTCATTTTCGTCCTCCCTAGGCTTATTCTAATCCAATTAGGGATTTTAAACAATCTTGGGCATCAAATATGTGATTTTCTGTCATTTTGTGTCATTGGTTTAACATTTAAGTCATTTTCATTCTCCCTAGGCTTCCAATTAGGGTTTTTAACCAATCTTGTGCATCCAATATTTGATTTTGTGTCATTGGTTGAACATTTAGGTCATTTTCGTCCTCCCTAGGCTTATTCTAATCCAATTAGGGTCTTAAACCAATCTTGTGCATCCAATATGTGATTTTGTGTCATTTTGTGTCATTGGTTGAACATTTAGGTCATTTTCGTCCTACCTAGGCTTATTCTAATCCAATTAGGGTTTTTAACCAATCTTGTGCATCCAATATTTGATTTTGTGTCATTGGTTGATCATTTAGGTCATTTTCGTCCTCCCTAGGCTTATTCTAATCCAATTAGGGTCTTAAACCAATCTTGTGCATCCAATATGTGATTTTGTGTCATTGGTTGAACATTTAGGTCATTTTCGTCCTCCGTAGGCTTATTCTAATCCAATTACGGTTTTTAAACAATCTTGTGCATCCAATATGTGATTTTGTGTCATTGGTTGAACATTTAGGTCATTTTCGTCCTCCCTAGGCTTATTCTAATCCAATTAGGGTTTTTAACCAATCTTGTGCATCCAATATTTGATTTTGTGTCATTGGTTGAACATTTAGGTCATTTTCGTCCTCCCTAGGCTTATTCTAATCCAATTAGGGTCTTAAACCAATCTTGTGCATCCAATATGTGATTTTGGGTCATTTTGTGTCATTGGTTGAACATTTAGGTCATTTTCGTCCTCCCTAGGCTTATTCTAATCCAATTAGGGTTTTTAACCAATCTTGTGCATCCAATATATGATTTTGTGTCATTGGTTGAACATTTAGGTCATTTTCCCCTAGGCTTATTCTAATCCAATTAGGGTTTTAAACCAATCTTGTGCATCCAATATGTGATTTTGTGTCATTTTTTGTCATTGGTTGAACATTTAGGTCATTTTCGTCCTCCCTAGGCTTATTCTAATCCAATTAGGGTTTTTAACCAATCTTGTGCATCCAATATTTGATTTTGTGTCATTGGTTGAACATTTAGGTCATTTTCGTCCTCCCTAGGCTTATTCTAATCCAATTAGGGTTTTTAACCAATCTTGTGCATCCAATATTTGATTTTGTGTCATTGGTTGAACATTTAGGACATTTTCGTCCTCCCTAGGCTTATTCTAATCCAATTAGGGTCTTAAACCAATCTTGTGCATCCAATATGTGATTTTGTGTCATTGGTTGAACATTTAGGTCATTTTCGTCCGGCCTAGGCTTCTTCTAATCCAATTAGGGTTTTTAACCAATCTTGTGCATCCAATATGTGATCTTGTGTCATTTTTTGTCATTGGTTGAACATTTAGGTCATTTTCGTCCTCCCTAGGCTTATTCTAATCCAATTAGGGTTTTTAACCACTCTTGTGCATCCTATATGTGATTTTGTGTCATTGGTTGAACATTTAGGTCATTTTCGTCCTCCCTAGGCTTATTCTAATCCAATTAGGGTCTTAAACCAATCTTGTGCATCCAATATGTGATTTTGTGTCATTTTGTGTCATTGGTTGAACATTTAGGTCATTTTCGTCCTCCCTAGGCTTATTCTAATCCAATTAGGGTTTTTTAAACAATCTTGTGCATCCAATATGTGATTTTGTGTCATTTTGTGTCATTGGTTGAACATTTAGGTCATTTTCGTCCTACCTAGGCTTATTCTAATCCAATTAGGGTTTTTAACCAATCTTGTGCATCCAATATGTGATCTTGTGTCATTGGTTGAACATTTAGGTCATTTTCGTCCTCCCTAGGCTTATTCTAATCCAATTAGGGTTTTTAACCACTCTTGTGCATCCAATATGTGATTTTGTGTCGTTAGTTGAACACTTAGGTCATTTTCGTCCTCCCTAGGCTTATTCTAATCAAATTAGAGTTTTTAACCAATCTTGTGTATCCAATATGTGATTTTGTGTCATTTTGTGTCATTGGTTGAACATTTAGGTCATTTTCGTCCTCCCTAGGCTTATTCTAATCCAATTAGGGTCTTAAACAAATCTTGTGCATCCTATATGTGATTTTGTGTCATTTTGTGTCATTTGTTGAACATTTAGGTCATTTTCGTTCTCCCTAGGATTATTCTAATCCAATTAGGGTTTTTAACCAATCTTGTGCATCCAATATGTGATTGTGTCATTGGTTGAACATTTAGGTTATTTTCCCCTAGGCTTATTCTAATCCAATTAGGGTTTTAAACCAATCTTGTGCATCCAATATGTGATTTTGTGTCATTTTGTGTCATTGGTTGAACATTTAGGTCATTTTCGTCCTACCTAGGCTTATTCTAATCCAATTAGGGTTTTTAACCAATCTTGTGCATCCAATATGTGATCTTGTGTCATTGGTTGAACATTTAGGTCATTTTCGTCCTCCCTAGGCTTATTCTAATCAAATTAGGATTTTTAACCACTCTTGTGCATCCAATATGTGATTTTGTGTCGTTAGTTGAACACTTAGGTCATTTTCGTCCTCCCTAGACTTATTCTAATCAAATTAGAGTTTTTAACCAATCTTGTGTATCCAATATGTGATTTTGTGTCATTTTGTGTCATTGGTTGAACATTTAGGTCATTTTCGTTCTCCCTTGGATTATTCTAATCCAATTAGGGTTTTTAACCAATCATGTGCATCCAATATGTGATTTTGTGTCATTGGTTGAACATTTAGGTCATTTTCCCCTAGGCTTATTCTAATCCAATTAGGGTTTTAAACCAATCTTGTGCATCCAATATGTGATTTTGTGTCATTTTGTGTCATTGGTTGAACATTTAGGTTATTTTCGTCCTCCCTAGGCTTATTCTAATCCAGTTAGGGTTTTTAACCAATCTTGTGCATCCAATATGTGATTTTTTGTCATTGGTTGAACATTTAGGTCATTTTCGTCCTCCATAGGCTTATTCTAATCCAATTAGGGTTTTTAACCAATCTTGTGCATCAAATATGTGATTTTGTGTCATTTTGTGTCATTGGTTGAACATTTAGGTCATTTTCGTCCTCCCTAGGCTTATTCTAATCCAATTAGGGTTTTTAACCAATCTTGTGCACCCAATATGTGATTTTGTGTCATTGGTTGAACATTTAGGTCATTTTCCCCTAGGCTTATTCTAATCCAATTAGGGTTTTAAACCAATATTGTGCATCCAATATGTGATTTTGTGTCATTTTATGTCGTTGGTTGAACATTTAGGTCATTTTCGTCCTCCCTTTGCTTATTCTAATCAATTAGGGTTTTTAACCAATCTTGTGCATCCAATATGTGATTTTGTGTCATTGGTTGAACATTTAGGTCATTTTCCCCTAGGCTTATTCTAATCCAATTAGGGTTTTAAACCAATCTTGTGCATCCAATATGTGATTTTGTTTCATTTTGTGTCATTGGTTGAACATTTAGGTCATTTTCGGTCTCCCTAGGCTTAATCTAATCCAGTTAGGGTTTTTAACCAATCTTGTGCATCCAATATGTGATTTTGTGTCATTGGTTGAACATTTAGGTCATTTTCGTCCTCCCTAGGCTTATTCTAATCCAATTAGGGTTTTTAAACAATCTTGTGCATCAAATATGTGATTTTGTGTCATTTTGTGTCATTGGTTGAACATTTAGGTCATTTTCGTCCTCCCTAGGCTTATTCTAATCCAATTAGGGTTTTTAACCAATCTTGTGCATCCAATATTTGATTTTGTGTCATTGGTTGAACATTTAGGACATTTTCGTCCTCCCTAGGCTTATTCTAATCCAATTAGGGTCTTAAACCAATCTTGTGCATCCAATATGTGATTTTGTGTCATTTTGTGTCATTGGTTGAACATTTAGGTCATTTTCGTCCTCCGTAGGCTTATTCTAATCCAATTAGGGTTTTTAAACAATCTTGTGCATCCAATATGTGATTTTGTGTCATTTTGTGTCATTGGTTGAACATTTAGGTCATTTTCGTCCTCCCTAGGCTTATTCTAATCCAATTAGGGTTTTTAACCAATCTTGTGCATCCAATATTTGATTTTGTGTCCTTTTGTGTCATTGGTTGAACATTTAGGTCATTTTCGTCCTCCCTAAGCTTATTCTAATCCAATTAGGTTTTTAACCAATCTTGTGCATCCAATATGTTATTTTGTGTCATTTTGTGTCATTGGTTGAACATTTAGGTCATTTTCGTCCTCCCTAGGCTTATTCTAATCCAATTAGGGTTTTTAACCAATCTTGTGCATCCAATATGTGATTTTGTCTCATTTTGTGTCATTGGTTGAACATTTAGGTCATTTTCTTCCTCCCTTTGCTTATTCTAATCCAATTAGGGTTTTTAAGCAATCTTGTGCATCCAATATGTGATTTTGTGTCATTTTGTGTCATTGGTTGAACATTTAGGTCATTTTCGTCCTCCCTATGCTTATTCTAATCCAATTAGGGTTTTTAACCAATCTTGTGCATCCAATATGTGATTTTGTTTCATTGGTTGAACATTTAGGTCATTTTCGTCCTCCCTAGGCTTATTATAATCCAATTAAGGTTTTTATCCAATCTTGTGCATCCAATATGTGATTTTGTGTCATTTTGTGTCATTGGTTGAACATTTAGGTCATTTTCGTCCTCCCTAGGCTTATTCTAATCCCATTAGGGTTTTTAACCAATCTTGTGCATCCAATATGTGATTTTGTGTCATTTTTTGTCATTGGTTGAACATTTAGGTCATTTTCGTCCTCCCTAGGCTAATTCTAATCCAATTAGGGTTTTTAACCAATCTTGTGCATCCAATATGTGATTTTGTGTCATTTTGTGTCATTGGTTGAACATTTAGGTCATTTTCGTCCTCCCTAGGCTTATTCTAATCCAATTAGGGTTTTTAACCAATCTTGTGCATCCAGTATGTGATTTTGTGTCATTGATTGAACATTTAGGTCATTTTCGTCCTCCCTAGGCTTATTCTAATCCAAATAGGGTTTTTAATCAATCTTGTGCATCCAATATGTGATTTTGTGTCATTGGTTGAACATTTAGGTCATTTTCGTCCTCCCTAGGCTTATTCTAATCCAATTAGGGTTTTTAACCAATCTTGTGCATCCAATATGTGATTTTGTGTCATTGGTTGAACATTTAGGTCATTTTCGTCCTCCCTAGGCTTATTCTAATCCAATTAGGGTATTTAACCAATCTTGTGCAACCAATATGTGATTCTGTGTCATTGGTTGAACATTAAGGTCATTTTCGTCCTCCCTAGGCTTATTCTAATCCAATTAGGGTTTTTAACCAATCTTGTGCATCCAATATGTGATTTTGTGTCATTGGTTGAACATTTAGGTCATTTTCGTCCTCCCTAGGCTTATTCTAATCCAATTAGGGTTTTTAACCAATCTTGTGCTTCCAATAAGTGATTTTGTGTCATCGATTGAACATTTAGGTCATTTTCGTCCTCCCTAGGCTTATTCTAATCCAATTAGGGTTTTTAACCAATCTTGTGCATCCAATATGTGATTTTGTGTCATTGGTTGAACATTTAGGTCATTTTCGTCCTCCCTAGGCTTATTCTAAGCCAATTAGGGTTTTTAACCAATCTTGTGCATCCAATATGTGATTTTGTGTCATTGGTTGAACATTTAGGTCATTTTCGTCCTCCCTAGGCTTATTCTAATCCAATTAGGGTTTTTAACCAATCTTGTGCATCCAATATGAATTTTGTGTCATTTTCTGTCTTTGGTTAAACATTTAGGTCATTTTCGTCCTCCCTAGGCTTATTCTAATCCAATTAGGGTTTTTAACCAATCTTGTGCATCCAATATGTGATTTTGTGTCATTGGTTGAACATTTAGGTCATTTTCGTCCTCCCTAGGCTTATTTTAATCCAATTAGTGTCTTAAACCAATCTTGTGCATCCAATATGTGATTTTGTGTCATTTTGTGTCATTGGTTGAACATTTAGGTCATTTTCGTCCAACCTAGGCTTATTCTAATCCAATTAGGGTTTTTAACCAATCTTGTGCATCCAATATGTGATCTTGTGTCATTTTGTGTCATTGGTTGAACATTTAGGTCATTTTCGTCCTCCCTAGACTTATTCTAATCCAATTAGGGTTTTTAACCACTCTTGTGCATCTAATATGTGATTTGTTGTCGTTAGTTGAACACTTAGGTCATTTTCGTTCTCCCTAGGCTTATTCTAATCCAATTAGGGTTTTTAACCAATCTTGTGCATCCAATATGTGATTTTGTGTCATTGGTTGAACATTTAGGCCATTTTCGTCCTCCCTAGGCTTATTCTAATCCAATTAGGGTTTTTAACCAATCTTGTGCATCCAATATTTGATTTTGTGTCATTGGTTGAACATTTAGGTCATTTTCCCCTAGGCTTATTCTAATCCAATTAGGGTTTTAAACCAATCTTGTGCATCCAATATGTGATTTTGTGTCATTTTTTGTCATTGGTTGAACATTTAGGTCATTTTCGTCCTCCCTAGGCTTATTCTAATCCAATTAAGGTCTTAAACCAATCTTGTGCATCCAATATGTGATTTTGTGTCATTGGTTGAACATTTAGGTCATTTTCGTCCAACCTAGGCTTATTCTAATCCAATTAGGGTTTTTAACCAATCTTGTGCATCCAATATGTGATCTTGTGTCATTTTGTGTCATTGGTTGAACATTTAGGTCATTTTCGTCCTCCCTAGGCTTATTCTAATCCAATTAGGGTTTTTAACCACTCTTGTGCATCTAATATGTGATTTGTTGTCGTTAGTTGAACACTTTGGTCATTTTCGTCCTCCCTAGGCTTATTCTAATCCAATTAGGGTTTTTAACCATTCTTGTGCATCCAATATGTGATTTTGTGTCATTGGTTGAACATTTAGGCCATTTTCGTCCTCCCTAGGCTTATTCTAATCCAATTAGGGTTTTTAACCAATCTTGTGCATCCAATATTTGATTTTGTGTCATTGGTTGAACATTTAGGTCATTTTCCCCTAGGCTTATTCTAATCCAATTAGGGTTTTAAACGAATCTTGTGCATCCAATATGTGATTTTGTGTCATTTTGTGTCATTGGTTGAACATTTAGGTCATTTTCGTCCTCCCTAGGCTTATTCTAATCCAATTAGGGTTTTTAACCAATCTTGTGCATCCAATATTTGATTTTGTGTCATTGGTTGAACATTTAGGTCATTTTCCCCTAGGCTTATTCTAATCCAATTAGGGTTTTAAACCAATCTTTTGCATCCAATATGTGATTTTTTGTCATTTTGTGTCATTGGTTGAACATTTAGGTCATTTTCGTCCTCCCTAGGCTTATTCTAATCCAATTAGGGTTTTTAACCAATCTTGTGCATCCAATATTTGATTTTGTGTCATTGGTTGAACATTTAGGTCATTTTCGTCCTCCCTAGGCTTATTCTAATCCAATTAGGGTCTTAAACCAATCTTGTGCATCCAATATGTGATTTTGGGTCATTTTGTGTCATTGGTTGAACATTTAGGTCATTTTCGTCCTCCCTAGGCTTATTCTAATCCAATTAGGGTTTTTAACCAATCTTGTGCATCCAATATATGATTTTGTGTCATTGGTTGAACATTTAGGTCATTTTCCCCTAGGCTTATTCTAATCCAATTAGGGTTTTAAACCAATCTTGTGCATCCAATATGTGATTTTGTGTCATTTTGTGTCGTTGGTTGAACATTTAGGTCATTTTCGTCCTCCCTAGGCTTATTCTAATCCAATTAGGGTTTTTAACCACTCTTGTGCATCCAATATGTGATTTTGTGTCGTTAGTTGAACACTTAGGTCATTTTCGTCCTCCCTAGGCTTATTCTAATCCAATTAGAGTTTTTAACCAATCTTGTGTATCCAATATGTGATTTTGTGTCATTTTGTGTCATTGGTTGAACATTTAGGTCATTTTCGTTCTCCCTAGGATTATTCTAATCCAATTAGGGTTTTTAACCAATCTTGTGCATCCAATATGTGATTTTGTGTCATTGGTTGAACATTTAGGTCATTTTCCCCTAGGCTTATTCTAATCCAATTAGGGTTTTAAACCAATCTTGTGCATCCAATATGTGATTTTGTTTCATTTTGTGTCATTGGTTGAACATTTAGGTCATTTTCGGTCTCCCTAGGCTTATTCTAATCCAGTTAGGGTTTTTAACCAATCTTGTGCATCCAATATGTGATTTTGTGTCATTGGTTGAACATTTAGGTCATTTTCCCCTAGGCTTATTCTAATCCAATTAGGGTTTTAAACCAATCTTGTGCATCCAATATGTGATTTTGTGTCATTTTGTGTCATTGGTTGAACATTTAGGTCATTTTCGTCCTACCTAGGCTTATTCTAATCCAATTAGGGTTTTTAACCAATCTTGTGCATCCAATATGTGATCTTGTGTCATTGGTTGAACATTTAGGTCATTTTCGTCCTCCCTAGGCTTATTCTAATCCAATTAGGGTTTTTAACCACACTTGTGCATCCAATATGTGATTTTGTGTCGTTAGTTGAACACTTAGGTCATTTTCGTCCTCCCTAGGCTTATTCTAATCAAATTAGAGTTTTTAACCAATCTTGTGTATCCAGTATGTGATTTTGTGTCATTTTGTGTCATTGGTTGAACATTTACGTCATTTTCGTCCTCCCTAGGCTTATTCTAATCCAATTAGGGTCTTAAACAAATCTTGTGCATCCTATATGTGATTTTGTGTCATTTTGTGTCATTGGTTGAACATTTAGGTCATTTTCGTTCTCCCTAGGATTATTCTAATCCAATTAGGGTTTTTAACCAATCATGTGCATCCAATATGTGATTTTGTGTCATTGGTTGAACATTTAGGTCATTTTCCCCTAGGCTTATTCTAATCCAATTAGGGTTTTAAACCAATCTTGTGCATCCAATATGTGATTTTGTGTCATTTTGTGTCATTGGTTGAACATTTAGGTTTTTTTCGTCCTCCCTAGGCTTATTCTAATCCAGTTAGGGTTTTTAACCAATCTTGTGCATCCAATATGTGATTTTTTGTCATTGGTTGAACATTTAGGTCATTTTCGTCCTCCATAGGCTTATTCTAATCCAATTAGGGTTTTTAACCAATCTTGTGCATC
>JBBPBQ010000008.1:16829258-16841483 GCA_037974755.1 Cicer yamashitae | reverse complement strand
GATTAGAATAAGCCTAGGGAGGACGAAAATGACCTAAATGTTCAACCAATGACACAAGATCACATATTGGATGCACAAGATTGGTTAAAAACCCTAATTGGATTAGAATAAGCCTAGGTAGGACGAAAATGACCTAAATGTTCAACCAATGACACAAAATGACACAAAATCACATATTGGATGCACAAGATTGGTTTAAAACCCTAATTGGATTAGAATAAGCCTAGGGGAAAATAACCTAAATGTTCAACCAATGACACAATCACATATTGGATGCACAAGATTGGTTAAAAACCCTAATTGGATTAGAATAATCCTAGGGAGAACGAAAATGACCTAAATGTTCAACCAATGACACAAAATGACACAAAATCAAATATAGGATGCACAAGATTTGTTTAAGACCCTAATTGGATTAGAATAAGCCTAGGGAGGACGAAAATGACCTAAATGTTCAACCAATGACACAAAATGACACAAAATCACATATTGGATACACAAGATTGGTTAAAAACTCTAATTGGATTAGAATAAGCCTAGGGAGGACGAAAATGACCTAAGTGTTCAACTAACGACACAAAATCACATATTGGATGCACAAGAGTGGTTAAAAACCCTAATTGGATTAGAATAAGCCTAGGGAGGACGAAAATGACCTAAATGTTCAACCAATGACACAAGATCACATATTGGATGCACAAGATTGGTTAAAAACCGTAATTGGATTAGAATAAGCCTAGGGAGGACGAAAATGACCTAAATGTTCAACCAATGACACAAAATGACACAAAATCACATATTGGATGCACAAGATTGGTTAAAAACCCTAATTGGATTGGAATAAGCCTAGGGAGGACGAAAATGACGTAAATGTTCAACCAATGACACAAAATGACACAAAATCACATATTGGATACACAAGATTGGTTAAAAACTCTAATTGGATTAGAATAAGCCTAGGGAGGACGAAAATGACCTAAGTGTTCAACTAACAACACAAAATCACATATTGGATGCACAAGAGTGGTTAAAAACCCTAATTGGATTAGAATAAGCCTAGGGAGGACGAAAATGACCTAAATGTTCAACCAATGACACAAGATCACATATTGGATGCACAAGATTGGTTAAAAACCGTAATTGGATTAGAATAAGCCTAGGGAGGACGAAAATGACCTAAATGTTCAACCAATGACACAAAATGACACAAAATCACATATTGGATGCACAACATTGGTTAAAAACCCTAATTGGATTAGAATAAGCCTAGCGAGGACGAAAATGACCTAATTGGATTACCAATGACACAAAATCACTTATTATATGCACAAGATTGGTTAAAAACCCTAATTGGATTAGAATAAGCCTAGAGAGGATGAAAATGACCTAAATGTGCAACCAATGACACAAAATCACATATTGGATGCAAAAGATAGATTAAACAACCCTAATTGGATTAGAATAAGCCTAGGGAGGACGAAAATGACCTAAATGTTCAACCAATGACACAAAATCACATATTGGATGCACAAGATTGGTTAAAAACCCTAATTGGATTAGAATAAGCCTAGGGAGGACGAAAATGACCTAAATGTTCAACCAATGACACAAAATCACATATTGGATGCACAAGATTGGTTAAAAACCCTCATTGGATTAGAATAAGCCTAGGGAGGACGAAAATGACCTAAATGTTCAACCAATGACACAAAATCACATATTGGATGCACAAGATTGGTTAAAAACCCTAATTGGATTAGAATAAGCCTAGGGAGGACGAAAATGACCTAAATGTTCAACCAATGACACAAAATGACACAAAATCACATATTGGATGCACAAGTTTGGTTAAAAACCCTAATTGGATTATAATAAGCCTAGGGATGACGAAAATGACCTAAATGTTCAACCAATGACACAAAATGACACAAAATCACATATTGGATGCACAAGATTGTTTAAAAACCCTAATTGGATTAGAATAAGCCTAGGGAGGACGAAAATGACCTAAATGTTCAACCAATGACACAAAATGACACAAAATCACATATTGGATGCACAAGATTGGTTTAAGACCCTAATTGGATTAGAATAAGCCTAGGGAAGACATAAATGACCTAAATGTTCAACCAATGACACAAAATCAAATATTGGATGCACAAGATTGGTTAAAAACCCTAATTGGATTAGAATAAGCCTAGGGAGGACGAAAATCACCTAAATGTCCAACCAATGACACAAAATGACACAAAATCACATATTGGATGCACAAGATTGTTTAAAAACCGTAATTGGATTAGAATAAGCCTACGGAGGATGAAAATGACCTAAATGTTCAACCAATGACACAAAATCACATATTGGATGCACAAGATTGGTTTAAGACCCTAATTGGATTAGAATAAGCCTAGGGAGGACGAAAATGACCTAAATGATCAACCAATGACACAAAATCAAATATTGGATGCACAAGATTGGTTAAAAACCCTAATTGGATTAGAATAAGCCTAGGGAGGACGAAAATGACCTAAATGTTCAACCAATGACACAAAATGACACAAAATCACATATTGGGTGCACAAGATTGTTTAAAAACCCTAATTGGAATAGAATAAGCCTAGGGAGGACGAAAATGACCTAAATGTTCAACCAATGACACAAAATCACATATTGGATGCACAAGATTGGTTAAAAACCCTAATTGGATTAGAATAAGCCTAGGGAGGACGAAAATGACCTAAATGTTCAACCAATGACACAAAATGACACAAAATCACATATTGGATGCACAAGATTGGTTAAAAACCCTAATTGGATTAGAATAAGCCTAGAGAGGAGGAAAATGACCTAAATGTTCAACCAATGACACAAAATGACACAAAATCACATATTGGATGCACAAGATTGGTTAAAAACCCTAATTGGATTAGAATAAGCCTAGGGAGTACGAAAATCACCTAAATGTTCAACCAATGACACAAAATGACACAAAATCACATATTGGATGCACAAGATTGGTTAATAACCCTAATTGGATTAGAATAAGCCTAGGGAGGACGAAAATGACCTAAATGTTCAACCAATGACACAAAATGACACAAAATCACATATTGGATGCACAAGATTGGTTAAAAACCCTAATTGGATTAGAATAAGCCTAGGGAGGACGAAAATGACCTAAATGTTAAACAAATGACACAAAATCACATATTGGATGCACAAGATTGGCTAAAAACCCTAATTGGATTAGAATAAGCCTAGGGAGGACGAAAATGACCTAAATGTTCAACCAATGACACAAAATGACACAAAATCACATATTGGATGCACAAGATTGGTTAAAAACCGTAATTGGATTAGAATAAGCCTAGGGAGGACGAAAATGACCTAAATGTTCAACCAATGTAACAAAATCACATATTGGATACCCAAGATTGGTTAAAAACCCTAATTGGATTAGAATAAGCCTAGGGAGGACGAAAATGACCTAAATGTTCAACCAATGACACAAAATGACACAAAATCACATATTGGATGCACAAGATTGGTTAAAAACCCTAATTGGATTAGAATAAGCCTAGGGAGGACGAAAATGACCTAAATGTTCAACCAATGACACAAAACAACACATAATCACATATTGGATGCACAAGATTGGTTAAAAACCCTAATTGGATTAGAATAAGCCTGTGGAGGACGAAAATGACCTAAATGTTCAACCAATGACACAAAATCACATATTGGACGCACAAGATTGGTTAAAAACGCTAATTGGATTAGAATAAGCCTAGGGAGGACGAAAATGACCTAAATTTTCAACCAATGACACCAAATCACATATTGGATGCACAAGATTGGTTAAAAACCCTAATTGGATTAGAATAAGCCTAGGGAGGACGAAAATGACCTAAATGTTCAACCAATGACACAAAATGACACAAAATCACATATTGGATGCACAAGATTGGTTAAAAACCCTAATTGGATTAGAATAAGCCTAGGGAGGACGAAAATGACCTAAATGTTCAACCAATGACCCAAAATGACACAAAATCACACATTGGATGCACTAGATTGGTTAAGAACCTTAATTGGATAAGAATAAGCCAAGGGAGGACGAAAATGACCTAAATGTTCAACCAATGACACAAAATGACACAAAATCACATATTGGATGCACAAGATTGGTTAAAAACCCTAATTGGATTAGAATAAGCCTAGGGAGGACGAAAATGACCTAAATGTTCAACCAATGACACAA
The DNA here is from genome assembly GCA_037974755.1 of Cicer yamashitae. NCBI lineage: Eukaryota > Viridiplantae > Streptophyta > Magnoliopsida > Fabales > Fabaceae > Cicer > Cicer yamashitae. The sequence continues at coordinate 16,837,222 of JBBPBQ010000008.1, read as the reverse complement.
AATGACACAAAATCACATATTGGATGCACAAGATTGGTTAAAAACCCTAATTGGCGTAGAATAAGCCAAGGGAGGACGAAAATGACCTAAATGTTCAACCAATGACACAAAATGACACAAAATCACATATTGGATGCACAAGATTGGTTAAAAACCCTAATTGGATTAGAATAAGCCTAGGGAGGACGAAAATGACCTAAATGTTCAACCAATGACACAAAATGACACAAAATCACATATTGGATGCACAAGATTGGTTAAAAACCCTAAATGGATTAGAATAAGCCTAGGGATGACGAAAATGACCTAAATGTTCAACCAATGACACAAAATGACATATTGTATGCACAAGATTGGTTAAAACCCTAATTGGATTAGAATAAGCCTAGGGACGACAAAAATGACCTAAATGTTCAACCAGTGACACAAAATGACACAAAATCACATATTGGATGCACAAGATTGGTTAAAAACCGTAATTGGATTAGAATAAGCCTAGGGAGGACGAAAATGACCTAAATGTTCAACCAATGACACAAAATGACACAAAATCACATATTGGATGCACAAGATTGGTTAAAAACCCTAATTGGATTAGAATAAGCCTAGGGAGGACGAAAATGACCTAAATGTTAAACCAATGACACAAAATGATACAAAATCACATATTGGATGCACAAGATTGGTTAAAAACCCTAATTCGATAAGAATAAGCCTAGGGAGGACGAAAATGACCTAAATGTTCAACCAATGACACAAAATGACACAAAATCACATATTGGATGCACAAGATTGGTTAAAACCCTAATTGGATTAGAATAAGCCTAGGGAGGACGAAAATGACCTAAATGTTCAACCAATGACACAAAATCAAATATTGGATGCACAAGATTGGTTAAAAACCCTAATTGGATTAGAATAAGCCTAAGGAGGACGAAAATGACCTAAATGTTCAACCAATGACACAAAATGACACAAAATCACATATTGGATGCACAAGATTGGTTAAAAACCCTAATTGGATTAGAATAAGCCTAGGGAGGACGAAAATGACCTAAATGTTCAACCAATGACACAAAATGACACAAAATCACATATTGGATGCACAAGATTGGTTAAAAACCCTAATTGGATTAGAATAAGCCTAGGGAGAACGAAAATGAACTAAATGTTCAAGCAATGACACAAAATCACATATTGGATGCACAAGATTGGTTAAAAACCCTAATTGGATTAGAATAAGCCTAGGGAGGACGAAAATGACCTAAATGTTCAACCAATGACACAAAATCACATATTGGATGCACAAGATTGGTTAAAAACCCTAATTGCATTAAAAAGAGCCTAGGGAGGACGAAAATGACCTAAATGTTCAACCAATGACACAAAATGACACAAAATCACATATTGGATGCACAAGATTGGTTAAAAACCCTAATTGGATTAGAATAAGCCTAGGGAGGACGAAAATGACCTAAATGTTCAACCAATGACACAAAATCACATATTGGACGCACAAGATTGGTTAAAAACGCTAATTGGATTAGAATAAGCCTAGGGAGGACGAAAATGTCCTAAATGTTCAACCAATCACAAAATCACATATTGGATGAACAAGATTGGTTAAAAACCCTAATTGGATTAGAATAAGCCTAGGGAGGACGAAAATGACCTAAATGTTCAACCGATGACACAAAATGACACAAAATCACATATTGGATGCACAAGATTGGTTAAAAACCCTAATTGGATTAGAATAAGCCTAGGGAGGATGAAAATGACCTAAATGTTCAACCAACGACACAAAATCACATATTGGATGCACAAGATTGGTTCAAAACCCTAATTGGATTAGAATAAGCCTAGGGAGGACGAAAATGACCTAAATGTTCAACCGATGACACAAAATGACACAAAATCACATATTGGATGCACAAGATTGGTTAAAAACCCTAATTGGATTAGAATAAGCATAGGGAGGACGAAAATGACCTAAATGTTCAACCAACGACACAAAATCACATATTGGATGCACAAGATTGGTTCAAAACCCTAATTGGATTAGAATAAGCCTATGGAGGACGAAAATTACCTAAATGTTCAAACAATGACACAAAATGGCACAAAATCACATATTGGATGCACAAGATTGGTTAAAAACCCTAATTGGATTAGAATAAGCCTAGGGAGGACCAAAATGACCTAAATGTTCAACCAATCACAAAATCACATATTGGATGCACAAGATTGGTTAAAAACCCTAATTGGATTAGAATAAGCCTAGGGAGGACGAAAATGACCTAAATGTTCAACCAATGACACAAAATGATACAAAATCACATATTGGATGCACAAGATTGGTTAAAAACCCTAATTGGATTAAAATAAGCCTAGGGAGGACGAAAATGACCTAAATGTTCAACCAATGACACAAAATGACACAAAATCACATATTGGATGCACAAGATTGGTTAAAAACCCTAATTGGATTAGAATAAGCCTAGGGAGGACGAAAATGACCTAAATGTTCAACCAATGACACAAAATCACATATTGGATGCACAAGATTGGTTAAAAACCCTAATTGGATTAGCATAAGCCTAGGGAGGACGAAAATGACCTAAATGTTCAACCAAAGACACAAAATCACATATTAAATGCACAAGATTGGTTAAAAACCCTAATTGGATTAGAATAAGCCTAGGGAGGATGAAAATAACCTAAATGTTTAACCAATGACACAAAATAACACAAAATCACATATTGGATGCACAAGATTGGTTAAAAACCCTAATTGGATTAGAATAAGCCTAGAGAGGACGAAAATGACCTAAATGTTCAACCAATGACACAAAATGACACAAAATCACATATTGGATGCACAAGATTGGTTAAAAACCCTAATTGGATTGGAATAAGCCTAGGGAGGACGAAAATGACCTAAATGTTCAACCAATGACACAAAATGACACAAAATCACATATTGGATGCACAAGATTGGTTAAGAACCCTAATTGGATTAGAATAAGCCAAGGGAGGATTAAAATGACCTAAATGTTCAACCAATGAGACAAAATGACACAAAATCACATATTGGATGCACAGGATTGGTTAAAAACCTTAATTGGATTGGAATAAGCCTAGGGAGGACGAAAATGACCTAAATGTTCAACCAATGACACAAAATGACACAAAATCACATATTGGATGCACAAGATTGGTTAAAAACCCTAATTGGATTAGAATAAGCCTAGGGAGGACGAAAATGACCTAAATGTTCAACCAATGACACAAAATGACACAAAATCACATATTGGATGCACAAGATTGGTTAAAAACCCTAATTGGATTAGAATAAGCCTAGGGAGGACGAAAATGACCTAAATGTTTAACCAATGACAGAAAATCACATATTGGATGCACAAGATTGGTTAAAAACCCTAATTGGATTAGAATAAGCCTAGGGAGGACGAAAATGACCTAAATGTTCAACCAATGACACAAAATCACATATTGTATGCACAAGATTGGTTAAAAACCCTAATTGGATTAAAAAGAGCCTAGGGAGGACGAATGACCTAAATGTTCAACCAATGACACAAAATGACACAAAATCACATATTGGATGCACAAGATTGGTTAAAAACCCTAATTGGATTAGAATAAGCCTAGGGAGGACGAAAATGACCTAAATGTTCAACTAATGACACAAAATGACGCAAAATCACATATTGGACGCACAAGATTGGTTAAAAACTCTAATTGGATTAGAATAAGCCTAGGGAGGACGAAAATGACCTAAATGTTCAACCAATGACACAAAATCACATATTGGATGCACAAGATTGGTTAAAAACCTAATTGGATTAGAATAAGCCTAGGGAGGACTAAACTGACCTAAATGTTCAACCAATGACACAAAATGACACAAAATCACATATTGGATGCACAAGATTGGTTAAAAACCCTAATTGGATTAGAATAAGCCTAGGGAGGACGAAAATGACCTAAATGTTCAACCAATGACACAAAATGACACAAAATCACATATTGGATGCACAAGATTGGTTAAAAACCCTAATTGGATTAGAATAAGCCTAGGGAGGACGAAAATGACCTAAATGTTCAACCAATGACACAAAATGACACAAAATTATATATTGCATGCACAAGATTGGTTAAAAACCCTAATTGGATTAGAATAGGCCTAGGGAAAACGAAAATGACCTAAATGTTATACCAATGACACAAAATGACACAAAATCACATATTGGATGCACATGATCGGTTAAAAACCCTAATTGGATTAGAATAAGCCTAGGGAGGACCAAAATGACCTAAATGTTCAACCAATGACACAAAATGACACAAAATCACATATTGGATGCACAAGATTGGTTAAAAACCCTAATTGGATTAGAATAAGCCTAGGGAGGACGAAAATGACCTAAATGTTCAACCAATGACACAAACTCACATATTGGATGCACATGATTGGTTAAAAACCGTAATTGGATTAGAATAAGCCAAGGGAGGGCGAAAATGACCTAAATGTTCAACCAATGACACAAAATGACACAAAATCACATATTGGATGCACAAGATTGGTTAAAAACCCTAATTGGATTAGAATAAGCCTAGGGAGGACGAAAATGACCTAAATGTTCAACCAATGACACTAAATGACACAAAATCACATATTGGATGCACAAGATTGGTTAAAAACCCTAATTGGATAAGAATAAGCCTAGGGAGGACGAAAATGACCTAAATGTTCAACCAATGACACAAAATGACACAAAATCACATATTGGATGCACAAGATTGGTTAAAAACCCTAATTGGATTAGAATAAGCCTAGGGAGGACGAAAATGACCTAAATGTTCAACCAAAGACACAAAATGACACAAAATCACATATTGGATGCACAAGATTGGTTAAAAACCCTAATTTGATTAGAATAAGCCTAGGGAGGACGTAAATGACTTAAATGTTCAACCAATGACACAAAATGACACAAAATCACATATTGGATGCACAAGATTGGTTAAAAACCCTAATTGGATTAGAATAAGCCTAGGGAGGACGAAAATGACCTAAATGTTCAACCAATGACACAAAATGACACAAAATCACATATTGGATGCACAAGATTGGTTAAAAACCCTAATTGGATTAGAATAAGCCTAGGGAGGACGAAAACGACCTAAATGTTCAACCAATGACACAAAATCATATATTGGATGCACAAGATTGGTTAAAAACCCTAATTGGATTAAAATAAGCCTAGGGAAGACGAAAATGACCTAAATGTTCAACCAATGACACAAAATGACACAAAATCACATATTGGATGCACAAGATTGGTTAAAAACCCTAATTGGATTAGAATAAGCCTAGGGAGGACGAAAATGACCTAAATGTTCAACCAATGACACAAAATGACACAAAATCACATATTGGATGCACAAGATTTGATAAAAACCCTAATTGGATTAGAATAAGCCTAGGGAGGACGAAAATGACCTAAATGTTCAACCAATGACACAAAATCACATATTGGATGCACAAGATTGGTTAAAAACCCTAATTGGATTAGAATAAGCCAAGGGAAGACGAAAATGACCTAAATGTTCAACCAATGACACAAAATGACACAAAATCACATATTGGATGCACAAGATTGGTTAAAAACCCTAATTGGATTAGAATAAGCCTAGGGAGGACGAAAATGACCTAAATGTTCAACCAATGACACAAAATGACACAAAATCACACATTGGATGCACAAGAATGGTTAAAAACCCTAATTGGATTAGAATAAGCCTAGGGACGACGAAAATGACCTAAATGTTCAACCAATGACACAAAATGACACAAAATCACATATTGGATGCACAAGTTTGGTCAAAAACCCTAATTGGATTAGAATAAGCCTAGGGAGGACGAAAATGACCTAAATGTTCAACCAATGACACAAAATCACATATTGGATGCACAAGATTGGTTAAAAACCCTAATTGGATTAGAATAAGCCTAGGGAGGACGAAAATTACCTAAATGTGCAACCAATGACACAAAATCACATATTAGATGCACAAGATTGGTTAAAAACCCTAATTGGATTGGAATAAGCCTAGAGAGGACGAAAATCACCTAATTGGATTACTGATGACAGAAAATCACTTATTATATGCACAAGATTGGTTAAAAACCCTAATTGGATTAGAATAAGCCTAGGGAGGAAAAAAATGACCTAAATGTGCAACCAATGACACAAAATCACATATTGGATGCACAAGATTGGTTAAAAACCCTAATTGCATTAGAACAAGTATAGGGAGGACGAAAATGACCTAAATGTTCAACCAATGACACAAAATGACACAAAATCACATATTGGATGCACAAGATTGGTTAAAAACCCTAATTGGATTAGAATAAGCCTAGGGAGGACGAAAATGACCTAAATGTTCAACCAATGACCTAAAATGACACAAAATCACATGTTGGATGCACAAGATTGGTTAAAAACCCTAATTGGATTTGATTAAGGCTAGGGAGGACGAAAATGACCTAAATGTGCAACCAATGACACAAATTCACATATTGGATGCACAAGATTGGTTAAAAACCCTAATTGGATTAGAATAAGCCTAGGGAGGACGAAAATGACCTAAATGTGCAACCAATGACACAAAATCACATATTGGATGCACAAGATTGGTTAAAAACCCTAATTGGATTAGAATAAGCCTTGGGAGGATGAAAATGACCTAAATGTTCAACCAATGACACAAAATGACACAAGATCACATATTGGATGCACAAGATTGGTTAAAAACCCTAATTGGATTAGAATAAGCCTAGGCAGGACGAAAATGACCTAAATGTTCAACCAATGACACAAAATGACACAATCACATATTGGATGCACAAGATTGGTTTAAGACCCTAATTGGATTAGAATAAGCCTAGGGAGGACGAAAATGACCTAAATGTTCAACCAATGACACAAAATCAAATATTGGATGCACAAGATTGGTTAAAAACCCTAATTGGATTAGAATAAGCCTAGGGAGGCAAAAATGACCTAAATGTTCAACCAATGACACAAAATGACACAAAATCACATATTGGATGCACAAGATTGTTTAAAAACCCTAATTGGATTAGAATAAGCCTAGGGAGGACGAAAATGACCTAAATGTTCAACCAATGACACAAAATGACACAAAATCACATATTGGATGCACAAGATTGTTTAAAAACCCTAATTGGATTAGAATAAGCCTAGGCACGACGAAAATGACCTAAATGTTCAACCAATGACACAAAATGACACAAAATCACATATTGGATGCACAAGATTGGTTTAAGACCCTAATTGGATTAGAATAAGCCTAGGGAGGACGAAAATGACCTAAATGTTCAACCAATGACACAAAATCAAATATTGGATGCACAAGATTGGTTAAAAACCCTAATTGGATTAGAATAAGCCTAGGGAGGACGAAAATCACCTAAATGTTCAACCAATGACACAAAATGACACAAAATCACATATTGGATGCACAAGATTGTTTAAAAACCGTAATTGGATTAGAATAAGCCTACGGAGGATGAAAATGACCTAAATGTTCAACCAATGACACAAAATCACATATTGGATGCAGAAGATTGGTTTAAGACCCTAATTGGATTAGAATAAGCCTAGGGAGGACGAAAATGACCTAAATGATCAACCAATGACACAAAATCAAATATTGGATGTACAAGATTGGTTAAAAACCCTAATTGGATTAGAATAAGCCTAGGGAGGACGCAAATGACCTAAATGTTAAACCGATGACACAAAATGACACAAAATCACATTTTGGATGCACAAGATTGGTTAAAAACCCTAATTGGATTAGAATAAGCCTAGGGAGGACGAAAATGACCTAAATGTTCAACCAATGAC
>JBBPBQ010000008.1:16810715-16828758 GCA_037974755.1 Cicer yamashitae | reverse complement strand
AACCAATCTTGTGCATCCAATATGTGATTTTGTGTCATTTTGTGTCATTGGTTGAACATTTAGGTCATTTTCGTCCTCCCTAGACTTATTCTAATCCAATTAGGGTTTTTAACCAATCTTGTGCATTCAATATGTGCTTTTGTGTCATTGGTTGAACATTTAGGTCATTTTCGTCCTCCTTAGGCTTATTTTAATCCAATTAGGGTTTTTAACCAATCTTGGGCATCCAATATGTGATTTTGTGTCATTTTGTGTCATTGGTTGGACATTTAGGTCATTTTCGTCCTCCCTAGGCTTATTCTAATCCAATTTGGATTTTTAACCAATCTTGTGCATCCAATATGTGATTTTGTGTCATTTTGTGTCATTGGTTGAACATTTAGGTCATTTTCGTTCTCCCTAGGATTATTCAAATCCAATTAGGGTTTTTAACCAATCTTGTGCATCCAATATGTGATTTTGTGTCATTTTGTGTCATTGGTTGAACATTTAGGTCATTTTCGTCCTCCCTAGGCATATTCTAATCCAATTAGGGTTTTTAACCAATCTTGTGCATCCAATATTTGATTTTGTGTCGGTTGTTGAACATTTAGGTCATTTTCGTCCTCCCTAGGCTTATTCTAATCCAACTAGGGTCTTAAACCAATCTTGTGCATCCAATATGTGATTTTGTGTCATTGGTTGAACATTTAGGTCATTTTCGTCCTCCCTAGGCTTATTCTAATCCAATTAGGGTTTTTAACCAATCTTGTGCATCCAATATGTGATCTTGTGTCATTTTGTGTCATTGGTTGAACATTTAGGTCATTTTCGTCCTCCCTAGGCTTATTCTAATCCAATTAGGGTTTTTAACCACTCTTGTGCATCCAATATGTGATTTTGTGTCGTTAGTTGAACACTTAGGTCATTTTCGTCCTCCCTAGGCTTATTCTAATCCAATTAGGGTTTTTAACCAATCTTGTGCATCCAATATGTGATTTTGTGTCATTTTGTGTCATTGGTTGAACATTTAGGTCATTTTCGTCGTCCCTAGGCTTATTCTAATCCAATTAGGGTTTTTAACCACTCTTGTGCATCCAATGTGTGATTTTGTGTCATTGGTTGAACATTTTGGTCATTTTCGTCCTCCCTAGGCTTATTCTAATCCAATTAGGGTTTTTAACCAATCTTGTGCATCCAATATGTGATTTTGTGTCATTTTGTGTCATTGGTTGAACATTTAGGTGATTTTCGTCCTCCCTAGGCTTATTCTAATCCAATTAGGGTTTTTAACCACTCTTGTGCATCCAATATGTGATTTTGTGTCATTGGTTGAACATTTAGGTCATTTTCGTCCTCCCTAGGCTTATTCTAATCCAATTAGGGGTTTTAACCAATCTTGTGCATGCAATTTGTGATTTTGTGTCATTTTGTGTCATTGGTTGAACATTTAGGTCATTTTCGTCCTCCCTAGGCTTATTCTAATCCAATTAGGGTTTTAAACCAATTTTGTGCATCCAATATGTAATTTGGTGTCATTGGTTGAACATTTAGGTCATTTTTGTCCTCCCTAGGCTTATTCTAATCCAATTAGGGTTTTTAACCAATCTTGTGCATCCAATATGTGATTTTGTGTCATTGGTTGAACATTTAGGTCATTTTCGTCCTCTCTAGGCTTATTCTAATCCAATTAGGGTTTTAGGGTTTTTAACCAATCTTGTGCATCCAATATGTGATTTTGTGTCATTTTGTGTCATTGGTTGAACATTTAGGTCATTTTCGTCCTCCCTAGGCTTATTCTAATCCAATTAGGGTTTTTAACCAATCTTGTGCATCCAATATGTGATTTTGTGTCATTTTGTGTCATTGGTTGAACATTTAGGTCATTTTCGTCCTCCCTAGGCTTATTCTAATCCAATTAGCGTTTTTAACCAATCTTGTGTATCCAATATGTGATTTTGTGTCACTAGTTGAACATTGAGGTCATTTTCATCCTCCCTAGGCTTATTCTAATCCAATTAGGGTTTTTAACCAATCTTGTGCATCCAATATGTGATTTTGTGTCATTTTGTGTCATTGGTTGAACATTTAGGTCATTTTCGTCCTCCCTAGGCTTATTCTAATCCAATTAGGGTTTTTAACCAATCTTGTCCATCCAATATGTGATTTTGTGTCATTGGTTGAACATTTAGGTCATTTTCCTACTCCCTAGGCGTATTCTAATCCAATTAGGGTTTTTAAACAATCTTGTGGATCAAATATGTGATTTTGTGTCATTTTGTGTCATTGGTTGAACATTTAGGTCATTTTCGTCCTCTCTAGGCTTATTCTAATCCAATTAGGATTTTTAACCAATCTTGTGCACCCAATATGTCATTTTGTGTCATTGGTTGAACATTTAGGTCATTTTCGTCCTCCCAAGGCTTATTCTAATCCAATTAGGGTTTTTAACCAATCTTGTGCATCCAATATGTGATTTTATGTCATTGGTTGAACATTTAGTTCATTTTCGTCCTCCCTAAGCTTATTCTAATCCAATTAGGGTTTTTAACCAATCTTGTGCATCCAATATGTGATTTTGTGTCATTTTGTGTCATTGGTTGAACATTTAGGTCATTTTCGTCCTCCCTAGGCTTATTCTAATCCAATTAGGGTTTTAACCAATCTTGTGCATCCAATATGTGATTTTGTGTCATTTTGTGTCATTGGTTGAACATTTAGGTCATTTTCGTCCTCCCTAGGCTTATTCTTTTCCAATTAGGATTTTTAACCAATCTTGTGCATCCAATATGTGATTTTGTGTCATTTTGTGTCATTGGTTGAACATTTAGGTCATTTTCGTCCTCCCTAGGCTTATTCTAATCCAATTAGGGTTTTTAACCAATCTTGTGCATCCAATATGTGATTTTGTGTCATTTTGTGTCATTGGTTGAACATTTAGGTCATTTTCGTCCTCCCTAGGCTTATTCTAATCCAATTACGATTTTTAACCAATCAAGTGCATCCAATATGTGATTTTGTGTCATTGATTGAACATTTAGGTCATTTTTGTCGTCCCTAGGCTTATTCTAATCCAATTAGGGTTTTTAACCAATCTTGTGCATCCAATATGTGATTTTGTGTCATTGGTTGAACATTTAGGTCATTTTCATACTCCCTAGGCTTATTCTAATACAATTAGGGTTTTTAACCAATCTTGTGCATCCAATATGTGATTTTGTGTCATTTTGTGTCATTGGTTGAACATTTAGGTCATTTTCGTCCTCCCTAGGCTTATTCTAATCCAATTAGGGTTTTTAACCAATCTTGTGCATCCAATATGTGATTTTGTGTCATTTTGTGTCATCAGTTGAACATTTAGGTCATTTTCGTCCTCCCTAGGCTTATTCTAATCCAATTAGGGTTTTTAACCAATCTTGTGCATCCAATATGTGATTTTGTGTCATTTTGTGTCATTGGTTGAACATTTAGGTCATTTTCGTCCTCCCTAGGCTTATTCTAATCCAATTAGTGTTTTTAACCATTCTTGTGCATCCAATATGTGATTTTGTTTAATTGGTTGAACATTTAGGTCATTTTGGCCTTGCTAGGCTTGTTCTAATCCAATTAGGATTTTTAACCAATCATGTGCATCCAAATATGTGATTTTTTGTCATTGGTTGAACATTTAGGTCATTTTCGTCCTCCCTAGGCTTATTCTAATCCAATTAGGGTTTTTAACCAATCTTGTGCATCCAATATGTGATTTTGTGTCATTTTGTGTCATTGGTTGAACATTTAGGTCATTTTCGTCCTCCCTAGGCTTATTCTAATCCAATTAGAGTTTTTAACCAATCTTGTGCATCCAATACGTGATTTTGTGTCATTTGTTGAACATTTAGGTCATTTTCGTCATCGCTATGCTTATTCTAATCCAATTAGGGTTTTTAACCAATCTTGTGCATCCAATATGTGATTTTGTGTCATTTTGTGTCATTGGTTGAACATTTAGGTCATTTTCGTCCTCCCTAGGCTTATTCTAATCCAATTAGGGTTTTTAACCAATCTTGTGCATCCAATATGTGATTTTGTGTCATTTTGTGTCATTGGTTGAACATTTAGGTCATTTTCGTCCTCGCTAGCTTATTCTAATCCAATTAAGGTTTTTAATCAATCTTGTGCATCCAATGTGTGATTTTGTGTCATTTTGTGTCATTGGTTGAACATTTAGGTCATTTTCGTCCTCCCTATGCTCTTTTTAATCCAATTAGGGTTTTTAACCAATCTTGTGCATCCAATATGTGATTTTGTGTCATTGGTTGAACATTTAGGTCATTTTCGTCCTTGCTAGGCTTATTCTAATCCAATTAGGGTTTTTAACCAATCTTGTGCATCCAATATGTGATTTTGTGTCATTTTGTGTCATTGGTTGAACATTTAGGTCATTTTCGTCCTCCTTAGGCTTATTCTAATCCAATTAGGATTTTTAATCAATCTTGTGCATCCAATATGTGATTTTGTGTCATTTTGTGTCATTGGTTGAACATTTAGGTCATTCGTCCTCCCTAGGCTCTTTTTAATCCAATTAGGGTTTTTAACCAATCTTGTGCATACAATATGTGATTTTGTGTCATTGGTTGAACATTTAGGTCATTTTCGTCCTCCCTAGGCTTATTCTAATCCAATTAGGGTTTTTAACCAATCTTGTGCATCCAATATGTGATTTTCTGTCATTGGTTAAACATTTAGGTCATTTTCGTCCTCCCTAGGCTTATTCTAATCCAATTAGGGTTTTTAACCAATCTTGTGCATCCAATATGTGATTTTGTGTCATTTTGTGTCATTGGTTGAACATTTAGGTCATTTTCGTCCTCCCTAGGCTTATTCTAATCCAATTAGGGTTTTTAACCAATCTTGTGCATCCAATATGTGATTTTGTGTCATTTTGTGTCATTGGTTGAACATTTAGGTCATTCTCGTCCTCCCTAGGCTTATTCTAATCCAATTAGGGTTTTTAACCAATCTTGTGCATCCTATATGTGATTTTGTGTCATTGGTTGCACATTTAGGTCATTTTCGTCCTCCCTAGGCTTATTCTAATCCAATTAGGGTTTTTAACCAATCTTGTGCATCCAATATGTGATTTTGTGTCATTTTGTGTCATTGGTTGAACATTTAGGTCATTTTCGTCCTCCCTAGGCTTATTCTAATCCAATTAGGGTTTTTAACCAATCTTGTGCATCCAATATGTGATTTTGTGTCCTTGGTTGAACATTTAGGTCATTTTCGTCCTCCCTAGGCTTATTCTAATCCAATTAGGGTTTTTAACCAATCTTGTGCATCCAATATGTGATTTTGTGTCATTTTGTGTCATTGGTTGAACATTTAGGTCATTTTCGTCCTCCCTAGGCTTATTCTAATCCAATTAGGGTTTTTAACCAAGCTTGTGCATCCAATATGTGATTTTGGGTCATTTTGTGTCATTGGTTGAACATTTAGGTCAATTTCGTCCTCCCTAGGCTTATTCCAATCCAATTAGGGTTTTTAACCAATCTTGTGCATCCAATATGTGATTTTGTGTCATTTTGTGTCATTGGTTGAACATTTAGGTCATTTTCGTCCTCCCTAGGCTTATTCTAATCCAATTAGGGTTTTTAACCAATCTTGTGCATCCAATATGTGATTTCGTGTCATTTTGTGTCATTGCTTGAACATTTAGGTGATTTTCGTCCTCCCTAGGCTTATTCTAATCCAATTAGGGTTTTTAACCAATCTTGTGCATCCAATATGTGATTTTTTGTCATTGGTTGAACATTTAGGTCATTTTCGTCCTCCCAAGGCTTATTCTAATCCAATTAGGGTTTTTAAACAATCTTGTGCATCCAATATGTGATTTTGTGTAATTTTGTGTCATTGGTTGAACATTTAGGTCATTTTCGTCCTCCCTAGGCTTATTCTAATCCAATTAGTGTTTTTATCCAATCTTGTGCATCCAATATTTGATTTTGTGTCATTGGTTGAACATTTAGGTCATTTTCGTCCTCCCTAGTCTAATTCTAATCCAATTACGGTTTTTAATCAATCTTGTGCATCCAATATGTGATTTTGTGTCATTGGTTGAACATTTAGGTCATTTTCGTCCTCCCTAGGCTTATTCTAATCCAATTAGGGTTTTTAACCAATCTTGTGCATCCAATATGTGATTTTGTGTCATTTTGTGTCATTGGTTGAACATTTAGGTCATTTTCGTCCTCCCTAGGCTTATTCTAATCCAATTAGGGTTTTTAACCAATCTTTTGCATCTAATATGTGATTTTGTGTGATTTTGTGTCATTGGTTGAACATTTAGGTCATTTTCGTCCTCCCTAGGCTTATTCTAATCCAATTAGGGTTTTTAACCAATCTTTTGCATCTAATATGCGATTTTGTGTCATTTTGTGTCATTGGTTGAACATTTATGTCATTTTCGTCCTCCCTAGTCTTATTCTAATCCAATTAGGGTTTTTAACCAATCTTGTGCATCCAATATGTGATTTTGTGTCATTGGTTAAACATTTTGGTCATTTTCGTCCTCCCTAGGCTTATTCTAATCCAATTAAGGTTTTTAACCAATCTTGTGCATCCAATATGTGATTTTGTGTCATTGGTTGGACATTTAGGTCATTTTCGTCCTCCCTAGGCTTATTCTAATCCAATTAGGGTTTTTAACCAATCTTGTGCATCCAATATGTGATTTTGTGTCATTTTGTGTCATTGGTTGAACATTTAGGTCATTTTCGTCCTCCCTAGGCTTATTCTAATCCAATTAGGGTTTTTAACCAATCTTGTGCATCCAATATGTGATTTTGTGTCATTGGTAATCCAATTAGGTCATTTTCGTCCTCGCTAGGCTTATTCTAATCCAATTAGGGTTTTTAACCAATCTTGTGCATCCAATATGTGATTTTGTGTCATTGGTTGAACATTTAGGTCATATTCGTCCTCCTTAGGCTTATTCTAATCCAATTAGGGTTTTTAACCAATCTTGTGCATCCAATATGTGATTTTGTGTCATTGGTTGAACATTTAGGTCATTTTTGTCCTCCCTAGGCTTATTCTAATCCAATTAGGGTTTTTAATCAATCTTGTGCATCCAATATGTGATTTTGTGTCATTTTGTGTCATTGGTTGAACATTTAGGTCATTTTCGTCCTCCCTAGGCTTATTCTAATCCAATTAGGGTTTTTAACCAATCTTGTGCATCCAATATGTGATTTTGTGTCATTTTGTGTCCACGGTTGAACATTTAGGTCATTTTCGTCCTCCCTAGGCTTATTCTAATCGAATTAGGGTTTTTAATCAATCTTGTGCATCCAATATGTGATTTTGTGTCATTTTGTGTCATTAGTTGAACATTTAGGTCATTTTCGTCCTCCCTAGGCTTATTCTAATCCAATTAGGGTTTTTAACCAATCTTGTACATCCAATATGTGATTTTGTGTAATTTTGTGTCATTGGTTGAACATTTACGTCATTTTTGTCCTCCCTAGGCTTATTCTAATCCAATTAGGGTTTTTAATCAATCTTGTGCATCCAATATGTGATTTTGTGTCATTGGTTGAACATTTAGGTCATTTTCGTCCTCCCTAGGCTTATTCTAATCCAATTAGGGTTTTTAACCAATCTTGTGCATCCAATATGTGATTTTGTGTCATTTTGTGTCCACGGTTGAACATTTAGGTCATTTTCGTCCTCCCTAGGCTTATTCTAATCCAATTAGGGTTTTTAATCAATCATGTGCATCCAATATGTGATTTTGTGTCATTTTGTGTCATTGGTTGAACATTTAGGTCATTTTCGTCCTCCCTAGGCTTATTCTAATCCAATTAGGGTTTTTAACCAATCTTGTGCATCCAATATGTGATTTTGTGTCATTTTGTGTCATTGGTTGAACATTTAGGTCATTTTCGTCCTCCCTAGGCTTATTCTAATCCAATTAGGGTTTTAAACAAATCTTGTGCATCCAATATGTGATTTTGTGTCATTGGTTGAACATTTAGGTCATTTTCGTCCTCCCTAGGCGTATTCTAATCCAATTAGGGTTTTTAACCAATCTTGTGCATCCAATATGTGATTTTGTGTCATTTTGTGTCATTGGTTGAACATTTAGGTCATTTTCGTCCTCCCTAGGCTTATTCTAATCTAATTAGGGTTTTTAACCAATCTTGTGCATCCAATATTTGATTTTGTGTCATTGGTTGAACATTTAGGTCATTTTCGTCCTCCCTAGGCTTATTCTAATCCAATTAGGGTTTTTAACCAATCTTGTGCATCCAATATGTGATTTTGGGTCATTTTGTGTCATTGGTTGAACATTTAGGTCAATTTCGTCCTCCCTAGGCTTATTCCAATCCAATTAGGGTTTTTAACCAATCTTGTGCATCCAATATGTGATTTCGTGTCATTTTGTGTCATTGGTTGAACATTTAGGTCATTTTCGTCCTCCCTAGGCTTATTCTAATCCAATTAGGGTTTTTAACCAATCTTGTGCATCCAATATGTGATTTTGTGTCATTGGTTGAACATTTAGGTCATTTTCCCCTAGGCTTATTCTAATCCAATTAGGGTTTTAAACCTATTTTGTGCATCCAATATGTGATTTTGTTTCATTTTATGTCGTTGGTTGAACATTTAGGTCATTTTCGTCCTCCCTAGGCTTATTCTAATCCAATTAGGGTTTTTAACCAATCTTGTGCATCCAATATGTGATTTTGTGTCATTGGTTGAACATTTAGGTCATTTTCGTCCTCCCTAAACTTATTCTTATCCAATTAGGATTTTTAACCAATCTTGTGCATCCAATATGTGATTTTGGGTCATTTTGTGTCATTGGTTGAACATTTAGGTCATTTTCGTCCTCCCTAGGCTTATTCTAATCCAATTAGGGTTTTTAACCAATCTTGTGCATCCAATATGTGATTTTGTGTCATTTTGTGTCATTGGTTGAACATTTAGGTCATTTTCGTCCTCCCTAGGCTAATTCTAATCCAATTAGGGTTTTTAACCAATCTTGTGCATCCAATATGTGATTTTGTGTCATTGGTTGAACATTTAGGTCATTTTCGTCCCCCCTAGGCTTATTCTAATCCAATTAGGGTTTTTAACCAATCTTGTGCATCCAATATGTGATTTTGTGTCCTTTTGTGTCATTGGTTGAACATTTAGGTCATTTTCGTCCTCCCTAGGCTTATTCTAATCCAATTAGGGTTTTTAACCAATCTTGTGCATCCAATATGTGATTTTGTGTCATTTTGTGTCATTGGTTGAACATTTAGGCATTTTCGTCCTCCCTAAGCTTATTCTAATCCAATTAGGTTTTTAACCAATCTTGTGCATCCAATATGTTATTTTGTGTCATTTTGTGTCATTGGTTGAACATTTAGGTCATTTTCGTCCTCCCTAGGCTTATTCTAATCCAATTAGGGTTTTTAACCAATCTTGTGCATCCAATATGTGATTTTGTCTCATTTTGTGTCATTGGTTGAACATTTAGGTCATTTTCTTCCTCCCTTTGCTTATTCTAATCCAATTAGGGTTTTTAAGCAATTTTGTGCATCCAATATGTGATTTTGTGTCATTTTGTGTCATTGGTTGAACATTTAGGTCATTTTCGTCCTCCCTAGGCTTATTCTAATCCAATTAGGGTTTTTAACCAATCTTGTGCATCCAATATGTGATTTTGTGTCATTTTGTGTCATTGGTTGAACATTTAGGTCATTTTCGTCCTCCCTAGGCTTATTCTAATCCAATTAGGGTTTTTAACCAATCTTGTGCATCTAATATGTGATTTTGTGTCATTTTGTGTCATTGGTTAAACATTTATGTCATTTTCGTCCTCCCTAGGCTTATTCTAATCCAATTAGGGTTTTTAACCAATCTTGTGCATCCAATATGTGCTTTCGTGTCATTGGTTGAACATATAGGTCATTTTCGTCCTCCCTAGGCTTATTCTAATCCAATTAGGGTTTTTTGACCAATCTAGTGCATCCAATATGTGATTTTGTGTCACTTTGTTTCATTGGTTGAACATTTAGGTCATTTTCGTCCTCCCTAGGCTTATTCTAATCCAATTAGGGTTTTTAACCAATCTTGTGCATCCAATATGTGATTTTGTGTCATTTTGTGTCATTGGTTGAACATTTAGGTCATTTTCGTCCTCCCTAGGCTTATTCTAATCCAATTAAGGTTTTTAACCAATCTTGTGCATCCAATATGTGATTTTGTGTCATTGGTTGAACATTTAGGTCATTATCGTCCTCCCTAGGCTTAATCTAATCCAATTAGGGTTTTTAACCAATCTTGTGCATCCAATATGTCATTTAGTGTCATTGGTTGAACATTTAGGTCATTTTCGTCCTCCCTTGGGTTATTCTTATCCAATTATGGTTTTTAACAAATCTTGTGCATCCAATATGTGATTTTGTGTCATTTTGTATCATTGGTTGAACATTTAGGTCATTTTCGTCCTCCCTAGGCTTATTCTAATCCAATTAGGGTTTTTAACCAATCTTGTGCATCCAATATGTGATTTTGTGTCATTTTGTGTCATTGGTTGAACATTTAGGTCATTTTCGTCCTCCCTAGGCTTATTCTAATCCAATTAGAGTTTTTAACCAATCTTGTGCATCCAATACGTGATTTTGTGTCATTTGTTGAACATTTAGGTCATTTTCGTCATCGCTATGCTTATTCTAATCCAATTAGGGTTTTTAACCAATCTTGTGCATCCAATATGTGATTTTGTGTCATTTTGTGTCATTGGTTGAACATTTAGGTCATTTTCGTCCTCCCTAGGCTTATTCTAATCCAATTAGGGTTTTTAACCAATCTTGTGCATCCAATATGTGATTTTGTGTCATTTTGTGTCATTGGTTGAACATTTAGGTCATTTTCGTCCTCCCTAGACTTATTCCAATCCAATTAGGGTTTTTAACCAATCTTGTGCATCCAATATGTGATTTTGTGTCATTTTTTGTCATTGGTTGAACATTTAGGTCATTTTCGTCCTCCCTAGGCATATTTTAATCCAATTAGGGTTTTTAACCAATCTTGTGCATTCAATATGTGATTTTGTGTCATTGGTTGAACATTTAGGTCATTTTGGTCCTCCCTAGGCTTATTCTAATCCTTTTAGGGTTTTAAACCAATCTTGTGCATCCAATATGTGATTTTGTGTCATTCTGTGTCATTGGTTGAACATTTAGGTTATTTTCGTCTTCCCTAGGCTTATTCTAATCCTATTAGGGTTTTTAACCAATCTTGTGCATCCAATATGTGATTTTGTGTCATTTTGTGTCATTGGTTGAACATTTAGGTCATTTTCGTCCTCCCTAGGCTTATTCTAATCCAATTAGGGTTTTTAACCAATCTTGTGCATCCAATATGTGATTTTGTGTCATTTTGTGTCATTGGTTGAACATTTAGGTCATTTTCGTCCTCCCTAGGCTTATTCTAATCCAATTAGCGTTTTTAACCAATCTTGTGTATCCAATATGTGATTTTGTGTCACTAGTTGAACATTGAGGTCATTTTCATCCTCCCTAGGCTTATTCTAATCCAATTAGGGTTTTTAACCAATCTTGTGCATCCAATATGTGATTTTGTGTCATTTTGTTTCATTGGTTGAACATTTAGGTCATTTTCGTCCTCCCTAGGCTTATTCTAATCCAATTAGGGTTTTTAACCGATCTTGTTCATCCAATATGTGATTTTGTGTCATTTTGTGTCATTGGTTGAACATTTAGGTCATTTTCGTCCTCCCTAGGCTTATTCTAATCCAATTAGGGTTTTTAACCAATCTTGTGCATCCAATATGTGATTTTGTGTCATTTTTTTGTCATTGCTTGAAAATTTAGGTCATTTTCGTCCTCCCTAGGCTTATTCTAATCCAATTAGGGTTTTTAACCAATCTTGTGCTTCCAATATGTGATTTTGGATCATTTTGTATAATTGGTTGAACATTTAGGTCATTTTCGTCCTCCCTAGGCTTATTCTAATCCAATTAGGGTTTTTAACCAATCTTGTGCATCCAATATGTGATTTTGTGTCATTGGTTGAACATTTAGGTCACTTTCGTCCTCCCTAGGCTTATTCTAATCCAATTAGGGTTTTTAACCAATCTTGTGCATCCAATATGTGATTTTGGGTCATTTTGTGTCATTGGTTGAACATTTAGGTCAATTTTGTCCTCCCTAGGCTTATTCCAATCCAATTAGGGTTTTTAATTAATCTTGTGCATCCAATATGTGATTTCGTGTCATTTTGTGTCATTGGTTGAACATTTAGGTCATTTTCGTCCTCCCTAGGCTTATTCTAATCCAAAAATATGGTTTTTAACCAATCTTGTACATCCAATATGTGATTTTGTGTCATTGGTTGAACATTTAGGTCATTTTTGTCCTCCCTAGGCTTATTCTATTCCAATTAGGGTTTTTAAACAATCTTGTGCATCCAATATGTGATTTTGTGTCATTTTGTGTCATTGGTTGAACATTTAGGTCATTTTCGTCCTCCCTAGGCTTATTCTAATCCAAAAATATGGTTTTTAACCAATCTTGTACATCCAATATGTGATTTTGTGTCATTGGTTGAACATTTAGGTCCTTTTTGTCCTCCCTAGGCTTATTCTATTCCAATTAGGGTTTTTAAACAATCTTGTGCATCCAATATGTGATTTTGTGTCATTTTGTGTCATTGGTTGAACATTTAGGTCATTTTCGTCCTCCCTAGGCTTATTCTAATCTAATTAGGGTTTTTAACCAATCTTGTGCATCCAATATTTGATTTTGTGTCATTGGTTGAACATTTAGGTCATTTTCGTCCTCCCTAGGCTTATTCTAATCCAATTAGGGTTTTTAACCAATCTTGTGCATCCAATATGTGATTTTCTGTCATTTTGTGTCATTGGTTGAACATTTACATCATTTTTGTCCTCCCTAGGCTTATTCTAATCCAATTAGGGTTTTTAACCAATCTTGTGCATCCAATATGTGATTTTGTGTCATTGGTTGAACATTTAGGTCATTTTCGTCCTCCCTAGGCTTATTCTAATCCAATTAGGGTTTTTAACCAATCTTGTGCATCCAATATGTGATTTTGTGTCATTTTGTGTCATTGGTTGAACATTTAGGTCATTTTCTTCCTTCCTAGGCTTATTCTAATCCAATTAGGGTTTTTAACCAATCTTGTGCATCCAATTTGTGATTTTGTGTCATTGGTTGAACATTTAGGTCATTTTCGTCCTCCCTAGGCTTATTCTAATCCAATTAGCGTTTTTAACCAATCTTGTGCATCCAATATGTGATTTTGTGTCATTTTGTGTCATTGGTTGAACATTTAGGTCATTTTCGCCCTCCCTAGGCTTATTCTAATCCAATTAGGGTTTTTAACCAATCTTGTGCATCCAATATGTGATTTTGTGTCATTGGTTGAACATTTAGGTCATTTTCGTCCTCCCTAGGCTTATTCCAATCCAATTAGGGTTTTTAACCAATCTTGTGCAACCAATACGTGATTTTGTGTCATTTTGTGTCATTGGTTGAACATTTAGGTCAGTTTCGTCCTCCCTAGGCTTATTCTAATCCAATTTGGGTTTTTAACCAATCTTGTGCATCCAATATGTGATTTTGTGTCATTTTGTGTCATTGGTTGAACATTTAGGTCATTTTCGTCCTCCCTAGGCTTATTCTAATCCAATTAGGGTTTTCAACCAATCTTTGCATCCAATATGTGATTTTGTGTCATTTTGTGTCATTGGTTGAACATTTAGGTCATTTTCGTCCTCCCTAGGCTTATTCTAATCCAATTAGGGTTTTTAACCAATCTTGTGCATCCAATATGTGATTTTGTGTGATTTTTTGTCATTGGTTGAACATTTAGGTCATTTTCGTCCTCCCTAGGCTTATTCTAATCCAATTAGGGTTTTTAACCAATCTTGTGCATCCAATATGTGATTTTGTGTCATTTTGTGTCATTGGTTGAACATTTAGGTCATTTTCGTCCTCCCTAGGCTTTTTCTTATCCAATTAGGGTTTTTAACCAATCTTGTGCATCCAATATGTGATTTTGTGTCATTGGTTGATCATTTAGGTCATTTTCGTCCTCCCTAGGCTTATTCTAATCCAATTAGGGTTTTTAACCAATCTTGTGCATCCAATATGTGATTTTGTGTAATTTTGTGTCATTGGTTGAACATTTAGGTCATTTTCGTCCTCCCTAGGCTTATTCTAATCCAATTAGGTTTTTTAACCAATCTTGTGCAACCAATATGTGATTTTGTGTCATTTTGTGTCATTGGTTGAACATTTAGGTCATTTTCGTCCTCCCTAGGCTTATTCTAATCCAATTAGGGTTTTTAACCAATCTTGTGCATCCAATATGTGATTTTGTGTCATTTTGTGTCATTGGTTGAACATTTAGGTCATTTTCGTCCTCCCTAGGCTTATTCTAATCCAATTAGGGTTTTTAACCAATCTTGTGCATCCAATATGTGATTTTGTGTCATTATGTGTCATTGGTTGAACATTTAGGTCATTTTGGTCCTCCCTAGGCATATTCTAATCCAATTAGGGTTTTTAACCAATCTTGTGCATCCAATATGTGATTTTGTGTCATTTTGTGTCATTGGTTGAACATTTAGGTCATTTTCGTCCTCCCTAGGCTTATTCTAATCCAATTAGGGTTTTTAACCAATCTTGTGCATCCAATATGTGATTTTGTGTCATTGGTTGAACATTTAGTTCATTTTCGTCCTCCCTAGGCTTATTCTATTCCATTTAGGGTTTTTAACCAATCTTCTGCATCCAATATGTGATTTTGTGTCATTTTGTGTCATTGGTTCAACATTTAGGTCATTTTCGTCCTCCCTAGGGTTATTTTAATCCAATTAGGATTTTTAACCAATCTTGTGCATCCAATATGTGATTTTGTGTCATTTTGTGTCATTGGTTGAACATTTAGGTCATTTTCGTCCTCCCTAGGCTTATTCTAATCCAATTAGGGTTTTTAACCAATCTTGTGCATCCAATATGTGATTTTGTGTCATTTTGTGTCATTGGTTGAACATTTAGGTCATTTTCGTCCTCCCCAGGCTTATTCTAATCCAATTAGGGTTTTTCACGAATCCTGTGCATCCAATATGTGATTTTGTGTCATTTTGTGTCATTGGTTGAACATTTAGGTCATTTTCGTCCTCCCTAGGGTTATTTTAATCTAATTAGGATTTTTAACCAATCTTGTGCATCCAATATGTGATTTTGTGTCATTTTGTGTCATTGGTTGAACATTTAGGTCATTTTCGTCCTCCCTAGGCTTATTCTAATCCAATTAGGGTTTTTAACCAATCTTGTGCATCCAATATGTGATTTTGTGTCATTTTGTGTCATTGGTTGAACATTTAGGTCATTTTCGTCCTCCCTAGGCTTATTCTAATCCAATTAGGGTTTTTAACCTATCTTGTGCATCCAATATGTGATTTTGTGTCATTTTGTGTCATTGCTTGAACATTTAGGTCATTTTCGTCCTCCCTAGGCTTATTCTAATCCAATTAGGGTTTTTAACCAATCTTGTGCATCCAATATGTGATTTTGTGTCATTGGTTGAACATTTAGGTCATTTTTGTCCTCCCTAGTCTTATTCTAATCCAATTAAGGTTTTTAACCAATCTTGTGCATCCAATATGTGATTTTGTGTCATTGGTTGAACATTTAGGTCATTTTAGTCCTCCCTAGGCTTATTCTAATCCAATTAGGGTTTTTAACCAAACTTGTGAATCCAATATGTGATTTTGTGTCATTGGTTGAACATTTAGGTCATTTTCGTCCTCCCTAGGCTTATTCTAATCCAATTAGGGTTTTTAACCAATCTTGTGCATCCAATATGTGATTTTGTGTCATTTTGTGTCATTGGTTGAACATTTAGGTTATTTTCGTCCTCCCTAGGCTTATTCTAATCCAATTAGGGGTTTTAACCAATGTTGTGCATCCAATATGTGATTTTGTGTCATTGGTTGAACATTTAGGTCATTTTCGTCCTCCCTAGGCTTATTCTAATCCAATTAGGGTTTTTAACCAATCTTGTGCATCCAATATGTGATTTTGGGTCATTTTGTGTCATTGGTTGAACATTTAGGTCAATTTCGTCCTCCCTAGGCTTATTCCAATCCAATTAGGGTTTTTAACCAATCTTGTGCATCCAATATGTGATTTCGTGTCATTTTGTGTCATTGGTTGAACATTTAGGTCATTTTCGTCCTCCCTAGGCTTATTCTAATCCAAAAATATGGTTTTTAACCAATCTTGTGCATCCAATATGTGATTTTGTGTCATTGGTTGAACATTTAGGTCATTTTCATCCTCCCTAGGCTTATTCTAATCCAATTAGGGTCTTAAACAAATCTTGTGCATCCAATATGTGATTTTGTATCATTTTGTGTCATTGATTGAACATTTAGGTCATTTTCGTTCTCCCTAGGCTTATTCTAATCAAATTAGGGTTTTTAACCAATCTTGTGCATCCAATATGTGATTTTGTGTCATTGGTTGAACATTTAAGTCATTTTCGTCCTTCCTAGGCTTATTCTAATCCAATTAGGGTTTTTAAATAATCTTGTGCATCCAATATGTGATTTTGTGCCATTTTGTGTCATTGGTTGAACATTTAGGTCATTTTCGTCCTCCCTAGGCTTATTCTAATCTAATTAGGGTTTTTAACCAATCTTGTGCATCCAATATTTGATTTTGTATCGGTTGTTGAACATTTAGGTCATTTTCGTCCTCCCTAGGCTTATTCTAATCCAACTAGGGTCTTAAACCAATCTTGTGCATCCAATATGTGATTTTGTGTCATTGGTTGAACATTAAGGTCATTTTCGTCCTTCCTAGGCTTATTCTAATCCAATTAGGGTCTTAAACCAATCTTGTGCATGCAATATGTGATTTTGTGTTATTGGTTGAACATGTAGGTCATTTTCGTTCTCCCTAGGCTTATTCTAAATCAATTAGGGTTTTTAACCAATCTTGTGCATCCAATATGTGATTTTGTGTCATTGGTTGAACATTTAGGTCATTTTCCCCTAGGCTTATTCTAATCCAATTAGGGTTTTAAACCAATTTTGTGCATCCAATATGTGATTTTGTGACATTTTGTGTCATTGGTTGAACATTTAGGTCATTTTCGTCCTCCCTAGACTTATTCCAATCCAATTAGGGTTTTTAACCAATCTTGTGCATCCAATATGTGATTTTGTGTCATTTTGTGTCATTGGTTGAACATTTAGGTCATTTTCGTCCTCCCTAGTCATATTTTAATCCAATTAGGGTTTTTAACCAATCTTGTGCATTCAATATGTGATTTTGTGTCATTGGTTGAACATTTAGGTCATTTTCGTCCTCCCTAGGCTTATTCTAATCTAATTAGAGCTTTTAACAAGTCTTGGGCATCCAATATGTGATTTTGTGTCATTTTGTGTCATTGGTTGAACATTTAGGTCATTTTCGTCCTCCCTAGGCTTATTCTAATCCAATTAGGGTTTTTAACCAATCTTGTGCATCCAATATGTGATTTTGTGTCATTTTGTGTCATTGGTTGAACATTTAGGTCATTTTCGTCCTCCCTAGGCTTATTCTAATCCAATTAGGGTTTTTAACCAATCTTGTGCATCCAATATGTAATTTTGGGTCATTTTGTGTCATTGGTTGAACATTTAGGTCATTTTCGTCCTCCCTTGGCTTATTCCAATCCAATTAGGGTTTTTAACCTATCTTGTGCAT
The DNA here is from genome assembly GCA_037974755.1 of Cicer yamashitae. Classification (NCBI taxonomy): domain Eukaryota; kingdom Viridiplantae; phylum Streptophyta; class Magnoliopsida; order Fabales; family Fabaceae; genus Cicer; species Cicer yamashitae. The sequence goes on along the minus strand of JBBPBQ010000008.1, from coordinate 16,810,993 downwards.
CCAATATGTGATTTTGTGTCATTGGTTGAACATTTAGGTCATTTTCGTCCTCCCTAGGCTTATTCTAATCCAATTAGGGTTTTTAACCAATCTTGTGCATCCAATATGTGATTTTGTGTCATTGGTTAAACATTTAGGTCATTTTCGTCCCCCTTAGGCTTATTCTAATCCAATTAGGGTTTTTAACCAATCTTGTGCATCCAATATGTGATTTTGTGTCATTGGTTGAACATTTAGGTCATTTTCTTCCTCCCTAGGCTTATTCTAATCCAATTAGG
>JBBPBQ010000008.1:16789518-16810565 GCA_037974755.1 Cicer yamashitae | reverse complement strand
CCAATTAGGGTTTTTAACCAATCTTGTGCATCCAATATGTGATTTTGTGTCATTGGTTGAACATTTAGGTCATTTTCTTCCTCCCTAGGCTTATTCTAATCCAATTAGGGTTTTTATCCAATCTTGTACATCCAATATGTGATTTTGTGTCATTGGTTGAACATTTAGGTCATTTTCGTCCTCCCTAGGCTTATTCTAATCCAATTAGGGTTTTTAACCAATCTTGTGCATCCAATATGTGATTTTGTGTCATTTTGTGTCATTGGTTGAACATTTAGGTCATTTTCGTCCTCCCTAGGCTTATTCTAATCCAATTAGGGTTTTTAACCAATCTTGTGCATCCAATATGTGATTTTGGGTCATTGGTTCAACATTTAGGTCATTTTCGTCCTACCTAGGCTTATTCTAATCCAATTAGGGTTTTTAACCAATCTTGTGCAACCAATATGTGATTTTGTGTCATTTTGTGTCATTGGTTGAACATTTAGGTCATTTTCGTCCTCCCTAGGCTTATTCTAATCCAATTAGGGTTTTTAACCAATCTTGTGCATCCAATATGTGATTTTGTGTCATTTTGTGTCATTGGTTGAACATTTAGGTCATATTCGTCCTCCCTAGGCTTATTCTAATCCAATTAAGGTTTTTAACCAATCTTGTGCATCCAATATGTGATTTTGTGTCATTTTGTGTCATTGGTTGAACATTTAGGTCATTTTCGTCCTCCCTAGGCTTATTCTAATCCAATTAGGGTTTTTAACCAATCTTGTGCATCCAATATGTGATTTTGTGTCATTTTGTGTCATTGGTTGAACATTTAGGTCATTTTCGTCCTCCCTATGCTTATTCTAATCGAATTAGGGTTTTTAGCCAATTTTGTGCATCCAATATGTAGTTTTGTGTCATTGGTTGAACATTTAGGTCATTTTTGCCTCCCTTGGCTTATTCTCATCCAATTAGGGTTTTTAACCTATCTTGTGCATCCAATATGTGATTTTGTGTCATTTTGTGTCATTGGTTGAACATTTAGGTCATTTTCGTCCTCCCTAGGCTTATTCTAATCCAATTAGGGTTTTTAACCAATCTTGTGCATCCAATATGTGATTTTGTGTCATTGGTTGATTATTTAGGTCAATTTCCTCCTCCTTAGGCTTATTCTAATCCAATTAGGGGTTTTAACCTATCTTGTGCATCCAATATGTGATTTTGTGTCATTGGTTGAACATTTAGGTCATTTTCGTCCTCCCTAGGCTTATTCTAATCCAATTAGGGTTTTTAACCAATCTTGTGCATCCAATATGTGATTTTTTGTCATTGGTTGAATATTTAGGTCATTTTTGTTCTCCCTAGGCTTATTCTAATCCAATTAGGGTTTTTAACCAATCTTGTGCATCCAATATGTGATTTTGTGTCATTTTGTGTCATTGGTTGAACATTTAGGTCATTTTCGTCCTCCCTAGGCTTATTCTAATCCAATTAGGGTTTTTAACCAATCTTGTGCATCCAATATGTGATTTTGTGTCATTGGTTGAACATTTAGGCCATTTTCGTCCTCCTTGGGCTTATTCTAATCCAATTAGGGTTTTTAACCAATCTTGTGCATCCAATATGTGATTTTGTGTCATTGGTTGAACATTTAGGTCATTTTCCCCTAGGCTTATTCTAATCCAATTAGGGTTTTAAACCAATCTTGTGCATCCAATATGTGATTTTGTGTCATTTTGTGTCATTGGTTGCACATTAAGGTCATTTTCGTCCTCCCTAGGCTTATTCTAATCCAATTAGGGTTTTTAACCAATCTTGAGCATCCAATATGTGATTTTGTGTCATTTTGTGTCATTGGTTGAACATTTAGGTCATTTTCGTCCTCCCTAGGCTTATTCTAATCAAATTAGGGTTTTTAAGCAATCTTGTGCATCCAATATGTTATTTTGTGTCATTGGTTGAACATTTTGTTCATTTTCGCCCACCCTAGGCTTATTCTAATCCAATTAGGGTTTTCAACAAATCTTGTGCATCCAATATGTGATTTTGTGTCATTGGTTGAAAATTTAGGTCATTTTCGTCCTCCCTACGCTTATTCTAATCCAATTAGGGTTTTTAACCAATCTTGTGCATCCAATATGTGATTTTGTGTCATTTTGTGTCATTGGTTGAACATTTAGGTTATTTTCGTCCTCCCTAGACTTATTCTAATCCAATTAGGGTTTTTAACCAATCTTGTGCATCCAATATGTGATTTTGTGTCATTTTGTGTCATTGGTTGAACATTAAGGTCATTTTCGTCCTCCCTAGGCTTATTCTAATCCAATTAGGGTTTTTAACCAATCTTGTGCATCCAATATGTGATTTTGTGTCATTGGTTGAACATTTAGGTCATTTTCGTCCTCCCTAGGCTCTTTTTAATCCAATTAGGGTTTTTATCCAATCTTGTGCATCCAATATGTGATTTTGTGTCATTGGTTGAACATTTAGGTCATTTTCGTCCTCCCTAGGCTTATTCTAATCCAATTAGGGTTTTTAACCAATCTTGTGCATCCAATATGTGATTTTGTGTCATTTTGTGTCATTGGTTGAACATTTAGGTCATTTTCGTCCTCCCTAGGCTTATTCTAATCCAATTAGGGTTTTTAACCAATATTGTGCATCCAATATCTGATTTTGTGTCATTTTGTGTCATTGGTCGACCATTTAGGTCATTTTCATCCTCCCTAGGCTTATTCTAATCCAATTAAGGTTTTTAACCAATCTAATGCATCCAATGTGTGATTTTGTGTCATTTTGTGTCATTGGTTGAACATTTAGGTCATTTTCGTCCTCCCTAGGCTTATTTTAATCCAATTAGGGTTTTTAACCAATCTTGTGCATCCAATATGTGATTTTGTGTCATTGGTTGAACATTTAGGTCATTTTCGTCCTCGCTAGGCTTATTCTAATCCAATTAGGGTTTTTAACCAATCTTGTGGATCCAATATGTGATTTTGTGTCATTGGTTGAACATTTAGGTCATTTTTGTCCTCCCTAGGCTTATTCTACTCCAATTAGGGTTTTTAACCAATCTTGTGCATCCAATATGTGATTTTGTGTCATTTTGTGTCATTGGTTGAACATTTAGGTCATTTTCGTCCTCCCTAGGCTTATTCTAATCCAATTAGGGTTTTTAACCAATCTTGTGCATCCAATATGTGATTTTGTGTCATTTTGTGTCATTGGTTGAACATTTAGGTCATTTTCGTCCTCCTTTGGATTATTCTAATCCAATTAGGGTTTTTAACCAATCTTGTGCATCCAATATGTGATTTTGTGTCATTTTGTGTCATTGGTTGAACATTTAGTTCATTTTCGTCCTCCTTAGGCTTATTCTAATCCAATTAGGGTTTTTAACCAATCTTGTGCATCCAATATGTGATTTTGTGTCATTTTGTGTCATTGGTTGAACATTTAGGTCATTTTCGTCCTCCCTAGGCTTATTCTAATCGAATTACGGTTTTTAACCAATCTTGTGCATCCAATATGTGATTTTGTGTCATTTTGTGTCATTGGTTGAACATTTAGGTCATTTTCGTCCTCCCTAGGCTTATTCTAATCCAATTAGGGTTTTTAACCAATCTTGTGCATCCAATATGTGATTTTGTGTCATTTTGTGTCATTGGTTGAACATTTAGGTCATTTTCGTCCTTGCTAGGCTTATTCTAATCCAATTAAGGTTTTTAACCAATCTTGTGCATCCAATATGTGATTTTGTGTCATTGGTTGAACATTTAGGTCATTTTCGTCCTCCCTAGGCTTATTCTAATCCAATTAGGGTTTTTAACCAATCTTATGCATCCAATATGTGATTTTGTGTCATTTTGTGTCATTGGTAATCCAATTAGGTCATTTTCGTCCTCGCTAGGCTTATTGTAATCCAATTAGGGTTTTTAACCAATCTTGTGCATCCAATATGTGATTTTGTGTCATTGATTGCAAATTTAGGTCATTTTCGTCCTCCCTAGGCTTATTCTAATCCAATTAGGGTTTTTAACCAATCTTGTGCATCCAATATGTGATTTTGTGTCATTTTGTGTCATTGGTTGAACATTTAGGTCATTTTCGTCCTCCCTAGGCTTATTCTAATCCAATTAAGGTTTTTAACCAATCTTGTACATCCAATATGTGATTTTGTGTCATTGGTTGCACATTTAGGTCATTTTCGTCCTCCCTAGGCTTATTCTAATCCAATTAGGGTTTTTAACCAATCTTGTGCATCCAATATGTGATTTTGTGTCATTTTGTGTCATTGGTTGAACATTTAGATCATTTTCGTCCTCCCTAAGCTTATTCTAATCCAATTAGGGTTTTTAACCAATATTGTGCATCCAATATGTGATTTTGTGTCATTTTGTGTCATTGGTTGAACATTTAGGTCATTTTCGTCCTCCCTAGGCTTATTCTAATCCAATTAGGGTTTTTAACCAATCTTGTGCATCCAATATGTGATTTTGTGTCATTGGTTAAACATTTAGGTCATTTTCGTCCCCCTTAGGCTTATTCTAATCCAATTAGGGTTTTTAACCAATCTTGTGCATCCAATATGTGATTTTGTGTCATTGGTTGAACATTTAGGTCATTTTCTTCCTCCCTAGGCTTATTCTAATCCAATTAGGGTTTTTATCCAATCTTGTGCATCCAATATGTGATTTTGTGTCATTGGTTGAACATTTAGATCATTTTCGTCCTCCCTAGGCTTATTCTAATCCAATTAGGGTTTTTAACCAATCTTGTGCATCCAATATGTGATTTAGTGTCATTTTGTGTCATTGGTTGAACATTTAGGTCATTTTCGTCCTCCCTAGGCTTATTCTAATCCAATTAGGGTTTTTAACCAATCTTGTGCATCCAATATCTGATTTTGTGTCATTGGTTGAACATTTAGGTTATTTTCGTCCTCTCTAGGCTTATTCTAATCCAATTAGGGTTTTTAACCAATCTTGTGCATCCAATATGTGATTTTGTGTCATTTTGTGTCATTGGTTGAACATTTAGGTTATTTTCGTCCTCCCTAGGCTTTTTCTAATACAATTACGGTTTTTAACCAATCTTGTGCATCCAATATGTGATTTTGTGTCATTGGTTGAATATTTATGTCATTTTCGTCCTCCCTAGGCTTATTCTAATCCAATTAGGGTTTTTAACCAATCTAGTGCATGCAATATGTGATTTTGTGTCATTTTGTGTCATTGGTTGAACATTTAGGTCATTTTCGTCCTCCCTAGGCTTATTCTAATCCAATTAGGGATTTTAACCAATCTTGTGCATCCAATATCTGATTTTGTATCATTGGTTGAACATTTAGGTCATTTTCGTCCTCCCTAGGCTTATTCTAATCCAATTAGGGTTTTTAACCAATCTTGTGCATCCAATATGTGATTTTGTGTCATTTTGTGTCATTGGTTGAACATTTAGGTCATTTTCGTCCTCCCTAGGCGTATTCTAATCCAATTTGGGTTTTTAACCAATCTTGTGCATCCAATATGTGATTTTGTGTCATTGGTTGAACATTTAGGTCATTTTCGTCCTCCCTAGGCTTATTCTAATCCAATTAGGGTTTTTAACCAATCTTGTGCAACCAATATGTGAGTTTGTGTCATTGGTTGAACATTTAGGTCATTTTCGTCCTCCCTAGGCTTATTCTAATCCAATTAGGGTTTTTAACCAATCTTGTGCATCCAATATGTGATTTTGTGTCATTTTGTGTCATTGGTTGAACATTTAGGTCATTTTCGTCCTCCCTAGGCTTATTCTAATCCAATTAGGGTTTTTAACCAATCTTGTGCATCCAATATGTGATTTTGTGTCATCAGTTGAACATTTTGGTCATTTTCGTCCTCCCTAGGCTTATTCTAATCCAATTAGGGTTTTTAACCAATCTTGTGCATCCAATATGTGATTTTGTGTCATTTTGTGTCATCGGTTGAACATTTAGGTCATTTTTCGTCCTCCCTAGGCTTATTCTAATCCAATTAGGGTTTTTAACCAATCTTGTGCATCTAATATGTGATTTTGTGTCATTTTGTGTCATCGGTTGAACATGTTGGTCATTTTCGTCCTCCCTAGGCTTATTCTAATCCAATTAGGGTTTTTAACCAATCTTGTGCATCCAATATGTGATTTTGTGTCATTGGTTGAACATTTAGGTCATTTTCGTCCTCCCTAGGCTTATTCTAATCCAATTAGGGTTTTTAACCAATCTTGTGCATCCAATATGTGATTTTGTGTCATTTTGTGTCATTGGTTGAACATTTAGGTCATTTTCGTCCTCCCAAGGCTTATTCGTATCCAATTAGGGTTTTTAAACAATCTTGTGCATCCAATACGTGATTTTGTGTCATTGGTTGCACATTTAGGTCATTTTCGTCCTCCCTAGGCTTATTCTAATCCAATTAGGGTTTTTAACCAATCTTGTGCATCCAATATGTGATTTTGTGTCATTTTGTGTCATTGGTTGAACATTTAGATCATTTTCGTCCTCCCTAAGCTTATTCTAATCCAATTAGGGTTTTTAACCAATATTGTGCATCCAATATGTGATTTTGTGTCATTTTGTGTCATTGGTTGAACATTTAGGTCATTTTCGTCCTCCCTAGGCTTATTCTAATCCAATTAGGGTTTTTAACCAATCTTGTGCATCCAATATGTGATTTTGTGTCATTGGTTAAACATTTAGGTCATTTTCGTCCCCCTTAGGCTTATTCTAATCCAATTAGGGTTTTTAACCAATCTTGTGCATCCAATATGTGATTTTGTGTCATTGGTTGAACATTTAGGTCATTTTCTTCCTCCCTAGGCTTATTCTAATCCAATTAGGGTTTTTATCCAATCTTGTACATCCAATATGTGATTTTGTGTCATTGGTTGAACATTTAGGTCATTTTCGTCCTCCCTAGGCTTATTCTAATCCAATTAGGGTTTTTAACCAATCTTGTGCATCCAATATGTGATTTTGTGTCATTTTGTGTCATTGGTTGAACATTTAGGTCATTTTCGTCCTCCCTAGGCTTATTCTAATCCAATTAGGGTTTTTAACCAATCTTGTGCATCCAATATGTGATTTTGTGTCATTGGTTGAACATTTAGTTCATTTTCGTCCTCCCTAGGCTTATTCTATTCCATTTAGGGTTTTTAACCAATCTTCTGCATCCAATATGTGATTTTGTGTCATTTTGTGTCATTGGTTCAACATTTAGGTCATTTTCGTCCTCCCTAGGGTTATTTTAATCCAATTAGGATTTTTAACCAATCTTGTGCATCCAATATGTGATTTTGTGTCATTTTGTGTCATTGGTTGAACATTTAGGTCATTTTCGTCCTCCCTAGGCTTATTCTAATCCAATTAGGGTTTTTAACCAATCTTGTGCATCCAATATGTGATTTTGTGTCATTTTGTGTCATTGGTTGAACATTTAGGTCATTTTCGTCCTCCCCAGGCTTATTCTAATCCAATTAGGGTTTTTCACGAATCCTGTGCATCCAATATGTGATTTTGTGTCATTTTGTGTCATTGGTTGAACATTTAGGTCATTTTCGTCCTCCCTAGGGTTATTTTAATCTAATTAGGATTTTTAACCAATCTTGTGCATCCAATATGTGATTTTGTGTCATTTTGTGTCATTGGTTGAACATTTAGGTCATTTTCGTCCTCCCTAGGCTTATTCTAATCCAATTAGGGTTTTTAACCAATCTTGTGCATCCAATATGTGATTTTGTGTCATTTTGTGTCATTGGTTGAACATTTAGGTCATTTTCGTCCTCCCTAGGCTTATTCTAATCCAATTAGGGTTTTTAACCTATCTTGTGCATCCAATATGTGATTTTGTGTCATTTTGTGTCATTGCTTGAACATTTAGGTCATTTTCGTCCTCCCTAGGCTTATTCTAATCCAATTAGGGTTTTTAACCAATCTTGTGCATCCAATATGTGATTTTGTGTCATTGGTTGAACATTTAGGTCATTTTTGTCCTCCCTAGTCTTATTCTAATCCAATTAAGGTTTTTAACCAATCTTGTGCATCCAATATGTGATTTTGTGTCATTGGTTGAACATTTAGGTCATTTTAGTCCTCCCTAGGCTTATTCTAATCCAATTAGGGTTTTTAACCAAACTTGTGAATCCAATATGTGATTTTGTGTCATTGGTTGAACATTTAGGTCATTTTCGTCCTCCCTAGGCTTATTCTAATCCAATTAGGGTTTTTAACCAATCTTGTGCATCCAATATGTGATTTTGTGTCATTTTGTGTCATTGGTTGAACATTTAGGTTATTTTCGTCCTCCCTAGGCTTATTCTAATCCAATTAGGGGTTTTAACCAATGTTGTGCATCCAATATGTGATTTTGTGTCATTGGTTGAACATTTAGGTCATTTTCGTCCTCCCTAGGCTTATTCTAATCCAATTAGGGTTTTTAACCAATCTTGTGCATCCAATATGTGATTTTGGGTCATTTTGTGTCATTGGTTGAACATTTAGGTCAATTTCGTCCTCCCTAGGCTTATTCCAATCCAATTAGGGTTTTTAACCAATCTTGTGCATCCAATATGTGATTTCGTGTCATTTTGTGTCATTGGTTGAACATTTAGGTCATTTTCGTCCTCCCTAGGCTTATTCTAATCCAAAAATATGGTTTTTAACCAATCTTGTGCATCCAATGTGATTTTGTGTCATTGGTTGAACATTTAGGTCATTTTCGTCCTCCCTAGGCTTATTCTAATCCAATTAGGGTCTTAAACAAATCTTGTGCATCCAATATGTGATTTTGTATCATTTTGTGTCATTGGTTGAACATTTAGGTCATTTTCGTTCTCCCTAGGCTTATTCCAATCCAATTAGGGTTTTTAACCAATCTTGTGCATCCAATATGTGATTTTGTGTCATTGGTTGAACATTTATGTCATTTTCCCCTAGGCTTATTCTAATCCAATTAGGGTTTTAAACCAATCTTGTGCATCCAATATGTGATTTTGTGTCATTTTGTGTCATTGGTTGAACATTTAGGTCATTTTCGTCCTCCCTAGGCTTATTCTAATCCAATTAGGGTTTTTAACCAATCTTGTGCATCCAATATGTGATTTTGTGTCATTTTGTGTCATTTGTTGAACATTTAGCATATTTTCGTCCTCCGTAGGCTTATTCTAATCTAATTAGGGTTTTTAACCAATCTTGGGCATCCAATATGTGATTTTCTATCATTTTGTGTCATTGGTTGAACATTTAGGTCATTTTCGTCCTCCTTAGGATTATTATAATCCAATTAGGGTTTTTAACCAATCTTATTCATCCAGTATGTGATTTTGAGTCATTTTGTGTCATCGATTGAACATTTAGGTCATTTTCGTCCTCCCTAGGCTTATTCTAATCCAATTAGGGTTTTTAACCAATCTTGTGCATCCAGTATGTGTTTTTGAGTCATTTTGTGTCATCGATTGAACATTTAGGTCATTTTCGTCCTCCCTAGGCTTATTCTAATCCAATTAGGGTTTTTAAAAAATCTTGTGCATCCAATATGTGATTTTGTGTCGTTTTCTGTCATTGGTTGAACATTTAGGTCTTTTTTGTCCTCCCTAGGCTTATTCTAATCCAATTAGGGTTTTTAACCAATCTTGTGCATCCAATATGTGATTTTGTATCATTTTGTGTCATCGGTTGAACATTTAGGTCATTTTCGACCTCCCTAGGCTTATTCTAATCCAACAAGGGTTTTTAACCAATCTTGTGCATCCAGTATGTGATTTTGAGTCATTTTGTGTCATCGATTGAACATTTAGGTCATTTTCGTCCTCCCTAGGCTTATTCTAATCCAATTAGGGTTTTTAAAAAATCTTGTGCATCCAATATGTGATTTTGTGTCATTTTGTGTCGTTGGTTGAACATATAGATCATTTTCATCCTCCATAGGCTTATTCTAATCCAATTAGGGTTTTTAACCAATCTTGTGCACCAATATGTGATTTTGTGTCATTGGTTGAACATTTAGGTCATTTTCGCCCTCCCTAGGCTTATTCTAATCCAATTAGGGTTTTTAACCAATCTTGTGCATCCAATATGTGATTTTGTGTCATTGGTTGAATATTTAGGTCATTTTTGTCCTCCCTAGGCTTATTCTAATCTAGTTAGGGTTTTTAACCAATCTTGTGCATCCAATATGTGATTTTGTGTCATTTTGTGTCATTTGTTGAACATTTAGGTCATTTTCGTCCTCCCTAGGCTTATTCTAATCCAATTAGGGTTTTTAACCAATCTTGTGCATCCAATATGTGATTTTGTGTCATTTTGTGTCATTGGTTGAACATTTAGGTCATTTTCGTGCTCCCCAGGCTTATTCTAATCCAATTAGGGTCTTTAACCAATCTTTTTCATCCAATATGTGATTTTGTGTCATTGGTTGAACATTTAGGTCATTTTCGTCCTCCAGAGGCTTATTCTAATCCAATTAGGGTTTTTAACCAATCTTGTGCATCCAATATGTGATTTTGTGTCATTTTGTGTCATTGGTTGAACATTTAGGTCATTTTCGTCCTCCCTAGGCTTATTCTAATCCAATTAGGGTTTTTAACCAATCTTGTGCATCCAATATGTGATTTTGTGTCATTTTGTGTCATTGGTTGAACATTTAGGTCATTTTCGTCCTCCCTAGGCTTATTCTAATCAATTAGGGTTTTTAACCAATCTTGTGCATCCAATATGTGATTTTGTGTCATTTTGTGTCATCAGTTGAACATTTAGGTCGTTTTCGTCTTCCCTAGGCTTATTCTAATCCGATTAGGGTTTTTATTCAATCTTGTGCATCCAATATGTGATTTTGTGTCATTGGTTGAACATTTAGGTCATTTTCGTCCTCCCTAGACTTATTCTAATCCAATTAGGGTTTTTAACCAATCTTGTGCATCCAATATGTGATTTTGTGTCATTGGTTGAACATTGAGGACATTTTCGTCCTCTCTAGGCTTATTCTAATCCAATTAGGGTTTTAACCAATCTTGTGCATCCAATATGTGATTTTGTGTCATTGGTTGAACATTTAGGTCATTTTCGTCCTCCCTAGGCTTATTCTAATCCAATTAGGGTTTTTAACCAATCTTGTGCATCCAATATGTGATTTTGTGTCATTGGTTGAACATTTAGGTCATTTTCGTCCTCCCTAGGCTTATTCTCATCCAATTAGGGTTTTTAACCATTCTTGTGCATCCAATATGTGATTTTGTGTCATTTTGTGTCATTGGTTGAACATTTAGGTCATTTTCGTCCTCCCTAGGCTTATTCTAATCCAATTAGGGTTTTTAACCAATCTTGTGCATCCAATATGTGATTTTGTGTCATTTTGTGTCATTGGTTGAACATTTAGGTCATTTTCGTCCTCCCTAGGATTATTCTAACCCAATTAGGGTTTTTAACCAATTTTGTGCATCCAATATGTGATTTTCTATCATTGGTTGAACATTTAGGTCATTTTCGTCCTCCCTAGGCTTATTCTAATCCAATTAGGGTTTTTAACCAATCTTGTGCATCCAATATGTGATTTTGTGTCATTTTGTGTCATTGGTTGAACATTTAGGTCATTTTCGTCCTCCCTAGGCTTATTCTAATCCAATTAGGGTTTTTAACCAATCTTGTGCATCTGATATGTGATTTTTTGTCATTGGTTGAACATTTAGGTCATTTTCGTCCTCCCTAGGCTTATTCTAATCCAATTAGGGTTTTTAACCAATCTTGTGCATCCAATATGTGATTTTGTGTCATTGGTTGTACATTTAGGTGATTTTCGTCCTCCCTAGGCTTATTCTAATCCAATTAGGGTTTTTAACCAATCTTGTGCATCCAATATGTGATTTTGTGTCATTGGTTGAACATTTAGGTCATTTTCGTCCTCCCTAGGCTTATTCTAATCCAATTAGGGTTTTTAACCAATCTTGTGCATCCAATATGTGATTTTGTGTCATTTTGTGTCATTGGTTGAACATTTAGGTCATTTTCGTCCTCCCCAGGCTTATTCTAATCCAATTAGGGTTTTTCACGAATCCTGTGCATCCAATATGTGATTTTGTGTCATTTTGTGTCATTGGTTGAACATTTAGGTCATTTTCGTCCTCCCTAGGGTTATTTTAATCTAATTAGGATTTTTAACCAATCTTGTGCATCCAATATGTGATTTTGTGTCATTTTGTGTCATTGGTTGAACATTTAGGTCATTTTCGTCCTCCCTAGGCTTATTCTAATCCAATTAGGGTTTTTAACCAATCTTGTGCATCCAATATGTGATTTTGTGTCATTTTGTGTCATTGGTTGAACATTTAGGTCATTTTTGTCCTCCCTAGGCTTATTCTAATCCAATAAGGGTTTTTAACCAATCTTGTGCATCCAATATGTGATTTTGTGTCATTTTGTGTCATTGGTTGAACATTTAGGTCATTTTCGTCCTCCCTAGGCTTATTCTAATCCAATTAGGATTTTTAACCAATCTTGTGCATCCAATATGTGATTTTTTGCCATTTTGTGTCATTGGTTGAACATTTAGGTCATTTTCGTCCTCCCTAGGCTTATTCTAATCCAATTAGGGTTTTTAACCAATCTTGTGCATCCAATATGTGATTTTGTGTCATTTTGTGTCATTGGTTGAACATTTAGGTCATTTTCGTCCTCCCTAGGCTTATTCTAATCCAATTAGGGTTTTTAACCAATCTTGTGCATCCAATATGTGATTTTGTGTCATTGGTTGAACATTTAGGTCATTTTCGTCCTCCCTAGGCTTATTATAATCCAACTAGGGTTTTTAACCAATCTTGTGCATCCAATATGTGATTTTGTGTCATTTTGTGTCATTGGTTGAACATTTAGGTCATTTTCGTCCTCCCTAGGCTTATTCTAATCCAATTAGGGTTTTTAACCAATCTTGTGCATCCAATATGTGATTTTGTGCCATTATGTGTCATTGGTTGAACATTTAGGTCATTTTCGTCCTCCCTAGGCTTATTCTAATCCAATTAGGGTTTTTAAGCAATCTTGTGCATCCAATATGTGATTTTGTGTCATTTTGTGTCATTGGTTGAACATTTAGGTCATTTTCGTTCTCCCTAGGCTTATTCTAATCCAATTAGGGTTTTTAACCAATCTTGTGCATCCAATATGTGATTTTGTGTCATTTTGTGTCATTGGTTGAACATTTAGGTCAGTTTCGTCCTCCCTAGGCTTATTCTAATCCAATTAGGTTTTTAACCAATCTTGTGCATCCAATATGTGATTTTGTGTCATTGGTTGAACATTTAGGTCATTTTCGTCCTCCCTAGGCTTATTCTAATCCAATTAGGGTTTTTAACCAATCTTGTGCGTCCAATATGTGATTTTGCGTCATTTTGTGTCATTGGTTGAACATTTAGGTCATTTTCGTCCTCCCTAGGCTTATTCTAATCCAATTAGGGTTTTTAACCAATCTTGTGCATCCAATATGTGATTTTGTGTCATTTTGTGTCATTGGTTGAACATTTAGGTCATTTTCGTCCTCCCTAGGCTTATTCTAATCCAATTAGGGTTTTTAACCAATCATGAGCATCCAATATGTGATTTTGTGTCATTTTGTGTCATTGGTTGAACATTTAGGTCATTTTCGTCCTCCCTAGGCTTATTCTAATCCAATTAGGGTTTTTAACCAATCTTGTGCATCCAATATGTGATTTTGTGTCATTGGTTGAACATTTAGGTCATTTTCCCCTAGGCTTATTCTAATCCAATTAGGGTTTTAAACCAATTTTGTGCATCCAATATGTGATTTTGTGTCATTTTGTGTCATTGGTTGAACATTTAGGTCATTTTCGTCCTCCCTAGACTTATTCCAATCCAATTAGGGTTTTTAACCAATCTTGTGCATCCAATATGTGATTTTGTGTCATTTTGTGTCATTGGTTGAACATTTAGGTCATTTTCGTCCTCCCTAGTCATATTTTAATCCAATTAGGGTTTTTAACCAATCTTGTGCATTCAATATGTGATTTTGTGTCATTGGTTGAACATTTAGGTCATTTTCGTCCTCCTTAGGCTTATTCTAATCCAATTAGGGTCTTAAACAAATCTTGTGCATCCAATATGTGATTTTGTATCATTTTTTGTCATTGGTTGAACATTTAGGTCATTTTCGTTCTCCCTAGGCTTATTCTAATCCAATTAGGGTTTTTAACCAATCTTGTGCATCCAATATGTGATTTTGTGTCATTGGTTGAACATTTAGGTCATTTTCGTCCTTCCTAGGCTTATTCTAATCCAATTAGGGTTTTTAAACAATCTTGTGCATCCAATATGTGATTTTGTGCCATTTTGTGTCATTGGTTGAACATTTAAGTCATTTTCGTCCTCCCTAGGCTTATTCTAATCCAATTAGGGTTTTTAACCAATCTTGTGCATCCAATATTTGATTTTGTGTCGGTTGTTGAACATTTAGGTCATTTTCGTCCTCCCTAGGCTTATTCTAATCCAACTAGGGTCTTAAACCAATCTTGTGCATCCAATATGTGATTTTGTGTCATTGGTTGAACATTTAGGTCATTTTCGTCCTCCCTAGGCTTATTCTAATCCAATTAGGGTTTTTAACCAATCTTGTGCATCCAATATGTGATCTTGTGTCATTTTGTGTCATTGGTTGAACATTTAGGTCATTTTCGTCCTCCCTAGGCTTATTCTAATCCAATTAGGATTTTTAACCAATCTTGTGCATCCAATATGTGATTTTGTGTCATTTTGTGTCATTGGTTTAACATTTAGGTCATTTTCGTCCTCCCTAGCCTTTTTCTAATCCAATTAGGGTTTTTAACCAATCTTGTGCATCCAATATGTGCTTTTTGTCATTGGTTGAACATTTAGGTCATTTTTGTCCTCCCTAGGCTCTTTTTAATCCAATTAGGGTTTTTAACCAATCTTGTGCATCCAATATGTGATTTTGTGTCATTGGTTGATCATTTAGGTCATTTTCGTCCTCCCTAGGCTTCTTCTAATCCAATTATGGTTTTTAACCAATCTTGTGTATCCAATATGTGATTTTGTGTCATTTTGTGTCATTGGTTGAACATTTGGGTCATTTTCGTCCTCCCTAGGCTTATTCTAATCCAATTAGGGTTTTTAACCAATCTTGTGCATCCAATATGTGATTTTGTGTCATTTTGTGTCATTGGTTGAACATTTAGGTCATTTTCGTCCTCCCTAGGCTTATTCTAATCCAATTAAGGTTTTTAACCAATCTTGTGCATCCAATGTGTGATTTTGTGTCATTGGTTGAACAATTAGGTCATTTTCGTCCTCCCTAGGCTTATTCTAATCTAATTAGGGTTTTTAACCAATCTTGTGCATCCAATATGTGATTTTGTGTCATTGGTTGAACATTTAGGTCATTTTCGTCCTCCCTAGGCTTATTCTAATCCAATTAGGGTTTTTAACCAATCTTGTGCATCCAATATGTGATTTTGTGTCATTTTGTGTCATTGGTTGAACTTTTAGGTCAATTTCTTCCTCCCTAGGCTTATTCTAATCCAATTAGGGTTTTTAACCAATCTTGTGCATCCAATATGTGATTTTATGTCATTTTGTGTCATTGGTTAAACATTTAGGTCATTGTCGTCCTCCCTAGGCTTATTCTAATCTGATTAGGGTTTTTAACCAATCTTGTGCATCCAATATGTGATTTTGTGTCATTTTGTGTCATTGGTTGAACTTTTAGGTCAATTTCGTCCTCCCTAGGCTTATTCTAATCCAATTAGGGTATTTAACCAATCTTGTGCATCCCATATGTGATTTTATGTAATTTTTTGTCATTGGTTGAACATTTAGGTCATTGTCGTCCTCCCTAGGCTTATTCCAATCCAACTAGGGTTTTTAACCAATCTTGTGCATCCAATATGTGATTTTGTGTCATTGGTTGAACATTTAGGTCATTTTCGTCCTCCCTAGGCTTATTCTAATCCAATTAGGGTTTTTAACTAATCTTGTGCATCCAATATGTGATTTTGTGTCATTGGTTGAACATTTAGGTCATTTTCGTCCTCCCTAGGCTTATTCTAATCCAATTAGGGTTTTTAACCAATCTTATGCATCCAATATGTGATTTTGTTTCATTGGTTGAACATTTAGGTCATTTTCGTCCTCCCTAGGCTTATTCTAATCCAATTAGGGTTCTTAACCAATCTTGTGCATCCAATATGTGATTTTGTGTCATTGGTTGAACATTTAGGTCATTTTCGTCCTCCTTAGGCTTATTCTAATCCAATTAGGGTTTTTAACCAATCTTGTGCATCCAATATGTGATTTTGTGTCATTGGTTGATCATTTAGGTCATTTTCGTCCTCCCTAGGCTTATTCTAATCCAATTAGGGTTTTTAACCAATCTTGTGCATCCAATATGTGATTTTGTGTCATTTTGTGTCATTGGTTGAACATTTAGGTCATTTTCGTCCTCCCTAGGCTTATTCTAATCAAATTAGGGTTCTTAACCAATCTTGTGCATCCAATATGTGATTTTGTGTCATTTTGTGTCATTGGTTGAACATTTAGGTTATTTTCGTCCTCCCTAGGCTTATTCTAATCCAATTAGGGTTTTTAACCAATCTTGTGCATCCAATATGTGCTTTTGTGTCATTTTGTGTAATTGGTTGAACATTTAGGTCATTTTCGTCCTCCCTAGGCTTATTCTAATCCAATTAGGGTTTTTAACCAATCTTGTGCATCCAATATGTGATTTTGTGTCATTTTGTGTCATTGGTTGAACATTTAGGTCATTTTCGTCCTCCCTAGGCTTATTCTAATCCAATTAGGGTTTTTAACCAATCTTGTGCATCCAATATGTGATTTTGTGTCCTTTTGTGTCATTGGTTGAACATTTAGGTCATTTTGGTCCTCCCTAGGCTTATTCTAATCCAATTAGGGTTTTTATCCGATCATGTGCATCCAATATGTGATTTTGTGTCATTTTGTGTCATTGGTATAACATTTAGGTCATTTTCGTCCTCCCTAGGCCTATTCTAATCCAATTAGGGTTTTTAACCAATCTTGTGCATGCAATATGTGATTTTGTGTCATTTTGTGTCATTGGTTGAACATTTAGGTCATTTTCGTCCTCGCTAGGTTTATTCTAATCCAATTAGGGTTTTTAACCAATCTTGTGCATCCAATATGTGATTTTGTGTCATTGGTTGAACATTTAGGTCATTTTCGTCCTCCCTAGGCTTATTCTAATCCAATTAGGGTTTTTAACCAATCTTGTGCATCCAATATGTGATTTTGTGTGATTTTTTGTCATTGGTTGAACATTTAGGTCATTTTCGTCCTCCCTAGGCTTATTCTAATCCAATTAGGGTTTTTAACCAATCTTGTGCATCCAATATGTGATTTTGTGTCATTTTGTGTCATTGGTTGAACATTTAGGTCATTTTCGTCCTCCCTAGGCTTATTCTAATCCAATTAGGGTTTTTAACCAATCTTGTGCATCCAATATGTGATTTGGTGTCATTGGTTGAAAATTTAGGTCATTTTCGTCCTCCCTAGGCTTATTCTAATCCAATTAGCGTTTTTAACCAATCTTGTGCGTCCAATATGTGATTTTGTGTCATTGGTTGAACATTTAGGTCATTTTCGTCCTCCACAGGCTTATTCTAATCCAATTAGGGTTTTTAACCAATCTTGTGCATCCAATATGTGATTATGTGTTGTTTTGTGTCATTGGTTGAACATTTAGGTCATTTTCGTCCTCCCTAGGCTTATTCTAATCCAATTAGGGTTTTTAACCAATCTTGTGCATCCAATATGTGATTTTGTGTCATTTTGTGTCATTGGTTGAACATTTAGGTCATTTTCGTCCTCCCTAGGCTTATTCTAATCCAATTAGGGTTTTTAACCAATCTTGTGCATCCAATATGTGATTTTGTGTCATTTTGTGTCATTGGTTGAACATTTAGGTCATATTCGTCCTCCCTAGGCTTATTCTAATCCAATTAAGGTTTTTAACCAATCTTGTGCATCCAATATGTGATTTTGTGTCATTTTGTGTCATTGGTTGAACATTTAGGTCATTTTCGTCCTCCCTAGGCTTATTCTAATCCAATTAGGGTTTTTAACCAATCTTGTGCATCCAATATGTGATTTTGTGTCATTTTGTGTCATTGGTTGAACATTTAGGTCATTTTCGTCCTCCCCAGGCTTATTCTAATCCAATTAGGGTTTTTCACGAATCCTGTGCATCCAATATGTGATTTTGTGTCATTTTGTGTCATTGGTTGAACATTTAGGTCATTTTCGTCCTCCCTAGGGTTATTTTAATCTAATTAGGATTTTTAACCAATCTTGTGCATCCAATATGTGATTTTGTGTCATTTTGTGTCATTGGTTGAACATTTAGGTCATTTTCGTCCTCCCTAGGCTTATTCTAATCCAATTAGGGTTTTTAACCAATCTTGTGCATCCAATATGTGATTTTGTGTCATTTTGTGTCATTGGTTGAACATTTAGGTAATTTTCGTCCTCGCTAGGCTTATTCTAATCCAATTAGGGTTTTGAACCAACCTTGTGCATCCAATATGTTGTTTTGTGTCATTGATTGAACATTTAGGTCATTTTTGTCCTCCCTAGGATTATTCTAATCCAATTAGGGTTTTTAACCAATCTTGTGCATCAAATATGTGATTTTGTGTCATTTTGTGTCATTGGTTGAACATTTAGGTCATTTTCGTCCTCCCTAGGCTTATTCTAATCATATTAGGGTTTTTAACCAATCTTGTGCATCCAATATGTGATTTGTGTCATGTTGTGTCATTGGTTGAACATTTAGGTCATTTTCGTCCTCCCTAGGCTTATTCTAATCCAATTAGGGTTTTTAACCAATCTTGTGCATCCAATATGTGATTTTGTGTCATTTTGTGTCATTGGTTGAACATTTAGGTCATTTTCGTCCTCCCTAGGCTTACTCTAATCCAATTAGGGTTTTTAACCAATCTTGTGCATCAAATATGTGATTTTGTGTCATTTTTTGTCATCGGTTGAACATTTAGGTCATTTTCGTCCTCCCTATGCTTATTCTAATCCAATTAGGGTTTTTAACCAATCTTGTGCATCCAATATGTGATTTTGTGTCATTGGTTGAACATTTAGGTCATTTTCGTCCTCCCTAGGCTTATTCTAATCCAATTAGGGTTTTTTAACCAATCTTGTGCATCCAATATGTGATTTTGTGTCATTGGTTGAACATTTAGGTCTTTTTCGTCCTACCTAGGCTTATTCTAATCCAATTAGGGTTTTTAACCAATCTTGTGCATCCAATATGTGGTTTTGTGTCATTGGTTGAACATTTAGGTCATTTTCCCCTAGGCTTATTCTAATCCAATTAGGGTTTTAAACCAATCTTGTGCATCCAATATGTGATTTTGTGTCATTTTGTGTCATTGGTTGAACATTTAGGTCATTTTCGTCCTCCCTAGGCTTATTCTAATCCAATTAGGGTTTTTAACCACTCTTGTGCATCCAATATGTGATTTTGTGTCGTTAGTTGAACACTTAGGTCATTTTCGTCCTCCCTAGGCTTATTCTAATCCAATTAGGGTTTTTAACCAATCTTGTGCATCAAATATGTGATTTTGTGTCATTTTGTGTCATTGGTTGAACATTTAGGTCATTTTCGTCCTCCCTAGGCTTATTCTAATCCAATTAGGGTTTTTAACCAATCTTGTGCATCCAATATGTGATTTTGTGTCATTGGTTGAACATTTAGGTCATTTTCCCCTAGGCTTATTCTAATCCAATTAGGGTTTTAAACCAATTTTGTGCATCCAATATGTGATTTTGTGTCATTTTTTGTCATTGGTTGAACATTTAGGTCATTTTCGTCCTCCCTAGACTTATTCCAATCCAATTAGGGTTTTTAACCAATCTTGTGCATCCAATATGTGATCTTGTGTCAGTTTGTGTCATTGGTTGAACATTTAGGTCATTTTCGTCCTCCCTAGGCTTATTCTAATCCAATTAGGGTTTTTAACCACTCTTGTGCATCCAATATGTGATTTTGTGTCGTTAGTTGAACACTTAGGTCATTTTCGTCCTCCCTAGGCTTATTCTAATCCAATTAGGGTTTTTAACCAATCTTGTGCATCCAATATGTGATTTTGTGTCATTTTGTGTCATTGGTTGAACATTTAGGTCATTTTCGTCGTCCCTAGGCTTATTCTAATCCAATTAGGGTCTTAAACAAATCTTGTGCATCCAATATGTGAATTTGTATCATTTTGTGTCATTGGTTCAACATTTAGGTCATTTTCGTTCTCCCTAGGCTTATTCTAATCCATTTAGGGTTTTTAACCAATCTTGTGCATCCAATATGTGATTTTGTGTCATTTTGTGTCATTGGTTGAACATTTAGGTCATTTTCGTCCTCCCTAGACTTATTCTAATCCAATTAGGGTTTTTAACCAATCTTGTGCATTCAATATGTGCTTTTGTGTCATTGGTTGAACATTTAGGTCATTTTCGTCCTCCCTAGGCTTATTCCAATCCAATTAGGGTTTTTAAGAAATCTTGGGCATCCAATATGTGATTTTGTGTCATTTTGTGTCATTGGCTGAACATTTAGGTCATTTTCGTCCTCCCTAGGCTTATTCTAATCCAATTAGGGTTTTTAACTAATCTTGTGCATCCAATATGTGATTTTGTGTCATTGGTTGAACATTTAGGTCATTTTCGTCTTCCCTAGGCTTATTCTAATCCAATTAGGGTCTTAAACCAATCTTGTGCATCCAATATGTGATTTTGTGTCATTGGTTGATTATTTAGGTCATTTTCGTCCTCCCTAGGCTTATTCTAATCCAATTAGGGTTTTTAACCAATCTTGTGTATCCAATATGTGATCTTGTGTCATTTTGTGTCATTGGTTGAACATTTAGGTCATTTTCGTCCTCCCTAGGCTTATTCTAATCCAATTAGGGTTTTAAACCACTCTTGTGCATCCAATATGTGATTTTGTGTCGTTAGTTGAACACTTAGGTCATTTTCGTCCTCCCTA
>JBBPBQ010000008.1:16736297-16789508 GCA_037974755.1 Cicer yamashitae | reverse complement strand
CTTATTCTAATCCAATTAGGGTTTTTAACCAATCTTGTGCATTCAATATGTGCTTTTGTGTCATTGGTTGAACATTTAGGTCATTTTCGTCCTCCCTAGGCATATTCCAATCCAATTAGGGTTTTTAAGAAATCTTGGGCATCCAATATGTGATTTTGTGTCATTTTGTGTCATTGGTTGAACATTTAGGTCATTTTCGTCCTCCCTAGGCTTATTCTAATCCAATTAGGGTTTTTAACCAATCTTGTGTATCCAATATGTGATCTTGTGTCATTTTGTGTCATTGGTTGAACATTTAGGTCATTTTCGTCCTCCCTAGGCTTATTCTAATCCAATTAGGGTTTTAAACCACTCTTGTGCATCCAATATGTGATTTTGTGTCGTTAGTTGAACACTTAGGTCATTTTCGTCCTCCCTACGCTTATTCTAATCTAATTAGGGTTTTTAACCAATCTTGTGCATCCAAGATGTGATTTTGTGTCATTTTGTGTCATTGGTTGAACATTTAGGTCATTTTCGTCCTCCCTAGGCTTATTCTAATCCAATTAGGGTCTTAAACAAATCTTGTGCATCCAATATGTGATTTTGTATCATTTTGTGTTATTGGTTGAACATTTAGGTCATTTTCGTTCTCCCTAGGCTTATTCTAATCCAATTAGGGTTTTTAACCAATCTTGTGCATCCAATATGTGATTTTGTGTCATTGGTTGAACATTTAGGTCATTTTCCCCTAGGCTTATTCTAATCCAATTAGGGTTTTAAACCAATTTTGTGCATCCAATATGTGATTTTGTGTCATTTTTTGTCATTGGTTGAACATTTAGGTCATTTTCGTCCTCCCTAGACTTATTCCAATCCAATTAGGGTTTTTAACCAATCTTGTGCATCCAATATGTGATCTTGTGTCAGTTTGTGTCATTGGTTGAACATTTAGGTCATTTTCGTCCTCCCTAGGCTTATTCTAATCCAATTAGGGTTTTTAACCACTCTTGTGCATCCAATATGTGATTTTGTGTCGTTAGTTGAACACTTAGGTCATTTTCGTCCTCCCTAGGCTTATTCTAATCCAATTAGGGTTTTTAACCAATCTTGTGCATCCAATATGTGATTTTGTGTCATTTTGTGTCATTGGTTGAACATTTAGGTCATTTTCGTCGTCCCTAGGCTTATTCTAATCCAATTAGGGTCTTAAACAAATCTTGTGCATCCAATATGTGAATTTGTATCATTTTGTGTCATTGGTTCAACATTTAGGTCATTTTCGTTCTCCCTAGGCTTATTCTAATCCATTTAGGGTTTTTAACCAATCTTGTGCATCCAATATGTGATTTTGTGTCATTTTGTGTCATTGGTTGAACATTTAGGTCATTTTCGTCCTCCCTAGACTTATTCTAATCCAATTAGGGTTTTTAACCAATCTTGTGCATTCAATATGTGCTTTTGTGTCATTGGTTGAACATTTAGGTCATTTTCGTCCTCCCTAGGCTTATTCTAATCCAATTAGGGTTTTTAAGAAATCTTGGGCATCCAATATGTGATTTTGTGTCATTTTGTGTCATTGGTTGAACATTTAGGTCATTTTCGTCCTCCCTAGGCTTATTCTAATCCAATTAGGGTTTTTAACCAATCTTGTGCATCCAATATGTGATTTTGTGTCATTGGTTAAACATTTAGGTCATTTTCGTCCCCCTTAGGCTTATTCTAATCCAATTAGGGTTTTTAACCAATCTTGTGCATCCAATATGTGATTTTGTGTCATTGGTTGAACATTTAGGTCATTTTCTTCCTCCCTAGGCTTATTCTAATCCAATTAGGGTTTTTATCCAATCTTGTGCATCCAATATGTGATTTTGTGTCATTGGTTGAACATTTAGATCATTTTCGTCCTCCCTAGGCTTATTCTAATCCAATTAGGGTTTTTAACCAATCTTGTGCATCCAATATGTGATTTTGTGCATTTTGTGTCATTGGTTGAACATTTAGGTCATTTTCGTCCTCCCTAGGCTTATTCTAATCCAATTAGGGTTTTTAACCAATCTTGTGCATCCAATATGTGATTTTGTGTCATTGGTTGAACATTTAGGTCATTTTCGTCCTCCCAAGGCTTATTCTAATCCAACTAGGGTTTTTAACCAATCTTGTACATCCAATATGTGGTTTTGTGTCATTGGTTGAACATTTAGGTCATTTTCGTCCTCCCTAGGCTTATTCTAATCCAATTAGGGTTTTTAACCAATCTTGTGCATCCAATATGTGATTTTGTGTCATTTTGTGTCATTGGTTGAACATTTAGGTCATTTTCGTCCTCCCTAGGCTTATTATAATCCAAATAGGGTTTTTAACCAATCTTGTGCATCCAATATATGATTTTGTGTCATTTTGTGTCATTGGTTGAACATTTAGGTCATTTTCGTCCTCCCTAGGCTTATTCTAATCCAATTAGGGTTTTTAACCAATCTTGTGCATCCAATATGTGATTTTGTGTCATTTGTGTCATTGGTTGAACATTTAGGTCATTTTCGTCCTCCCTAGGCTTATTCTAATCCAATTAGGGTTTTTAACCAATCTTGTGCATCCAATATGTGATTTTGTGTCATTTTGTGTCATTGGTTGAACATTTAGGTCATTTTCGTCCTCCCTAGGCTTGTTATAATCCAATTAGGGTATTTACCAATCTTGTGCATCCAATATGTGATTTTGTGTCATTTTGTGTCATTGGTTGAACATTTAGGTCATTTTCGTCCTCCCTAGGCTTATTCTAATCCAATTAGGGTTTTTAACCAATCTTGTGCATCCAATATGTGATTTTGTGTCATTTTGTGTCATTGGTTGAACATTTAGGTCATTTTCGTCCTCCCCAGGCTTATTCTAATCCAATTAGGGTTTTTCACGAATCCTGTGCATCCAATATGTGATTTTGTGTCATTTTGTGTCATTGGTTGAACATTTAGGTCATTTTCGTCCTCCCTAGGGTTATTTTAATCTAATTAGGATTTTTAACCAATCTTGTGCATCCAATATGTGATTTTGTGTCATTTTGTGTCATTGGTTGAACATTTAGGTCATTTTCGTCCTCCCTAGGCTTATTCTAATCCAATTAGGGTTTTTAACCAATCTTGTGCATCCAATATGTGATTTTGTGTCATTTTGTGTCATTGGTTGAACATTTAGGTCATTTTTATCATTGCTAGGCTTATTCTAATCCAATTAGGGTTTTTAACCAATATTGGGCATCCAATATTTGATTTTGTGTCATTGGTTGCACATTTAGGTCATTTTCGTCCTCCCTAGGCTTATTCTAATCCAATTAGGGTTTTTAACCAATCTTGTGCATCCAATATGTGATTTTGTGTCATTTTGTGTCATTGGTTGAACATTTAGATCATTTTCGTCCTCCCTAAGCTTATTCTAATCCAATTAGGGTTTTTAACCAATATTGTGCATCCAATATGTGATTTTGTGTCATTTTGTGTCATTGGTTGAACATTTAGGTCATTTTCGTCCTCCCTAGGCTTATTCTAATCCAATTAGGGTTTTTAACCAATCTTGTGCATCCAATATGTGATTTTGTGTCATTGGTTAAACATTTAGGTCATTTTCGTCCCCCTTAGGCTTATTCTAATCCAATTAGGGTTTTTAACCAATCTTGTGCATCCAATATGTGATTTTGTGTCATTGGTTGAACATTTAGGTCATTTTCTTCCTCCCTAGGCTTATTCTAATCCAATTAGGGTTTTTATCCAATCTTGTACATCCAATATGTGATTTTGTGTCATTGGTTGAACATTTAGGTCATTTTCGTCCTCCCTAGGCTTATTCTAATCCAATTAGGGTTTTTAACCAATCTTGTGCATCCAATATGTGATTTTGTGTCATTTTGTGTCATTGGTTGAACATTTAGGTCATTTTCGTCCTCCCTAGGCTTATTCTAATCCAATTAGGGTTTTTAACCAATCTTGTGCATCCAATATG
Source organism: Cicer yamashitae (assembly GCA_037974755.1). Lineage (NCBI taxonomy): Eukaryota > Viridiplantae > Streptophyta > Magnoliopsida > Fabales > Fabaceae > Cicer > Cicer yamashitae. The sequence goes on along the minus strand of JBBPBQ010000008.1, from coordinate 16,785,536 downwards.
TTATTTTGTGTAATTTTGTGTCATTGGTTGAACATTTAGGTCATTTCCGTCGTCCCTAGGCTTATTCTAATCCAATTAGGGTTTTTAACCAATCTTGTGCATCCAATATGATATTTTGTGTCATTTTGTGTCATTGGTTGAACATTTAGGTCATTTTCGTCCTCCCTTGGCTTATTCGAATCCAATTAGGGTTTTTAAATAATCTTGTGCATCCAATATGTGATTTTATGTCATTTTGTGTCATTGGTTGAACATTTAGGTCATTTTCGTCCTCCCTAGGCTTATTCTAATCCAATTAGGGTTTTTAACCAATCTTGTGCATCCAATATGTGATATTGTGTCATTGGTTGAACATTTAGGTCATTTTCGTCCTCGCTAGGCTTATTCTAATCCAATTAGGGTTTTTAACCAATCTTGTGCATCCAATATGTGATTTTGTGTCATTTTGTGTCATTGGTTGAACATTTAGGTCATTTTCGTCCTCCCTAGGCTTATTCTAATCCAATTAGGGTTTTTAACCAATCTTGTGCATCCAATATGTGATTTTGTGTCATTGGTTGAACATTTAGGTCATTTTCGTCCTCCCAAGGCTTATTCTAATCCAATTAGGGTTTTTAACCAATCTTGTGCATCCAATATGTGATTTTGTGTAATTTTGTGTCATTGGTTGAACATTTAGGTCATTTTCGTCCTCCCTAGGCTTATTCTAATCCAATTAGGTTTTTTAACCAATCTTGTGCAACCAATATGTGATTTTGTGTCATTTTGTGTCATTGGTTGAACATTTAGGTCATTTTCGTCCTCCCTAGGCTTATTCTAATCCAATTAGGGTTTTTAACCAATCTTGTGCATCCAATATGTGATTTTGTGTCATTTTGTGTCATTGGTTGAACATTTAGGTCATTTTCGTCCTCCCTAGGCTTATTCTAATCCAATTAGGGTTTTTAACCAATCTTTGCATCCAATATGTGATTTTGTTTCATTGGTTGAACATTTAGGTCATTTTTGTCCTCCCTAGGCTTATTCTAATCCAATTAGGGTTTTTAACCAATCTTGTGCATCCAATATGTGATTTTGTGTCATTGGTTGAACATTTAGGTCATTTTCGTCCTTCCTAGGCTTATTCTAATCCAATTAGGGTTTTTAAATAATCTTGTGCATCCAATATGTGATTTTGTGCCATTTTGTGTCATTGGTTGAACATTTAGGTCATTTTCGTCCTCCCTAGGCTTATTCTAATCCAATTAGGGTTTTTAACCAATCTTGTGCATCCAATATTTGATTTTGTATCGGTTGTTGAACATTTAGGTCATTTTCGTCCTCCCTAGGCTTATTCTAATCCAACTAGGGTCTTAAACCAATCTTGTGCATCCAATATGTGATTTTGTGTCATTGGTTGAACATTAAGGTCATTTTCGTCCTTCCTAGGCTTATTCTAATCCAATTAGGGTCTTAAACCAATCTTGTGCATGCAATATGTGATTTTGTGTTATTGGTTGAACATGTAGGTCATTTTCGTTCTCCCTAGGCTTATTCTAAATCAATTAGGGTTTTTAACCAATCTTGTGCATCCAATATGTGATTTTGTGTCATTGGTTGAACATTTAGGTCATTTTCCCCTAGGCTTATTCTAATCCAATTAGGGTTTTAAACCAATTTTGTGCATCCAATATGTGATTTTGTGACATTTTGTGTCATTGGTTGAACATTTAGGTCATTTTCGTCCTCCCTAGACTTATTCCAATCCAATTAGGGTTTTTAACCAATCTTGTGCATCCAATATGTGATTTTGTGTCATTTTGTGTCATTGGTTGAACATTTAGGTCATTTTCGTCCTCCCTAGGCATATTTTAATCCAATTAGGGTTTTTAACCAATCTTGTGCATTCAATATGTGATTTTGTGTCATTGGTTGAACATTTAGGTCATTTTCGTCCTCCCTAGGCTTATTCTAATCCAATTAGGGATTTTAACAAATCATTGGCATCCAATATGTGATTTTGGGTCATTTTGTGTCATTGGTTGAACATTTAGGTCATTTTCGTCCTCCCTAGGCTTATTCTAATCCAATTAGGGTTTTTAGCCAATCTTGTGCATCCAATATGTGATTTTGTGTCATTTTGTGTCATTGGTTGAACATTTTGGTCATTTTCGTCCTCCCTAGGCTTATTCTAATCCAATTAGGGTTTTTAACCAATCTTGTGCATCCAATATGTGATTTTGTGTCATTTTGTGTCATTGGTTGAACATTTAGGTGATTTTCGTCCTCCCTAGGCTTATTGTAATCCAATTAGGGTCTTAAACCAATCTTGTGCATCCAATATGTGATTTTGTGTCATTGGTTGAACATTTAGGTCATTTTCGTCCTCCCAAGGCTTATTCTAATCCAATTAGGGTTTTTAAACAATCTTGTGCATCCAATATGTGATTTTGTGTAATTTTGTGTCATTGGTTGAACATTTAGGTGATTTTCGTCTTCCCTAGGCTTATTCTAACTAATTAGTGTTTTTAACCAATCTTGTGCATCCAATATTTGATTTTGTATCATTGGTTGAACATTTAGGTCATTTTCGTCCTCCCTAGTCTTATTCTAATCCAATTAGGGTTTTTAACCAATCTTGTGCATCCAATATGTGATTTTGTGTAATTGGTTGAACATTTAGGTCATTTTCGTCCTCCCTTGGCTTATTCTAATCCAATTAGAGTTTTTAACCAATCTTGTGCATCCAATATGTGATTTTGTGTCATTTTGTGTCATTGGTTGAACATTTAGGTCATTTTCGTCCTCCCTAGGCTTATTCTAATCCAATTAGGGTTTTTAACCAATCATGTGCATCCAATATGTGATTTTGTGTCATTTTGTGTCATTGGTTGAACATTTAGGTCATTTTCGTCCTCCCTAGACTTGTTGTAATCCAATTAGGGTTTTTAACCAATCTTGTGCATCCAATATGTGATTTTGTGTCATTTTGTGTCATTGGTTGAACATTTAGGTCATTTTCGTCCTCCCTAGGCTTATTCTAATCCAATTAGGGTTTTTAACCAATCTTGTGCATCCAATATGTGATTTTGTGTCATTGGTTGAACATTTAGGTCATTTCGGTCCTCCCTAGGCTTATTCTAATCCAATTAGGGTTTTTAACCAATCTTATGCATCCAATATGTGATTTTGTGTCATTTTGTGTCATTGGTTGAATATTTAGGTCATTTTTGTCTTCCCTAGGCTTATTCTAATCCAATTAGGGTTTTTAACCAATCTTGTGCATCCAATATGTGATTTTGTGTCATTGGTTGAACATTTAGGTCATTTTGGTCCTCCCTAGGCTTATTCTAATCCAATTAGGGTTTTTAATCAATCTTGTTCATATAATAAGTGATCTTGTGTCATTTGTAATCCAATTAGGTCATTTTCGTCCTCGCTAAACTTATTCTAATCCAATTAGGGTTTTTAACCAATCATGTGCATCCAATATGTGATTTTGTGTCATTGGTTGAACATTTAGGTCATTTTGGTCCTCCCTATGCTTATTCTAATCCAATTAGGGTTTTTAACCAATCTTGTGCATATAATAAGTGATTTTGTGTTATTGGTAATCCAATTAGGTCATTTTCGTCCTCGCTAGGCTTATTCTAATCCAATTAGGGTTTTTTTACCAATCTTGTGCATCCAATATGTGATTTTGTGTCATTGGTTGAACATTTAGGTCATTTTCGTCCTCCCTAGGCTTATTCTAATCCAATTAGGGTTTTTAACCAATCTTGTGCATCCAATATGTGATTTTGTGTCATTTTGTGTCATTGGTTGAACATTTAGGTCATTTTCGTCCTCCCTAGGCTTATTCTAATCCAATTACGATTTTTAACAAATCTTGTGCATCCAATATGTGATTTTGTGTCATTGGTTGATCATTTAGGTCATTTTCGTCCTCCCTAGGCTTATTATAATCCAGTTAGGGTTTTTAACCAATCTTGTGCATCCAATATGTGATTTTTTGTCATTTTGTGTCATTGGTTGAACATTTAGGTCATTTTCGTCCTCCCTAGGCTTATTCTAATCCAATTAGGGTTTTTAACCAATCTTGTGCATCCAATATGTGATTTTGTGTCATTTTGTGTCATTGGTTGAACATTTAGGTCATTTTTGTCCTCCCTGGCTTATTCTAATCCAATTAGGTTTTTAACCAATGTTGTGTATCCAATATGTGATTTTGTGTCATTTTATGTCATTGGTTGAACATTTAGGTCATTTTCGTCCTCCCTAGGCTTATTCTAATCCAATTAGGGTTTTAAACCAATCTTGTGCATCCAATATGTGATATTGTGTCATTTTGTGTCATTGGTTGAACATTTAGGTCATTTTCATCCTCCCTAGGCTTATTCTAATCCAATTAGGGTTTTTAACCAATCTTGTGCATCCAATATGTGATTTTTTGTCATTTTGTGTCATTGGTTGAACATTTAGGTCATTTTCGTCCTCCCTAGGCTTATTCTAATCCAATTAGGGTTTTTAACCAATCTTGTGCATCCAATATGTGATTTTGTGTCATTTTGTGTCATTGGTTGAACATTTAGGTCATTTTCGTCCTCCATAGGCTTATTCTAATCCAATTAGGATTTTTAACCAATCTTGTGCATCCAATATGTGACTTTGTGTTATTTTGTGTAATTGGTTGAACATTTAGGTCATTTTCGTCCTCCCTAGGCTTATTCTAATCCAATTAGGGTTTTTAACCAATCTTGTGCATCCAATATGTGATTTTGTGTCATTTTGTGTCATTGGTTGAACATTTAGGTCATTTTCGTCCTCCCTAGGCTTATTCTAATCCAATTAGCGTATTTAACCAATCTTGTGCATCCAATATGTGATTGTGTCATTGGTTGAACATTTAGGTCATTTTCGTCCTCCCTAGGCTTATTCTAATCCAATTAGGGTTTTTAACCAATCTTGTGCATCCAATATGTGATTTTGTGTCATTTTGTGTCATTGGTTAAACATTTAGGTCATTTTCGTCCTCCCTATGCTCTTTTTAATCCAATTAAGGTTTTTAACCAATCTTGTGCATCCAATATGTGATTTTGTGTCATTGGTTGAACATTTAGGTCATTTTCGTCCTCCCTAGGCTTATTCTAATCCAATTAGGGTTTTTAACCAATCTTGTGCATCCAATATGTGATTTTGTGTCATTTTGTGTCATTGGTTGAACATTTAGGTCATTTTCGTCCTCCCTAGGCTTATTCTAATCCAATTAGGGTTTTTAACCAATCTTTTGCATCTAATATGTGATTTTGTGTGATTTTGTGTCATTGGTTGAACATTTAGGTCATTTTCGTCCTCCCTAGGCTTATTCTAATCCAATTAGGGTTTTTAACCAATCTTTTGCATCTAATATGCGATTTTGTGTCATTTTGTGTCATTGGTTGAACATTTATGTCATTTTCGTCCTCCCTAGTCTTATTCTAATCCAATTAGGGTTTTTAACCAATCTTGTGCATCCAATATGTGATTTTGTGTCATTGGTTAAACATTTTGGTCATTTTCGTCCTCCCTAGGCTTATTCTAATCCAATTAAGGTTTTTAACCAATCTTGTGCATCCAATATGTGATTTTGTGTCATTGGTTGGACATTTAGGTCATTTTCGTCCTCCCTAGGCTTATTCTAATCCAATTAGGGTTTTTAACCAATCTTGTGCATCCAATATGTGATTTTGTGTCATTGGTTGAACATTTAGGTCATTTTCGTCCTCCCTAGGCTGATTCTAATCCAATTAGGGTTTTTAACCAATCTTGTGCAACGAATATTTGATTTTGTGTCATTGGTTGCATATTTAGGTAATCTTCGTCCTCCCTAGGCTTATTCTAATCCAATTAGGGTTTTTAACCAATCTTGTGCATCCAATATGTGATTTTGTGTCATTTTGTGTCATTGGTTTAACATTTAGGTAATTTTCGTCCTCCCTAGGCTTATTCTAATCCAATTAGGGTTTTTAACCAATCTTGTGCATCCAATATGTGATTTTGTGTCATTGGTTGAACATTTAGGTCATTTTCGTCCTCCCTAGGCTTATTCTAATCCAATTAGGGTTTTTAACCAATCTTGTGCATCCAATATGTGATTTTGTGTCATTTTGTGTCATTGGTTGAACATTTAGGTCATTTTCGTCCTCCCTAGGCTTATTTTAATCCAATTAGGGTTTTTAACCAATCTTGTGCATCCAATATGTGATTTTGTATCATTTTGTGTCATTGGTTGAACATTTAGGTCATTTTCGTCCTCCCTAGGCTTATTCTAATCCAATTAGGGTTTTTAACCAATCTTGTGCATCCAATATGTGATTTTGTGTAATTTTGTGTCATTGGTTGAACATATAGGTTATTTTCATAGTCCCTATGCTTATTCTAATCCAATTAGGTTTTTTAACCATTCTTGTGCCTCCAATATGTGATTTTGTGTCATTGGTTGAACATTTAGGTCATTTTCGTCCTCCCTAGGCTTATTCTAATCCAATTAGGGTTTTTAACCAATCTTGTGCATCCAATATGTGATTTTGTGTCATTTTGTGTCATTGGTTGAACATTTAGGTCATTTTCGTCCTCCCTAGGCTCTTTTTAATGCAATTAGGGTTTTTAACCAATCTTGTGCATCCAATATGTGATTTTGTGTCATTGGTTGAACATTTAGGTCATTTTCGTCCTCCCTAGGCTTATTCTAATCCAATTAGGGTTTTTAACCAATCTTGTGCAGCCAATATGTGATTTTGTGTCATTTTGTGTCATTGGTTGAACATTTAGGTCATTTTCGTCCTCCCTAGGCTTATTCTAATCCAATTAGGGTTTTTAACCAATCTTGTGCATCCAATATGTGATTTTGTGTCATTGGATGAACATTTAGGTCATTTTCGTCCTCCCTAGGCTTATTCTAATCCAATTAGGGTTTTTAACCAATCTTGTGCATCCAATATGTAATTTTGTGTCATTGGTTGAACATTTAGGTCATTTTCGTCCTCCCTAGGCTCTAAACCAATTAGGGTTTTTAACCAATCTTGTGCATCCAATATGTGATTTTGTGTCATTTTGTGTCATTGGTTGAACATTTAGGTCATTTTCGTCCTCCCTAGGCTTATTCTAATCCAATTAGGGTTTTTAACCAATCTTGTGCATCCAATATGTGATTTTGTGTCATTTTGTGTCATTGGTTGAACATTTAGGTCATTTTCGTCCTCCCTAGGCTTATTCTAATCTAATTTGGGTTTTTAACCAATCTTGTGCATCCAATATGTGATTTTGTGTCATTTTGTGTCATTGGTTGAACATTTAGGTCATTTTCGTCCTCCCTAGGCTTATTCTAATCCAATTAAGGTTTTTAACCAATCTTGTGCATCCAATATGTGATTTTGTGTCATTTTGTGTCATTGGTTGAACATTTAGATCATTTTCGTCCTCCCTAGGCTTATTCTAATCCAATTAGGGTTTTTAACCAATCTTGTGCATCCAATATGTGATTTTGTGTCATTTTGTGTCATTGGTTGAACATTTAGGTCATTTTCGTTCTCCCTAGGCTTATTCTAATCTAATTAGGGTTTTTATCCAATCTTGTCCATCCAATATGTGATTTTGTGTCATTGGTTGAACATTTAGGTCATTTTCGTCCTCCCTAGGCTTATTCTAATCCAATTAGGGTTTTTAACCAATCTTGTGCATCCAATATGTGATTTTGTGTCATTTTGTGTCATTGGTTGAACGTTTAGGTCATTTTCGTTCTCCCTAGGCTTATTCTAATCCAATTAGGGTTTTTAACCAATCTTGTGCATCCAATATGTGATTTTGTGTCATTTTGTGTCATTGGTTGAACATTTAGGTCATTTTCGTCCTCCCTAGGCATATTCCAATCCAATTAGGGTTTTTAACCAATCCTGTGCATCCAATATGTGTTTTTGTGTCATTTTGTGTCATTGGTTGAACATTTAGGTCATTTTCGTTCTCCATAGGCTTATTCTAATCCAATTAGGGTTTTTAACCAATCTTGTGCATCCAATATGTGATTTTGTGTCATTTTGTGTCATTGGTTGAACATTTAGGTCATTTTCGTCCTCCCTAGGCTTATTCTAATCCAATTAGGGTTTTTAACCAATCTTGTGCATCCAATATGTGATTTTGTGTCATTTTGTGTCATTGGTTGAACATTTAGGTCATTTTCGTCCTCCCCAGGCTTATTCTAATCCAATTAGGGTTTTTCACGAATCCTGTGCATCCAATATGTGATTTTGTGTCATTTTGTGTCATTGGTTGAACATTTAGGTCATTTTCGTCCTCCCTAGGGTTATTTTAATCTAATTAGGATTTTTAACCAATCTTGTGCATCCAATATGTGATTTTGTGTCATTTTGTGTCATTGGTTGAACATTTAGGTCATTTTCGTCCTCCCTAGGCTTATTCTAATCCAATTAGGGTTTTTAACCAATCTTGTGCATCCAATATGTGATTTTGTGTCATTTTGTGTCATTGGTTGAACATTTAGGTCATTTTTGTCCTCCCTAGGCTTATTTTAATCCAATTATGGTTTTTAACCAATCTTGTGCATCCAATATGTGATTTTGTGTCATTGGTTGCACATTTAGGTCATTTTCGTCCTCCCTAGGCTTATTCTAATCCAATTAGGGTTTTTAACCAATCTTGTGCATCCAATATGTGATTTTGTGTCATTTTGTGTCATTGGTTGAACATTTAGATCATTTTCGTCCTCCCTAAGCTTATTCTAATCCAATTAGGGTTTTTAACCAATATTGTGCATCCAATATGTGATTTTGTGTCATTTTGTGTCATTGGTTGAACATTTAGGTCATTTTCGTCCTCCCTAGGCTTATTCTAATCCAATTAGGGTTTTTAACCAATCTTGTGCATCCAATATGTGATTTTGTGTCATTGGTTAAACATTTAGGTCATTTTCGTCCCCCTTAGGCTTATTCTAATCCAATTAGGGTTTTTAACCAATCTTGTGCATCCAATATGTGATTTTGTGTCATTGGTTGAACATTTAGGTCATTTTCTTCCTCCCTAGGCTTATTCTAATCCAATTAGGGTTTTTATCCAATCTTGTGCATCCAATATGTGATTTTGTGTCATTGGTTGAACATTTAGGTCATTTTCGTCCTCCCTAGGCTTATTCTAATCCAATTAGGATTTTTAACCAATCTTGTGGATCCAATATGTGATTTTGTGTCATTTTGTGTCATTTGATGAAAATGTAGGTCATTTTCGTCCTCCCTAGGCTTATTCTAATCCAATTAGCATTTTTAACCAATCTCATGCATCCAATATGTGATTTTGTGTCATTTTGTGTCATTGGTTGAACATTTAGGTCATTTTCGTCCTCCCTAGGCTTATTCTAATCCAATTAGGGTTTTTAACCAATCTTGTGCATCCAATATGTGATTTTGTGTCATTGGTTGAACATTTAGGTCATTTTTGTCCTCCCTAGGCTTATTCTAATCCAATTAGGGTTTTTAACCAATCTTGTGCATCCAATATGTGATTTTGTGTCATTTTGTGTCATTGGTTGAACATTTAGGTCATTTTCGTCCTTGCTAGGCTTATTCTAATCCAATTAGGGTTTTTAACCAATCTTGTGCATCCAATATGTGATTTTGTGTCATTGGTTGAACATTTAGGTCATTTTCGTCCTCCCTAGGCTTATTCTAATCCAATTAGGGTTTTTAACCAATCTTGTGCATCCAATATGTGATTTTGTGTCATTTTGTGTCATTGGCTAAACTTTTAGTTCATTTTCGTCCTCCTAGGCTTATTCTAATCCAATTAGGGTTTTTAACCAATCTTGTGCATCCAATATGTGATTTTGTGTCATTTTGTGTCATTGGTTGAACATTTAGGTCATTTTCGTCCTCCCTAGGCTTATTCTAATCCAATTAGGGTTTTTAACCAATCTTGTGCATCCAATATGTGATTTTGTGTCATTTTGTGTCATTGGTTGAACATTTAGGTCATTTTCGTCCTCCCTAGGCTTATTCTAATCTAATTTGGGTTTTTAACCAATCTTGTGCATCCAATATGTGATTTTGTGTCATTTTGTGTCATTGGTTGAACATTTAGGTCATTTTCGTCCTCCCTAGGCTTATTCTAATCCAATTAGGGTTTTTAACCAATCTTGTGCATCCAATATGTGATTTTGTGTCATTTTGTGTCATTGGTTGAACATTTAGGTCATTTTCGTCCTCCCCAGGCTTATTCTAATCCAATTAGGGTTTTTCACGAATCCTGTGCATCCAATATGTGATTTTGTGTCATTTTGTGTCATTGGTTGAACATTTAGGTCATTTTCGTCCTCCCTAGGGTTATTTTAATCTAATTAGGATTTTTAACCAATCTTGTGCATCCAATATGTGATTTTGTGTCATTTTGTGTCATTGGTTGAACATTTAGGTCATTTTCGTCCTCCCTAGGCTTATTCTAATCCAATTAGGGTTTTTAACCAATCTTGTGCATCCAATATGTGATTTTGTGTCATTTTGTGTCATTGGTTGAACATTTAGGTCATTTTTATCATTGCTAGGCTTATTCTAATCCAATTAGGGTTTTTAACCAATATTGGGCATCCAATATTTGATTTTGTGTCATTGGTTGCACATTTAGGTCATTTTCGTCCTCCCTAGGCTTATTCTAATCCAATTAGGGTTTTTAACCAATCTTGTGCATCCAATATGTGATTTTGTGTCATTTTGTGTCATTGGTTGAACATTTAGATCATTTTCGTCCTCCCTAAGCTTATTCTAATCCAATTAGGGTTTTTAACCAATATTGTGCATCCAATATGTGATTTTGTGTCATTTTGTGTCATTGGTTGAACATTTAGGTCATTTTCGTCCTCCCTAGGCTTATTCTAATCCAATTAGGGTTTTTAACCAATCTTGTGCATCCAATATGTGATTTTGTGTCATTGGTTAAACATTTAGGTCATTTTCGTCCCCCTTAGGCTTATTCTAATCCAATTAGGGTTTTTAACCAATCTTGTGCATCCAATATGTGATTTTGTGTCATTGGTTGAACATTTAGGTCATTTTCTTCCTCCCTAGGCTTATTCTAATCCAATTAGGGTTTTTATCCAATCTTGTACATCCAATATGTGATTTTGTGTCATTGGTTGAACATTTAGGTCATTTTCGTCCTCCCTAGGCTTATTCTAATCCAATTAGGGTTTTTAACCAATCTTGTGCATCCAATATGTGATTTTGTGTCATTTTGTGTCATTGGTTGAACATTTAGGTCATTTTCGTCCTCCCTAGGCTTATTCTAATCCAATTAGGGTTTTTAACCAATCTTGTGCATCCAATATGTTATTTTGTGTAATTTTGTGTCATTGGTTGAACATTTAGGTCATTTCCGTCGTCCCTAGGCTTATTCTAATCCAATTAGGGTTTTTAACCAATCTTGTGCATCCAATATGATATTTTGTGTCATTTTGTGTCATTGGTTGAACATTTAGGTCATTTTCGTCCTCCCTTGGCTTATTCGAATCCAATTAGGGTTTTTAAATAATCTTGTGCATCCAATATGTGATTTTATGTCATTTTGTGTCATTGGTTGAACATTTAGGTCATTTTCGTCCTCCCTAGGCTTATTCTAATCCAATTAGGGTTTTTAACCAATCTTGTGCATCCAATATGTGATATTGTGTCATTGGTTGAACATTTAGGTCATTTTCGTCCTCGCTAGGCTTATTCTAATCCAATTAGGGTTTTTAACCAATCTTGTGCATCCAATATGTGATTTTGTGTCATTTTGTGTCATTGGTTGAACATTTAGGTCATTTTCGTCCTCCCTAGGCTTATTCTAATCCAATTAGGGTTTTTAACCAATCTTGTGCATCCAATATGTGATTTTGTGTCATTGGTTGAACATTTAGGTCATTTTCGTCCTCCCAAGGCTTATTCTAATCCAATTAGGGTTTTTAACCAATCTTGTGCATCCAATATGTGATTTTGTGTAATTTTGTGTCATTGGTTGAACATTTAGGTCATTTTCGTCCTCCCTAGGCTTATTCTAATCCAATTAGGTTTTTTAACCAATCTTGTGCAACCAATATGTGATTTTGTGTCATTTTGTGTCATTGGTTGAACATTTAGGTCATTTTCGTCCTCCCTAGGCTTATTCTAATCCAATTAGGGTTTTTAACCAATCTTGTGCATCCAATATGTGATTTTGTGTCATTTTGTGTCATTGGTTGAACATTTAGGTCATTTTCGTCCTCCCTAGGCTTATTCTAATCCAATTAGGGTTTTTAACCAATCTTGTGTATCAAATATGTGATTTTGTGTCATTTTGTGTCATTTTGTGTCATTGGTTGAACATATAGGTCATTTTCGTCCTCCCTAGGCTTATTCTAATCCAATTAGGGTTTTTAACCAATCTTGTGTATCCAATATGTGATTTTGTGTCATTTTGTGTCATTGGTTGAACATTTAGGTCATTTTCGTCGTCCCTAGGCCTATTTTAATCCAATTAGGGTTTTTAACCAATCTTGTGCATCCAATATGTGTTTTTATGTCATTGGTTGAACATTTAGGTCATTTTCGTCCTCCCTAGGCTTATTCTAATCCAATTAGGGTTTTTAACCAATCTTGTGCATCCAATATGTGATTTTGTGTCATTTGTTGAACATTTAGGTCATTTGCGTCCTCCCTAGGTCTATTCTAATCCAATTAGGATTTTTAACCAATCTTGTGCATCCAATATGTGATTTTGTGTCATTGGTTGAACATTTAGGTCATTTTCGTCCTCCCTAGGCTTATTCTAATCCAATTAGGGTTTTTAACCAATCTTGTGCATCCAATATGTGATTTTGTGTCATTTTGTGTCATTGGTTGAACATTTAGGTCATTTTCGTCCTCCCTAGGCTTATTCTAATCCAATTAGGGTTTTTAACCAATCATGTGCGTCCAATATGTGATTTTGGGTCATTTTGTGTCATTGGTTGAACATTTAGGTCAATTTCGTCCTCCCTAGGCTTATTCCAACCCAATTAGGGTTTTAAACCAATCTTGTGCATCCAATATGTGATTTTGTGTCATTTTGTGTCATTGGTTGAACATTTAGGTCATTTTCGTCCTCCCTAGGCTTATTCTAATCAAGTTAGGGTTTTTAACCAATCTTGTGCATCCAATATGTGATTTTGTGTCATTGGTTGAAGATTTAGGTCATTTTCGTCCTCCCTAGGGTTATTCTTATCCAATTAGGGTCTTAAACCAATCTTGTGCATCCAATATGTGATTTTGTGTCATTTTGTGTCATTGGTTGAACATTTAGGTCATTTTCGTCCTCCCTAGGCTTATTCTAATCCAATTAGGGTCTTAAACAAATCTTGTGCATCCAATATGTGATTTTGTATCATTTTGTGTCATTGATTGAACATTTAGGTCATTTTCGTTCTCCCTAGGCTTATTCTAATCAAATTAGGGTTTTTAACCAATCTTGTGCATCCAATATGTGATTTTTTGTCATTGGTTGAACATTTAGGTCATTTTCGTCCTTCCTAGGCTTATTCTAATCCAATTAGGGTTTTTAAATAATCTTGTGCATCCAATATGTGATTTTGTGCCATTTTGTGTCATTGGTTGAACATTTAGGTCATTTTCGTCCTCCCTAGGCTTATTCTAATCCAATTAGGGTTTTTAACCAATCTTGTGCATCCAATATTTGATTTTGTATCGGTTGTTGAACATTTAGGTCATTTTCGTCCTCCCTAGGCTTATTCTAATCCAACTAGGGTCTTAAACCAATCTTGTGCATCCAATATGTGATTTTGTGTCATTGGTTGAACATTAAGGTCATTTTCGTCCTTCCTAGGCTTATTCTAATCCAATTAGGGTTTTTAAATAATCTTGTGCATCCAATATGTGATTTTGTGCCATTTTGTGTCATTGGTTGAACATTTAGGTCATTTTCGTCCTCCCTAGGCTTATTCTAATCCAATTAGGGTTTTTAACCAATCTTGTGCATCCAATATGTGATTTTGTGCTATTTTGTGTCATTGGTTGAACATTATTTCATTTTCGTCCTCCCTAAGCTTATTCTTATCCAATTAGGGTTTTTAACCAATCTTGTGAATCCAATATGTGATTTTGTGTCATTTTTTGTCATTTGTGTCATTGGTTGAACGTTTAGGTCATCTTCGTCCTCCCTAGGCTTATTCTAATCCAATTAGGGTTTTTAACCAATCTTGTGCATCCAATATGTGATTTTGTGTCATTTTGTGTCATTGGTTGAACATTTAGGTCATTTTCGTCCTCCCTATGCTTATTCTAATCCAATTAGGGTTTTTAATCAATCTTGTGCATCCAATATGTGATTTTGTGTCATTTTGTGTCATTGGTTGAACATTTAGGTCATTTTCGTCCTCCCTAGGCTTATTCTAATCCAATTAGGGTTTTTAACCAATCTTGTGCATCCAATATTTGATTTTGTGCCATTTTGTGTCATTGGTTGAACATTTAGGTCATTTTCGTCCTCCCTAGGCTTATTCTAATCCAATTAGGGTTTTTAACCAATCTTGTGCATCCAATATGTGATTTTGTGTCATTTTGTGTCATTGGTTGAACATTTAGGTCATTTTCATCCTCCCTAGGTTGATTCTAATCCAATTAAGGTTTTTAACCAATCTTGTGCATCCAATATGTGATTTTGTGTCATTTTGTGTCATTGGTTGAACATTTAGGTCATTTTCGTCCTTCCTAGGCTTATTCTAATCCAATTAAGATTTTTAACCAATCTTGTGCATCCAATATGTGATTTTGTGTCATTGGTTGAACATTTAGGTCATTTTCGTCCTCCCTAGGCTCTTTTTAATCCAATTACGGTTTTTAACCAATCTTGTGCATCCAATATGTGATTTTGTGTCATTGGTTGAACATTTAGGTCATTTTCGCGTTGCTAGGTTTATTCTAATCCAATTAGGTTTTTTAACCAATCTTGTGCATCCAATGTGTGATTTTGTGTCATTTTGTGTCATTGGTTGAACATTTAGGTCATTTTCGTCCTCCCTAGGCTTATTCTAATCCAATTAGGGTTTTTAACCAATCTTGTGCATCCAATATGTGATTTTGTGTCATTTTGTGTCATTGGTTGAACATTTAGGTCATTTTCGTCCTCCCTAGGCTTATTCTAATCCAATTAGGGTTTTTAACCAATCTTGTGCATCCAATATTTGATTTTGTGTCATTTTGTGTTATTGGTTGACCATTTAGGTCATTTTCGTCCTCCCTAGGCTTATTCTAATCCAATTAGGGTTTTTAACCAATCTTGTGCATCCAATATGTGATTTTGTGTAATTTTGTGTCATTGTTTGAACATTTAGGTCATTTTCGTCCTCCCTAGGCTTATTCTAATCCAATTAGGGTTTTTAACCAATCTTGTGCATCCAATATGTGATTTTGTGTCATTTTGTGTCATTGGTTGAACATTTAGGTCATTTTCATCCTCCCTAGGCTTATTCTAATCCAATTAGGGTTTTTAACCAATCTTGTGCATCCAATACGTGATTTTGTGTCATTTTGTGTCATTGGTTGAACATTTAAGTCATTTTCGTCCTCCCTAAGCTTATTCTAATACAATTACGGTTTTTAACCAATCTTGTGCAACCAATATGTGATTTTGTGTCATTGGTTGAACATTTAGGTCATTTTCGTCCTCCCTAGGCTTATTCTAATCCAATTAGGGTTTTTAACCAATCTTGTGCATCCAATATGTGATTTTGGGTCATTTTGTGTCATTGGTTGAACATTTAGGTCATTTTCGTCCTCCCTAGGCTTATTCCAATCCAATTAGGGTTTTTAACAAATCTTGTGCATCCAATATGTGATTTTGTGTCATTGGTTGAACATTTAGGTCATTTTCGTCCTCCCTAGGCTTATTCTAATCCAATTAGGGTTTTTAACCAATCTTGTGCATCCAATATGTGATTTTGGGTCATTTTGTGTCATTGGTTGAACATTTAGGTCAATTTCGTCCTCCCTAGGCTTATTCCAATCCAATTAGGGTTTTTAACCAATCTTGTGCATCCAATATGTGATTTCGTGTCATTTTGTGTCATTGGTTGAACATTTAGGTCATTTTCGTCCTCCCTAGGCTTATTCTAATCCAATTAGGGTTTTTAACCAATCTTGTGCATCCAATATGTGATTTTGTGTCATTGGTTGAACATTTAGGTCATTTTCCCCTAGGCTTATTCTAATCCAATTAGGGTTTTAAACCAATTTTGTGCATCCAATATGTGATTTTGTGTCATTTTGTGTCATTGGTTGAACATTTAGGTCATTTTCGTCCTCCCTAGACTTATTCCAATCCAATTAGGGTTTTTAACCAATCTTGTGCATCCAATATGTGATTTTGTGTCATTTTGTGTCATTGGTTGAACATTTAGGTCATTTTCGTCCTCCCTAGTCATATTTTAATCCAATTAGGGTTTTTAACCAATCTTGTGCATTCAATATGTGATTTTGTGTCATTGGTTGAACATTTAGGTCATTTTCGTCCTCCCTAGGCTTATTCTAATCCAATTAGGGTTTTTAACAAGTCTTGGGCATCCAATATGTGATTTTGTGTCATTTTGTGTCATTGGTTGAACATTTAGGTCATTTTCGTCCTCCCTAGGCTTATTCTAATCCAATTAGGGTTTTTAACCAATCTTGTGCATCCAATATGTGATTTTGTGTCATTTTGTGTCATTGGTTGAACATTTAGGTCATTTTCGTCCTCCCTAGACTTATTCTAATCTAATTAGGGTTTTTAACCAATCTTGTGCATCCAATATGTGATTTTGTGTCATTTTGTGTCATTGGTTAAACATTTAGATCATTTTCGTCCTCCCTAGCCTTATTCTAATCCAATTAGGGTTTTTAACCAATCTTGTGCATCCAATATGTGATTTTGTGTCATTTTGTGTCGTTGATTGAACATTTAGGTCATTTTCGTCCTCCCTAGGCTTATTCTAATCCAATTAGGGTTTTTAACCAATCTTGTGCATCCAATATGTGATTTTGTGTCATTTTTTGTCATTGGTTGAACATTTAGGTCATTTTCGTCCTCCCTAGGCTTATTCTAATCCAATTAGGGTTTTTAACCAAGCTTGTGCATCCAATATGTGATTTTAGGTCATTTTGTGTCATTGGTTGAACATTTAGGTCAATTTCGTCCTCCCTAGGCTTATTCCAATCCAATTAGGGTTTTTAACCAATCTTGTGCATCCAATATGTGATTTTGTGTCATTGGTTGAACATTTAGGTCATTTTGGTCCTCCCTAGGCTTATTCTAATCCAATTAGGGTTTTTAAACAATCTTCTGCATCCAATATGTGATTTTGTGTCATTTTGTGTCATTGGTTGAACATTTAGGTCATTTTCGTTCTCCCTAGGCTTATTCTAATCCAATTAGGGTTTTTAACCAATCTTGTGCATCCAATATGTGATTTTGTGTCATTGGTTGAACATTTAGGTCGTTTTCCCCTAGGCTTATTCTAATCCAATTAGGGTTTTAAACCAATTTTGTGCATCCAATATGTGATATTGTGTCATTTTGTGTCATTGGTTGAACATTTAGGTCATTTTCGTCCTCCCTAGACTTATTCCAATCCAATTAGGTTTTTTAACCAGTCTTGTGCATCCAATATGTGATTTTGTGTCATTTTGTGTCATTGGTTGAACATTTAGGTCATTTTCGTCCTCCCTAGTCATATTTTAATCCAATTAGGGTTTTTAACCAATCTTGTGCATTCAATATGTGATTTTGTGTCATTGGTTGAACATTTAGGTCATTTTCGTCCTCCCTAGGCTTATTCTAATCTAATTAGAGCTTTTAACAAGTCTTGGGCATCCAATATGTGATTTTGTGTCATTTTGTGTCATTGGTTGAACATTTAGGTCATTTTCGTCCTCCCTAGGCTTATTCTAATCCAATTAGGGTTTTTAACCAATCTTGTGCATCCAATATGTGATTTTGTGTCCTTGGTTGAACATTTAGGTCATTTTCGTCCTCCCTAGGCTTATTCTAATCCAATTAGGGTTTTTAACCAATCTTGTGCATCCAATATGTGATTTTGTGTCATTTTGTGTCATTGGTTGAACATTTAGGTCATTTTCGTCCTCCCTAGGCTTATTCTAATCCAATTAGGGTTTTTAACCAAGCTTGTGCATCCAATATGTGATTTTGGGTCATTTTGTGTCATTGGTTGAACATTTAGGTCAATTTCGTCCTCCCTAGGCTTATTCCAATCCAATTAGGGTTTTTAACCAATCTTGTGCATCCAATATGTGATTTTGTGTCATTTTGTGTCATTGGTTGAACATTTAGGTCATTTTCGTCCTCCCTAGGCTTATTCTAATCCAATTAGGGTTTTTAACCAATCTTGTGCATCCAATATGTGATTTCGTGTCATTTTGTGTCATTGCTTGAACATTTAGGTGATTTTCGTCCTCCCTAGGCTTATTCTAATCCAATTAGGGTTTTTAACCAATCTTGTGCATCCAATATGTGATTTTTTGTCATTGGTTGAACATTTAGGTCATTTTCGTCCTCCCAAGGCTTATTCTAATCCAATTAGGGTTTTTAAACAATCTTGTGCATCCA
This sequence comes from Cicer yamashitae, assembly GCA_037974755.1. Classification (NCBI taxonomy): domain Eukaryota; kingdom Viridiplantae; phylum Streptophyta; class Magnoliopsida; order Fabales; family Fabaceae; genus Cicer; species Cicer yamashitae. Next base: position 16,766,909 of record JBBPBQ010000008.1, on the reverse strand, counting down.
ATATGTGATTTTGTGTAATTTTGTGTCATTGGTTGAACATTTAGGTCATTTTCGTCCTCCCTAGGCTTATTCTAATCCAATTAGTGTTTTTACCCAATCTTGTGCATCCAATATTTGATTTTGTGTCATTGGTTGAACATTTAGGTCATTTTCGTCCTCCCTAGTCTTATTCTAATCCAATTAGGGTTTTTAACCAATCTTGTGCATCCAATATGTGATTTTGTGTCATTGGTTGAACATTTAGGTCATTTTCGTCCTCCTTAGGCTTATTCTAATCCAATTAGGGTTTTTAACCAATGTTGTGCATCCAATTTGTGATTTTGTGTCATTTTGTGTCATTGGTTGAACATTTAGGTCATTTTCGTCCTCCCTAGGCTTATTCTAATCCAATTAGGGTTTTTAACCAATCTTGTGCATCCAATATGTGATTTTGTGTCATTTTGTGTCATTGGTTGAACATTTAGGTCATTTTCGTCCTCCCTAGGCTTATTCTAATCCAATTAGGGTTTTTAACCAATCTTGTGCATCCAATATTTGATTTTGTGTCATTTTGTGTTATTGGTTGACCATTTAGGTCATTTTCGTCCTCCCTAGGCTTATTCTAATCCAATTAGGGTTTTTAACCAATCTTGTGCATCCAATATGTGATTTTGTGTAATTTTGTGTCATTGGTTGAACATTTAGGTCATTTTCGTCCTCCCTAGGCTTATTCGAATCCAATTAGGGTTTTTAAATAATCTTGTCCATCCAATATGTGATTTTGTGTCATTTTGTGTCATTGGTTGAACATTTAGGTCATTTTCGTCCTCCCTAGGCTTATTCTAATCCAATTAGGGTTTTTAACCAATCTTGTGCATCCAATATGTGATTTTGTGTCATTGGTTGAACATTTAGGTCATTTTTGTCCTCCCTAGGCTTATTCTAATCCAATTAGGGTTTTTAACCAATCTTGTGCATCCAATATGTGATTTTGTGTCATTTTGTGTCATTGGTTGAACATTTAGGTCATTTTCGTCCTTGCTAGGCTTATTCTAATCCAATTAGGGTTTTTAACCAATCTTGTGCATCCAATATGTGATTTTGTGTCATTGGTTGAACATTTAGGTCATTTTCGTCCTCCCTAGGCTTATTCTAATCCAATTAGGGTTTTTAACCAATCTTGTGCATCCAATATGTGATTTTGTGTCATTTTGTGTCATTGGTTGAACATTTAGGTCATTTTCGTCCTCCCTAGGCTTATTTTAATCCAATTAGGGTTTTTAACCAATCTTGTGCATCCAATATGTGATTTTGTATCATTTTGTGTCATTGGTTGAACATTTAGGTCATTTTCGTCCTCCCTAGGCTTATTCTAATCCAATTAGGGTTTTTAACCAATCTTGTGCATCCAATATGTGATTTTGTGTTATTTTGTGTCATTGGTTGAACATTTAGGTCATTTTCGTCCTCCCTAGGCTTATTCTAATCCAATTAGGGTTTTTAACCACTCTTGTGCATCCAATATGTGATTTTGTGTCGTTAGTTGAACACTTAGGTCATTTTCGTCCTCCCTAGGCTTATTCTAATCCAATTAGGGTTTTTAACCAATCTTGTGCATCCAATATGTGATTTTGTGTCATTTTGTGTCATTGGTTGAACATTTAGGTCATTTTCGTCGTCCCTAGGCTTATTCTAATCCAATTAGGGTTTTTAACCACTCTTGTGTATCCAATGTGTGATTTTGTGTCATTTTGTGTCATTGGCTGAACATTTAGGTCATTTTCGTCCTCCCTAGGCTTATTCTAATCCAATTAGGGTTTTTAACCAATCTTGTGCATCCAATATGTGATTTTGTGTCATTTTGTGTCATTGGTTGAACATTTAGGTCATTTTCGTCCTCCCTGGGCTTATTCTAATCCAATTAGGGTTTTTAACCAATCTTGTGCATCCAATATGTGATTTTGTGTCATTTTGTGTCATTGGTTGAACATTTAGGTCATTTTCGTCCTCCCTAGGCTTATTCTAATCCAATTAGGGTTTTTAACCAATCTTCTGCATCCAGTATGTGATTTTTTGTCATTTTGTGTCATTGGTTGAACATTTAGATCATTTTTTCCTGCCTAGGCTTATTCTAATCCAATTAGGGTTTTTAACCAATCTTGTGCATCCAATATGTGATTTTGTGTCATTGGTTGAACATTTAGGTCATTTTTGTCCTCCCTAGGCTTATTCTAATCCAATTAGGGTTTTTAATCAATCTTGTGCATCCAATATGTGATTTTGTGTCATTTTGTGTCATTGGTTGAACATTTAGGTCATTTTCGTCCTCCCTAGGCTTATTCTAATCCAATTAGGGTTTTTAACCAATCTTGTGCATCCAATATGTGATTTTGTGTCATTTTGTGTCCACGGTTGAACATTTAGGTCATTTTCGTCCTCCCTAGGCTTATTCTAATCGAATTAGGGTTTTTAATCAATCTTGTGCATCCAATATGTGATTTTGTGTCATTTTGTGTCATTAGTTGAACATTTAGGTCATTTTCGTCCTCCCTAGGCTTATTCTAATCCAATTAGGGTTTTTAACCAATCTTGTACATCCAATATGTGATTTTGTGTAATTTTGTGTCATTGGTTGAACATTTACGTCATTTTTGTCCTCCCTAGGCTTATTCTAATCCAATTAGGGTTTTTAATCAATCTTGTGCATCCAATATGTGATTTTGTGTCATTGGTTGAACATTTAGGTCATTTTCGTCCTCCCTAGGCTTATTCTAATCCAATTAGGGTTTTTAACCAATCTTGTGCATCCAATATGTGATTTTGTGTCATTTTGTGTCCACGGTTGAACATTTAGGTCATTTTCGTCCTCCCTAGGCTTATTCTAATCCAATTAGGGTTTTTAACCAATCTTGTGCATCCAATATGTGATTTTGTGTCATTGGTTGAACATTTAGGTCATTTTCGTCCTCCCTAGCCTTATTCTAATCCAATTTGGGTTTTTAACCAATCTTGTGCATCCAATATGTGATTTTGTGTCATTGGTTGAACATTTAGGTCATTTTCGTCCTCCCTAGGCTTATTCTAATCCAATTAGGGTTTTTAACCAATCTTGTGCATCCAATATGTGATTTTGTGTCATTTTGTGTCATTGGTTGAACATTTAGGTCATTTTGGTCCTCCCTAGGCTTATTCTAATCCAATTAGGGTTTTTAACCGATCATGTGCATCCAATATGTGATTTTGTGTCATTTTGTGTCATTGGTATAACATTTAGGTCATTTTCGTTTTCCCTAGGCCTATTCTAATCCAATTAGGGTTTTTAACCAATCTTGTGCATGCAATATATAATTTTGTGTCATTTTGTGTCATTGGTTGAACATTTAGGTCATTTTCGTCCTCCCTAGGCTTATTCTAATCCAATTAGGGTTTTTAACCAATCTTGTGCATCCAATATGTGATTTTGTGTCATTTTGTGTCATTGGTTGAACATTTAGGTCATTTTCGTCCTCCCTAGGCTTATTCTAATCCAATTAGGGTTTTTAACCAATCTTTGCATCCAATATGTGATTTTGTTTCATTGGTTGAACATTTAGGTCATTTTTGTCCTCCCTAGGCTTATTCTAATCCAATTAGGGTTTTTAACCAATCTTGTGCATCCAATATGTGATTTTGTGTCATTGGTTGAACATTTAGGTCATTTTCGTCCTTCCTAGGCTTATTCTAATCCAATTAGGGTTTTTAAATAATCTTGTGCATCCAATATGTGATTTTGTGCCATTTTGTGTCATTGGTTGAACATTTAGGTCATTTTCGTCCTCCCTAGGCTTATTCTAATCCAATTAGGGTTTTTAACCAATCTTGTGCATCCAATATTTGATTTTGTATCGGTTGTTGAACATTTAGGTCATTTTCGTCCTCCCTAGGCTTATTCTAATCCAACTAGGGTCTTAAACCAATCTTGTGCATCCAATATGTGATTTTGTGTCATTGGTTGTACATTAAGGTCATTTTCGTCCTTCCTAGGCTTATTCTAATCCAATTAGGGTTTTTAAATAATCTTGTGCATCCAATATGTGATTTTGTGCCATTTTGTGTCATTGGTTGAACATTTAGGTCATTTTCGTCCTCCCTAGGCTTATTCTAATCCAATTAGGGTTTTTTACCAATCTTGTGCATCCAATATTTGATTTTGTATCGGTTGTTGAACATTTAGGTCATTTTCGTCCTCCCTAGGCTTATTCTAATCCAACTAGGGTCTTAAACCAATCTTGTGCATGCAATATGTGATTTTGTGTCATTGGTTGAACATTTAGGTCATTTTCGTCCTCCCTAGGCTTATTCTAATCCAATTAGGGTTTTTAACCACTCTTGTGCATCCAATATGTGATTTTGTGTCGTTAGTTGAACACTTAGGTCATTTTCGTCCTCCCTAGGCTTATTCTAATCCAATTAGGGTTTTTAACCAATCTTGTGCATCCAATATGTGATTTTGTGTCATTTTGTGTCATTGGTTGAACATTTAGGTCATTGTCGTCCTCCCTAGGCTTATTCTAATCCAATTAGGGTTTTTAACTAATCTTGTGCATCCAATATGTGATTTTGTGTCATTGGTTGAACATTTAGGTCATTTTCGTCCTCCCTAGGCTTATTCTAATCCAATTAGGGTTTTTAACCAATCTTGTGAATCCAATATGTGATTTTGTGTCATTGGTTGAACATTTAGGTCATTTTCATCCTCCCTAGGCTTATTCTAATCCAATTAGGGTTTTTAACCAATCTTGTGCATCCAATATGTGATTTTGTGTCATTTTGTGTCATTGGTTGAACATTTAGGTCAATTTCGTCCTCCCTAGGCTTATTCTAATCCAATTCGGGTTTTTAACCAATCTTGTGCATCCAATATGTGATTTTGTGTCATTGGTTGAACATTTAGGTCATTTTCGTCCTCCCTAGGCTTATTCTAATCCAATTAGAGTTTTTAACCAATCTTGTGCATCCAATATGTGATTTTGTGTCATTTTGTGTCATTGGTTGAACATTTAGATCATTTTCGTCCTCCCTAGCCTTATTCTAATCCAATTAGGGTTTTTAACCAATCTTGTGCATCCAATATGTGATTTTGTGTCATTAGTTGAACATTTAGGTCATTTTCGTCCTCCCTAGGCTTAATGTAATCCAACTAGGGTTTTTAACCAATCTTGTGCATCCAATATGTTATTTTGTGTCATTTTATGTCATTGGTTGAACATTTAGGTCATTTTCGTCCTCCCTAGGCTTATTCTAATCCAATTAGGGTTTTTAACCAATCTTGTGCATCCAATATGTGATTTTGTGTCATTTTTTGTCATTGGTTGAACATTTAGGTCATTTTCGTCCTCCCTAGGCTTATTCTAATCCAATTAGGGTTTTTAACCAATCTTGTGCATCCAATATGTGATTTTGTGTCATTGGTTGAACATCTAGATCATTATCGTCCTCCCTAGCCTTATTCTAATCCAATTAGGTTTTTAACCAATCTTGTGCATCCAATATGTGATTTTGTGTCATTTTGTGTCATTGGTTGAACATTTAGGTCATTTTCATCCTCCCTAGGCTTATTCTAATCCAATTAGGGTTTTTAACCAATCTTGTGCATCCAATATGTTATTTTGTGTCATTTTGTGTCATTGGTTGAACATTTAGGTCATTTTCGTCCTCCCTAGGCTTATTCTAATCCAATTAGGGTTTTAACCAATCTTGTGCATCCAATATGTGATTTTGTGTCATTGGTTGAACATTTAGGTCATTTTCGTCCTCGTTAGGCTTATTCTAATCCAATTAGGTATTTTAACCAATCTTGTGCATCCAATATGTGATTTTGTGTCATTTTGTGTCATTGGTTGAACATTTAGGTCATTTTCGTCCTCCCTAGGCTTATTCTAATCCAATTAGGGTTTTTAACCAATCTTGTGTATCCAATATGTGATCTTGTGTCATTTTGTGTCATTGGTTGAACATTTAGGTCATTTTCGTCCTCTCTAGGCTTATTCTAATCCAATTAGGGTTTTTAACCACTCTTGTGCATCCAATATGTGATTTTGTGTCATTGATTGAACATTTAGGTCATTTTCGTCCTCCCTAGGCTTATTCTAATCCAATTACGGTCTTAAACCAATCTTGTGCATCCAATATGTGATTTTGTGTCATTTTGTGTCATTGGTTGAACATTTAGGTCATTTTCGTCCTGCCTAGGCTTATTCTAATCCAATTAGGGTTTTTAACCAATCTTGTGCATCCAATATGTGATTTTGTGTCATTGGTTGAACATTTAGGTCATTTTCATCCTCCCTATGCTTATTATAATCCAATTAGGGTTTTTAACCATTCTTGTGCATCCAATGTGTGATTTTGTGTCATTTTATGTCATTGGTTGAACATTTAGGTCATGTTCGTCCTCCCTAGGCTTATTCTAATCCAATTAGGGTTTTTAACCAATCTTGTGCATCCAATATGTGATTTTGTGTGATTGGTTGATCATTTAGGTCATTTTCGTCCTCCCTAGGCTTATTCTAATCCAATTAGGGTTTTTAACCAATCTTGTGCATCCAATATGTGATTTTGTGTCATTTTGTGTCATTGGTTGAACATTTAGGTCATTTTCGTCCTCCCTGGGCTTATTCTAATCCAATTAGGGTTTTTAACCAAGCTTGTGCATCCAATATGTGATTTTGGGTCATTTTGTGTCATTGGTTGAACATTTAGGTCAATTTCGTCCTCCCTAGGCTTATTCCAATCCAATTAGGGTTTTTAACCAATCTTGTGCATCCAATATGTGATTTTGTGTCATTGGTTGAACATTTAGGTCATTTTGGTCCTCCCTAGGCTTATTCTAATCCAATTAGGGTTTTTAAACAATCTTCTGCATCCAATATGTGATTTTGTGTCATTTTGTGTCATTGGTTGAACATTTAGGTCATTTTCGTTCTCCCTAGGCTTATTCTAATCCAATTAGGGTTTTTAACCAATCTTGTGCATCCAATATGTGATTTTGTGTCATTGGTTGAACATTTAGGTCGTTTTCCCCTAGGCTTATTCTAATCCAATTAGGGTTTTAAACCAATTTTGTGCATCCAATATGTGATATTGTGTCATTTTGTGTCATTGGTTGAACATTTAGGTCATTTTCGTCCTCCCTAGACTTATTCCAATCCAATTAGGTTTTTTAACCAGTCTTGTGCATCCAATATGTGATTTTGTGTCATTTTGTGTCATTGGTTGAACATTTAGGTCATTTTCGTCCTCCCTAGTCATATTTTAATCCAATTAGGGTTTTTAACCAATCTTGTGCATTCAATATGTGATTTTGTGTCATTGGTTGAACATTTAGGTCATTTTCGTCCTCCCTAGGCTTATTCTAATCTAATTAGAGCTTTTAACAAGTCTTGGGCATCCAATATGTGATTTTGTGTCATTTTGTGTCATTGGTTGAACATTTAGGTCATTTTCGTCCTCCCTAGGCTTATTCTAATCCAATTAGGGTTTTTAACCAATCTTGTGCATCCAATATGTGATTTTGTGTCAGTGGTTTAACATTTAGGTCATTTTCGCCTTGCTAGGTTTATTCTAATCCAATTAGGGTTTTTAACCAATCTTGTGCATCCAATATGTGATTTTGTGTCATTTTGTGTCATTGGTTGAACATTTAGGTCATTTTCGTCCTCCCTAGGCTTATTCTAATCCAATTAAGGTTTTTAACCAATCTTGTGCATCCAATGTGTGATTTTTTGTCATTGGTTGAACATTTAGGTCATTTTCGTCCTCCCTAGGCTTATTTTAATCCAATGTTTTTAACCAATCTTGTGCATCCAATATGTGATTTTTTGTCATTGGTTGAACATTTAGGTCATTTTCGTCCTCCCTAGGCTTATTCTAATCCAATTAGGGTTTTTAACCAATCTTGTGCATCCAATATGTGATTTTGTGTCATTTTTTGTCATTGGTTGAACATTTAGGTCATTTTCGTCCTCCCTAGGCTAATTCTAATCCAATTACGGTTTTTAACCAATCTTGTGCATCCAATATGTGATTTTGTGTCATTTTGTGTCATTGGTTGAACATTTAGGTCATTTTCGTCCTCCCTAGGCTTATTCTAATCCAATTACGGTTTTTAACCAATCTTGTGCATCCAATATGTGATCTTGTGTCATTGGTTGAACATTTAGGTCATTTTCGTCCTCCCTAGGCTTATTCTAATCCAATTAGGGTTTTTAACCACTCTTGTGCATCCAATATGTGATTTTGTGTTGTTAGTTGAACACTTAGGTCATTTTCGTCCTCCCTAGGCTTATTCTAATCCAATTAGAGTTTTTAACCAATCTTGTGTATCCAATATGTGATTTTGTGTCATTTTGTGTCATTGGTTGAACATTTACGTCATTTTCGTCCTCCCTAGGCTTATTCCAATCCAATTAGGGTTTTTAACCAATCTTGTGCATCCAATATGTGATTTTGTGTCATTTTGTGTCATTGGTTGAACATTTAGGTCATTTTCGTCCTCCCTAGGCTTATTCTAATCCAATTACGGTTTTTAACCAATCTTGTGCATCCAATATGTGATCTTGTGTCATTGGTTGAACATTTAGGTCATTTTCGTCCTCCCTAGGCTTATTCTAATCCAATTAGGGTTTTTAACCACTCTTGTGCATCCAATATGTGATTTTGTGTCGTTAGTTGAACACTTAGGTCATTTTCGTCCTCCCTAGGCTTATTCTAATCCAATTAGGGTTTTTAACCAATCTTGTGCATTCAATATGTGATTTTGTGTCATTTTGTGTCATTGGTTGAACATTTAGGTCATTTTCGTCCTCCCTAGGCTTATTCTAATCCAATTAGGGTTTTTAACTAATCTTGTGCATCCAATATGTGATTTTGTGTCATTGGTTGAACATTTAGGTCTATTTCGTCCTCCCTAGGCTTATTCTAATCCAATTAGGGTCTTAAACCAATCTTGTGCATCCAATATGTGATTTTGTGTCATTTTGTGTCATTGGTTGAACATTTAGGTCATTTTCGTCCTCCCTAGGCTTATTCTAATCCAATTAGGGTTTTTAACCAATCTTGTGCATCCAATATGTGATTTTGTGTCATTTTTTGTCATTGGTTGAACATTTAGGTCATTTTCGTCCTCCCTAGGCTAATTCTAATCCAATTGGGGTTTTTAACCAATCTTGTGCATCCAATATGTGATTTTGTGTCATTTTGTGTCATTGGTTGAACATTTAGGTCATTTTCGTCCTCCCTAGGCTTATTCTAATCCAATTAGGGTTTTTAACCAATCTTGTGCATCCAATATGTGATTTTGTGTCATTTTGTGTCATTGGTTGAACATTTAGGTCAGTTTAGTCCTCCCTAGGCTTATTCTAATCCAATTAGGTTTTTAACCAATCTTGTGCATCCAATATGTGATTTTGTGTCATTGGTTGAACATTTAGGTCATTTTCGTCCTCCCTAGGCTTATTCTAATCCAATTAGAGTTTTTAACCAATCTTGTGCGTCCAATATGTGATTTTGCGTCATTTTGTGTCATTAGTTGAACATTTAGGTCATTTTCGTCCTCCCTAGGCTTATTCTAATCCAATTAGGGTTTTTAACCAATCTTGTGCATCCAATATGTGATTTTGTGTCATTTTGTGTCATTGGTTGAACATTTAGGTCATTTTCGTCCTCCCTTAGCTTATTCTAAACCAATTAGGGTTTTTAACCAATCTTGTGCATCCAATATGTGATTTTGTGTCATTTTGTGTCATTGGTTGAACATTTAGGTCATTGTCGTCCTCCCTTGGCTTATTCTAAACCAATTAGGGTTTTTAACCAATCTTGTGCATCCAAAATTTGATTTTGTGTCATTTTGTGTCATTGGTTGAACATTTAGGTCATTTTCGTCCTCCCTAGGCTTATTCTAATCAGATTAGGGTTTTCAACCAATCTTTGCATCCAATATGTGATTTTGTGTCTTTTTGTGTCATTGGTTAAACATTTAGGTCATTTTCGTCCTCCCTAGGCTGATTCTAATCCAATTCGGGTTTTTAACCAATCTTGTGCATTCAATATGTGATTTTGTGTCATTTTTTGTTATTGGTTTAACATTTAGCTCAATTTCGTCCTTCCTAGGCTTATTCTAATCCAATTAGGGTTTTTATCCAATCTTGTGCATCCAATATGTGATTGTGTCATTGGTTGAACATTTAGGTCATTTTCGTCCTCCCTAGGCTTATTCTAATCCAATTAGGGTTTTTAACCAATCTTGTGCGTCCAATATGTGATTATATGTCATTTTGTTTCATTGGTAGAACATTTAGGTCATTTTCGTCCTCCCTAGGCTTATTCTAATCCAATTAGGGTTTTTAACCAATCTTGTGCATCCAATATGTGATTTTGTGTCATTTTTTGTCATTGGTTGAACATTTAGGTCATTTTCGTCCTCCCTAGGCTTATTCTAATCCAATTAGGGTTTTTAACCAAGCTTGTGCATCCAATATGTGATTTTAGGTCATTTTGTGTCATTGGTTGAACATTTAGGTCAATTTCGTCCTCCCTAGGCTTATTCCAATCCAATTAGGGTTTTTAACCAATCTTGTGCATCCAATATGTGATTTTGTGTCATTGGTTGAACATTTAGGTCATTTTGGTCCTCCCTAGGCTTATTCTAATCCAATTAGGGTTTTTAAACAATCTTCTGCATCCAATATGTGATTTTGTGTCATTTTGTGTCATTGGTTGAACATTTAGGTCATTTTCGTTCTCCCTAGGCTTATTCTAATCCAATTAGGGTTTTTAACCAATCTTGTGCATCCAATATGTGATTTTGTGTCATTGGTTGAACATTTAGGTCGTTTTCCCCTAGGCTTATTCTAATCCAATTAGGGTTTTAAACCAATTTTGTGCATCCAATATGTGATATTGTGTCATTTTGTGTCATTGGTTGAACATTTAGGTCATTTTCGTCCTCCCTAGACTTATTCCAATCCAATTAGGTTTTTTAACCAGTCTTGTGCATCCAATATGTGATTTTGTGTCATTTTGTGTCATTGGTTGAACATTTAGGTCATTTTCGTCCTCCCTAGTCATATTTTAATCCAATTAGGGTTTTTAACCAATCTTGTGCATTCAATATGTGATTTTGTGTCATTGGTTGAACATTTAGGTCATTTTCGTCCTCCCTAGGCTTATTCTAATCTAATTAGAGCTTTTAACAAGTCTTGGGCATCCAATATGTGATTTTGTGTCATTTTGTGTCATTGGTTGAACATTTAGGTCATTTTCGTCCTCCCTAGGCTTATTCTAATCCAATTAGGGTTTTTAACCAATCTTGTGCATCCAATATGTGATTTTGTGTCAGTGGTTTAACATTTAGGTCATTTTCGCCTTGCTAGGTTTATTCTAATCCAATTAGGGTTTTTAACCAATCTTGTGCATCCAATATGTGATTTTGTGTCATTTTGTGTCATTGGTTGAACATTTAGGTCATTTTCGTCCTCCCTAGGCTTATTCTAATCCAATTAAGGTTTTTAACCAATCTTGTGCATCCAATGTGTGATTTTGTGTCATTGGTTGAACATTTAGGTCATTTTCGTCCTCCCTAGGCTTATTTTAATCCAATTAGGGTTTTTAAACAATCTTGTGCATCCAATATGTGATTTTGTGTCATTTTGTGTCATTGGTTGAACATTTAGGTCATTTTCGTCCTCCCTAGGCTTATTCTAATCCAATTAGGGTTTTTAACCAATCTTGTGTATCCAATATGTGATCTTGTGTCATTTTGTGTCATTGGTTGAACATTTAGGTCATTTTCGTCCTCCCTAGGCTTATTCTAATCCAATTAGGGTTTTTAACCACTCTTGTGCATCCAATATGTGATTTTGTGTCGTTAGTTGAACACTTAGGTCATTTTCGTCCTCCCTAGGCTTATTCTAATCCAATTAGGGTTTTTAACCAATCTTGTGCATCCAATATGTGATTTTGTGTCATTTTGTGTCATTGGTTGAACATTTAGGTCATTTTCGTCGTCCCTAGGCTTATTCTAATCCAATTAGGGTCTTAAACAAATCTTGTGCATCCAATATGTGAATTTGTATCATTTTGTGTCATTGGTTCAACATTTAGGTCATTTTCGTTCTCCCTAGGCTTATTCTAATCCATTTAGGGTTTTTAACCAATCTTGTGCATCCAATATGTGATTTTGTGTCATTTTGTGTCATTGGTTGAACATTTAGGTCATTTTCGTCCTCCCTAGACTTATTCTAATCCAATTAGGGTTTTTAACCAATCTTGTGCATTCAATATGTGCTTTTGTGTCATTGGTTGAACATTTAGGTCATTTTCGTCCTCCCTAGGCTTATTCTAATCCAATTAGGGTTTTTAAGAAATCTTGGGCATCCAATATGTGATTTTGTGTCATTTTGTGTCATTGGTTGAACATTTAGGTCATTTTCGTCCTCCCTAGGCTTATTCTAATCCAATTAGGGTTTTTAACCAATCTTGTGCATCCAATATGTGATTTTGTGTCATTTTGTGTCATCAGTTGAACATTTAGGTCGTTTTCGTCCTCCCTAGGCTTATTCTAATCCAATTAGGGTTTTCAACCAATTTGTGCATCCAATATGTGATTTTGTGTCATTTTGTGTCATTGGTTGAACATTTAGGTCATTTTCGTCCTCCCTAGGCTTATTCTAATCCAATTAGGGTTTTTAACCAATCTTGTGCATCCAATATGTGATTTTGTGTCATTTTGTGTCATTGCTTGAACATTTAGGTGATTTTCGTCCTCCCTAGGCTTATTCTAATCCAATTAGGGTTTTTAACCAATCTTGTGCATCCAATATGTGATTTTGTGTCATTTTGTGTCATTGGTTGAACATTTAGGTCATTTTCGTCCTCCCTAGGCTTATTCTAATCCAATTAGGGTTTTTAACCAATCTTGTGCATCCAATATGTGATTTTGTGTCATTGGTTCAACATTTAGGTCATTTTCGTCCTCCCTAGGCTTATTCTAATCCAATTAGGAATTTTAACCAATCTTGTGCATCCAATATGTGATTTTGTGTCATTTTGTGTCATTGGTTGAACATTTAGGTCATTTTCGTCCTCCCTAGGCTTATTCTAATCCAATTAGGGTTTTTAACCAATCTTGTGTATCCAATATGTGATCTTGTGTCATTTTGTGTCATTGGTTGAACATTTAGGTCATTTTCGTCCTCTCTAGGCTTATTCTAATCCAATTAGGGTTTTTAACCACTCTTGTGCATCCAATATGTGATTTTGTGTCATTGATTGAACATTTAGGTCATTTTCGTCCTCCCTAGGCTTATTCTAATCCAATTAGGGTCTTAAACCAATCTTGTGCATCCAATATGTGATTTTGTGTCATTTTGTGTCATTGGTTGAACATTTAGGTCATTTTCGTCCTCCCTAGGCTTATTCTAATCCAATTAGGGTTTTTAACCAATCTTGTGTATCCAATATGTGATCTTGTGTTATTTTGTGTCATTGGTTGAACATTTAGGTCATTATGATCCTCCCTAGGCTTATTCTAATCCAATTAGGGTTTTAAACCACTCTTGTGCATCCAATATGTGATTTTTTGTCGTTAGTTGAACACTTAGGTCATTTTCATCCTCCCTAGGCTTATTCTAATCTAATTAGGGTTTTTAACCAATCTTGTGCATCCAATATGTGATTTTGTATCATTTTGTGTCATTGGTTGAACATTTAGGTCATTTTCGTCCTCCTTAGGCTTATTCTAATCCAATTAGGGTCTTAAACAAATCTTGTGCATCCAATATGTGATTTTGTATCATTTTGTGTCATTGGTTGAACATTTAGGTCATTTTCGTTCTCCCTAGGCTTATTCTAATCCAATTAGGGTTTTTAACCAATCTTGTGCATCCAATATGTGATTTTGTGTCATTGGTTGAACATTTAGGTCATTTTCCCCTAGGCTTATTCTAATCCAATTAGGGTTTTAAACCAATTTTGTGCATCCAATATGTGATTTTGTGTCATTTTGTGTCATTGGTTGAACATTTAGGTCATTTTCGTCCTCCCTAGGCTTATTCTAATCCAATTAGGGTTTTTAACCAATCTTGTGTATCCAATATGTGATCTTGTGTCATTTTGTGTCATTGGTTGAACATTTAGGTCATTTTCGTCCTCCCTAGGCTTATTCTAATCCAATTAGGGTTTTAAACCACTCTTGTGCATCCAATATGTGATTTTTTGTCGTTAGTTGAACACTTAGGTCATTTTCGTCCTCCCTAGGCTTATTCTAATCTAATTAGGGTTTTTAACCAATCTTGTGCATCCAAGATGTGATTTTGTGTCATTTTGTGTCATTGGTTGAACATTTAGGTCATTTTCGTCCTCCCTAGGCTTATTCTAATCCAATTAGGGTCTTAAACGAATCTTGTGCATCCAATATGTGATTTTGTATCATTTTGTGTCATTGGTTGAAAATTTAGGTCATTTTCGTTCTCCCTAGGCTTATTCTAATCCAATTAGGGTTTTTAACCAATCTTGTGCATCCAATATGTGATTTTGTGTCATTGGTTGAACATTTAGGTCATTTTCGTCCTCCCTAGGCTTATTCTAATCCAATTAGGGTTTTTAACCAATCTTGTGCATCCAATATTTGATTTTGTATCGGTTGTTGAACATTTAGGTCATTTTCGTCCTCCCTAGGCTTATTCTAATCCAACTAGGGTCTTAAACCAATCTTGTGCATCCAATATGTGATTTTGTGTCATTGGTTGAACATTTAGGTCATTTTCGTTCTCCCTAGCCTTATTCTAATCCAATTAGGGTTTTAAACCAATCTTGTGCATCCAATATGTGATTTGGTGTCATTTTGTGTCATTGGTTGAACATTTAGGTCATTTTCGTCCTCCCTAGACTTATTCTAATCCAATTAGGGTTTTTAACCAATCTTGTGCATTCAATATGTGCTTTTGTGTCATTGGTTGAACATTTAGGTCATTTTCGTCCTCCCTAGGCTTATTTTAATCCAATTAGGGTTTTTAACCAATCTTGGGCATCCAATATGTGATTTTGTGTCATTTTGTGTCATTGGTTGGACATTTAGGTCATTTTCGTCCTCCCTAGGCTTATTCTAATCCAATTTGGATTTTTAACCAATCTTGTGCATCCAATATGTGATTTTGTGTCATTTTGTGTCATTGGTTGAACAGTTAGGTCATTTTCGTTCTCCCTAGGATTATTCAAATCCAATTAGGGTTTTTAACCAATCTTGTGCATCCAATATGTGATTTTGTGTCATTTTGTGTCATTGGTTGAACATTTAGGTCATTTTCGTCCTCCCTAGGCATATTCTAATCCAATTAGGGTTTTTAACCAATCTTGTGCATCCAATATGTGATTTTGTGTCATTGGTTGAACATTTAGGTCATTTTCGTCGTCCCTAGGCTTATTATATTCCAATTAGGGTTTTTAACCAATCTTGTGCAACCAATTTGTGATTTTGTATCATTGGTTGAACATTTAGGTCATTTTCGTCCTCCCTAGGCTTATTCTAATCCAATTAGGGTTTTTAACCAATCTTGTGCATCCAATATGTGATTTTGTGTCATTGGTTGAACATTTAGGTCATTTTCGTCCTCCCTGTGCTTATTCTAATCCAATTAGGGTTTTTAACCAATCTTGTGCATCCAATATGTGATTTTGTGTCATTTTGTGTCATTGGTTGAACATTTAGGTCATTTTCGTCCTCCCTAGGCTTATTCTAATCCAATTAGGGTTTTTAACCAATCTTGTGCATCCAATATGTGATTTTGTGTCATTTTGTGTCATTGGTTGAACATTTAGGTCATTTTCGTCCTCCCTAGGCTTATTCTAATCCAATTAGGGGTTTTAAACAATGTTGTGCATCCAATAAGTCATTTTGTGTCATTGGTTGAACATTTAGGTCATTTTCGTCCTCCCTAGGCTTATTCTAATTTAATTAGGGTTTTTATCCAATCTTGTGCATCCAATATGTGATTTTGTGTCATTGGTTGAACATTTAGGTCATTTTCGTCCTCCCTAGGCTTATTCTAATCCAATTAGGGTTTTTAACCAATCTTGTGCATCCAATATGTGATTTTGTGTCATTTTGTGTCATTGGTTGAACATTTAGGTCATTTTCGTCCTCCCTAGGCTTATTCTAATCCAATTAGGGTTTTTAACCAATATTGTGCATCCAATATCTGATTTTGTGTCATTTTGTGTCATTGGTCGACCATTTAGGTCATTTTCATCCTCCCTAGGCTTATTCTAATCCAATTAAGGTTTTTAACCAATCTAATGCATCCAATGTGTGATTTTGTGTCATTTTGTGTCATTGGTTGAACATTTAGGTCATTTTCGTCCTCCCTAGGCTTATTTTAATCCAATTAGGGTTTTTAACCAATCTTTTGCATCCAATATGTGATTTTTTGTCATTGGTTGAACATTTAGGTCATTTTCGTCCTCCCTAGGCTTATTCTAATCCAATTAGGGTTTTTAACCAATCTTGTGCATCCAATATGTGAATTTGTGTCATTTTGTGTCATTGGTTGAACATTTAGGTCATTTTCGTCCTCCCTAGGCTTATTCTAATCCAATTAGGGTTTTTAACCATTCTTGTGCATCCAATATGTGATTTTGTGTCATTTTGTGTCATTGGTTGAACATTTAGTTCATTTTCGTCCTCCCTAGGCTTATTCTAATCCAATTAGGGTTTTTAACCAATCTTGTGCATCCAATATGTGATTTTATGTCATTTTGTGTCATTGGTTGAACATTTAGGTCATTTTCGTCCTCCCTAGGCTTATTCTAATCCAATTAGGGTTTTTAACCAATCTTGTGCACCCAATATGTGATTTTATGTCATTTTGTGTCATTGGTTGAACATTTAGGTCATTTTCGTCCTCCCTAGGCTTATTCTAATCCAATTAGGGTTTTTAACCAATCTTGTGCATCCAATATGTGATTTTGTGTCATTGGTTGAACATTTAGGTCAGTTTTGTCCTCCCTAGGCATATTCTAATCCAATTAGGGTTTTTAACCAATCTTGTGCATCCAATATGTGATTTTGTGTCATTTTGTGTCATTGGTTGAACATTTAGGTCATTTTCGTCCTCCCTAGGCTTATTCTAATCCAATTAGGGTTTTTAACCAATCTTGTGCATCCAATATGTGATTTTGTGTCATTTTGTGTCATTGGTTGAACATTTAGGTCATTTTCGTCCTCCCTAGGCTTAATCTAATCCAATTAGGGTTTTTAACCAATCTTGAGCATCCAATATGTGATTTTATGTAATTGGTTGAACATTTAGGTCATTTTCGTCCTCCCTTGGGTTATTCTTATCCAATTAGGGTTTTTAACAAATCTTGTGCATCCAATATGTGATTTTGTGTCATTTTGTATCATTGATTGAACATTTAGGTCATTTTCGTCCTCCCTAGGCTTATTCTAATCCAATTAGGGTTTTTAACCAATCTTGTGCATCCAATATGTGATTTTGTGTCATTTTGTGTCATTGGTTGAACATTTAGGTCATTTTCGTCCTCCCTAGGCTTATTCTAATCCAATTAGGGTTTTTAACCTATCTTGTGAATCCAATATGTGATTTTGTGTCATTTTGTGTCATTGGTTTAACATTTAGGTCATTTTCGTCTTCCCTAGGCTTATTCTAATCCAATTAGGGTTTTTAACCAATCTTGTGCATCCAATATGTGATTTTGTGTCATTTTGTGTCATCTGTAATCCAATTAGGTCATTTTCGTCCTCCCTAGGCTTATTCTAATCCAATTAGGGTTTTTAACCAATCTTGTTCATCCAATATGTGATTTTGTGTCATTTTGTGTCATTGGTTGAACATTTAGGTCATTTTCGTCCTCCCTTGGCTTATTCTAATCCAATTAGGGTTTTTAACCAATCTTGTGCATCCAATATGTGATTTTGTGTCATTTTGTGTCATTGGTTGAACATTCAGGTCATTTTCGTCCTCGCTAGGCATATTCTATTCCAATTAGGGTTTTTAACCAATCTTGTGCATCCAATATGTGATTTTGTGTCATTGGTTGAACATTTAGGTCATTTTCGTCCTCCCTAGGCTTATTCTAATCCAATTAGGGTTTTTAACCAATCTTGTGCATCCAATATGTGATTTTGTGTCATTTTGTGTCATTGGCTGAACTTTTAGGTCATTTTCGTCCTCCTAGGCTTATTCTAATCCAATTAGGGTTTTTAACCAATCTTGTGCATCCAATATGTGATTTTGTGTCATTTTGTGTCATTGGTTGAACATTTAGGTCATTTTCGTCCTCCCTAGGCTTATTCTAATCCAATTAGGGTTTTTAACCAATGTTGTGCATCCAATATGTGATATTGTGTCATTGGTTGAACATTTAGGTCATTTTCGTCCTCCCTAGGCTTATTCTAATCCAATTAGGGTTTTTAACCAATCTTGTGCATCCAATATGTGATTTTGTGTCATTGGTTAAACATTTAGGTCATTTTCGTCCCCCTTAGGCTTATTCTAATCCAATTAGGGTTTTTAACCAATCTTGTGCATCCAATATGTGATTTTGTGTCATTGGTTGAACATTTAGGTCATTTTCTTCCTCCCTAGGCTTATTCTAATCCAATTAGGGTTTTTATCCAATCTTGTGCATCCAATATGTGATTTTGTGTCATTGGTTGAACATTTAGATCATTTTCGTCCTCCCTAGGCTTATTCTAATCCAATTAGGGTTTTTAACCAATCTTGTGCATCCAATATGTGATTTTGTGTCATTTTTTGTCATTGGTTGAACATTTAGCTCATTTTCGTCCTTCCTAGGCTTATTCTAATCCAATTAGGGTTTTTAACCAATCTTGTGCATCCAACATGTGATTTTGTGTCATTTTGTGTCATTGGTTGAACATTTAGGTAACTTTCGTCCTCCCTAGGCTTATTCTAATCCAATTAGGGTTTTTAACCAATCTTGTGCATCCAATATGTGATTTTGTGTCATTTTGTGTCATTGGTTGAACATTTAGGTCATTTTCGTCCTCCCTAGGCTTATTCTAATCCAATTAGGGTTTTTAACCAATCTTGTGCATATGATAAGTGATTTTATGTCATTGGTAATCCAATTAGGTCATTTTCGTCCTCCCTAGGCTTATTACAATCCAATTAGGGTTTTTAACCAATCTTGTGCATCCAATATGTGATTTTGTGTCATTTTGTGTCATTGGTTGAACATTTAGGTCATTTTCGTCCTCCCTAGGCTTATTCTAATCCAATTAGGGTTTTTAACCAGCCTTGTGCATCCAATATGTGATTTTGTGTCATTTTGTATCATTGGTTGAACATTTAGGTCATTTTCGTCCTCCCTAGGCTTATTCTAATCCAATTAGGGTTTTTAACCAATCTTGTGCATCCAATATGTGATTTTGTGTCATTGGTTGAACATTTAGGTCATTTTCGTCCTCCCTGTGCTTATTCTAATCCAATTAGGGTTTTTAACCAATCTTGTGCATCCAATATGTGATTTTGTGTCATTGGTTGAACATTTAGGTCATTTTCGTCCTCCCTAGGCTTATTCTAATCCAATTAGGGTTTTTAACCAATCTTGTGCATCCAATATGTGATTTTGTGTCATTTTGTGTCATTGGCTAAACTTTTAGTTCATTTTCGTCCTCCTAGGCTTATTCTAATCCAATTAGGGTTTTTAACCAATCTTGTGCATCCAATATGTGATTTTGTGTCATTTTGTGTCATTGGTTGAACATTTAGGTCATTTTCGTCCTCCCTAGGCTTATTCTAATCCAATTAGGGTTTTTAACCAATCTTGTGCATCCAATATGTGATTTTGTGTCATTTTGTGTCATTGCTTGAACATTTAGGTGATTTTCGTCCTCCCTAGGCTTATTCTAATCCAATTAGGGTTTTTAACCAATCTTGTGCATCCAATATGTGATTTTGTGTCATTTTGTGTCATTGGTTGAACATTTAGGTCATTTTCGTCCTCCCTAGGCTTATTCTAATCCAATTAGGGTTTTTAACCAATCTTGTGCATCCAATATGTGATATTGTGTCATTTTGTGTCATTGGTTGAACATTTAGGTCATTTTCGTCCTCGCTAGGCTTATTCTAATCCAATTAGGGTTTTTAACAAACCTTGTGCATCCAATATGTTATTTTGTGTCATTGATTGAACATTTAGGTCATTTTTGTCCTCCCTAGGATTATTCTAATCCAATTAGGGTTTTTAACCAATCTTGTGCATCAAATATGTGATTTTGTGTCATTTTGTGTCATTGGTTGAACATTTAGGTCATTTTCGTCCTCCCTAGGCTTATTCTAATCATATTAGGGTTTTTAACCAATCTTGTGCATCCAATATGTGATTTGTGTCATGTTGTGTCATTGGTTGAACATTTAGGTCATTTTCGTCCTCCCTAGGCTTATTCTAATCCAATTAGGGTTTTTAACCAATCTTGTGCATCCAATATGTGATTTTGTGTCATTTTGTGTCATTGGTTGAACATTTAGGTCATTTTCGTCCTCCCTAGGCTTACTCTAATCCAATTAGGGTTTTTAACCAATCTTGTGCATCAAATATGTGATTTTGTGTCATTTTTTGTCATCGGTTGAACATTTAGGTCATTTTCGTCCTCCCTATGCTTATTCTAATCCAATTAGGGTTTTTAACCAATCTTGTGCATCCAATATGTGATTTTGTGTCATTGGTTGAACATTTAGGTCATTTTCGTCCTCCCTAGGCTTATTCTAATCCAATTAGGGTTTTTAACCAATATTGGGCATCCAATATGTGATTTTGTGTCATTTTTTGTCATTGGTTGAACATTTAGGTCATTTTCGTCCTCCCTAGGCTTATTCTAATCCAATTAGGGTTTTTAACCAATCTTGTGCATCCAATATGTGATTTTGTGTCATTGGTTAAACATTTAGGTCATTTTCGTCCCCCTTAGGCTTATTCTAATCCAATTAGGGTTTTTAACCAATCTTGTGCATCCAATATGTGATTTTGTGTCATTGGTTGAACATTTAGGTCATTTTCTTCCTCCCTAGGCTTATTCTAATCCAATTAGGGTTTTTATCCAATCTTGTACATCCAATATGTGATTTTGTGTCATTGGTTGAACATTTAGGTCATTTTCGTCCTCCCTAGGCTTATTCTAATCCAATTAGGGTTTTTAACCAATCTTGTGCATCCAATATGTGATTTTGTGTCATTTTGTGTCATTGGTTGAACATTTAGGTCATTTTCGTCCTCCCTAGGCTTATTCTAATCCAATTAGGGTTTTTAACCAATCTTGTGCGTCCAATATGTGATTTTGCGTCATTTTGTATCATTGGTTGAACATTTAGGTCATTTTCGTCCTCCCTAGGCTTATTCTAATCCAATTAGGGTTTTTAACCAATCTTGTGCATCCAATATGTGATTTTGTGTCATTTTGTGTCATTGGTTGAACATTTAGGTCATTTTCGTCCTCCCTAGGCTTATTCTAATCTAATTAGGGTTTTTAACCAATCTTGTGCATCCAATATGTGATTTTGTGTCATTTTGTGTCATTGGTTGAACATTTAGGTCATTTTCGTCTTCCCTAGGCTTATTCTAAACCAATTAAGGTTTTTTACCAATCTTGTGCATCCAATATGTGATTTTGTGTCATTTTGTGTCATTGGTTGAACATGTAGGTCATTTTCGTCCTCCCTAGGCTTATTCTAATCCAATTAGGGTTTTTAACCAATCTTGTGCATCCAATATGTGATTTTGTGTCATTTTGTGTCATTGGTTGAACATTTAGGTCATTTTCGTCCTCCCTAGGCTTATTCTAATCCAATTAGGGTTTTGAACCAATCTTGTGCATCCAATATGTGATTTTATGTCATTGGTTGAACATTTAGGTCATTTTTGTCCTCCCTAAGCTTATTCTAATCCAATTAGGGTTTTTAACCAATCTTGTGCATCCAATATGTGATTTTGTGTCATTTTGTGTCATTGGTTGAACATTTAGGTCATTTTCGTCCTCCCTAGGCTTATTCTAATCCAATTAGGGTTTTTAACCAATCTTGTGCATCCAATATGTGATTTTGTGTCATTTTGTGTCATTGCTTGAACATTTAGGTGATTTTCGTCCTCCCTAGGCTTATTCTAATCCAATTAGGGTTTTTAACCAATCTTGTGCATCCAATATGTGATTTTGTGTCATTTTGTGTCATTGGTTGAACATTTAGGTCATTTTCGTCCTCCCTAGGCTTATTCTAATCCAATTAGGGTTTTTAACCAATCATGTGCGTCCAATATGTGATTTTGGGTCATTTTGTGTCATCGGTTGAACATTTAGGTCAATTTCGTCTTCCCTAGGCTTATTCCAACCCAATTAGGGTTTTAAACCAATCTTGTGCATCCAATATGTGATTTTGTGTCATTTTGTGCCATTGGTTGAACATTTAGGTCATTTTCGTCCTCCCTAGGCTTATTCTAATCAAGTTAGGGTTTTTAACCAATCTTGTGCATCCAATATGTGATTTTGTGTCATTGGTTGAACATTTAGGTCATTTTCGTCCTCCCTAGGCTTATTCTTATCCAATTAGGGTCTTAAACCAATCTTGTGCATCCAATATGTGATTTTGTGTCATTTTGTGTCATTGGTTGAACATTTAGGTCATTTTCGTCCTCCCTAGGCTTATTCTAATCCAATTAGGGTTTTTAACCAATCTTGTGTATCCAATATGTGATCTTGTGTCATTGGTTGAACATTTAGGTCATTTTCGTCCTCCTTAGGCTTATTCTAATCCAATTAGGGTCTTAAACAAATCTTGTGCATCCAATATGTGATTTTGTATCATTTTTTGTCATTGGTTGAACATTTAGGTCATTTTCGTTCTCCCTAGGCTTATTCTAATCCAATTAGGGTTTTTAACCAATCTTGTGCATCCAATATGTGATTTTGTGTCATTGGTTGAACATTTAGGTCATTTTCCCCTAGGCTTAATCTAATCCAATTAGGGTTTTAAACCAATTTTGTGCATCCAATATGTGATTTTGTGTCATTGGTTGAACATTTAGGTCATTTTCGTCCTCCCTAGACTTATTCCAATCCAATTAGGGTTTTTAACCAATCTTGTGCATCCAATATGTGATTTTGTGTCATTTTGTGTCATTGGTTGAACATTTAGGTCATTTTCGTCCTCCCTAGTCATATTTTAATCCAATTAGGGTTTTTAACCAATCTTGTGCATTCAATATGTGATTTTGTGTCATTGGTTGAACATTTAGGTCATTTTCGTCCTCCCTAGGCTTATTCTAATCCAATTAGGGTTTTTAACAAGTCTTGGGCATCCAATATGTGATTTTGTGTCATTTTGTGTCATTGGTTGAACATTTAGGTCATTTTCGTCCTCCCTAGGCTTATTCTAATCCAATTAGGGTTTTTAACCAATCTTGTGCATCCAATATGTGATTTTGTGTCATTTTGTGTCATTGGTTGAACATTTAGGTCATTTTCGTCCTCCCTAGGCTTATTCTAATCCAATTAGGGTTTTTAACCTATCTTGTGCATCCAATATGTGATTTTGTGTCATTTTGTGTCATTGCTTGAACATTTAGGTCATTTTCGTCCTCCCTAGGCTTATTCTAATCCAATTAGGGTTTTTAACCAATCTTGTGCATCCAATATGTGATTTTGTGTCATTGGTTGAACATTTAGGTCATTTTTGTCCTCCCTAGTCTTATTCTAATCCAATTAAGGTTTTTAACCAATCTTGTGCATCCAATATGTGATTTTGTGTCATTGGTTGAACATTTAGGTCATTTTAGTCCTCCCTAGGCTTATTCTAATCCAATTAGGGTTTTTAACCAAACTTGTGAATCCAATATGTGATTTTGTGTCATTGGTTGAACATTTAGGTCATTTTCGTCCTCCCTAGGCTTATTCTAATCCAATTAGGGTTTTTAACCAATCTTGTGCATCCAATATGTGATTTTGTGTCATTTTGTGTCATTGGTTGAACATTTAGGTTATTTTCGTCCTCCCTAGGCTTATTCTAATCCAATTAGGGGTTTTAACCAATGTTGTGCATCCAATATGTGATTTTGTGTCATTGGTTGAACATTTAGGTCATTTTCGTCCTCCCTAGGCTTATTCTAATCCAATTAGGGTTTTTAACCAATCTTGTGCATCCAATATGTGATTTTGGGTCATTTTGTGTCATTGGTTGAACATTTAGGTCAATTTCGTCCTCCCTAGGCTTATTCCAATCCAATTAGGGTTTTTAACCAATCTTGTGCATCCAATATGTGATTTCGTGTCATTTTGTGTCATTGGTTGAACATTTAGGTCATTTTCGTCCTCCCTAGGCTTATTCTAATCCAAAAATATGGTTTTTAACCAATCTTGTGCATCCAATATGTGATTTTGTGTCATTGGTTGAACATTTAGGTCATTTTCATCCTCCCTAGGCTTATTCTAATCCAATTAGGGTCTTAAACAAATCTTGTGCATCCAATATGTGATTTTGTATCATTTTGTGTCATTGATTGAACATTTAGGTCATTTTCGTTCTCCCTAGGCTTATTCTAATCAAATTAGGGTTTTTAACCAATCTTGTGCATCCAATATGTGATTTTGTGTCATTGGTTGAACATTTAGGTCATTTTCGTCCTTTCTAGGCTTATTCTAATCCAATTAGGGTTTTTAAATAATCTTGTGCATCCAATATGTGATTTTGTGCCATTTTGTGTCATTGGTTGAACATTTAGGTCATTTTCGTCCTCCCTAGGCTTATTCTAATCCAATTAGGGTTTTTAACCAATCTTGTGCATCCAATATGTGATTTTGTATCATTTTGTGTCATTGGTTGAACATATAGGTCA
This sequence comes from Cicer yamashitae, assembly GCA_037974755.1. Lineage (NCBI taxonomy): Eukaryota > Viridiplantae > Streptophyta > Magnoliopsida > Fabales > Fabaceae > Cicer > Cicer yamashitae. The sequence goes on along the minus strand of JBBPBQ010000008.1, from coordinate 16,742,027 downwards.
TTTTCGTCCTCCATAGGCTTATTCTAATCCAATTAGGGTTTTTAACCAATCTTGTGCATCCAATATGTGATTTTGTGTCATTGGTTGAACATTTAGGTCATTTTCGTCCTCCCTAGGCTTATTCTAATCCAATTAGGGTTTTTAACCAATCTTGTGCATCCAATATGTGATCTTGTGATTGGTTGAACATTTAGGACATTTTCGTCCTCCATGGCCTTATTCTAATCCAATTAGGGTTTTGAACCAATCTTGTGCATCCAATATGTAATTTTGTGTCATTTTGTGTCATTGGTTGAACATATAGGTCATTTTCGTCCTCCATAGGCTTATTCTAATCCAATTAGGGTTTTTAACCAATCTTGTGCATCCAATATGTGATTTTGTATCATTTTGTGTCATTGGTTGAACATTTAGGTCATTTTCGTCCTCCCTAGGCTTATTCTAATCCAATTAGGGTTTTTAACCAATCTTGTGCAACCAATATGTGATTTTGTGTCATTGGTTGAACATTTAGGTCATTTTCTTCCTCCCTCGGCTTATTCTAATCCAATTTGGGCTTTTAACCAATCTTGTGCATCCAATATGTGATTTTGTGTCATTGGTTGAACATTTAGGTCATTTTCGTCCTCCCTAGGCTTATTCTAATCCAATTAGGGTTTTTAACCAATCTTGTGCATCCAATATGTGATTTTGTGTCATTTTGTGTCATTTGTTGAACATTTAGGTCATTTTCGTCCTCCCTAGGCTTATTCTAATCCAATTAGGGTTTTTAATCAATCTTGTGCATCCAATATGTGATTTTGTGTCATTTTATGTCATTGGTTGAACATTTAGGTCATTTTCGTCCTCCCTAGGCTTATTCTAAACCAATTAGGGTTTTTAACCAATCTTGTGCATCCAATATGTGATTTTGTGTCATTTTGTGTCATTGGTTGAACATTTAGGTCATTTTCGTTCTCCCTAGGCTTATTCTAATCCAATTAGGGTTTTTAACCAATCTTGTGCATCCAATATGTGATTTTGTGTCATTTTGTGTCATGGGTTGAACATTTAGGTCATTTTCGTCCTCCCTAGGCTTATTCCAATGCAATTAGGGTTTTTAACCAATCTTGTGCATCCAATATGTGATTTTGTGTCATTTTGTGTCATTGGTTGAACATTTAGGTCATTTTCGTCCTCCCTAGGCTTATTCTAATCCAATTAGGGTTTTTAACCAATCTTGTGCATCCAATATGTGATTTTGTGTCATTTTGTGTCATTGGTTGAACATTTAGGTCATTTTCGTCCTCCCTAGGCTTATTCTAATCCAATTAGCGTTTTTAACCAATCTTGTGTATCCAATATGTGATTTTGTGTCACTAGTTGAACATTGAGGTCATTTTCATCCTCCCTAGGCTTATTCTAATCCAATTAGGGTTTTTAACCAATCTTGTGCATCCAATATGTGATTTTGTGTCATTTTGTTTCATTGGTTGAACATTTAGGTCATTTTCGTCCTCCCTAGGCTTATTCTAATCCAATTAGGGTTTTTAACCGATCTTGTTCATCCAATATGTGATTTTGTGTCATTTTGTGTCATTGGTTGAACATTTAGGTCATTTTCGTCCTCCCTAGGCTTATTCTAATCCAATTAGGGTTTTTAACCAATCTTGTGCATCCAATATGTGATTTTGTGTCATTTTGTGTCATTGGTTGAACATTTAGGTCATTTTCGTCCTCCCTAGGCTTATTCTAATCCAATTAGGGTTTTTAACCAATCTTGTGCATCCAATATTTGATTTTGTGTCATTTTGTGTTATTGGTTGACCATTTAGGTCATTTTCGTCCTCCCTAGGCTTATTCTAATCCAATTAGGGTTTTTAACCAATCTTGTGCATCCAATATGTGATTTTGTGTAATTTTGTGTCATTGGTTGAACATTTAGGTCATTTCCGTCGTCCTTAGGCTTATTCTAATCCAATTAGGGTTTTTAACCAATCTTGTGCATCCAATATGTGATTTTGTGTCATTGGTTGAACATTTAGGTCATTTTCGTCCTCCCTAGGCTTATTCTAATCCAATTAGGGTTTTTAACCAATCTTGTGCATCCAATATGTGATTTTGTGTCATTGCTTGAACATTTAGTTCATTTTCGTTCTCCCTAGGCTTATTCTAATCCAATTAGGGTTTTTAACCAATCTTGTGCATCCAATATGTGATTTTGTGTCATTTTGTGTCATTGGTTGAACATTTAGGTCATTTTCGTCCTCCCTAGGCTTATTCTAATCCAATTAGGGTTTTTAACCAATCTTGTGCATCCAATATGTGATTTTGTGTCATTTTGTGTCATTGGTTGAACATTTGGGTCATTTTCGTCCTCCCTCGGCTTATTCTAATCCAATTAGGGTTTTTAACCAATCTTGTGCATCCAATATGTGATTTTGTGTCATTTTGTGTCATTGGTTGAACATTTAGGTCATTTTCGTCCTCCCTAGGCTTATTCTAATCCAATTAGGGTTTTTAACCAATCTAGTGCATGCAATATGTGATTTTGTGTCATTTTGTGTCATTGGTTGAACATTTAGGTCATTTTCGTCCTCCCTAGGCTTATTCTAATCCAATTAGGGTTTTTAACCAATCTTGTGCATCCAATATGTGATTTTGTGTAATTGGTTGAACATTTAGGTTATTTTCGTCCTCCCTAGGCTTATTCTAATGCAATTAGGGTTTTTAACCAATCTTGTGCATCCAATATGTGATTTTGTGTCATTGGTTGAACATTTAGGTCATTTTCGTCCTCCCTAGGCTTATTCTAATCCAATTAGGGTTTTTAACCAATCTTGTGCATCCAATATGTGATTTTGTGTCATTTTGTGTCATTGGTTGAACATTTAGGTCATTTTTGTCCTCCCTAGGCTTATTCAAATCCAATTAGGGTTTTTAACCAATCTTGTGCATCCAATATGTGATTTTGTGTCATTGGTTGAACATTTAGGTCATTTTCGTCCTCCCTAGGCTTATTCTAATCCAATTAGGGTTTTTAACCAATCTTGTGCATCCAATATGTGATTTTGTGTCATTTTGTGTCATTGGTTGAACATTTAGGTCATTTTCGTCCTCCCTAGGCTTATTCTAATCCAATTAGAGTTTTTAACCAATCTTGTGCATCCAATACGTGATTTTGTGTCATTTGTTGAACATTTAGGTCATTTTCGTCATCGCTATGCTTATTCTAATCCAATTAGGGTTTTTAACCAATCTTGTGCATCCAATATGTGATTTTGTGTCATTTTGTGTCATTGGTTGAACATTTAGGTCATTTTCGTCCTCCCTAGGCTTATTCTAATCCAATTAGGGTTTTTAACCAATCTTGTGCATCCAATATGTGATTTTGTGTCATTTTGTGTCATTGGTTGAACATTTAGGTCATTTTCGTCCTCCCTAGACTTATTCCAATCCAATTAGGGTTTTTAACCAATCTTGTGCATCCAATATGTGATTTTGTGTCATTTTGTGTCATTGGTTGAACATTTAGGTCATTTTCGTCCTCCCTAGTCATATTTTAATCCAATTAGGGTTTTTAACCAATCTTGTGCATTCAATATGTGATTTTGTGTCATTGGTTGAACATTTAGGTCATTTTCGTCCTCCCTAGGCTTATTCTAATCCAATTAGGGTTTTTAACAAGTCTTGGGCATCCAATATGTGATTTTGTGTCATTTTGTGTCATTGGTTGAACATTTAGGTCATTTTCGTCCTCCCTAGGCTTATTCTAATCCAATTAGGGTTTTTAACCAATCTTGTGCATCCAATATGTGATTTTGTGTCATTTTGTGTCATTGGTTGAACATTTAGGTCATTTTCGTCCTCCCTAGGCTTATTCTAATCCAATTAGGGTTTTTAACCAATCTTGTGCATCCAATATGTGATTTGGTGTCATTGGTTGAAAATTTAGGTCATTTTCGTCCTCCCTAGGCTTATTCTAATCCAATTAGCGTTTTTAACCAATCTTGTGCGTCCAATATGTGATTTTGTGTCATTGGTTGAACATTTAGGTCATTTTCGTCCTCCACAGGCTTATTCTAATCCAATTAGGGTTTTTAACCAATCTTGTGCATCCAATATGTGATTATGTGTTGTTTTGTGTCATTGGTTGAACATTTAGGTCATTTTCGTCCTCCCTAGGCTTATTCTAATCCAATTAGGGTTTTTAACCAATCTTGTGCATCCAATATGTGATTTTGTGTCATTTTGTGTCATTGGTTGAACATTTAGGTCATTTTCGTCCTCCCTAGGCTTATTCTAATCCAATTAGGGTTTTGAACCAATCTTGTGCATCCAATATGTGATTTTATGTCATTGGTTGAACATTTAGGTCATTTTTGTCCTCCCTAAGCTTATTCTAATCCAATTAGGGTTTTTAACCAATCTTGTGCATCCAATATGTGATTTTGTGTCATTTTGTGTCATTGGTTGAACATTTAGGTCATTTTCGTCCTCCCTAGGCTTATTCTAATCCAATTAGGGTTTTTAACCAATCTTGTGCATCCAATATGTGATTTTGTGTCATTTTGTGTCATTGCTTGAACATTTAGGTGATTTTCGTCCTCCCTAGGCTTATTCTAATCCAATTAGGGTTTTTAACCAATCTTGTGCATCCAATATGTGATTTTGTGTCATTTTGTGTCATTGGTTGAACATTTAGGTCATTTTCGTCCTCCCTAGGCTTATTCTAATCCAATTAGGGTTTTTAACCAAGCTTGTGCATCCAATATGTGATTTTGGGTCATTTTGTGTCATTGGTTGAACATTTAGGTCAATTTCGTCCTCCCTAGGCTTATTCCAATCCAATTAGGGTTTTTAACCAATCTTGTGCATCCAATATGTGATTTTGTGTCATTGGTTGAACATTTAGGTCATTTTCGTCCTCCCTAGGTGATTTTGTGTCATTTTGTGTCATTGGTTGAACATTTAGGTGATTTTCGTCCTCCCTAGGCTTATTCTAATCCAATTAGGGTTTTTAACCAATCTTGTGCATCCAATATGTGATTTTTTGTCATTGGTTGAACATTTAGGTCATTTTCGTCCTCCCAAGGCTTATTCTAATCCAATTAGGGTTTTTAAACAATCTTGTGCATCCAATATGTGATTTTGTGTAATTTTGTGTCATTGGTTGAACATTTAGGTGATTTTCGTCCTCCCTAGGCTTATTCTAATCCAATTAGTGTTTTTAACCAATCTTGTGCATCCAATATTTGATTTTGTGTCATTGGTTGAACATTTAGGTCATTTTCGTCCTCCCTAGTCTTATTCTATTCCAATTAGGGTTTTTAACCAATCTTGTGCATCCAATATGTGATTTTGTGTCATTGGTTGAACATTTAGGTCATTTTCGTCCTCCCAAGGCTTATTCTAATCCAATTAGGGCTTTTAACAAGTCTTGGGCATCCAATATGTGATTTTGTGTCATTTTGTGTCATTGGTTGAACATTTAGGTCATTTTCGTCCTCCCTAGGCTTATTCTAATCCAATTAGGGTTTTAAACCAAGCTTGTGTATCCAATATGTGATTTTGGGTCATTTTGTGTCATTGGTTGAACATTTAGGTGAATTTCGTCCTCCCTAGGCTTATTCCAATCCAATTAGGGTTTTTAACCAATCTTGTGCATCCAATATGTGATTTTGTGTCATTGGTTGAACATTTAGGTCATTTTGGTCCTCCCTAGGCTTATTCTAATCCAATTAGGGTTTT
>JBBPBQ010000008.1:16719369-16736287 GCA_037974755.1 Cicer yamashitae | reverse complement strand
ATTTTCGTCCTCCGTAGACTTATTCCAATCCAATTAGGGTTTTTAACCAATCTTGTGCATCCAATATGTGATTTTGTGTTATTTTGTGTCATTGGTTGAACATTTAGGTCATTTTCGTCCTCCCTAGTCATATTTTAATCCAATTAGGGTTTTTAACCAATCTTGTGCATTCAATATGTGATTTTGTGTCATTGGTTGAACATTTAGGTCATTTTCGTCCTCTCTAGGCTTATTCTTATCCAATTAGGGTCTTAAACCAATCTTGTGCATCCAATATGTGATTTTGTGTCATTTTGTGTCATTGGTTGAACATTTAGGTCATTTTCGTCCTCCCTAGGCTTATTCTAATCCAATTAGGGTTTTTAACCAATCTTGTGTATCCAATATGTGATCTTGTGTCATTGGTTGAACATTTAGGTCATTTTCGTCCTCCTTAGGCTTATTCTAATCCAATTAGGGTCTTAAACAAATCTTGTGCATCCAATATGTGATTTTGTATCATTTTTTGTCATTGGTTGAACATTTAGGTCATTTTCGTTCTCCCTAGGCTTATTCTAATCCAATTAGGGTTTTTAACCAATCTTGTGCATCCAATATGTGATTTTGTGTCATTGGTTGAACATTTAGGTCATTTTCCCCTAGGCTTAATCTAATCCAATTAGGGTTTTAAACCAATTTTGTGCATCCAATATGTGATTTTGTGTCATTGGTTGAACATTTAGGTCATTTTCGTCCTCCCTAGACTTATTCCAATCCAATTAGGGTTTTTAACCAATCTTGTGCATCCAATATGTGATTTTGTGTCATTTTGTGTCATTGGTTGAACATTTAGGTCATTTTCGTCCTCCCTAGGCTTATTCTAATCCAATTAGGGTTTTTAACCAATCTTGTGCATCCAATATGTGATTTCGTGTCATTTTGTGTCATTGCTTGAACATTTAGGTGATTTTCGTCCTCCCTAGGCTTATTCTAATCCAATTAGGGTTTTTAACCAATCTTGTGCATCCAATATGTGATTTTTTGTCATTGGTTGAACATTTAGGTCATTTTCGTCCTCCCAAGGCTTATTCTAATCCAATTAGGGTTTTTAAACAATCTTGTGCATCCAATATGTGATTTTGTGTAATTTTGTGTCATTGGTTGAACATTTAGGTCATTTTCGTCCTCCCTAGGCTTATTCTAATCCAATTAGTGTTTTTACCCAATCTTGTGCATCCAATATTTGATTTTGTGTCATTGGTTGAACATTTAGGTCATTTTCGTCCTCCCTAGTCTTATTCTAATCCAATTAGGGTTTTTAACCAATCTTGTGCATCCAATATGTGATTTTGTGTCATTGGTTGAACATTTAGGTCATTTTCGTCTTCCAAAGGCTTATTCTAATCCAATTAGGGTTTTTAACCAATCTTGTGCATCCAATATGTGATTTTGTGTCATTGGTTGAACATTTAGGTCATTTTCGTCCTCCCTAGGCTTATTCTAATCCAATTAGGGTTTTTAACCAATCTTGTGCATCCAATATGTAATTTTTTGTCATTTTGTGTCATTGGTTGAACATTTAGGTCATTTTCGTCCTCCATAGGCATATTCTAATCCAATTAGGGTTTTTAACCAATCTTGTGCATTCAATATGTGATTTTATGTCATTGGTTGAACATTTAGTTCATTTTCGTCCTCCCTAAGCTTATTCTAATCCAATTAGGGTTTTTAACCAATCTTGTGCATCCAATATGTGATTTTGTGTCATTTTGTGTCATTGGTTGAACATTTAGGTCATTTTCGTCCTCCCTAGGCTTATTCTAATCCAATTAGGGTTTTTAACCAATCTTGTGCATCCAATACGTGATTTTGTGTCATTTGTTGAACATTTAGGTCATTTTCGTCCTCCCTAGGGTTATTCTCATCCAATTAGGGTTTTTAACCAATCTTGTGCATCCAATATGTGATTTTGTGTCATTTTGTGTCATTGGTTGAACATTTAGGTCATTTTCGTCCTCCCTAGGCTTATTCTAATCCAATTAGGGTTTTTAACCAATCTTGTGCATCCAATATGTGATTTTGTGTCATTGATTGAACATTTAGGTCTTTTTCGTCCTCCCTATGCTTATTCTAATCCAGTTAGGGTTTTTAACCAATCTTGTGCATCCAATATGTGATTTTGTGTCATTTTGTGTCATTGGTTGAACATTTAGGTCATTTTCGTCCTCCCTAGGCTTATTCTAATCCAATTAGGGTTTTTAACCAATCTTGTCCATCCAATATGTGATTTTGTGTCATTTTGTGTCATTTGTTGAACATTTAGGTCATTTTCGTCCTCCCTAGGCTTATTCTAATCCAATTAGGGTTTTTAACCAATCTTGTGCATCCAATATGTGATTTTGTGTCATTTTGTGTCATTGGTTGAACATTTAGGTCATTTTCGTCCTCCCTAGGCTTATTCTAATCCAATTAGAGTTTTTAACCAATCTTGTGCATCCAATACGTGATTTTGTGTCATTTGTTGAACATTTAGGTCATTTTCGTCATCGCTATGCTTATTCTAATCCAATTAGGGTTTTTAACCAATCTTGTGCATCCAATATGTGATTTTGTGTCATTTTGTGTCATTGGTTGAACATTTAGGTCATTTTCGTCCTCCCTAGGCTTATTCTAATCCAATTAGGGTTTTTAACCAATCTTGTGCATCCAATATGTGATTTTGTGTCATTTTGTGTCATTGGTTGAACATTTAGGACATTTTCGTCCTCCCTAAGCTTATTCTAATCCAGTTAGGGTTTTTAACCAATCTTGTGCATCCAATATGTGATTTTGTGTCATTGGTTGAACATTTAGGTCATTTTCGTCCTCCCTAGGCTTATTCTAATCCAATTAGGGTTTTTAACCAATCTTGTGCATCCAATATGTGATTTTGTGTCATTTTGTGTCATTGGTTGAACATTTAGGTCATTTTCGTCCTCCCTAGACTTATTCTAATCCAATTATGGTTTTTAACCAATCATGTGCATCCAATATGTGATTTTGTGTCATTTTGTGTTATTGGTTGATCATTTAGGTCATTTTCGTCCTCCCTAGGCTTATTCTAATCCAATTAGGGTTTTTAACCAATCTTGTGCATCCAATATGTGATTTTGTGTCATTGGTTGAACTTTTAGGTCAATTTCGTCCTCCCTAGGCTTATTCTAATCCAATTAGGGTTTTTAACCAATCTTGTGCATCCAATATGTGATTTTGTGTCATTGGTTGAACATTTAGGTCATTTTCGTCCTCCCTAGGCTTATTCTAATCCAATTAGGGTTTTTAACCAATCTTGTGCATCCAATATGTGATTTTGTGTCATTTTGTGTCATTGGTTGAACATTTAGGTCATTTTCGTCCTCCCTAGGCTTATTTTAATCCAATTAGGGTTTTTAACCAATCTTGTGCATCCAATATGTGATTTTGTATCATTTTGTGTCATTGGTTGAACATTTAGGTCATTTTCGTCCTCCCTAGGCTTATTCTAATCCAATTAGGGTTTTTAACCAATCTTGTGCATCCAATATGTGATTTTGTGTCATTTGTTGAACATTTAGGTCATTTGCGTCCTCCCTAGGTCTATTCTAATCCAATTAGGATTTTTAACCAATCTTGTGCATCCAATATGTGATTTTGTGTCATTGGTTGAACATTTAGGTCATTTTCGTCCTCCCTAGGCTTATTCTAATCCAATTAGGGTTTTTAACCAATCTTGTGCATCCAATATGTGATTTTGTGTCATTTTGTGTCATTGGTTGAACATTTAGGTCATTTTCGTCCTCCCTAGGCTTATTCTAATCCAATTAGGGTTTTTAACCAATCTTGTGCATCCAATACGTGATTTTGTGTCATTGGTTGGACATTTAGGTCATTTTCGTCCTCCCTAGGCTTATTCTAATCCAATTAGGGTTTTTAACCAATCTTGTGCATCCAATATGTGATTTTGTGTCATTTTGTGTTATTGGTTGAATATTTAGTTTATTTTCGTCCTCCCTAGGCTTATTCTAATCCAATTAGGGTTTTTAACCAATCTTGTGCATCCAATATGTGATTTTGTGTCATTTTGTGTCATTGGTTGAACATATAGGTCATTTTCGTCCTCCCTAGGCTTATTCTAATCCAATTAGTGTTTTTAACCAATCTTGTGCATCCAATATGTGATTTTGTGTCATTGGTTGAACATTTAGGTCATTTTCGTCCTCCCTAGGCTTATTCTAATCCAATTAGGGTTTTTAACCAAACTTGTGCATCCAATATGTGATTTTGTTTCATTTTGAATCATTGGTTGAACATTTAGGTCATTTTAGTCCTCCCTAGGCTTATTCTAATGCAATTACGGTTTTTAACCAATCTTGTGCATCCAATATGTGATTTTGTGTCATTGGTTGAACATTTAGGTCATTTTCGTCCTCCCTAGGCTTATTCTAATCCAATTAGGGTTTTTAACCAATCTTGTGCATCCAATATGTGATTTTGTGTCATTTTGTGTCATTGGTTGAACATTTAGGTCATTTTCGTCCTCCCTAGACTTATTCTAATCCAATTATGGTTTTTAACCAATCATGTGCATCCAATATGTGATTTTGTGTCATTTTGTGTTATTGGTTGATCATTTAGGTCATTTTCGTCCTCCCTAGGCTTATTCTAATCCAATTAGGGTTTTTAACCAATCTTGTGCATCCAATATGTGATTTTGTGTCATTGGTTGAACTTTTAGGTCAATTTCGTCCTCCCTAGGCTTATTCTAATCCAATTAGGGTTTTTAACCAATCTTGTGCATCCAATATGTGATTTTGTGTCATTGGTTGAACATTTAGGTCATTTTCGTCCTCCCTAGGCTTATTCTAATCCAATTAGGGTTTTTAACCAATCTTGTGCATCCAATATGTGATTTTGTGTCATTGGTTGAACATTTGTGTCATTTTCGTCCTCCCTAGGCTTATTCTAATCCAATTAGGGTTTTTAACCAATCTTGTGCATCCAATATGTGATTTTGTGTCATTTTTTGTCATTGGTTGAACATTTAGGTCATTTTCGTCCTCCCTAGGCTTATCCTAATACAATTACGGTTTTTAACCAATCTTGTGCATCCAATATGTGATTTTGTGTCATTGGTTGAACATTTAGGTCATTTTCGTCCTCCCTAGGCTTATTCTAATCCAATTAGGGTTTTTAACCAATCTTGTGCATCCAATATGTGATTTTGTGTCATTTTGTGTCATTGGTTGAACATTTAGGTCATTTTCGTCCTCCGTAGACTTATTCCAATCCAATTAGGGTTTTTAACCAATCTTGTGCATCCAATATGTGATTTTGTGTCATTTTGTGTCATTGGTTGAACATTTAGGTCATTTTCGTCCTCCCTAGTCATATTTTAATCCAATTAGGGTTTTTAACCAATCTTGTGCATTCAATATGTGATTTTGTGTCATTGGTTGAACATTTAGGTCATTTTCGTCCTCCCTAGGCTTATTCTAATCCAATTAGGGTTTTTAACAAGTCTTGGGCATCCAATATGTGATTTTGTGTCATTTTGTGTCATTGGTTGAACATTTAGGTCATTTTCGTCCTCCCTAGGCTTATTCTAATCCAATTAGGGTTTTTAACCAATCTTGTGCATCCAATATGTGATTTTGTGTCATTTTGTGTCATTGGTTGAACATTTAGGTCATTTTCGTCCTCCCTAGGCTTATTCTAATCCAATTAGGGTTTTAACCAATCTTGTGCATCCAATATTTGATTTTGTGTCATTGGTTGAACATTTAGGTGATTTTCGTGTTGAACATTTAAGTCATTTTCGTCCTCCCTAGGCTTATTCTAAATCTATTAGGGTTTTTAACCAATCTTATGCATCCAATATGTGATTTTGTGTCATTTGTTGAACATTTAGGTCATTTTCGTCCTCCCTAGGCTTATTCTAATCCAATTAGGGTTTTTAACCAATCTTGTGCATCCAATATGTGATTTTGTGTCATTTTTTGTCATTGGTTGAACATTTAGGTCATTTTCGTCCTCCCTAGGCTTATTCTAATCCAATTAGGGTTTTTAACCAAGCTTGTGCATCCAATATGTGATTTTAGGTCATTTTGTGTCATTGGTTGAACATTTAGGTCAATTTCGTCCTCCCTAGGCTTATTCCAATCCAATTAGGGTTTTTAACCAATCTTGTGCATCCAATATGTGATTTTGTGTCATTGGTTGAACATTTAGGTCATTTTGGTCCTCCCTAGGCTTATTCTAATCCAATTAGGGTTTTTAAACAATCTTCTGCATCCAATATGTGATTTTGTGTCATTTTGTGTCATTGGTTGAACATTTAGGTCATTTTCGTTCTCCCTAGGCTTATTCTAATCCAATTAGGGTTTTTAACCAATCTTGTGCATCCAATATGTGATTTTGTGTCATTGGTTGAACATTTAGGTCGTTTTCCCCTAGGCTTATTCTAATCCAATTAGGGTTTTAAACCAATTTTGTGCATCCAATATGTGATTTTGTGTCATTTTGTGTCATTGGTTGAACATTTAGGTCATTTTCGTCCTCCCTAGACTTATTCCAATCCAATTAGGGTTTTTAACCAGTCTTGTGCATCCAATATGTGATTTTGTGTCATTGGTTGAACATTTAGGTCATTTTCGTCCTCCCTAGTCATATTTTAATCCAATTAGGGTTTTAAACCAATTTTGTGCATCCAATATGTGATTTTGTGTCATTGGTTGAACATTTAGGTCATTTTCGTTCTCCCTAGGCTTATTCTAATCCAATTAGGGTTTTTAACCAATCTTGTGCATCCAATATGTGATTTTGTGTCATTGGTTGAACATTTAGGTCATTTTCCCCTAGGCTTATTCTAATCCAATTAGGGTTTTAAACCAATCGTGTGCATCCAATATGTGATTTTTTGTCATTGGTTGAACATTTAGGTCATTTTCGTCCTCCCTAGGCTTATTCTAATCCAATTAGGGTTTTTAAACAGTCTTGTGCATCCAATATGTGATTTTGTGTCATTTTGTGTCATTGGTTGAACATTTAGGTCATTTTCGTCCTCCCTAGGCTTATTCTAATCCAATTAGGGTTTTTAACCAATCTTGTGCATCCAATATGTGATTTTGTGTCATTTTGTGTCATTGGTTGAACATTTAGGTCATTTTCGTCCTCCCTAGGCTTATTCTAATCCAATTAGGGTTTTTAACCAATCTTTGGCATCCAATATTTGATTTTGGGTCATTGGTTGAACATTTAGGTCATTTTAGTCCTCCCTAGGCTTATTCTAATCCAATTAGGGTCTTAAACCAATCTTGTTCATCCAATATGTGATTTTGCGTCATTTTGTGTCATTGGTTGAACATTTAGGTCATTTTCGTCCTCCCTAGGCTTATTCTAATCCAATTAGGGTTTTTAAACAATCTTGTGCATCCAATATGTGATTTTGTGTCATTTTGTGTCATTTGTTGAACATTTAGGTCATTTTCGTCCTCCCTAGGCTTATTCTAATCCAATTAGGGTTTTTAACCAATCTTGTGCATCCAATATGTGATTGTGTCATTTTGTGTCATCAGTTGAACATTTAGGTCGTTTTCGTCCTCCCTAGCTTATTCTAATCCGATTAGGGTTTTTAACCAATCTTGTGCATCCAATATGTGATTTTGTGTCATTAGTTGAACAATTAGGTCGTTTTCGTCCTCCCTAGGCTTATTTTAATCCAATTAAGGTTTTTAACCAATCTTGTGCATCCAATATGTGATTTTGTGTCATTGGTTGAACATTTAGGTCATTTTCGTCCTCCCTAGGCTTATTCTAATCCAATTAGGGTTTTTAACCAATCTTGTGCATCCAATATGTGATTTAGTGTCATTTTGTGTCATTGGTTGAAAATTTAGGTCATTTTCGTCCTCCCTAGGCTTATTCTAATCCAATAAGGGTTTTTAACCAATCTTGTGCATCCAATATGTGATTTTGTGTCATTTTGTGTCATTGGTTGAACATTTAGGTCATTCTCGTCCTCCCTAGGCTTATTCTAATCCAATTAGGGTTTTTAACCAATCTTGTGCATCCAATATGTGATTTTGTGTCATTTTGTGTCATTGGTCGAACATTTAGGTCATTTTCGTCCTCCCTAGGCTTATTCTAATCCAATTAGGGTTTTTAACCAATCTTGTGCATCCAATATGTGATTTTGTGTCATTGGTTGAACATTTAGGTCATTTTCGTCCTCCCTAGGCTTATTCTAATGCACTTAGGGTTTTTAACCAATCTTGTGCATCCAATATGTGATTTGGTGTCATTTTGTGTCATTGGTTGAACATTTAGGTCATTTTCGTCCCCCTTAGGCTTATTCTAATCCAATTAGGGTTTTTAACCAATCTTGTGCATCCAATATGTGATTTTGTGTCATTGGTTGAACATTTAGGTCATTTTCGTCCTCCCTAGGCTTATTCTAATCCAATTAGGGTTTTTAACCAATCTTGTGCATCCAATATGTGATTTTGTGTCATTTTGTGTCATTTGTGGAACATTTAGGTCATTTTCGTCCTCCCTAGGCTTATTCTAATCCAATTAGGGTTTTTAACCAATCTTGTGCATCCAATATGTGATTTTGTGTCATTGGTTGAACATTTAGGTCATTTTCGTCCTCCCTAGGCTTATTCTAAGCCAATTAGGGTTTTTAACCAATCTTGTGCATCCAATATGTGATTTTGTGTCATTGGTTGAACATTTAGGTCATTTTCGTCCTCCCTAGGCTTATTCTAATCCAATTAGGGTTTTTAACCAATCTTGTGCATCCAATATGTGATTTTGTGTCATTTTGTGTCATTGGTTGAACATTTAGGTCATTTTCGTCCTCTGTAGTCTTATTCTAATCCAATTAGGGTTTTTAACCAATCTTGTGCATCCAATATGTGATTTTGTGTCATTTTGTGTCATTGGTTGAACATTTAGGTCATTTTCGTCCTCCCTAGGCTTATTCTAATCCAATTAGGGTTTTTAACCAATCTTGTGCATCCAATATGTGATTTTGTGTCATAGACTGAACATTTAGGTCATTTACGTCCTCCCTAGGCTTATTCTAATCCAATTAGGGTTTTTAACCAATCTTGTGCATCCAATATGTGATTTTGTGTCATTTTGTGTCATTGGTTGAACATTTAGGTCATTTTCGTCCTCCCTAGGCTTATTCTAATTAGGGTTTTTAACCAATCTTGTGCATCCAATATGTGATTTTGTGTCATTGGTTGAACATTTAGGTCATTTTCGTCCTCCCTAGGCTTATTCTAATCCAATTAGGGTTTTTAACCAATCTTGTGCATCCAATATGTGATTTCGTGTCATTTTGTGTCATTGGTTGAACATTTAGGTCATTTTCGTCCTGCCTAGGCTTATTCTAATCCAATTAAGGTTTTTAACCAATCTTGTGCATCCAATATGTGATTTTGTGTCATTGGTTGAACATTTAGGTCATTTTCGTCCTCCCTAGGCTTATTCTAATCCAATTAGGGTTTTTAACCAATCTTGTGCATCCAATATGTGATTTTGTGTCATTTTGTGTCATAGGTTGAACATTGAGGTCATTTTCGTCCTCCCTAGGCTTATTCTATTCCAATTAGGGTTTTTAACCAATCTTGTGCATCCAATATTGGATTTTGTGTCATTGGTTGAACATTTAGGTCATTTTCGTCCTCCCTAGTCTTATTCTAATCCAATTAGGGTTTTTAACCAATCTTGTGCATCCAATATGTGATTTTGTGTCATTGGTTGAACATTTAGGTCATTTTCGTCCTCCCTAGGCTTATTCTAATCCAATTAGGGTTTTTAACCAATCTTGTGCATCCAATATGTGATTTTGTGTCATTTTGTGTCATTGGTTGAACATTTAGGTCATTTTCGTCCTCCCTAGGCTTATTTTAATCCAATTAGGGTTTTTAACCAATCTTGTGCATCCAATATGTGATTTTGTATCATTTTGTGTCATTGGTTGAACATTTAGGTCATTTTCGTCCTCCCTAGGCTTATTCTAATCCAATTAGGGTTTTTAACCAATCTTGTGCATCCAATATGTGATTTTGTGTCATTTGTTGAACATTTAGGTCATTTGCGTCCTCCCTAGGTCTATTCTAATCCAATTAGGATTTTTAACCAATCTTGTGCATCCAATATGTGATTTTGTGTCATTGGTTGAACATTTAGGTCATTTTCGTCCTCCCTAGGCTTATTCTAATCCAATTAGGGTTTTTAACCAATCTTGTGCATCCAATATGTGATTTTGTGTCATTTTGTGTCATTGGTTGAACATTTAGGTCATTTTCGTCCTCCCTAGGCTTATTCTAATCCAATTAGGGTTTTTAACCAATCTTGTGCATATGATAAGTGATTTTATGTCATTGGTAATCCAATTAGGTCATTTTCGTCCTCCCTAGGCTTATTACAATCCAATTAGGGTTTTTAACCAATCTTGTGCATCCAATATGTGATTTTGTGTCATTTTGTGTCATTGGTTGAACATTTAGGTCATTTTCGTCCTCCCTAGGCTTATTCTAATCCAATTAGGGTTTTTAACCACTCTTGTGCATCCAATATGTGATTTTGTGTCGTTAGTTGAACACTTAGGTCATTTTCGTCCTCCCTAGGCTTATTCTAATCCAATTAGGGTTTTTAACCAATCTTGTGCATTCAATATGTGATTTTGTGTCATTTTGTGTCATTGGTTGAACATTTAGGTCATTTTCGTCCTCCCTAGTCATATTTTAATCCAATTAGGGTTTTTAACCAATCTTGTGCATTCAATATGTGATTTTGTGTCATTGGTTGAACATTTAGGTCATTTTCGTCCTCCCTAGGCTTATTCTTATCCAATTAGGGTCTTACACCAATCTTGTGCATCCAATATGTGATTTTGTGTCATTTTGTGTCATTGGTTGAACATTTAGGTCATTTTCGTCCTCCCTTGGCTTATTCTAATCCAATTAGGGTTTTTAACCAATCTTGTGTATCCAATATGTGATCTTGTGTCATTGGTTGAACATTTAGGTCATTTTCGTCCTCCTTAGGCTTATTCTAATCCAATTAGGGTCTTAAACAAATCTTGTGCATCCAATATGTGATTTTGTATCATTTTTTGTCATTGGTTGAACATTTAGGTCATTTTCGTTCTCCCTAGGCTTATTCTAATCCAATTAGGGTTTTTAACCAATCTTGTGCATCCAATATGTGATTTTGTGTCATTGGTTGAACATTTAGGTCATTTTCCCCTAGGCTTAATCTAATCCAATTAGGGTTTTAAACCAATTTTGTGCATCCAATATGTGATTTTGTGTCATTGGTTGAACATTTAGGTCATTTTCGTCCTCCCTAGACTTATTCCAATCCAATTAGGGTTTTTAACCAATCTTGTGCATCCAATATGTGATTTTGTGTCATTTTGTGTCATTGGTTGAACATTTAGGTCATTTTCGTCCTCCCTAGTCATATTTTAATCCAATTAGGGTTTTTAACCAATCTTGTGCATTCAATATGTGATTTTGTGTCATTGGTTGAACATTTAGGTCGTTTTCGTCCTCCCTAGGCTTATTCTTATCCAATTAGGGTCTTACACCAATCTTGTGCATCCAATATGTGATTTTGTGTCATTTTGTGTCATTGGTTGAACATTTAGGTCATTTTCGTCCTCCCTTGGCTTATTCTAATCCAATTAGGGTTTTTAACCAATCTTGTGTATCCAATATGTGATCTTGTGTCATTGGTTGAACATTTAGGTCATTTTCGTCCTCCTTAGGCTTATTCTAATCCAATTAGGGTCTTAAACAAATCTTGTGCATCCAATATGTGATTTTGTATCATTTTTTGTCATTGGTTGAACATTTAGGTCATTTTCGTTCTCCCTAGGCTTATTCTAATCCAATTAGGGTTTTTAACCAATCTTGTGCATCCAATATGTGATTTTGTGTCATTGGTTGAACATTTAGGTCATTTTCCCCTAGGCTTATTCTAATCCAATTAGGGTTTTAAACCAATCGTGTGCATCCAATATGTGATTTTTTGTCATTGGTTGAACATTTAGGTCATTTTCGTCCTCCCTAGGCTTATTCTAATCCAATTAGGGTTTTTAAACAGTCTTGTGCATCCAATATGTGATTTTGTGTCATTTTGTGTCATTGGTTGAACATTTAGGTCATTTTCGTCCTCCCTAGGCTTATTCTAATCCAATTAGGGTTTTTAACCAATCTTGTGCATCCAATATGTGATTTTGTGTCATTTTGTGTCATTGGTTGAACATTTAGGTCATTTTCGTCCTCCCTAGGCTTATTCTAATCCAATTAGGGTTTTTAACCAATCTTTGGCATCCAATATTTGATTTTGGGTCATTGGTTGAACATTTAGGTCATTTTAGTCCTCCCTAGGCTTATTCTAATCCAATTAGGGTCTTAAACCAATCTTGTTCATCCAATATGTGATTTTGCGTCATTTTGTGTCATTGGTTGAACATTTAGGTCATTTTCGTCCTCCCTAGGCTTATTCTAATCCAATTAGGGTTTTTAAACAATCTTGTGCATCCAATATGTGATTTTGTGTCATTTTGTGTCATTGGTTGAACATTTAGGTCATTTTCGTCCTCCCTAGGCTTATTTTAATCTAATTAGGGTTTTTAACCAATCTTGTGCATCCAATATGTGATTTTGTGTCATTGGTTGAACATTTAAGTTATTTTCGTCCTCCCTAGGCTTATTCTAATCCAATTAGGGTTTTTAACCAATCTTGTGCATCCAATATGTGATTTTGTGTCATTTTGTGTCATTGGTTGAACATTTAGGTCATTTTCGTCCTCCCTAGGCTTATTCTAATCCAATTAGGATTTTTAACCAATCTTGTGCATCCAATATGTGACTTTGTGTTATTTTGTGTAATTGGTTGAAAATTTAGGTCATTTTCGTCGTCCCTAGGCTTATTCTAATCCAATTAGGGTTTTAAACCAATCTTGTGCATTCAATATGTGATTTTGTGTCATTGGTTGAACATTTAGGTCATTTTCGTCCTCCCTAGGCTTATTCTAATCCAATTAGGGTTTTTAACAAATCTTGTGCATCCAATATGTGATTTTTTGTCATTTTGTGTCATTGGTTGAACATTTAGGTCATTTTCGTCCTCCCTAGGCTTATTCTAATCCAATTAGGGTTTTTAACCAATCTTGTGCATCCAATATGTGATTTTGTGTCATTTTGTGTCATTGGTTGAACATTTAGGTCATTTTCGTCCTCCCTAGGCTTATTCTAATCCAATTAGGGTTTTTAACCAATCTTGTGCATCCAATATGTGATTTTGTGTCATTTTGTGTCATTGGTTGAACATTTAGGTCATTTTCGTCCTCCCTAGGCTTATTCTAATCCAATTAGGGGTTTTAAACAATGTTGTGCATCCAATAAGTCATTTTGTGTCATTGGTTGAACATTTAGGTCATTTTCGTCCTCCCTAGGCTTATTCTAATTTAATTAGGGTTTTTATCCAATCTTGTGCATCCAATATGTGATTTTGTGTCATTGGTTGAACGTTTAGGTCATTTTCGTCCTCCCTAGGCTTATTCTAATCCAATTAGGGTTTTTAACCAATCTTGTGCATCCAATATGTGATTTTGTGTCATTTTGTGTCATTGGTTGAACATTTAGGTCATTTTCGTCCTCCCTAGGCTTATTCTAATCCAATTAGGGTTTTTAACCAAGCTTGTGCATCCAATATGTGATTTTGGGTCATTTTGTGTCATTGGTTGAACATTTAGGTCAATTTCGTCCTCCCTAGGCTTATTCCAATCCAATTAGGGTTTTTAACCAATCTTGTGCATCCAATATGTGATTTTGTGTCATTTTGTGTCATTGGTTGAACATTTAGGTCATTTTCGTCCTCCCTAGGCTTATTCTAATCCAATTAGGGTTTTTAACATATCTTGTGCATCCAATATGTGATTTTGTGTCATTGGTTGAACATTTAGGTCATTTTCGTCCTCCCTAGGCTTATTCTAATCCAATTAGGGTTTTTAACCAATCTTGTGCATCCAATATGTGATTTTGTGTCATTTTGTGTCATTGGTTGAACATTTAGGTCATTTTCATCCCCCATAGGCTTATTCTAATCCATTTAGGGTTTTTAACCAATCTTGTTCATCCAATATGTGATTTTGTGTCATTGGTTGACTATTTAGGTCATTTTCGTCCTCCCTAGGCTTATTCTAATCCAATTAGGGTTTTTAACCAATCTTGTGCATCCAATATGTGATTTTGTGTCATTTTGTGTCATTGGTTGAACATTTAGGTCATTTTCGTCCTCCCTAGACTTGTTGTAATCCAATTAGGGTTTTTAACCAATCTTGTGCATCCAATATGTGATTTTGTGTCATTTTGTGTCATTGGTTGAACATTTAGGTCATTTTCGTCCTGCCTAGGCTTATTCTAATACAATTAAGGTTTTTAACCAATCTTGTGCATCCAATATGTGATTTTGTGTCATTTTGTGTCATTGGTTGAACATTTAGGTCATTTTCGTCCTCCCTAGGCTTATTCTAATCCAATTAGGGTTTTTAACCAATCTTGTGCATCCAATATGGGATTTTGTGTCATTGGTTGAACGTTTTGGTCATTTTCGTCCTCCCTAGGCTTATTCTAATTCAATTAGGGTTTTTAACCAATCTTGTGCATCCAATATGTGATTTTGTGTCATTTTGTATCATTGGTTGAACATTTAGGTCATTTTCGTCCTCCCTAGTCTTATTCTAATCCAATTAGGGTTTTTAACCAATCTTGTGCATCCAATATGTGATTTTGTATCATTGGTTGAACATTTAGGTCATTTTCGTCCTCCCTAGGCTTATTCTAATCCAATTAGGGTTTTTAACCAATCTTGTGCATCCAATATGTGATTTTATGTCATTGGTTGAACATTTATGTCATTTTCGTCCTCCCTACGCTTATTCTAATCCAATTAAGGTTTTTAACCAATCTTGTGCATCCAATATGTGGTTTTGTGTCATTGGTTGAACATTTAGGTCATTTTCGTCCACCTTAGGCTTATTCCAATCCAATTAGGGTTTTTAACCAATCTTGTGCATCCAATATGTGATTTTGTGTCATTGGTTGAACATTTAGGTCATTTTCGTCCTCCCTAGGCTTATTCTAATCCAATTAGGGTTTTTAACCAATCTTGTGCATCCAATATGTGATTTTGTGTCATTTTGTGTCATTGGTTGAACATTTAGGTCATTTTCGTCCTCCCTAGACTTATTCTAATCTAATTAGGGTTTTTAACCAATCTTGTGCATCCAATATGTGATTTTGTGTCATTTTGTGTCATTGGTTAAACATTTAGATCATTTTCGTCCTCCCTAGCCTTATTCTAATCCAATTAGGGTTTTTAACCAATCTTGTGCATCCAATATGTGATTTTGTGTCATTTTGTGTCGTTGATTGAACATTTAGGTCATTTTCGTCCTCCCTAGGCTTATTCTAATCCAATTAGGGTTTTTAACCAATCTTGTGCATCCAATATGTGATTTTGTGTCATTTTTTGTCATTGGTTGAACATTTAGGTCATTTTCGTCCTCCCTAGGCTTATCCTAATACAATTACGGTTTTTAACCAATCTTGTGCATCCAATATGTGATTTTGTGTCATTGGTTGAACATTTAGGTCATTTTCGTCCTCCCTAGGCTTATTCTAATCCAATTAGGGTTTTTAACCAATCTTGTGCATCCAATATGTGATTTTGTGTCATTTTGTGTCATTGGTTGAACATTTAGGTCATTTTCGTCCTCCGTAGACTTATTCCAATCCAATTAGGGTTTTTAACCAATCTTGTGCATCCAATATGTGATTTTGTGTCATTTTGTGTCATTGGTTGAACATTTAGGTCATTTTCGTCCTCCCTAGTCATATTTTAATCCAATTAGGGTTTTTAACCAATCTTGTGCATTCAATATGTGATTTTGTGTCATTGGTTGAACATTTAGGTCATTTTCGTCCTCCCTAGGCTTATTCTTATCCAATTAGGGTCTTAAACCAATCTTGTGCATCCAATATGTGATTTTGTGTCATTTTGTGTCATTGGTTGAACATTTAGGTCATTTTCGTCCTCCCTAGGCTTATTCTAATCCAATTAGGGTTTTTAACCAATCTTGTGTATCCAATATGTGATCTTGTGTCATTGGTTGAACATTTAGGTCATTTTCGTCCTCCTTAGGCTTATTCTAATCCAATTAGGGTCTTAAACAAATCTTGTGCATCCAATATGTGATTTTGTATCATTTTTTGTCATTGGTTGAACATTTAGGTCATTTTCGTTCTCCCTAGGCTTATTCTAATCCAATTAGGGTTTTTAACCAATCTTGTGCATCCAATATGTGATTTTGTGTCATTGGTTGAACATTTAGGTCATTTTCCCCTAGGCTTAATCTAATCCAATTAGGGTTTTAAACCAATTTTGTGCATCCAATATGTGATTTTGTGTCATTGGTTGAACATTTAGGTCATTTTCGTCCTCCCTAGACTTATTCCAATCCAATTAGGGTTTTTAACCAATCTTGTGCATCCAATATGTGATTTTGTGTCATTTTGTGTCATTGGTTGAACATTTAGGTCATTTTCGTCCTCCCTAGTCATATTTTAATCCAATTAGGGTTTTTAACCAATCTTGTGCATTTAATATGTGATTTTGTGTCATTGGTTGAACATTTAGGTCATTTTCGTCCTCCCTAGGCTTATTCTATTCCAATTAGGGCTTTTAACAAGTCTTGGGCATCCAATATGTGATTTTGTGTCATTTTGTGTCATTGGTTGAACATTTAGGTCATTTTCGTCCTCCCTAGGCTTATTCTAATCCAATTAGGGTTTTTAACCAATCTTGTGCATCCAATATGTGATTTTGTGTCATT
>JBBPBQ010000008.1:16673468-16690260 GCA_037974755.1 Cicer yamashitae | reverse complement strand
TGTGTCATTTTGTGTCATTGGTTGAACATTTAGGTCATTTTCGTCCTCCCTAGGCATATTTTAATCCAATTAGGGTTTTTAACCAATCTTGTGCATTCAATATGTGATTTTGTGTCATTGGTTGAACGTTTAGGTCATTTTGGTCCTCCCTAGGCTTATTCTAATCCAATTAGGGTTTTTATCCAATCTTGTGCATCCAATATGTGATTTTGTGTCATTGGTTGAACATTTAGGTCATTTTCCCCTAGGCTTAATCTAATCCAATTAGGGTTTTAAACCAATTTTGTGCATCCAATATGTGATTTTGTGTCATTGGTTGATCATTTAGGTCATTTTCGTCCTCCCTAGACTTATTCCAATCCAATTAGGGTTTTTAACCAATCTTGTGCATCCAATATGTGATTTTGTGTCATTTTGTGTCATTGGTTGAACATTTAGGTCATTTTCGTCCTCCCTAGTCATATTTTAATCCAATTAGGGTTTTTAACCAATCTTGTGCATTCAATATGTGATTTTGTGTCATTGGTTGAACATTTAGGTCATTTTCGTCCTCCCTAGGCTTATTCTAATCTAATTAGAGCTTTTAACAAGTCTTGGGCATCCAATATGTGATTTTGTGTCATTTTGTGTCATTGGTTGAACATTTAGGTCATTTTCGTCCTCCCTAGGCTTATTCTAATCCAATTAGGGTTTTTAACCAATCTTGTGCATCCAATATGTGATTTTGTGTCATTTTGTGTCATTGGTTGAACATTTAGGTCATATTTTACTCCATAGGCTTATTCTAATCCAATTAGGGTTTTTAACCAATCTTGTGCATCCAATATGTGATTTTGGGTCATTTTGTGTCATTGGTTGAACATTTAGGTCAATTTCGTCCTCCCTATGCTTATTCCAACCCAATTAGGGTTTTAAACCAATCTTGTGCATCCAATATGTGATTTTGTGTAATTTTGTGTCATTGGTTGAACATTTAGGTCATTTTCGTCCTCCCTAGGCTTATTCTAATCCAATTAGTGTTTTTACCCAATCTTGTGCATCCAATATTTGATTTTGTGTCATTGGTTGAACATTTAGGTCATTTTCGTCCTCCCTAGTCTTATTCTAATCCAATTAGGGTTTTTAACCAATCTTGTGCATCCAATATGTGATTTTGTGTCATTGGTTGAACATTTAGGTCATTTTCGTCTTCCAAAGGCTTATTCTAATCCAATTAGGGTTCTTAACCAATCTAGTGCATCCAATATGTGATTTTGTGTGATTTGTTGAACATTTAGGTCACTTTCGTCCTCCGTACGATTATTCTAATCCAATTAGGGTTTTTAACCAATCTGGTGCATCCAATTTGTAATTTTGTGTCATTGGTTGAACATTTAGGTCATTTTTGTCATCCTTGGACTTATTCTAACCCACGTAGGGTTTTTAACCAATCTTGTGCATCCAATTAGTGATTTTGTGTCATTGGTTGATCATTTAGGTCATTTTCGTCCTCCCAAGGCTTATTCTAATCCAATTAGGGTTTTTAACTAATCTTGTGCATCCAATATGTGATTTTGTATCATTGGTTGAACATTTAGGACATTTTCGTACTCCCTAGGCTTATTCTAATCCAATTAGGGTTTTTAACCAATCTTGTGCATCCAATTAGTGATTTTGTGTCATTGGTTGAACATTTAGGTCATTTTCGTCGTCCCAAGGCTTATTCTAATCCAATTAGGGTTTTTAACCAATCTTGTGCATCCAATATGTGATTTTGTGTCATTGGTTGAACATTTAGGTCATTTTCGTCCTCCCTAGGCTTATTCTAATCCAATTAGGGTTTTTAACCAATCTTGTGCATCCAATATGTGATTTTGTGTCATTGGTTGAACACTTAGGTCATTTTCGTCCTCCCTAGGCTTATTCTAATCCAATTAGGGTTTTAAACCAATCTTGTGCATCCAATATGTGATTTTGTTTCATTTTGTGTCGTTGGTTGAACATATAGATCATTTTCGTCCTCCATAGGCTTATTCTAATCCAATTAGGGTTTTTAACCAATCTTGTGCATCCAATATGTGATTTTCTGTCATTTTGTGTCATTGGTTGAACATTTAGGTCATTTTCGTCCTCCCTAGGCTTATTCTAATCCAATTAGGGTTTTTAACCAATCTTGTGCATCCAATATGTGATTTTGTGTCATTGGTTGAACATTTAGGTCATTTTCGTCCTCCCTTGGCTAATTCTAATCCAATTAGGGTTTTTAACCAATCTTGTGCATCCAATATGAGATTTTGTGTCATTTTGTGTCATTGGTTGAACATTTAGGTCATTTTCGTTCTCCCTAGGCTTATTCTAATCCAATTAGGGTTTTTAACCAATCTTGTGCATCCAATATGTGATTTTGTGTCATTTTGTGTCATTGGTTGAACATTTAGGTCATTTTCGTCCTCCCTAGGCTTATTCTAATCCAATTAGGGTTTTTAACCAAGCTTGTGCATCCAATATGTGATTTTGGGTCATTTTGTGTCATTGGTTGAACATTTAGGTCAATTTCGTCCTCCCTAGGCTTATTCCAATCCAATTAGGGTTTTTAACCAATCTTGTGCATCCAATATGTGATTTTGTGTCATTGGTTGAACATTTAGGTCATTTTCGTCCTCCCTAGGTGATTTTGTGTCATTTTGTGTCATTGGTTGAACATTTAGGTGATTTTCGTCCTCCCTAGGCTTATTCTAATCCAATTAGGGTTTTTAACCAATCTTGTGCATCCAATATGTGATTTTTTGTCATTGGTTGAACATTTAGGTCATTTTCGTCCTCCCAAGGCTTATTCTAATCCAATTAGGGTTTTTAAACAATCTTGTGCATCCAATATGTGATTTTGTGTAATTTTGTGTCATTGGTTGAACATTTAGGTCATTTTCGTCCTCCCTAGGCTTATTCTAATCCAATTAGGGTTTTTAACCAATCTTGTGCATCCAATATATGATTTTGTGTCATTTTGTGTCATTGGTTGAACATTTAGGTCATTTTCAACCTCCGTAGACTTATTCCAATCCAATTAGGGTTTTTAACCAATCTTGTGCATCCAATATGTGATTTTGTGTCATTTTTTGTCATTGGTTGAACATTTAGGTCATTTTCGTCCTCCCTAGGCATATTTTAATCCAATTAGGGTTTTTAACCAATCTTGTGCATTCAATATGTGATTTTGTGTCATTGGTTGAACATTTAGGTCATTTTGGTCCTCCCTAGGCTTATTCTAATCCTGTTAGGGTTTTAAACCAATCTTGTGCATCCAATATGTGATTTTGTGTCATTTTGTGTCATTGGTTGAACATTTAGGTTATTTTCGTCTTCCCTAGGCTTATTCTAATCCTATTAGGGTTTTTAACCAATCTTGTGCATCCAATATGTGATTTTGTGTCATTTTGTGTCATTGGTTGAACATTTAGGTCATTTTCTACCTCCCTAGGCTTATTCTAATCAAGTTAGGGTTTTTAACCAATCTTGTGCATCCAATATGTGATTTTGTGTCATTGGTTGAACATTTAGGTCATTTTCGTCCTCCCTAGGCTTATTCTAATCCAATTAGGGTCTTAAACCAATCTTGTGCATCCAATATGTGATTTTGTGTCATTTTGTGTCATTGGTTGAACATTTAGGTCATTTTCGTCCTCCCTAGGCTTATTCTAATTCAATTAGGGTTTTTAACCAATCTTGTGCATCCAATATGTGATTTTGTGTCATTTTGTGTCATTGGTTGAACATTTAGGTCATTTTCGTCCTCCCTAGGCTTATTCTAATCCAATTAGGGTCTTAAACAAATCTTGTGCATCCAATATGTGATTTTGGGTCATTTTGTGTCATTGGTTGAACATTTAGGTCATTTTCGTTCTCCCTAGGCTTATTCTAATCCAATTAGGGTTTTTAACCAATCTTGTGCATCCAATATGTGATTTTGTGTCATTGGTTGAACATTTAGGTCATTTTCCCCAAGGCTTATTCTAATCCAATTAGGGTTTTAAACCAATCTTGTGCATCCAATATGTGATTTTGTGTCATTTTGTGTCATTGGTTGAACATTTAGGTCATTTTCGTCCTCCCTAGACTTATTCCAATCCAATTAGGGTTTTTAACCAATCTTGTGCATTCAATATGTGATTTTGTGTCATTGGTTGAACATTTAGGTCATTTTCGTCCTCCCTAGGCCTATTCTAATCCAATTAGGGTTTTTAACAAATCTTGGGCATTCAATATGTGATTTTGTGTCATTTTGTGTCATTGGTTGAACATTTAGGTCATTTTCGTCCTCCCTAGGCTTATTCTAATCCAGTTAGGGTTTTTAACCAATCTTGTGCATCCAATATGTGATTTTGTGTCATTGGTTGAACATTTAGGTCATTTTCGTCCTACCTAGGCTTATTCTAATCCAATTAGGGTCTTAAACCAATCTTGTGCATCCAATATGTGATTTTGTGTCATTTTGTGTCATTGGTTGAACATTTAGGTCATTTTCGTCCTCCCTAGACTTATTCCAATCCAATTAGGGTTTTTAACCAATCTTGTGCATCCAATATGTGATTTTGTGTCATTTTGTGTCATTGGTTGAACATTTAGGTCATTTTCGTCCTCCCTAGTCATATTTTAATCCAATTAGGGTTTTTAACCAATCTTGTGCATTCAATATGTGATTTTGTGTCATTGGTTGAACATTTAGGTCATTTTCGTCCTCCCTAGGCTTATTCTAATCCAATTAGGGTTTTTAACAAGTCTTGGGCATCCAATATGTGATTTTGTGTCATTTTGTGTCATTGGTTGAACATTTAGGTCATTTTCGTCCTCCCTAGGCTTATTCTAATCCAATTAGGGTTTTTAACCAATCTTGTGCATCCAATATGTGATTTTGTGTCATTTTGTGTCATTGGTTGAACATTTAGGTCATTTTCGTCCTCCCTAGTCATATTTTAATCCAATTAGGGTTTTTAACCAATCTTGTGCATTCAATATGTGATTTTGTGTCATTGGTTGAACATTTAGGTCATTTTCGTCCTCCCTAGGCTTATTCTAATCTAATTAGAGCTTTTAACAAGTCTTGGGCATCCAATATGTGATTTTGTGTCATTTTGTGTCATTGGTTGAACATTTAGGTCATTTTCGTCCTCCCTAGGCTTATTCTAATCCAATTAGGGTTTTTAACCAATCTTGTGCATCCAATATGTGATTTTGTGTCATTTTGTGTCATTGGTTGAACATTTAGGTCATATTTTACTCCATAGGCTTATTCTAATCCAATTAGGGTTTTTAACCAATCTTGTGCATCCAATATGTGATTTTGGGTCATTTTGTGTCATTGGTTGAACATTTAGGTCAATTTCGTCCTCCCTATGCTTATTCCAACCCAATTAGGGTTTTAAACCAATCTTGTGCATCCAATATGTGATTTTGTGTAATTTTGTGTCATTGGTTGAACATTTAGGTCATTTTCGTCCTCCCTAGGCTTATTCTAATCCAATTAGTGTTTTTACCCAATCTTGTGCATCCAATATTTGATTTTGTGTCATTGGTTGAACATTTAGGTCATTTTCGTCCTCCCTAGTCTTATTCTAATCCAATTAGGGTTTTTAACCAATCTTGTGCATCCAATATGTGATTTTGTGTCATTGGTTGAACATTTAGGTCATTTTCGTCTTCCAAAGGCTTATTCTAATCCAATTAGGGTTTTTAACCAATCTTGTGCATCCAATATGTGATTTTGTGTCATTGGTTGAACATTTAGGTCATTTTCGTCCTCCCTAGGCTTATTCTAATCCAATTAGGGTTTTAAACCAATCTTGTGCATCCAATATGTGATTTTGTGTCATTGGTTGAACATTTAGGTCATTTTCATCCTCCCTAGGCTTATTCTAATCCAATTAGGGTGTTTAACCAATCTTGCGCATCTAATATGTGATTTTGTGTCATTTTGTGTCATTGGTTGAACATTTAGGTCATTTTCGTCCTCCCTAGGCTTATTCTAATCCAATTAGGGTTTTTAACCAATCTTGTGCATCCAATATGTGATTTTGTGTCATTGGTTGAACATTTAGGTCATTTTCGTCCTCCCTAGGCTTATTCCAATCCAATTAGGGTTTTTAACCAATCTTGTGCAACCAATACGTGATTTTGTGTCATTTTGTGTCATTGGTTGAACATTTAGGTCATTTTCGTCCTCCCTAGGCTTATTCTAATCCAATTTGGGTTTTTAACCAATCTTGTGAATCCAATATGTGATTTTGTGTCATTTTGTGTCATTGGTTGAACATTTAGGTCATTTTCGTCCTCCCTAGGCTTATTCTAATCCAATTAGGGTTTTTAACCAATCTTGTGCATCCAATATGTGATTTTGTGTCATTGGTTGAACATTTAGGTCATTTTCGTCCTCCCTAGGCTTATTCAAATCCAATTAGGGTTTTTAACCAATCTTGTGCATCCAATATGTCATTTTGTGTCATTTTGTGTCATTGGTTGTACATTAAGGTCATTTTCGTCCTCCCTAGGCTTATTCTAATCCAATTAGGAATTTTAACCAATCTTGTGCATCCAATATGTGATTTTGTGTCATTGGTTGAACATTTAGGTCATTTTCGTCCTCCCTAGACTTATTCTAATCCAATTAGGGTTTTTAACCAATCTTGTGCATCCAATGTGGGATTTTGTGTCATTTTGTGTCATTGGATGAACATTGAGGTCATTTTCGTCCTCCCTAGGGTTATTCTAATCCAATTAGGGTTTTTAACCAATCTTGTGCATCCAATATGTGATTTTGTGTCATTTTGTGTCATTGGTTGAACATTTAGGTCATTTTCGTCCTCCCTAGGCTTATTCTAATCCAATTAGGGTTTTTAACCAATCTTGTGCATCCAATATGTGATTTTGTGTCATTTTGTGTCATTGGTTGAACATTTAGGTCATTTTCGTCCTCCATAGGCTTATTCTAATCCATTTAGGGTTTTTAACCAATCTTGTGCATCCAATATGTGATTTTGTGTCATTGGTTGCACATTTAGGTCATTTTCGTCCTCCCTAGGCTTATTCTAATCCAATTAGGGTTTTTAATCAATCTTGTGCATCCAATATGTGATTTTGTGTCATTTTGTGTCATTGGTTGAACATTTAGGTCATTTTCGTCCTCCCTAGGCTTATTCTAATCCAATTAGGGTTTTTAACCAATCTTGTGCATCCAATATGTGATTTTGTGTCATTTTGTGTCATTGGTTGCACACTTAGGTCATTTTCATCCTCCCTAGGCTTATTCTAATTCAATTAGGGTTTTTAACCAATCTTGTGCATCCAATATGTGATTTTTTGTCATTTTGGGTCACTAGTTGAACATTTAGGTCATTTTCATCCTCCCTAGGCTTATTCTAATCCAATTAGGGTTTTTAACCAATCTTGTGCATATAATAAGTGATTTTGTATCATTGGTAATCCAATTAGGTCAATTTCGTCCTCGCTCGGCTTATTGTAATCGAATTAGGCTTTTTAAACAATCTTGTGCATCCAATATGTGATTTTGTGTCATTTTGTGTCATTGGTTGAACATTTAGGTCATTTTCGTCCTCCCTAGGCTTATTCTAATCCAATTAGGGTTTTTAACCAATCTTGTGCATCCAATATGTGATTTTGTGTCATTTTATGTCATTGGTATAACATTTAGGTCATTATCGTCCTCCCTAGGCCTATTCTAATCCAATTAGGGTTTTTAACCAATCTTGTGCATCCAATATGTGATTTTGTGTCATTTTGTGTCATTGGTTGAACATTTAGGTCATTTTCGTCCTCCCTAGGCTTATTCTAATCCAATTAGGGTTTTTAACCAATCTTGTGCATCCAATATGTGATTTTGTGTCATTATGTGTCATTGGTTGAACATTTAGGTCATTTTGGTCCTCCCTAGGCATATTCTAATCCAATTAGGGTTTTTAACCAATCTTGTGCATCCAATATGTGATTTTGTGTCATTTTGTGTCATTGGTTGAACATTTAGGTCATTTTCGTCCTCCCTAGGCTTATTCTAATCCAATTAGGGTTTTTAACCAATCTTGTGCATCCAATATGTGATTTTGTGTCATTTTGTGGCATTGGTTGAACATTTAGGTCATCTTCGTCCACCCTAGGCTTATTCTAATCCAATTAGGGTTTTTAACCAATCTTGTGCATCCAATATGTGATTTTGTGTCATTTTGTGTCATTGGTTGAACATTTAGGTCATTTTCGTCCTCCCTAGGCTTATTCTAATTCAATTAGGGTTTTTAACCAATCTTGTGTATCCAATATGTGATCTTGTGTCATTTTGTGTCATTGGTTGAACATTTAGGTCATTTTCGTCCTCCCTAGGATTATTCTAATCCAATTAGGGTTTTAAACCACTCTTGTGCATCCAATATGTGAATTTGTGTCGTTAGTTGAACACTTAGGTCATTTTCGTCCTCCCTATGCTTATTCTAATCCAATTAGGGTTTTTAACCAATCTTGTGCATCCAATATGTGATTTTGTGTCATTTTGTGTCATTTGTTGAACATTTAGGTCATTTTCGTCCTCCCTAGGCTTATTCTAATCCAATTAGGGTCTTAAACAAATCTTGTGCATCCAATATGTGATTTTGGGTCATTTTGTGTCATTGGTTGAACATTTAGGTCATTTTCGTTCTCCCTAGGCTTATTCTAATCCAATTAGGGTTTTTAACCAATCTTGTGCATCCAATATGTGATTTTGTGTCATTGGTTGAACATTTAGGTCATTTTCCCCAAGGCTTATTCTAATCCAATTAGTGTTTTAAACCAATCTTGTGCATCCAATATGTGATTTTGTGTCATTTTGTGTCATTGGTTGAACATTTAGGTCATTTTCGTCCTCCCTAGACTTATTCCAATCCAATTAGGGTTTTTAACCAATCTTGTGCATCCAATATGTGATTTTGTGTCATTTTTTGTCATTGGTTGTACATTTAGGTCATTTTCGTCCTCCCTAGGCATATTTTAATCCAATTTGGGTTTTTAACCAATCTTGTGCATTCAATATGTGATTTTGTGTCATTGGTTGAACATTTAGGTCATTTTGGTCCTCCCTAGGCTTATTCTAATCCAGTTAGGGTTTTAAACCAATCTTGTGCATCCAATATGTGATTTTGTGTCATTTTGTGTCATTGGTTGAACATTTAGGTTATTTTCGTCTTCCCTAGGCTTATTCTAATCCTATTAGGGTTTTTAACCAATCTTGTGCATCCAATATGTGATTTTGTGTCATTTTGTGTCATTGGTTGAACATTTAGGTCATTTTCTACCTCCCTAGGCTTATTCTAATCAAGTTAGGGTTTTTAACCAATCTTGTGCATCCAATATGTGATTTTGTGTCATTGGTTGAACATTTAGGTCATTTTCGTCCTCCCTAGGCTTATTCTAATCCAATTAGGGTCTTAAACCAATCTTGTGCATCCAATATGTGATTTTGTGTCATTTTGTGTCATTGGTTGAACATTTAGGTCATTTTCGTCCTCCCTAGGCTTATTCTAATTCAATTAGGGTTTTTAACCAATCTTGTGCATCCAATATGTGATTTTGTGTCATTTTGTGTCATTGGTTGAACATTTAGGTCATTTTCGTCCTCCCTAGGCTTATTCTAATCCAATTAGGGTCTTAAACAAATCTTGTGCATCCAATATGTGATTTTGGGTCATTTTGTGTCATTGGTTGAACATTTAGGTCATTTTCGTTCTCCCTAGGCTTATTCTAATCCAATTAGGGTTTTTAACCAATCTTGTGCATCCAATATGTGATTTTGTGTCATTGGTTGAACATTTAGGTCATTTTCCCCAAGGCTTATTCTAATCCAATTAGGGTTTTAAACCAATCTTGTGCATCCAATATGTGATTTTGTGTCATTTTGTGTCATTGGTTGAACATTTAGGTCATTTTCGTCCTCCCTAGACTTATTCCAATCCAATTAGGGTTTTTAACCAATCTTGTGCATTCAATATGTGATTTTGTGTCATTGGTTGAACATTTAGGTCATTTTCGTCCTCCCTAGGCCTATTCTAATCCAATTAGGGTTTTTAACAAATCTTGGGCATTCAATATGTGATTTTGTGTCATTTTGTGTCATTGGTTGAACATTTAGGTCATTTTCGTCCTCCCTAGGCTTATTCTAATCCAGTTAGGGTTTTTAACCAATCTTGTGCATCCAATATGTGATTTTGTGTCATTGGTTGAACATTTAGGTCATTTTCGTCCTCCCTAGGCTTATTCTAATCCATTTAGGGTTTTTAACCAATCTTGTGCATCCAATATGTGATTTTGTGTCATTTTGTGTCGTTGGTTGAACATTTAAGTCATTTTCATCCTCCCTAGGCTTATTCTAATCCAATTAGGGTTTTTAACCAATGTTGTGCATCCAATATGTGATTTTGTGTCATTGGTTGAACATTTAGGTCATTTTCGTCCTCCCTAGGCTTATTCTAATCCAATTAGGGTTTTTAACCAATCTTGTGCATCCAATATGTGATTTTGTGTCATTAGTTAAACATTTAGGTCGTCTTCGTCCTCCCTAGGCTTATTCTGATCCAATTAGGGTTTTTAACCAATCTTGTGCATCCAATATGTGATTTTGTGTCATTTTGTGTCATTGGTTGAACATTTAGGTCATTTTCGTCCTCCCTAGGCTTATTCTAATCCAATTAGGGTTTTTAACCAATCTTGTGCATCCAATATGTGATTTTGTGTCATTTTGTGTCATTGGTTGAACATTTAGGTCATTTTCGTCCTCCCTAGTCATATTTTAATCCAATTAGGGTTTTTAACCAATCTTGTGCATTCAATATGTGATTTTGTGTCATTGGTTGAACATTTAGGTCATTTTCGTCCTCCCTAGGCTTATTCTAATCTAATTAGAGCTTTTAACAAGTCTTGGGCATCCAATATGTGATTTTGTGTCATTTTGTGTCATTGGTTGAACATTTAGGTCATTTTCGTCCTCCCTAGGCTTATTCTAATCCAATTAGGGTTTTTAACCAATCTTGTGCATCCAATATGTGATTTTGTGTCATTTTTGTGTCATTGGTTGAACATTTAGGTCATTTTCGTCCTCCCTAGGCTTATTCTAATCCAATTAGGGTTTTTAACCAATCTTGTGCATCCAATATGTGATTTTGTGTCATTTTGTGTCATTGGTTGAACATTCAGGTCATTTTCGTCCTCCCTAGGCTTATTCTAATCCAATTAGGTTTTAACCAATCTTGTGCATCCAATATGTGATTTTGTGTCATTTTGTGTCATTGGTTGAACATTTAGGTCATTTTCGTCCTCCCTAGGCTTATTCTAATCCAATTAGGGTTTTTAACCAATCTTGTGCATCCAATATGTGATTTTGTGTCATTTTGTGTCATTGGTTGAACATTTAGGTCATTTTTGTCCTCGCTAGGCATATTCTAATCCAATTAGGGATTTTAACCAATCTTGTGCATCCAATATGTGATTTTTTGTCATTGGTTGAACATTTAGGTCATTTTCGTCCTCCCTAGGCTTATTCTAATCCAATTAGGGTTTTTAACCACTCTTTTGCATATAATAATTGATTTTGTGTCATTGGTAATCCAATTAGGTCATTTTTGTCCTCCCTAGGCTTATTCTAATCCAATTAGGGTTTTTAACCAATCTTGGTCATCCAATATGTGATTTTGTGTCATTTTGTGTCATTGGTTGAACATTTAGGTCATTTTCGTCCTCCCTAGGCTTATTCTAATCCAATTAGGGTTTTTAACCAATCTTGTGCATCCAATATGTGATTTTGTGTCATTTTTTGTCATCAGTTGAACATTTAGGTCATTTTCGTCCTCCCTAGGCTAATTCTAATCCAATTAGGGTTTTTAACCAATCTTGTGCATCCAATATGTGATTTTGTGTCATTTTGTGTCATTGGTTGAACATTTAGGTCATTTTCGTCCTCCCTAGGCTTATTCTAATCATATTAGGGTTTTTAACCAATCTTGTGCATTCAATATGTGATTTTGTGTCATTTTGTGTCATTGGTTGAACATTTAGGTCATTTTCGTCCTCCCTAGGCTTATTCTAATCCAATTAGGGTTTTTAACCAATCTTGTGCATCCAATATGTGATTTTGTGTCATTGGTTGAACATTTAGGTCATTTTTGTCCTCCCTAGGCATATTCTAATCCATTTAGGGTTTTTAACCAATCTTGTGCATCCAATATGTGATTTTGTGTCATTTTGTGTCATTGGTTGAACATTTAGGTCATTTTCGTCCTCCCTAGGCTTATTCTAATCCAATTAGGGTTTTTAACCAATCTTGTGCATCCAATATGTGATTTTGTGTCATTTTTGGGTCATTGATTGAACATTTAGGTCATTTTCGTCCTCCCTAGGCTTATTCTAATCCAATTAGGGTTTTTAACCAATCTTGTGCATCCAATATGTGATTTTGTGTCATTTTTGGGTCATTGATTGAACATTTAGGTCATTTTCGTCCTCCCTAAGCTTATTCTAATCCAATTAGGGTTTTTAACCAATCTTGTGCATCCAATATGTGATTTTGTGTCATTGGTTGAACATTTAGGTCATTTTCGTCCTCCCAAGGCTTATTCTAATCCAATTAGGGTTTTTAACCAATCTTGGGCATCCAATATGTGATTTTATGTCATTGGTTGAACATTTAGTTCATTTTCGTCCTCCCTAAGCTTATTCTAATCCAATTAGGGTTTTTAACCAATCTTGTGCATCCAATATGTGATTTTGTGTCATTTTGTGTCATTGGTTGAACATTTAGGTCATTTTCGTCCTCCCTAGGCTTATTCTAATCCAATTAGGGTTTTTAACCAATCTTGTGCATCCAATATGTGATTTTGTGTCATTATGTGTCATTGGTTGAACATTTAGGTCATTTTGGTCCTCCCTAGGCATATTCTAATCCAATTAGGGTTTTTAACCAATCTTGTGCATCCAATATGTGATTTTGTGTCATTTTGTGTCATTGGTTGAACATTTAGGTCATTTTCGTCCTCCCTAGGCTTATTCTAATCCAATTAGGGTTTTTAACCAATCTTGTGCATCCAATATGTGATTTTGTGTCATTTTGTGCTATTGGTTGAACATTTAGGTCATTTTCGTCCTCCCTAGGCTTATTCTAATCCAATTAGGGTTTTTAACCAATCTTGTGCATCCAATATGTGATTTTGTGTCATTGGTTGAACATTTAGGTCATTTTTGTCCTCCCTAGGCTTATTCTAATC
Source organism: Cicer yamashitae (assembly GCA_037974755.1). Lineage (NCBI taxonomy): Eukaryota > Viridiplantae > Streptophyta > Magnoliopsida > Fabales > Fabaceae > Cicer > Cicer yamashitae. Next base: position 16,676,995 of record JBBPBQ010000008.1, on the reverse strand, counting down.
CAATTAGCGTTTTTAACCAATCTTGTGCATCCAATATGTGATTGTGTCATTGGTTGAACATTTAGATCATTTTCGTCCCCCCTAGGCTTATTCTAATCCAATTAGGGTTTTTAACCAATCTTGTGCATCCAATATGTGATTTTGTGTCATTTTGTGTCATTGGTTGAACATTTAGGTCATTTTCGTCCTCCCTAGGCTTATTCTAATCCAATTAGGGTTTTTAACCAATCTTGTGCATCCAATATGTGATTTTGTGTCATTTTGTGTCATTGGTTGAACATTTGGGTCATTTTCGTCCTCCCTCGGCTTATTCTAATCCAATTAGGGTTTTTAACCAATCTTGTGCATCCAATATGTGATTTTGTGTCATTTTGTGTCATTGGTTGAACATTTAGGTCATTTTCGTCCTCCCTAGGCTTATTCTAATCCAATTAGGGTTTTTAACCAATCTTGTGAATATAATAAGTGATTTTGTGTCATTGGTAATCCAATTAGGTCATTTTCGTCCTCACTAGGCTTATTCTAATCCAATTAGGGTTTTTAACCAATCTTGTGCATCCAATATGTGATTTTATGTCATTTTGTGTCATTGGTTGAACATTTAGGTCATTTTCGTCCTCCCTAGGCTTATTCTAATCCAATTAGGGTTTTTAACCAATCTTGTGCATCCAATATGTGATTTGGTGTCATTTTGTGTCATTGGTTGAACATTTAGGTCATTTTCGTCGTCCCTAGGCTTATTCTAATCCAATTAGGGTTTTTAACCAATCTTGTGCATCCTATATGTGATTTTGTGTCATTGGTTGAACATTTAGGTCATTTTCGTCCTCCCTAGGCTTATTCTAATCCAATTAGGGTTTTAACCAATCTTGTGCATCCAATATGTGATTTTGTGTCATTGGTTGAACATTTATGTCATTTTCGTCCTCCCTAGGCTTATTCTAATCCAATTAGGGTATTTAACCAATCTTGTGCATCCAATATGTGATTTTGTGTCATTTTGTGTCATTGGTTGAACATTTAGGTCATTTTCGTCCTCCCTAGGCTTATTCTAATCCAATTAGGGTTTTTAACCAATCTTGTGCATCCAATATGTGATTTTGTGTCATTTTATGTCATTGGTATAACATTTAGGTCATTATCGTCCTCCCTAGGCCTATTCTAATCCAATTAGGGTTTTTAACCAATCTTGTGCATCCAATATGTGATTTTGTGTCATTTTGTGTCATTGGTTGAACATTTAGGTCATTTTCGTCCTCCCTAGGCTTATTCTAATCCAATTAGGGTTTTTAACCAATCATGAGCATCCAATATGTGATTTTGTGTCATTTTGTGTCATTGGTTGAACATTTAGGTCATTTTCGTCCTCCCTAGGCTTATTCTAATCCAATTAGGGTTTTTAACCAATCTTGTGCATCCAATATGTGATTTTGTGTCATTGGTTGAACATTTAGGTCATTTTCGTCCTCCCTCGGCTTATTATAATCCAATTAGGGTTTTTAACCAATCTTGTGCATCCAATATGTGATTTTGTGTCATTGGTTGAACATTTAGGTCATTTTCGTCCTCCCTAGGCTTATTCTAATCCAATTAGGGTTTTTAACCAATCTTGGGCATCCAATATGTGATTTTGTGTCATTTTGTGTCGTTGGTTGAACATTTAGGTCATTTTCGTCCTCCCTAGGCTTATTCTAATCCAATTAGGGTATTTAACCAATCTTGTGCATCCAATATGTGATTTTGTGTCATTTTGTGTCATTGGTTGAACATTTAGGTCATTTTCGTCCTCCCTAGGCTTATTCTAATCCAATTAGGGTTTTTAACCAATCTTGTGCATCCAATATGTCATTTTGTGTCATTTTGTGTCATTGGTTGAACGTTTAGGCCATTTTCGTCCTCCCTAGGCATATTCTACTCCAATTAGGGTTTTTAACCAATCTTGTGCATCCAATATGTGATTTTGTGTCATTTTGTGTCATTGGTTGAACATTTAGGTCATTTTCGTCCTCCCTAGGCTTATTCTAATCCAATTAGGGTTTTTAACCAATCTTGTGCATCCAATATGTGATTTTGTGTCATTTTGTGTCATTGGTTGAACATTTAGGTCATTTTTGTCCTCCCTAGGCTTATTCTAATCCAATTAGGGTTTTTAACCAAGCTTGTGCATCCAATATGTGATTTTGGGTCATTTTGTGTCATTGGTTGAACATTTAGGTCAATTACGTCCTCCCTAGGCTTATTCCAATCCAATTAGGGTTTTTAACCAATCTTGTGCATCCAATATGTGATTTTGTGTCATTGGTTGAACATTTAGGTCATTTTCGTCCTCCCTAGGTGATTTTGTGTCATTTTGTGTCATTGGTTGAACATTTAGGTGATTTTCGTCCTCCCTAGGCTTATTCTAATCCAATTAGGGTTTTTAACCAATCTTGTGCATCCAATATGTGATTTTTTGTCATTGGTTGAACATTTAGGTCATTTTCGTCCTCCCAAGGCTTATTCTAATCCAATTAGGGTTTTTAAACAATCTTGTGCATCCAATATGTGATTTTGTGTAATTTTGTGTCATTGGTTGAACATTTAGGTGATTTTCGTCCTCCCTAGGCTTATTCTAATCCAATTAGTGTTTTTAACCAATCTTGTGCATCCAATATTTGATTTTGTGTCATTGGTTGAACATTTAGGTCATTTTCGTCCTCCTTAGTCTTATTTTATTCCAATTAGGGTTTTTAACCAATCTTGTGCATCCAATATGTGATTTTGTGTTATTGGTTGAACATTTAGGTCATTTTCGTCCTCCCTAGGCTTATTCTAATCCAATTAGGGTATTTAACCAATCTTGTGCATCCAATATGTGATTTTGTGTCATTTTGTGTCATTGGTTGAACATATAAGTCATTTTCGTCCTCCCTAGGCTTATTCTAATCCAATTAGGGTTTTTAACCACTCTTGTGCATCCAATATGTGATTTTGTGTCGTTAGTTGAACACTTAGGTCATTTTCGTCCTCCTTAGGCTTATTCTAATCGAATTAGGGTTTTTAACCAATCTTGTGCATCCAATATGTGATTTTGTGTCATTTGTTGAACATTTAGGTCATTTTCGTCCTCCCTAGGCTTATTCTAATCCAATTAGGGTCTTAACCAATCTTGTGCATCCAATATGTGATTTTGTGTCATTGGTTGAACATTTAGGTCATTTTCCCCAAGGCTTATTCTAATCCAATTAGGGTTTTAAACCAATCTTGTGGATCCAATATGTGATTTTGTGTCATTTTGTGACATTGGTTGAACATTTAGGTCATTTTCGTCCTCCCTAGACTTATTCCAATCCAATTAGGGTTTTTAACCAATCTTGTGCATCCAATATGTGATTTTGTGTCATTTTTTGTCATTGGTTGAACATTTAGGTCATTTTCGTCCTCCCTAGGCATATTTTAATCCAATTAGGGTTTTTAACCAATCTTGTGCATTCAATATGTGATTTTATGTCATTGGTTGAACATTTAGGTCATTTTGGTCCTCCCTA